>JAKSZU010000003.1:140856284-141590451 GCA_026018925.1 Tupaia tana
TTCTACTCCCCCCTCTCTTCTTCTACTCCGCTTTCTTCCGGATTGGACTCTGGCTCATTTAGACACCTACTTGTAGGCATAGGCTTAGTTGCCCTAAAAGAAGGGTAAGAGAAACTGAAGGCATGAAAGAGTGGTACAGCCTCTGCGGTCCACAGACCCGGCACTCCAGTTCTGTCGGTCGTGGTCCTAGGTGTGCTATGTGAATGCAGGTTTTTATCCTGTTTGGAATTACTGATAGCATAGCACAGTTGAACTACTCCAATTGGCTTTCTGCACGGATGCATTTCAGATGCAAGGCTGTTGATATAGTATCTTTTATAAGTACCAAATTCACAAATGATGAAAAAAAGAAAAGAAAAGAAAAAAAATAAAAAACATCAAAGCTGTGTAATTTTCTGGCACACAATTCTCTTTTACTGTGCCTTCTGAGTGTACATCAAATATAATAAAATCAAGCGAGTCAGCTTTAATAGTGTGGCTAAGTCACTTCCAAGGGTAGAGCGATCCTTCCAAGCCTCCTTAACCATCTTGGCAGGGATTCCCACTGCCGTAGGGCATTGCTGATTGTTCTAACAATACGCGCAAGGGAGCCCATTCCCAGTAAGACAGTTGGAGCCTCTTTTGTTTTAGAGTTTTCTTAAAACATGTTAGCAATGCCTTGAACATATTGGGTAAACACCACCAGCCATAACATTGAAGTATGGTAAGGCCTGATCATTTCACGGTTATGGAGCCACACAACCTGGCTTTCGTCTGAATGACCTGATCAGTATCTGTTCCCCAACAGTGTGACTGTGAAGTAGGAAACACATCTTGCAAGAGTTTCTGATACATCGAGATGAGTAAAGGGCATGGAGGGAAAGAATAAAACTAAAAAATAAATATATTTTAACTATCTGCTGTTCTTCTCTGGATGGAGCTTAATGTCTATCTAGCATTAAATATGAATTGTGGTGGTGGTTCTATTTGAACTTTCTCTTGTTAAATTATTTTTTAAAAGAATTATTTAACTTAATTTATTTTCATTTGACCAGAGAAGGACAGAGCCAGAGAGAAGGAAAGTGAAAAAAAGCAAGCTGCTAGGTCTGGAACTTGAACCACAGTCGACCAAGTGAGAGTCCAGCACCCCTAACCACCATGCCACCTGCCGGCTCCTCTCTTGTTCATTTCTTAGGTCTCTTGTGCCCAGTCTGATCATACCACAGAAATAGTATGGATGCTGTATCTGAAACATTCCACAGCTAACAAAGAATAAATAGACTCTTACTACCCAATGTGGGCCCAGCTCTGCTGTAGTTTCTAGATGAAAGTGTTGGTGTGTATTGTTTATTGATTGAGATGAGAGGTCTCCTACCACCTTTACATTCGCCATTCTTAAAAGTCAGGCAGTGCCTAGCCTGGTGGCATAGTCCATGGCAAACTGAACTGCAGTGCTGGAAGCCATGTGGCTGACCATGGTTCAGGTCCTGGATCAGTTAAAAAACATGCTTGTGTGTGCGTGTGTGTGTGTGTGTGTGTGTGTGTATGCATGTGTCCAAGAGAATGAGGAGCTGGAGTGCCGGAGAATGGTGGTCATGACGTAAGGACGTGTTGAGTGTGTTTCTCTCTCACATGCGTGTGCATGTGCTATCATGAATGAGACGTTTTTTAACAATGCCTCCTAATGTAGTTCTCCTTGAAGACTTTACATTTGAAAAATGATTCCACTTAAGCTAGTTTCCAAGAAACTAGAGTCACATTTATGAACATACCTAAATGATGCAAGTTTGATTGTAATTGTATGGAGGGGGTTGGAATAGAAAAGAAAATTACTGTTGGCCAGCCCATAATCTAAAGGTTTAAGGATCCCACATGGCCTGTCATGAGCATGGTCAAATCCTGCCTCTGCTGCTCGAAAAATGCCAGCATCCAAAACCCCAACGGGATGGAGAAGTGGAGAAGGATCACAGCATTCCTCCACTGTGGAGGTGCTTACTCCCTCTGCTGAGTACATGCACCCTTTGGCAATATGGAGAAAGAGAGAAGGATAAAAGAAGAAAGGAAGAAAGGAGGAAAGCCCAAAATGTTGGGCTTGATTTCTTGGAAGCTCATTGTTGTAAGCTTGACACTACCATCAATTCACCATCAAAGTTCACTTCCTGTGTGTCATCTTTAGCTTACGAGTCACTTCTAGGAAGTTCTCTCTGCGCCAAGAATTTGGCTGGGCATCCCCATCCTATCTGCTGTGAACTTGTGCTAGTGCTGGTTCTGTGGTTTATTCCTTACCTCTTGCACCAGTCTGTAAGTGCTATGCCCTTACTGCTTCTGTGATCACAAGTATTCAGAAAAAGCTTGGGGAAGTGGACATGTTTGCAGAGAGAACAGTCACCATGCATCAGCTCTGATCGGGAAGGACTACCTAAAGAAGTCACAGAGCGAACTTCTTGGCTACAATTCCACAAGTCTGTGTGAAATGAAAGTCTAAAGAAAGCAAAAAGACGGGGCCAGTAGTTGGCATAATGGCTATGTCGCTGGGCTCCCATGTGGTAAACCGCGGCTCGAGTCCTGGACCCGGTGCGGGTGCATGCATGCCCAAGATCCCAAGAGGAGAATGGAGGAGAAAGGATTGCAGCGTGGCCATCCCCCCTGGGGGTGATTTCTCACTTTCTGTCTCTCTGTCTCTGTCTTTCTGGTGAACGCACGCGCCCTATAGCAAAAAAAAAAAAAAGAAAAAAAAAAGACAAAGAGCAGAAGTAGAAAGGAAACAAAGAGAAAGGAGTAATAAGGAGAATTATCATGGAAAAGATAGGGGGAAAAAGAAAGAAAAGAAGAGGAAAGAAAAATAGATGGGGACGGCGTGGATCAACTGCCTTTGATTATTAATTCGATAACTTGGACATGGTTGGAAAGACCAGGATTGTGTAGTATGAAAAGTTAAGATGAATTACCAACCAATTACCAACTAGCTAATAGGTTGCCCTTCCGATTTCTTATGACAGGGGTAACTCAGGTTTCCTGAGCTACAACGTGAATGATTAGAGACAAGTGTTAACTGCACCATCAGATTGCTTTGAAAGCCTGTCTTTCTGCTGCCAGTTGGAGTAGCAACAAAGTATCAAGGATGCCCCCAAAGGAAAGCAGGTGTGTGTGTGTTTCCTGTTTGCTTTTGTCTTCTTTTCTGAGTTTTGCCACCAACCAGAGTCCAGAGGGAATTCTTGCTGTCTTCCTGAATCAGGAGGTTGAATCTGTAACTGAAGCTTGTCCTTCCTGGCTTTCCTTTTTCCTCTGGCATAGACTGTGAGCATTATGATTTCTCTTTCACCAAGAAGACAAAAATGGAGAAAGTAGAGAGAAAATATCTTTTTAATATTCAACCATTCACTAAAAAATTTTCACTTGTTCAAGATGCAAACAAAGGCAGGTGATGGAATGGTGTAGGGGCTCTGGAATCAGAGCTGTTTTTGCATTCTGATTCCAGTGGTATTTGTAGCAGCCAGGTCTACCTAACTTCCTAGGGCCTCAGTTATGGCCTCTGTAAAATAGACATTGTAGCGACCTGTGCTATTTGATCTTTTGGCCAATCCTGTGGAAATGGTTTAGAGGTTTTCTCCATTGTTGTGTGGAATGAAGATACTTTCTTCATCTGCAAAAAGTGGTCTGCTTGTCCTTCATTAATAGTAAGGTGGGAACCAGCAGGTGGCTTAATCACTGGAGTCCCACCGTAGTCAAGCGGTTTGAGTCCTGGAGCTGGAGGCTTAAAAACTCACACTGGATGTGTGTGTGTGTATGCCCAAAATCCAGAGAGGAGAATGGAAGAGAAGGGAAAGGACTGCATCATGGCCAGTCACCCTGTTTCTTGCTTTCTGTCAAACTCTCTCTCAGGCAAGCACACACGCCCTATAGCAAAAAATCTCTCTAAAAACAAACAAAACAACAACAAAAAACCCCCAGCAATGTGTAGCAGGGCCTAGATTCATTCATTTCCAGGACTACCCCCTTTTTTTTTTTTTTAAATTTGCCAGACAGAGAAAAATGGAAAGCAAGAAAGCACTCCCCCCCGGGGGGGGGGGGGGCTTTTGGGCACACATACATACATGCCTGGAGTGTTTTTACAAGTCTCTGGGTCCCGATTTGAACCATGAAGTCAGCTGTGTGGGATAGTGCCACCCTAACCACCACCACAGGTTTTCTTCCAGAAGACGTTTTAGGCAACTTGTATCCAACAATGTATTAAAAGCTGTGTCCTGGAATGGTCTTTCTGAATTTCTTACATCCTGGTCATGAAATCTGTCCCAGGCTTGCTATGGGGGCAATGTCTTTGTCAGAGAATACAGGAAATTTAGCTCAGGCCCCCCCTAAAGAGAGAGGAAAGTTGTCATTGGATAGCACAGCTGTCATGTGCAAACTGGGTTCAAGATTCTACAGTGGATAAAGCTTTTTGTCTGCTCCTTTAAACCAGTAGGGGACCACGGGAGGAGGACTGTCTCTTTTTGGACCTTTAGAACAGTTTAACAGTCACATAACACATCCTCTGTGTTTGAGCCTAGGTTTACCATTTGTAAGCTATGTAACCTCAGGTGAGTTCTTCATCCTCTCTGAGCCTGTTTCCTCATATGAAAAGCTCATGAGATTAGAGATCTTAACATCATTCCTCGTACATGGTGTAGAATCCAAAAGATGGTAGGTCCCATGGTAGTCACCGTGCAAGTCAGTACTAAGATACATGGGCATACCACCCAGGATTTTCACAGGTGATTATAGTATCTGCTTGGCTCTGTGGTTAACCTCAAACCTTATGAAAGGCTGATAGATTAGGACATGGGGCTCACAAAAAAAGACGCAGGTCAGTGTGATGTAGAAAAATAAGGGACGTTAGCGCCCAAACGATGTCCATTTGATTCCTAGCTATATTTATTTTTTTCTGGTTTTTTCTCTGAGTCCCGGTTTCCTCGTCAGTAAAACCGGGAGAACGCTGCTCATCGCTTGCATCGCAGTCCGAGGCAGTGGGTGGGATACCTGGAACCGCTGCATCAGGACCAGGACCTGTCACCACGAACGCTGCTCTGGCGACTGCGGGGAAACGAGACCCGCTGAAAGGGGCAGGGGCCGGGACCGGGGCGGCGCGTCAGAGCTGGGGCAGCCCCGGTCTTTGGAAGCTATTGCTGCATCAGGACCAGGACCTGTCACCACGAACGCTGCTCTGGCGACTGCGGGGAAACGGGACCCGCTGAAAGGGGCAGGGGCCGGGACCGGGGCGGCGCGTCAGAGCTGGGGCAG
Source organism: Tupaia tana (assembly GCA_026018925.1). Taxonomy (NCBI): domain Eukaryota; kingdom Metazoa; phylum Chordata; class Mammalia; order Scandentia; family Tupaiidae; genus Tupaia; species Tupaia tana. The sequence continues at coordinate 140,861,541 of JAKSZU010000003.1, forward strand.
CCCCTGTGGCGGGGTCGCGCGCCAAGGCGGAGGTTGAGGGCTCACCAGGGCCTTTGTTGGCAGCCTGAGCTACCTCTGCACACGCGGGGGAGGATTAGATTAATGCCAGATGTGGCGGCGGGGAGCACGCTCAGCGCCTAGGCCCGGGACCCCAAAGCCAAGAAGGGTTCCAGGCTCCGCGGTGACATTAAGTGATCGTGGGGATAGAAGTCTCACGAGATTTATATAGCCTGAGCGACAGCGCCCCCTAAGTGACAGCCGCGCGGGCCACTGGCAGGAGCGGCGGGGCGCAGGGGGGCGCGCTGTGGCTCGCCGCGCTGCAGCCGACGGCCAATGACTGGCGGGCCCGGGCGGAGCAGGGGGCGGGGTCGGGGGCGGGGCGGCCGCGGCGCTCCAGCGGCGGAGGCGGAGCCGCGGCGGGAGGGCGGGGCTGGGCCGGCAGCGGCGGAGGCAGCGGCGGCCACAGCAGCTCTGCCCGCGGCCGCGGCATAAGTGCCGACGCCAGCGGCGGGTGAGGGGCTCCGGCGGCGGCGGCGCGCGGGCGGCCTGGAGGTGGGAGCGTAGGACGGCTGCGCGAGGGACTGAGGGGAGGCACTGGCACCCGGGCTCTGCGGCGACCAGGTTGCGGGAGATCCACCTGCTGGTAACGGAGCCGCCCGCGCCGCGGCCCGGCCGGGAGCTCGTGCGCGGAGAGCTGCTCGCGCCCCTGGCGCGCCGGCCGGCTCCGGGCGCGGGCTGGGCCTCGGAGGCGGGGCGCGGGCCGGGGCATTCTCCCCGCGCCGCCGCAGCCCCAGAGCCTCGCTCCGCCGGGTGCTGCGCGCTCTTTCGGTGGCGGGCCGGGCGCCTAGTGCGTTCCTGGCGCTGCCCTGCGTGGCGGGGCTCGTCGACTAGGGGGGAAAGTGGAGCAAAGTGTGGGTTTGCCTGGGGCTTGTAGAGGGGTGGGAGACTTGCCCGCGGGACCGGCGGCGGGGGCCCGGGTTCAGCGCCCGCCCCGGAGTAGGAGTCTTCGCGGGGCGCCAGGCAGGTGGGGCGGGGACCGGGCAGTCCCGGGCGCTGAGGCAAAGGCTGCTCCCGCTGTAGCGAATATAGCTAAGTGAAGACTTGTGGTCTTGTGTGAAAGCGCATCTCCCCACCTCCCCGGGCCTCCGTTCTCTCTCTAATGAGGAAGCTGCAAGTAGGACCCCTTAGGGTGGGTCTAGGTGATTCCACCGAGTGTGCCAGGTGACATCTCGCAGGCGTGCTTTTATGAGCTGGCAGTCGCAGCACTCGCGCGCCCGCTTTTATTTCTTGCAATGTTGTATTTCTCGGGAGTCCGTTTATCGCTTACATTCCGAATTGCGAAATCGAAGTAGGCGCACTGTGTGTTTTTAATGCTTTCCATATATTTCGCTGTTGTGCTTTTGCTGTTGGACTAATTATTTATGAAAGCTAAAGCATGACAAAGTCGTTTTTTGTGAATGGAGACTCTAAATTTAGAAACGCATAATATGCACTGTGTGGTTTTTCTTTTTCTGATTTAGGAAAATAGTTTTACTGACCACTTACAGTGGCCTAGGCTTCTGACCTAGGCTTACATCAATGTAAATCTGAGAACGCACCGGATGGTGAAAATTACGTAAGCTGTATTAAAGCAAAATATTAATCCTTTTAGACATGGAAAGATAAGTGAATTTGAACACAAGTATGGTGTATAAAAGTAGGGGTATGTCATGCATGTCACTGATTGTAGGTAGGTCCCCTAGATTTCGCCTTTTATCTTCAGGGACCGCTCTCCTTTCTGTGGGTTGCGGATTAAGCGGTATGCTAAGTGTTCAGCAAGGTGTTCAGCCATGGAACATACTGAATATTTCAGAGAATACTTGAAATAAAGGTTTTGTATCCAGCCTGTAACCCTTAAACGACTATTAACAAACAGATTTTTTTTTCCAGTCTGTGGTCTAGAGTCGGAAGTTTATTCATCTTTGGCAGGATGGAGAAATGACTGGTAATTTTAGCTACTACCTCCTTTTTGTTGTTAAAGATTCAAATATGTTAAGTGAGCCTCTAAGAGAGTTTTAAGGTGCTAGGCTAGATTTTTTGCAGATGTGGACGCTGATAAAAATGTGGGTCACCTGTGTCTTTCAAGCCAGCCTATCAGCTGCCTCTGATTTAAGAGCCTGCTGCGCCTCAGTTTTGCTTATCTGGGAACTTCATTCACACGTGCTGTGTAGTTAAACTTAATTAGCTTTGAAACCCTAATTAAAAATGTATGACTTCAGTCTTCCTGAGTAAAACACTCTCAGATTTCTCTTGCAAAATTTCAAGTCCTATTTGTCAGTAGAAGTCATTGTAAGTGTCCTCTCCAAACCGCAGTTGAACGACTTCTGGATCCAATATTTAATATTTCTTCTGTTTTTCATGTACTATGACTACCATCTCTGTAGTAGTCATAAAGTCTGCTTTGACTTTAGGGTTCATTTTACTTGCCTCTGTGCTTTTGTATTTAATTATCTCTTAGGAGTTTTATTTGTATTTAATAAACTATGTTTAAAATAGTTTTTTTATTTTATGATAGGTGCTTCTCTGCTTCCTCATTATAGTTAATTGCATGTTTATTCTGTCAGCCTGTATACTTTTTAGATGTTTTACTAGAACACAATCCTTTCTGAAATATAATAGTGCTAAGTTACATAGTAACAGAAAGTCTTAAGTGTTTTCATATACTGCCACACCAGGATTGCAGTTCTGAGTTACACTGTTCACTGAGTTATCACCTCTGTCTTTATACTCAGAATTCGTTATTGAGTGTTTATTGATTTAAGACAGTATATTAGGCACCTCATGGAATTTAGTTAAGATTACAAGATTTTTGCCATAAAAGCTTTTAATTCTAAGCTAGAGACATGGGCATGTTTGTCTTAACTACAGAAGATGAATACATTTGGTTCTCGAAAACAATAGTAATTTATAAATGAGATTATCTTCGGCACACCTTGTGTTCTGGTAATAGGCAGAAACAATGTCGTAGGGTCTGGTGCTTCTAGAACATTGTATGGGAGTTAGAGCTGCTAGCTGTGAGGGTTAACAGGCATGCTTTGGTGAGGAAGCAGAGGGTAGAGAGATTTGTTTGAGTTGTATGCTGAGACTTTGAAAATTCCTATGAATTTTGCTGTTTATTCCATAGTAAGTTCATTCTTGTTACAGCTCTGTTGTAAAAGCTATTTTACTCTTCATTCAGATTTATTGTTGGGTGTAATATCAATACTTGGGAAAGGAGTTTGGACTTTGGAGTCACACATTTTTGGGTTTTCTCTCTGGGTTCATTTCCTTATATGTGAAATAGGGTTAACCATGTCAGTCTCCATGGTGTATTTTTGAAGAGTTTCAACTGCGTAGTGGACTCAGCACAGGGAAATACTCCATGAGTTATAGTGGCTTTGGCATTGCTGTTGCTAATGCTATGCCCCGGTAATCTTTCTCCAGTAGTGGAGCTTTCTGGTGATGTGCAGTGTTGGGAGGTAGCTGAGGTGGTAGTTTTTGGATTGCCTGCAAATGGCGGTTTTAATCAGCCATACCCTTCCACTGAGAGAATTGTCCCTGAGGTTGGCTCGGCATTTTTGAAGGTGCATTAACTCACCCCACTAGAGGATCATCTAGTGTATTGTCAAGTGTGTCTTGTGGCACCCTCCAGGCTGCCAGGAATCAATACACATCTTGGACTGCCCGGCATGCCCCCGGGAATGAGACAAGCTATGAATTGAGCGGACTGAAAGGTGGAGTATTGGCTGCAGGTGGCTTGGTTTAATTTTTTAATCCAGTTAACACTTATTGAGAAGCTATTATGCACTGACATAAGATGGAGTGACTGTTTATTTCTTCGAGAGCTTTTGTAAGTTGGGCAGTGGTCTCTGGGATTTCCTGAGTTGAAGCAATGCAGAGCAGGAGGTCCTAGGGAATAGGGGATCCTGGCTCCATTGTGGCGTTTTTGAAATGCTTAACTGCTCCAAATTCATTCATACCTTGGGAGTGAGTTAATCCTACTCTGGGAAAACTGCATTTATTTTAGGATGATGATAAGTAGCAATAATCACAGCAAGCTTTTTGTTATGTATAATAACATGTGAAAGAGGACAGGACAGGTGTTTTTCTCATTTTGTAAATAAGACTGTGAGGATGGGTAAGTGACCTGTCCAGTGTCATGAGTCTTGACAGAGAAGAGTCTTAGATCCAGGCCTTTTGGTCCTTTTTGTAGTAGAGTTTCTCAGCTTGCTTTCTTTTTTAAAAAAAACATTATTTATTATTACACAATAGGAAAATTGGGGAAGAGTGACGATTATGTTACTCTGGAGCCATTGTGTGATCACTAGAGTTCTCATCCTGGAATCTGTAAGCACCACACTTCTCCCTTTAAATAAGGAAACATCACCTTCATTCACAGGCAGAACAAACCCAGTGAGGAGGGAATATAGTTAGAAGCTTCCCTCTCCTCCCCTCCCCCCAGAGGAACAGAACCATCTATTTCTAATATATGAAATACCTAACTTAGAGGTAGAGCGAATCTCTACTGATACAGCTTAGCTCTGCCAAAAGTTTGTTTATAATGGTGACTAAAAAATGAGAAACTTACATTTTACCTTACTGAACGAGTTTTTCCTGTCTCTTTCTCCCCTGACTAGGAAGAAAAAGGCCTGAGACATCAGCCTGTGAAGACCGAAGGCCTTCTGAACAGCAGTTGTGAATGGTATTGCTGCGAGGCTCCTCCTGCAGGACGTCTGAAATGAACCTCACTTATTGATTGTTTTTATTGGCCCGGAGCCAGGAGGACTGGATTCAGTTGACTTCAGGGTACAAAGAAAACAGTCTTGGTTATCATATAAACCTGTGAACCACTGTGATGGTGAAATGAGATGAGGCTCCGCAATGGAACTGTAGCCACGGCTTTAGCATTCGTCACTTCGTTCCTTACTTTATCTTGGTACACTACATGGCAAAATGGGAAAGGTAAGGAAAGTGCCTGTGAAAATGTGCATGAAACGTGGTTGGCTTTTTGCTCTGCGAAGGACACATAGATGCTGAGGGGAAATATTGTAGCAACCTGCGTGCTGCTTGCTCTCTGCTTGCCATTTTGTTCTGACACAAAAAATGAAATCGTGTTTTTGGATGGAGGAGACAGAATTCCTAATTCCAGTAGGGTTTGCTTTGCTTTCAGTATCTTATAATTGCACTTGGAGAAACGGATACTGATCAGTGGTTTATATTCGACATGACAGCCAAGTTGGATAATAAAGACTTTTGTTTGGCATTTTTTTAAAAAAAACTAGATGTCATAAATGTTTAATAAGTTTCCTTGTGTTGAGTGTTGTATAAAACACTTAAAAGGACACAATCAATGCTTTCATGAAATTTACATGCTCATTATGCTAATGATTTGATGACAAGTAGTTAATGATTTAAATGGAGTGAGAGTGAGTTGACAGATGGCTCCTTAGGCAGAAGTATCTAAGAAGAGGATGCGGAGAAATTCTGATTGAAGTATTTAAAAATGGTTTTTGTGTTTAGACTGTTGAACTGTATTTTAAAGGCAAGCTATCTGTTCATTAATCAGACTTATATTCAGGAATAATGCCTTTCTTTGCCTTTTTTATGAAGTGAACTTGAAATAAATTTCTACGTACACTTTTATCTGTCTCCTTTCCTTATAGTAACTTAAGGATTGTAGATGGGAGAGAGATGGAGGTGTTGAGTGTGTATTTCGGGCTCAAAATATGATTGCATATTTTGTTTGGTAGAGTCAAGGTAGAGTCATAATCATCTGGCTGATTTATTGGAAGACGCCATTGCTGACATTTTGTTGACTCATGAAGGCAACTGAAAAGATTGTTTCCTGACAGCACTATTTTCTGATCTGTACTTATCTACATTGTAGATATGTTAATATATCTATGTATGCATATATGCATATAAAATAAGCTGATAGAAGTAGAAAACATATGCTCTGTACCTGGAGCAAGTGAGGTATTATTTTCCCACTTTTTGTCTGTCTCTAATTTGGGTTCTAATTAGAGGTGAACTCTTGGGCAAAAATAAATGGAAAATTTGCTAAAGTCGTTTCTTCTTCGTATACACATATATACTTAAAAATTATTATTATTACTATTTTTTAAGAGATGTTTGCTATAGGGTGCGTGCACTCACCAGAGATAGAGAGACAGAAAGCAAGAAATCATCCCCTGGGAAATGACTGTGTCGTAATCCCTTCTCCTCTGTTCTCCTTTTGGGATCTTGGGCATGTACACACATGCGTCCGGCATGAGTTTCAAGCCCCTGGGTCCGGGACTCAAACTGTGGGCAACTATTTGGGAGTCCAGTGATGTAACCATTACGCCATCTTCTGGTCTCCTATTTAATTTATTTATAATCTCTCTCTCATGAGAGCGTGAGCGAGAAAGAGTAAAAGACAAGTACTCTCAAAAGGGTCCCACCCTGTGACCGCCCCCGCCAGCCTTCCCAGCCAGCCAGGATCATGGGTGCACACTCCTGGCCTGTATAGGTCAACCTGGGAACCAATTCCACAGTCTTTTTATATGGGTCCAGCATTGCTTGAGTAGCATGTTTCCATGTGATTAAGCCAGTGAGCCCGAAATACATACTTTTTTGTTTTGTTCATCCAGAAGGCATTTGCATATGTACCAGACAGATAGAGAGAGAGAGCCCCTTCAATGGGTCCAGGTCATGCTGCAGTCCTTTTTAGTTTTATTTTATGATTTCTTATTTACATTTAACTGTTGCACATCTTTATAGCATACAGTATGGTTTTTCAAAGCACACATGCAGTATGCAGAGAACCTTACATGCTTGTGCCTGTTTAATGTTATTTTCCTGAGCTCCCTTCTACCCCCTACGATCCACTTCCCTCCTGTGCAGTCTCTGTATCTATACTTGTTCTCCGTACTATTACATCTTCAAATCTTTCAATTTTGCCATAAAATGTGACATTTGATTTATAGTCAGTAGAGATATACAGTGTTCGTCTTTCATAGTCTGGCTTATTTTACTTAGCATTAAATCTTTTATAATCATCCTCTTTGTATCAAATGACAGGGTTTCATTGTTCCTCATTTGGTTAAGTATTGGGTTGTCTAGAAAGTCATGACACATTTTTGCATAGCAAAAACATAGAAAAACACGTCATGACTTTCCTGACAACCTAACAGTATTCTATAGTGTATATGTACTCCATTTTTTCAATCCAGTCATCAATTCTTGGGCATTTAGGTTGACTGCATGTCTTAGTGATTGTGAATAATGCTGCAGTAAACATGGATGCACAAGTATTTTTCTGGGTAAATACCAAAAAGTGGGATTACTAGGTCTTACTGTCGTTCTATTTGTAGAGGAACCTCCATTTTGTTTTTTACAGTGGCTATCCTAATTTACATTTCTGCCTACAGTGCAGGAGAATTCCCTTTCACCATAGCCTCGCCAGCACTTGTTGTTCTTTATTTTTTGATCATAGCCATTCTGACTGGGGTTAAGTGGAATCTCATTGGGGTTTTGATTTGTATTTCCTTATAAGAGACAGTGAACATTTTTCATATGCTTTTGGCCATTTGTATGACTTCCCTAGAGAGTTGTTTGTTTACCTCTTTTGCCCACTTTTAACTTTTTTTTTTTTTTTTAATGCATGAATTGCTTGAGTTCATATTCTGGTTATCAATCTTATTTGAAGCATAGTTTGCATATATTTTCTCCCATTCTGTATGTTGTCTCTTCACTCTGTTGCTTCCTGTGCTGTGCAGTAGCTTTATAGCTTGATGTTGTCTCACTTGTCTATTTTTGGAATGGTTGCCTGTGCTTTAGGGGTCTTATTTAAGAAATTTCTGCCTATTCCAGTATCTTCAAGTGTTTCCCATGTTTTCCACCAGTAGTTTTATAGTTGGAGGTGTTACTTTAGATCTTTGGTTCATTTTGAGTTGATTTTTGTTAATGGTGAAAGATGTGGGCCCAGTTTCATTTTTCTTGAGGTGGTTATCCAGTTCTTGCTGCACCATTTGCTAGAGAAAGTTTCCTTTTTCCCCACTGGATTGTCTTGTGCCCTTTGTCAAAATTCACTTGGCTGTATGTTTTGGATTTATTTCTGGCTTCTCTATTCTGTGCCATTGGTCTATGTCTTTTTGTGCTAGTACTATGCTGTTTTGATTATTATAGCTTTGTAATATATTAGGTTGTTGGAAAAGTCATGATGCATTTTTGCATAGAAAAACTATGCCATGACTTTTTCAGCAACCCAATATTTTGAGGTAAGATCGTGAGATGCCTTCTACTTTATTCTTTTTGTATAGTATTGCCTTAGCAATACAGGCCTTTTATAATTCCCAATAAATTTTATGATTTTTTTTTCTATTTCTGTGAAGGATATCACTGGTGATTTGATCAGAATTACTTTGAATTTGTGAATTGGGCAGAATTGATGTTTTGATTATATTGATTCCTCCAGTTGAAGAACATAAGATGTTTTTCGTTTTTTTTTTGTTTTATATTCAGTTTCTTTTTTCAGTTTTTCATAGTTTTCTTTGTAAAGGTCTTTCACCTCTTTGGTTCGGTGTTTTCCTAAGGTTTGTGTATGTATGTGTGTCTATTGTAAATGTAACTACTCTTTTCAGCTGTGCCTCAGTCTCTGCATTGTTAGTATATAAAAGTGCTATAGATTTTTTCGTATGTTGATTTTGTATCCCGTTACTTTACTGAACTCATTTATCACTTCTAGAAGTTTTTTCATGGATTCTTTCACATCTTCTATGTGTATAATCACGTACTATGCCTTCCCCTCAGTCAGCAGCCATGTTCCCTTGACTCACTCCCACTTCTCTGGTCCTGAGAAGCAGGAGGCTGAGTTGAGGAGGTGGGGCGTAATGACTGGGCCACTGGGAGAGGTGCCAGGTAGTTGGGGCACTGACAAACATGCTGCTGTAATTTTTTTTTCCCTCCATTTCTCCATCTCATCAGGATCCTTGACATGCACACAGTCTGGTGTGTTTTTCAAGCTGCTGGGGCTGAGATTCCAACCACAGTTGGTCATGTCAAATCCAGCTCCCTCTGTATAAGCACTTAACTACTGTGCAGTGAGGCTGCCGCCCCCCCAAATGTAGACTGTTTAGATTTATTTTTTTAATTGTACCACATGAGAAGACTGAATTAGGAAGAATTTTGAAGAGTTAATTTTGTCGAACTGTTGATTGTCCAGTGGTTGATGGGACAATTGATAAACAAAACACATGACTGGTCATTAACAGTCTACTTGTGAAATAAAGGAATTGATCAAAAGAATAATATATGAATTTTTTCTTGTCAGGAAATATACCTATTTAGAGAGTTATAATAATGGAGAAACCTTTTCACTCTTATGTTATTTAAGAGATTAAGAGGTTTTGGAATCTCGGGGCTGGCAGGTGGCATGGTAGTTGAAGGTGCTGGACTCCTACGTGGCTGAACACAGTTTGAATCCTGGACCTGGCGGTTTGCTTTCTCACTTTCTTCTTCTCTCTCTGTTCCTCTCTGGTCAAAAAAAAAAATAAATAAATAAATATTTAACAAAAAAGTTTTGGAATCTCAATTCTATTTATCTTATTTCTTACATAAATAAGCATTTTGTTTAAAAAAATTAAGCTGTTCTTAATTTTTAAAAATGTCAAGATTCCTTCACCATGTGTTATTAGATAAACACACACACAGTTGTTTTTTGGTCACTACAGCTTTGAACAGCTCGGTAAGCCTTCTGTGCATGCCCTTCTTCTGCTTTCCTGCAGAGGGTTTTGTCCAGACTCTTAGGTATCAACAAAGGTCTCCTGTTATGGTTATGTAAAATCCTCTGTGTTAAATGCTGTTTTATATAACCACTCTAACTGTTGAGTATTTGGATTCTTTCTAGATAGCTCTGGCAGTCAGACTGCATGGATTTTCCAGGGCAGGTCTGATTTCAGATATTTGATTCTAGCATACCTATTAACTTATGTGCTCTGGTTGTTATTTCGAAAGCATGCTTTTCATAACGTTTGATATCACCGGACTAATATTTTTTATTTTACAGTCAGTCATTGATTCCTGACACATACCCATCCAATGTCCAGCCCTGTATTATGTGCACTGAATATGAACAGAAATAAGCTTTTGCACAGCTCGGGACTAGTGGAGATAGATGCAGGTAAACAAACACGGTATCAGCAGCTAGAATGAGGTAGAAGCAGTTAGAGAGTGCTTGTCCTCTTCGAAGCATATTCCATGCTTTATCTCATTTAGTCCTCATAAGAGCCCTCGGAGGTTTTATTAGTTCCCCTCTGTAGGTGGAAGCCAAGGCAGAGTGATTGAGAAACTTACCAAGGTCCTACACGGAGTGGTAGAGTTGAAATCTGCATTCAGGCCGATTCCAGAGCAGTGCGCTTAGCCCAGAAGAGTAGACAGAGGCTGTTAATGCTTCCGGCACTTCACGAGGAGGTAGCCTGTGAAGGACAAATATGAAGGCTGTGCCAGGCAGAGTAGGGGACAGTGGGTAGATGAGGTACAAAGAGCTGCATGTGCAGGTTCTGGAAAAGAGTGTTCATTTTTCTGGAACTGTGAAATGCTTGTGACTGGCACATGGGATCTGTCGGCTGTCCTAAACATTAGCTGGTCATCAGTGTAGCTCTTAGAAGTCCTAGTTTGGTGTAGTCTTCATTCACCACTTAGAAGAAGAATGAGCCAGTCCACGGGATTGGTGTGGGTTGAGGAGGAGGTCAGGAAACCTGCCAAGGAAGGTGAGGTTCAGGGCAGGGTACCACTTCCAGTAGCATATCTAGGATTCCCCCCCACACACAAAAATGAGGTTAAATTCCAGTTCTGTGGCATGAACAGGTTGGGAAGGTTATAGGCAGGTGTGCGGGGTGTTGGACAAGAATAACTACATGCCTTTCCTGCTGGTGGGAGTGGGTCTCCTAATGGGCCTCCTGTTTCAATTAGGCACAACCCAAAAACCGGGCAAGACCAATGAAGCAGCCACAGATCCCTGTCCACAGGGACAGGAATTGATATTTTATCTATAGTGCCTGACCCAGTGCTTGGTCCTGAGTGAACATTCGATAAACATTGGTCAGATAAATGATTTTTTCAACCAAAATGTACTTTAACATTTTAAAAACAGCTTTATTGATTTACTTTTAATTTAATTTTAATTTGCCAGAGGGCATGTGTCAGAGAGAGGAAGAATCAGAAAGCACCCTCAAATAGAATGTGGTCACAGTGCGATCCCTTCTCCTCTGTCTCCCTATTCTGTCAGGACTTTGGGCTTGCACGCACACGTGATTGGCATGTTTTTCAAGCCATGAAAGCCAGGATTAGAGCCACAGTTGGCCATGTGGGATCTGGCTCCCTTAACCACTAGGCAGTGGGCTAGTGCTTAACTAGCTTTATTGAGATAGTTTGGCACATGGGATTCGTCGGCTGTCCTAAACATTAGCTGGTCATCAGTGTAGCTCTTAGAAGTCCTAGTTTGGTGTCTTCATTCACCACATAGAAGAAGAATGAGCCAGACCATGGGATCGGTGTGGGTCGGGGAGGAGGTCAGGAAACCTCCCAAGGAGGTTGAGGTTCAGGGCAGGGTACCACTTCCGGTAGCATATCCAGGATGTCCATATCGGACAGTTCACCCATTTAACTTGTGCAGTTCAGTGGTTTTTGTTATCTTCACAGCTATGTGTGCCCATCACCATAACTTCAGAGCATTTCCATCACCTCAAAGAAATCCTGGGGACCAGCAGGTGGCGTGGTGGTTAAGGTGCTGGACACTCTCACATGGACCTGGGGGCTTGCTTTCTCACTTTCCCTCTCTCTGTCTCACTCTGGTCAAATAAAAAAAAAAAAAAAACAATGAATGAATGAATGAAGTAAAATAAATAATTAAAAAAAAATCCTGTCCTTTTCAGCTACTACTTCCCTAGTCTTCACCTCCCTCCCCTCCCTGCCTTAGACAACCACTACTTTATGTCTCTATTCATTTCCCTATTCTGGAGTTTTTTTCTTTTTCTTCCCCTTAAGTTTATTTTTCCATGAGAGAGAGAGAGAGAGCACCCCAACAGGGTCTTGATGCCATGACCCCATGACCCACCCCCAGCCTTAGCCAGCTCCATATCATGGGTACAGATGTGCCCAGCATGTTTAGGGAGGTCTCTGGACATGAACCTGGAACCCTCCCATGTGGGTCAGTCTTACAGAGCATCGTGTTTTACTGTTGTGCCGCTGTCGGGCCCCATCTGAATTTTCACGTAAATGAAATCATGTAGTCTGTGTTTTTTTTTTTTTTTTGTTTTGTTTTGTTTTGAGAGGTTTTCGCTATAGGGCACGTGCGCTTGCTAGACAGAGAGAGAGACAGAAAGTGAGAAATCACCCCCCCAGGGGGGATGGCCACGCCACAATCCCTTCTCCTCCATTCTCCTCTTGGGATCTTGAGCACGCACGCACACGTGCCCAGTGTGTGTTTTAAGCCACCGGGTCCGGGACGCGAACCGCGGTCAACTACGTGGAAGTCCAGCGACATAGCCATTACACTAACTGCTGGTTCCCTAGTCTGTGGTATTTTGGGATTGTGTTTTTCTCTTAGTGCATTGTTTTTAAGGTTCATCCATGTTGTGGTATGTGTTGGCACTTCATTCTTATAGCATAAAAATATTTCTTTCTGTGTATATATATTTGTTTATCTGGTCCATTAACGGACATGTGGGTTATGTCTGCTGCTTGGCTATTATGAATTATGTTGCTGTAAATATTCATGTACTTGTTTCTGTGTGGACATATGTTTTTATTTCTCTCAGGCATTTACCTAGGATGAGAATTGTCTGGTCATATAGTATAATTCTGTATGTAATCATTTGAGGAAATGCTAGACTATTGGATGATCAAGAAAGTCACGATGCATTTTTGCATAGAAAAATCCATCGTAACTTTCCTGACGACCTAATATTTTTCGAAGTGACTAGACCATTATATATTCTTAATGCGTTTTTTAGTCTATTGATGTCAGCAGTGTGTCATCCATAGACAACATATAGGTAGATCCTTTTTTTTTTGTTTTGTTTTAAATGAAGAAGCAAGGGAGCATGGGGGAGTGAGGGAAGAGATTTTTGAGAAGGTCTCTTGTGACCCTCCTGCCTCAGCCTCCCCAGGCAGCTAAGACTACAGCATGACCACTGGGCCTGGCCTGTTTGGGTGGGCAGGAAACCAAACCTGGGCCACCACTGTTGTGCAGGGACCTTCTCGCTCGCACTGCTGGACACGGCGTAGGGCCATGCTTTTATTAAAAAAATCCAATTTGTCAATCTCTGCCTTTTGATTGGTGGTTCTCCACTTATATTTAATGTTATTAGTATAGTTAGATTTCTGCCATCTTAACTTTTTAAAAAATCTATCTGAAGTCTTTTTTGTTCCTCTCTTCGTTCTTTATTGCTTTTTTATTTGTGTTGATTGAGTTCTAATTTAGCATTTTGATTTTTTTAAGAATTATTTAATTATATTTATTTTTCTTATTGTTTTTTAATCTGCTATGGGGCACATGCACTCATCAGAGAGAGAAGGAAAAGGAGAAAGCAAGCCACCAGGTCCAGGACTCAAACCACAGTTGCCCATGTGGGAGTCCAGTGCTTTAACCACCTCGCCACTTATTGGCCCCATGTAGCATTTTAATTAATGATGGTTTTTTTCACTTTTTTTTTGGAGTTTTTTTTTTTTAAGAGATATTTTTGCTATAGAATGTGTGCTTGTTGAAGCGACTGAGAGACAGAAAGTGAGAAATCACCACCCCCCACCCCCAGAGGGATAGCCACGCCTCAATCCCTTCTCCATTCTCCTCTTGGGATCTTGGGCACGCATGCACACATGCCCGGCATGAGTTTTAAGCTGCTGGATCTGAGACTTGAACTGTAATTGACTAAGTGGGAGTCCAGCAACCTAACCATTACGCCATCTGCCTGTCCCCTTTCTGGATTTTTTTTTAGTAGTTTCTCAACTTAGAAATCGCTTTAGATTTATGTTAGCTTAATTGTACTAATAAATAAATATGTATTTAAATGTTTCTCAGTGTATTCTCTTTTACATTTTTTAGTGGTATTGTTATACCTATTACCTCTATTAATGTTACAAACCCAATGATGTATTGTTGTAATTATTATTTTACCATTTATCAGTATTTCCTTAGTTCATTACAGTTTTATTTCTACCTACCTCCTTTGTGCTTTTTTTAAAAAAGAACTTTTTTTCACTATTTATTTACTTATTTTTTTAATTTGACAGGGTGGGAGATGGAGAGAAAGAGAGAGAGAAAGAGAAAGAAAAAGTTAGAATGTAAGCCACCAGGTCTGGGACTTGAGCCACAGTCAGCCATGTAGGATTCCAGCGCCCTTAACCACCATGCCACCTTCTGATCCCTCCTTTATGCTTTTATTGGCAATTTTATTACTCAAATTTCTTTATGTTGTATACCCAACAGTACATATATGCACTGTATTGTTCAGTCTATAACATAGAGAAATATGTATACACTGTATATATGTGTGTATGTGTGAACACACACATGCATATGTATAATTTTATACAATTGCTTTTATAAATCAGTTAACAGAAAAAGAATTATACATTAATAGCATACATTATAATTACATGATTACTGGTGCTCTTCACGTAGATCTGAATCATTGTCTGGTGTTACTTCCTTTCAGCTTGAAGAACTTCCTTTAGTTTAGTTTTGTTTTGTGATTTTCAATTTTTATTTCTTAGAGACAGTTAAACACAGAGACAGATGGACTCCCTCGATAAGAGTCTCATTACACCATGGTCCTCTTCCCCTAGCCTTCTAGCTAGTAAGGATCTTGGGCACCTGGGTACATGGTATGATCGAGTTCCACACAATCCAAACCCACAGTTGGCCCTGTGACCTCCAGCACTGCAGAATAGCAGGTTGTCGCCTGACCCAGTGTGACCAGGCCTCCTTTACTGTTCCACGTGTAAGGAGGGCGTGTTAGCAGTGGATTCCTTTAGGTTTGGTTTATTTTGAAATGTCTTTAATTCACCTTTATTGGGACCAGCAGTTAGCGTAATGGCTATGTTGCTGGACTCCCATGTAGTCGCCCACGGTTCTCGACCCGGACTTGGTGGCTTAAAGTTCACGCCAGACGCTTGTGCGTGCGTGCCCAAGATCCTGAGAGGAGAATGGAGGAGAAGGGATTGCGGTGTGGCCATCCCCCCTGGGGGGTGATTTCTCACTTTCTATCTGTCTCTCTCTCTCTGTCTGTCTGTCTGGCGAGCACCCTATAGCATAATCCTCTCAAAAAAAAAAACCCAAAAAACAATTCACCTTTATTTTTAAAAAATAGCTATCTGGACATAAGATTTTTGGTTGACAGGCTGCGTGTGCATGTGTGTGTGTACGTACACACACACAGTCTTGCAATGCTGCGCTCCTCCTCCCTCAGCCTCCCGATCAGTGGAGACCATAGGTGTGTACCACCAGGCCCTTCTCTTTCAGAGTCTCACTGTGTTGGCCACCCCAGGTTTCCCATGCGGCCCCAGCCTGTCACGCAGCCTTATCTAGTGCTTGCTCACCACAGCTGGGTCTTGTTTTTTGTTTTGTTTTGTTTTTGTTTTGAGGTTTTTGCTATAGGGTGCGTGTGCTCGCCAGAAAGACAGAGAGACAGAAAGCGAGAAATCATCCCCCAGGGGGGATGGCCACGCCGCAATCCCTTCTCCTCCGTTCTCCTCTCAGGGTCTTGGGTGCGCATGCACACACGCCCGGCCTGAGTTTAAACCACTGGGTCCGGGACTTGAACTGTGGTCGGCTAAATGGGAGTCCAGCGACATAGCCATTACGCTAACTGCTGGTCCCCCTTGTTTTTATTTTTGAGCACTTTTTGTGATTCCTCTGCTGTCTGGCCTCGTTATGTCTGCCGAGACGTCAGCTCTTCATCTTATTGATGTTCCTTGGCAAGTTGCACATCATTGTTCTCTTGCTGTCAAGATTCTCTTGTGTTTGACTTTTATCGTTTTTACCATGGTATGTCTGTGGGTATCTCTGTATTTATCCTGCCTGAAGTTTGTTGAGCATCCTAGATATGTAAGTTACTGGTTTTCAGTATGCTTGGGAGGTATTTAGCCATTATTTCTTTGAATACTTTTTTTTTTCTTCTCTCCCTCTCCTTGTATACCAAGCCATGTGTGGGGTTTCCTTAATGGGATCCCATGTTTCTCCAGTGTTTTGTTCTTTTTTTTTTTTTTTCATCGTATTCTCTCTCTTCTTCAACATAGTTTCTACTGATCTGCTTTCAAGGTTGCTAATTCTTTTTTCTGCTAGCACATCTACCATTGAGGCCTGTATTAGGATTCTGTAGAGAAACAACCATTTATAAGTAAGATTTATCTTAGGAATTGGCTCATGTGATTAGAGGCAGAAATGTGTCGTCCCCCCCCACCACCACCACCCCCGCTACTTACAAGCTAGGAAACAAGGAAAGCCTGGGATGTAGTTCAGTCTGTGTCCAAGGGCCCGCGAGCCAGGAGAGCCAGTGGTGTAAGGTCTTGGTCCAAGTCTGAAGGTCCAGCAACCAGGAGAACTGACCTCCAAGGGCTGGATGCCCTCGTTCAGACAGGAGCCAGTTTGCCCTTTCTTGACCTTTTGATCTGTGCAGGCATTCAGTAGATTGGATGATGCCCGCTTGGTGAGTGTGGTCTTCCGTCCTCAGTCTGCCAGGGTGGTTGTCTTTCCTCATTCTACTGGTTCTACTGCTGATCCAGAGATACCCTTAAAGACATACCCAGACGTTGGCTCTCTTGGCATCTCCCAGCCTAACTGAGTTGGCATTAACAGTCATGGCCCTCTAGTGAATATTTTATTTCTGTTGTTATACTTTGAAACTCCAGAACTTCCATTTGGTTCTTCCTTAAAATCTCTCTCTTGATTTTGTGTATTTGATACAACATTATCATACCTTTCTTTAATTAGATTTTTGTTCTGTGAGCATATTTATAACGGCTGCTTTAAAATCTCTGACATCTAGTTGAACTCATGGGCAATTTCTGTTGCCTTTTTCCCCCGAGGTAGGGGTCATACTTCCCTATTTCTTTGCACATCTCATAACTTTTTGCTGGCAACTGAGTATTTTAGATTAAAGTATTGTAGCAACTCTGAAGAGCAGTAACTGAAGATCAGCAGTTCTGGACATGGTATTATTTTCCTGTTTATTTGTGCAGTGACCATCTGGATGATTTTAGTGAAGTCTGGTCCCCCTTTCCCACCCCTAGTATTAAGTGTCTCCTGTTATTCTCAGGGGTGGTGGGGTAGGATGGGAGCTGGGATGTGCCCACAGTTACTTGGGGGTGATGCTGTTACGGGTAAGGCCCTCTTCTGCCATTTCCCAGTCTCCCACAGTACTTTTACTGACTGATTGTCTTATTGTTTACAACAATGCCCTTCAACACAAATTTTGCTTATAAACTAATCAAATTGTGGTTCCTTTGAGGGGGGAAAAAAAAGCTTCTGAAGTCCATGTTTGACACTTGTTGGAGCCCGGAAGGCTCCTGGAAGCTGCGCTTTCCCCGTTTCCCTCCCGCACACTAGTCGGCCGCCTTCTGGGCTGAGTCTTCAGCCGGTCCAGGGTGCCCATTCTGTTCGAAACAACCACCCCTGTTTTTGAGAGGGCTTTTTGGCCTAAATGGCTCCAAGCCCTATTGCAAATTAAGTCAGTTCATTTGGGAAGAGAATTGGAGCTGTTTTATGGCCCCAGAGCTCTGGAGGTGGAAGTGCAGGCAGCGATGGGCTTTTCGTCGAATGATTCCCCTACTGGGGGAGCCGAGCATGAGACCGGGTGGGCAGGAGGTAGGTTCTCTGGGCTTTGCCTCTCTGCATGTGAAACAAGTGTTTCTTAAGCCCTAGGAAGGGCCTCAACAGTCTCAGCTCTTGGAACCCAAGGTAGAGCCTCCATCCCACCAATGGGGGTTGGGCAGAACGGGGGGGACCCCCACTTCTCAGCTGGGCTCCCCTGGGACTTAGCCTCTGCCACAGGCAGCTGGGGGCAGGCTGGGAAAAACTGACATCCTGCTTCTCAGGGTAAAATTGCCTAGCTAGAGCTCGTATAAAGTTTATTTATTCTGAGAGAGAGAGAGAGAGAGAGATTGATTGATTGACTGACTGACTGACTGACCGACCTTCAGCAGGGTCTTCGTGTCCCAGTTCACCCCCAGCCTCAGCCCGTCAGGTTCACGAGCACATGTGTGTGAGCTCATTTGGCGTGTACTGGGAGGCCCCAGGATGTGAACTGATGACCTTCTCATGTGGGTCTAGCTGTGTTACTGCTCCATCACTCTCTGACCCACTAAGTGGTATTTTTTCAATGTCACTGGAGAGGGGTCATCTGAGTGTATGCTGTCACACAGGAAGTCAAGCTCCAAACATATTTTTAAAATGCTTTATTACTGTATTTCATCAGATCTGATGTACTATTTGTCATAAGATGCAACATTATTTTGAAGTACTCCTAAGTAGGAAAAGCTGTTGTTGATTAAGCTATATGCAAGGCTCACCTTGATTTGAGACATTAAAGTGCAGAAGAAAATGCACCCTCAAATTAGTATGTTTTTTTTGTTTTGTTTTTGTTTTTGAGAAGTTTTTGCTATAGGCTTGTATGCTTGCCAGAAAGACAGAGACAGCGAGAAATCACCCCCCAGGGGGGATGGCTGCGCCACAATCTCTTCTCCTCCATTCTCCTCTTGGGATCTTGGACACACACACACACACACACACACACACACACACACACATGCCCCAGGCATGCATTTAAGCCACTGGATCTGAGACTTGAACCGCAGTCAATACATGGGAGTCCAGCAACATAGCTATTACGCCATCTTTTTAAGCTTATCCTACAAGCACAAAAGACACAGACAAGCACCCCACCAGGGTCTTGGTGCTGCAGTCCACCTTCAGCTTCAGCCAGCTCTGCATTATGGGCATGTACATGCCCAGTGCAGTCAGGGAGGTCTCTAGATGTGAACCAGGAACCTTCCCATGTGAATTGCCTCAAGGGCATCACGCTTTACTGCTTGCTGCCATCTGGCCCTGGACTGCAGTATATGTTTAGAGAAAAGATATTGCATAAAGAGATCAGATGTCGGGGACCAGCAGTTGGCGTAATGACTATGTTGCTGGACTCCCATGTAGTCAACCACGGTTCGACTTCTGGACCCAGTGGCTTAAATTCATGTTGGGCACATGCGCCCTTTACAGAGTAAGCAAGTTCTTTTGATTCGCATATAAAGACATGGGTAAGTCGTCTAGGATTTGGCAGACGACGACATTGTTCTGGCTTACTGAAACTGTCAGTCTGTGTGTCTGTCATCTTCTGTGCCCCAGCACTGTTAGAAGTCTGGGAGGCATTAATGATCAAGCCAGGGAAAAGCCCCTGCTATGTCGTAGGAGAGGAGAGAGGGAGAGAGCTGAAGATAAAAAAATTTCACAGTAAGGTGAACACTAATAAATGAGATTTTAAAACTTCTGAAATAATTTCAGATTTATAATAAATTTGCAAAAATAGTCCAGTGTCCCCCTGTACGTTCCCCTAAGTTCCCTCAGAGTTAACTTAGAGAACCAGAGTACAGTTTACTAAACTAAAAAACAACCGATACAGTACCATTAACTAACCTGTTTTTAAACTTGATTTGAATGTTGCCAGCTGTCTCATGGGTGTCCTTGTGTCCTAGGACCTGTCCCCAAAGCCCGCATTGCTTTTAGTAGTCGTCATGTTTTAATTTTTTTCCATTATGGGACTATCCCAGTCTCGGTCTTTCATGTCCTTGTCACTTTTGAAGAGATTTGACTAGTTCTTTTGCTGACTGTCCCTTAATTGGGATTTGTCTGATAATTTCTTACATTCGATTGAGGTAATGCGTTTTTGCCCAGAATACCACAGGGCAGCGAGTCCTCCTTTATGCCTCACGTCAAGAGTGTGGCGTTTCTGTCTGTTACTGCTTACTTTCTTTTTTTTTTCTGGAGAGGTTTTTTTGCTATAGGGCGCGTGCGTTCGCCAGACAGACAGAGAGAGACATTAGAGACAGAAAGCGAGAAATCACCCCCCAGGAGAGATGGTCACGCCGCAATCCCTTCTCCTCCATTCTCCTCTCGGGATCTTGGGCACGCACGCATACGTGCCCGGCGTGTTTTAAGCCACCGGGTCCGGGTCGCGAACCACGGTCGACTACGTGGGAGTCCAGCGTCATAGCCATTACGCTAACTGCTGGTTCCCTGTCTGTTACTGCTGATGCTCATTCGTCACTTGTTGAGGTGGCGTCTCCCAGACTTCTCTCCTATGAAGTCACTGTCTTTGGCTTTGTAATTCATGAACATTTTTTGAGGCCTGTTTTGTCACTAAGTCTCTATCTTGTTTCTCATTATGCTTTTGGCCACAAATTGTAACATGCATTGATGATTTTTGCCTGCAACAATTATTACTGTGGTCTTTGCCAAATGTGATTTTCTGTTTCCATCATTCCTTCTACGCTTATGAATTTGGCCTCTACTATAAAGAGAAGATGTCTTTTTTCCCTCATTTATTTCTTCCTCATTCCTCCATATAGGTATGAACTTACGGATATTTAATTCTGTGGGTTGTGAACCCTTTTTTTTTTTTTTTTTTTTTTTTTGAGAGGTTTTTGCTATAGGGCGCGTGCGCTTGCCAGAAAGACAGAGAGAGACAGACAGAAAGTGAGAAATCACCCTCCATGGGGGATGGCCACGCCGCAATCCCTTCTCCTCCATTCTCCTCTTGGGATCTTGGGCACGCACGCACATGCGCCCGGATGAGTTTAAGCCACCAGGTCCGGGACTTGAACCGTGGTCGACTACGTGAGAGTTCAGCGACAAAGCCCTTACGCTAACTGCTGGTCCCTGTTGTAAACCTTTCTTATCATAAATTAGTTTTTGTTTATGCCATCTCAGAGGTTACCTTTGGGAGCTGCTTCAGTTTGGCACCTGTGCCTTTTGACATGCCCCTATCTTTTTTTAATCCAAATTTAAAAATGGGGTGAAATTCACATAACATAAAATGACCCCCACTCTTTTTTTTAAGTTTTGTCATAGGGTGTGTAAGCTTACTAGAGAGACAGGGAAAGTGAGAAATCAACTCCCCGGAGTAATGGCCAGCTGCAGTCCCTTTTCCATTCTCCTCAGAATTCTGGGCATGTACACAAACGCACCCAGTGTGATTTTCAAGCTGCTGTATCCAGGGCCCAAACCGCTATTGGTCATGGAAATCCAGCACCTTAACCACCATGACACCTGCTGACCCCTAAACTGACCATTTAAAAATGAACAATTTAGTGCATTCACAATGTTGTGCAACCCCAACTATGTAGTCCTCATCTTCTGTTTTTAATTTAATTTATTTATGAATGAATGAATGGGCATGGATGCTCACTGGACAGAGATAGAGAAAGTGAGAAATCACCCCTCAGGGGGCGTGGCCATGCCACAGTCCCTTCTCCATTCTCTTGGCATTTTGGGCTCACATGCACACGTGCCCAGTGTGATTTTCAAGCTACTGGGTCTGGGATTCAAACTGTGATGAACTATGTGGGAGTCCAGCGCCTTCACGACACACCTGCTGGCCACAGTCCTAATCATTTTTTGAGCAATTTTTTACTTTATTTTTTTTTTGGAGAGGTTTTTGCTATAGGGCGCTTGCACTCGCCAGACAGACAGAGAGAGACAGAGAGATAGAAAGCGAGAAATCACCCCCCAGGGGAGATGGCCACGCCGCAATCCCTTCTCCTCCATTCTCCTCTCGGGATCTTGGGCACGCACTCACATGCGCCTGGCGTGAGTTTAAGCCACCGGGTCCGGGACTCGAACCACGGTCAACTACGTGGGAGTCCAGCGACATAGCCATTACGCTAACTGCCGGTCCAATTTTTTACTTTCTGATGCTATAAGATGGCCCCCACTCGTCTTATATTTTCTCTGCCCTGGGAGCAACCATTTCTTCAAGGAGCCGCTAGCTCCTTTGGAGAACAGAGTCGTGGTGTGCTCATGGTGCTGTCCCACTTCTGGTTCCTCTCAGTGGAGAGAACAAGGAAATACATGTGTGTACAAGCAGGCAGGGCAGGGGGAGTGAGAGGGTCTTCAGAAGTTTTTGGAAATGCATATTATGAAGAAACTGCAGAGATTTATTTATTTAAATTTTGCCAGAGAGCCTGTGTGCTCACCAGAGGACAGATGGGGGAGAGGGAGCACACTCCTCCGGTGGGGTGTGATCACATCCCAATCCTTTCTCCTCCATTTCTCCATCTTTTGGAGATTGGGACACACATGGGCACACACCTGGTGTGTTTTTCGTACTGCCAGGGCTAGAATTCGAACAGTGTGGTTGTCCATGTGTGGTCTAACTCCCACAACCAACAGGTCATGGAGCTGACCCTCAACAGTTGTTTGCACCAAAATAAGTCATTAATTCCATTTTTCTAGGAAGCTTTTGATGTCTCTTTTTTTTTTTTTTTTTTTTTTTTTTTGAGAGATTTTCGCTATAGGGCACGTGCGCTCGCCAGACAGACAGAGAGAGACATAGAGACAGAAAGTGAGAAATCACCCCCCAGGGGGGATGGTCACGCCACAATCCCTTCTCCTCCATTCTCCTCTCAGGATCTTGGGCATGCACGCACACACGCCCGGCGTGAGTTTTAAGCCACTGGGTCCGGGACGCAAACCGCGGTTGACTACGTTGGAGTCCAGCGACATAGCCATTACACTAACTGCTGGGTCCCCTTTTGATGTCTCTTCATATACATACACATCTTTATTTCAATATCCGTGCGTATATCTTAAAAAGCATGAGTTTGTGCTGATTCCGCTGTTTGATGCTCTGGTGTTCATGCTCTTCTGTCCTTTTCCTTATCTGTAACGCCTGTGTCTGACAGTAAGATGTGACTCATTGTCCCAGCACAGCGATGCTCAGCCCCAGCCTATCAGTCTCTGCTACAGTGGCGTCAGACTTGCTAACACCCAGTAGGAAAGCAGACTTACTAGGAGGCAGTGTCTGGGCATAGTTCTTTTTGTATGTAGTCTTGTAATATATAACCCAATGCTGTTTTTCAGTTACTTCATTATTATTATTTTTATCAGTCACTTCCTTTCCCCATGGTTATGTCACTTATTTATAATGCACTTGGGCCCATTTATTACTGTTTGTATTCTCTTCTGAGTTCGCCCCACGTCCTGTTTAATTGCAGCTGTTTACGTGTTGGATAGGTGAAACATCCTGAGTCAGAGTTGTAAAAATAAGTTATAATGAGAGAAGCCCTCCTCATTGCATGCCTCCTCCGCCCTACCCAGTTCCCATCTGTTTTCTTGGAGGTGTTGTCTCATTGCTTTCTGGTTTATCCTTCCAGGATTTCTTTCCTCCCTGTCCCTGCCCCTTCCTTTCCGTTCCCCTCCTCTTCCCTTCCCTTCCCTTATTTCCTTCCGGTTTGTCTTTTTTTTTTTTTTTTTTTTTTTTGAGAGAGATTTTTGTTATATGGCACATGTGCTCACAAGAGAGGTAGAAAGTGAGAAATCACCCTCCCCCCCAGGGGGGTGGCCATGCCACAATACCTTCTCCTTATCCTCCTTACAGGATTTTGGGTATGCATATACACACACACACACGTGCCTGGTGTGAGTTTAAGCCGCCAGGTCCGGGACTCAAACTGTGGTCGACTACATGAGAGTCCAGTGATGTAACCATTTTGGCATCTGCTGGTCTCAAGGTTCTCTATTTTTTTCTAAAGTATATTTTGTTTGTTAAACTTAATATTAGCTTTTAAAACCTAAAGATAAAAGGTCAGTTTGTCTTTCCCCTCTCATTTATTTCTTACATGAGAGAGACAGGGTCAGAATGAGAGAGCGAGAAAGTCTTCCCAGAGAAGGTCTCCATGCCACGGTCAGCTGGCCCGGATCACAGGCACACGGTGTACCCAGCATGCTCAGGGAAGTCTTGGAACTTGAACCCAGAAACTTTCCGACATGGGTCTAGTTGCATTATTGCTGCACCATCACCTGTCTCCGGTTGGTTTGTTAGAAGCTCTATTCTATACCTTTCCAGCAGGAAGCTAGGAAGTAGCTAAAAGCAAATTGCAGTCAGTATTTTTTTTAAGGTAATTTTTCCAGTTTATGAAGTAGCAAATGTTCACATACTTGGTTCGCTCCTCTCTCCACAGTCGGAATGATACGATTTTCTAGCTGAGCAGGTGAGGAGCTGATGTGTGAATGCATCTTAAGTTCAGCAGGTTTAGCTACTTAGTCTTTGGAGTGGTTTCTTCTCCTTCAGTCATGTTTTCACTGAAGTATAACGTATGCACGAAGAGCACGCAAGTCAGCTTGGCCACAAGACCTGGTGGCTAGGGGTGTCAGATCCACACGGCAGACCACGCCGGTGAATCTCAGACCCTGTGGCTTGAAAAACATGTCAGGTGTGTTGTGCGTGTGCCCCAAATCCTGAAAGGATGAGAAATGGAGGAGAAAGGATTGAGGTGTGAGCATGTCCCCTTGGGGGTGTGCTTTCTCCCTCTGGTGAGTGCCTGCGTCCTCTGGCTTGCTCTCTTGCATGCGCGCGTGCGCGCGCGCGCGCTCTCTCTCTCTCTATATATATATATGTATGTATCACAGATCTGAAATGTGCAACCCTATGCACTGTCACCAGGTGGCCTATGTGTCTGACAGACTCCAGAGGTAGAACATTTCAGCGCTACCCGCCTTAGTGTACCTCATACGTAGTTTTTTGGGACTTTTCCTAGAAACTGCAATGTCAGCAACTTTTTAAAAAAATCTATTAATTTTTTTTTTAAGAATTATTTTTATTTTATTTATTTGGAGAGGTTTTTGCTATAGGGCACGTGTGTTCACCAGAAAGACAGAGACAAGAGAGACAGCGAGAAATCATCCCCCAGGGGGGATGGCCACGCTGCAATCCCTTCTCCTCCATTCTCTTCTTGGGATCTTGGGCACGCACACACACGTGCCCAGTGTGAGTTTAAGCCACCATGTCTAGGACTTGAACCACTGTCTACAAGAGAGTCCAGCGACACAGCCATTATGCCAGTGCTGGCCTCTTATTTAACTTCATTTTAATTTGACAGGAGAGGGAGACAGAGAAAGGAAGCCACCAGGTCCAGGACTTGAACCACGGTCAACCATGTGGGAGTCCAGTGCCCTTAACTACCACCTGCCAGCCCCAGTAACTTTTTTTATAAAGGAGTCTTTCTCCTGATGCTTTTCTGAAGACGCAGATCTTGGATTTCATTTGTGACTGCAGTTTTTGTGTAGCCTTCCTGCCTGCCTCTTTCCCACCATTCATTCATTCATTCATTTATTCATTTATTTATTTATTTATTTTTGAGAGGTTTTTGCTATAGGGCGCGTGCGCTCGCCAGACAGAGAGAGAGAGACAGAGAGATAGAAAGCGAGAAATCACCCCCCAGGGGGGATGGCCACGCCGCAGTCCCTTCTCCTCCATTCTCCTCTTGGGATCTTGGGCACGCACGCACACGTGCCCGGCGTGAGTTTTAAGCCACTGGGTCTGGGACGCAAACCGCGGTCAACTACATGGGAGTCCAGCGACATAGCCATTAACGCCAACTACTGGTCCCTTTCCCACCATTTATTGGACGCCGTACTCAGTGATGGGAAGGCAGGGAAGAGTAAGACACAGAACCTGTCCTTTGAAGGAGGTCTGTGCAGGGGCAAGGTAGGTGATGAGAGTATTCACAGAGGTGTGGACGCAGTGCTTGGTAGCGTCAGGGTAAATGCTCATTCTGATAAGGGGTTCTAAGAAGTGACTTGTGTTGGTCTGAACTGTGTAACTAGGAGTGTGGTAGGGAGAACGTGTATCCCCTGTAATAACAGAAGGTGAGTGTTGCATTGAACCAAGCTGGGTGCGTGTGGTGGAAGACTGGCGGGAGTGTTCCACCCGAGTGACCAGATGTAGAGTTATGGAAGGGAGCAGAGAGAAACTGGAGGTTGGTGGGCTGTGGACTGGAAGCTTCTGTTAGATCCAAGAGTAGGCAGATGCAAATCAAGGTAATGAAGCATCTGAAGGGCTCGGGAGACATTTGTGATGTAGAGTGTCATTATTTTACTACTTTATCTTGAATTTGACTTCTTATAAAAATCCTCCCTTTAGACTTGGGTACATTCTTTTGATCAATGCTGACATGATACTTTTACATGTACATACACATGTCTTTTTTTCTCTTTTAATTTACCTAAAAGTACAACTGCTGCTTTTGAACTTCAAACAGCAAAGATAAAACAAGTACAGATATTGTAAAACGTATTACCATATTTATGTTTAAATTTATTCTAAACTATCAGTACTGTGAACTTCATTTCTGAACCTTCCTAAGGTTATGCTAATTCTTTTCATACCTTCCTGGGATTTTAGAAATCAGACTGAGGGGAGAAAAGTGAATGTCTTCTGGGAACCAGCAGTTAGTATAATGGCTATGTCGCTGGACTCCCACGTAGTCGACCGCTGTTCGCGTCCCGGACCTGGTGGCTTAAAACTCACGCTGGGCGCGTGTGCATGCGTGCCCAAGATCCCGAGAGGAGACTGGAGGAGAAGGGATTGCGGCGTGACCATCCCCCCTGGGGGGTGATTTCTCGCTTTCTGTCTCTCTGTCTCTGTCTGTCTGGCGAGCGCACGTGCCCTATAGCGAAAACCTCTCAAAAAAAAAAAAAAAAAAAAGTGGATGTCTTCTGAAACCACTCATGCCAAACACAATCAGGAATATTGACTGAGGGTGTTGAGAGGAGCAGGGGACCTGGTGGCCTTTCCCAGGGTAATTCTAACCTGGGCTACTATTACCTGCAATTGTTATTTTGCAATTAAGCTTAACTTGCTAGTTTAATAAGGCCTTTGGAGCTCACGTTGGTCATATGGATTTTCGTTGTGTCCATGCCAGGGTTTTCCCTCTGGAATTGGGTTCTTTGTTGTTCTCTTGTGATTTACCCTGACCTGGTAGAGAGATTGCAAATTTAAGCATTCTTTGGTAGACTCTTCTGATTGGAAGGCCACCTAGAGTTTTCTTCTCCTGTGATATATTGATCTGGGAGCTTGATCATTTTAGGACACATGATTGAAGATTCTTTTGCCAAGTTTCTTTCTGTGACCAATGTGACAGTTTTTTTTTTTATTTTTTTTTAATTTGTTATAAGGCATTTGTGTTTACTGGAGGGAGAAAGAGAAAGTGAGAGCGCATCCCCCACAGAGAATGGTCACATTATAGTCTCTTCACTTCCATTCTCCTCTCGAGATTTTGGGTGCATATACACATGTACCTGGCATATTTTTTAAGCTGCCAGGGCCAGATGTGGAGCTTGAATTGCTCAGTTAGCCATGTGGGTTCCAGCCACCTTAACCACCATGCCACTCGCTGACCCCACGTACCAATTCTTTATTTTCTTCTTTCTCCTGTTCTTTTTTTTTTTTTTTTTTTTGGAGAGGTTGTTACTATAGGGTGCGTGCACTCGTCAGAAAGAGAGAGACAGAGACAGAAAATGAGAAATCACCCCCCCCCCCAGGGGGATGGCCACACCACAATCCCTGCTCCTCCATTCTCCTCTTGGGATCTTGGGCACGCACACACATGTGCCTGGCGTGAGTTTAAGCCACTGGATCCAGGACTTGAGCCGTGGTCGACTACATGAGAGTCCAGCGACATAGCCATTACGCCAACTGCTGGTCCCTCTCCTGTTCTTGATATGCTTCTTACTTTGTTCCAAAACTGTGGGTTTGCATAGAATTCCCCCTTCATTTCTATTGTATGAACATATAAAGGTTGACACTTATGCCTTATAAGCAGACATGCTTATTAGGGGGAAGGAAAAACTCAAGTATATTGGTAGTCTTCTACTTATTCAGATTTTTAAAAATTCTATTGTTTATCTTTTTTATTTTTGCATTTCAATTCTATTTGAAAATTTCCCCCCTTTTTAGCAGCATTACTTACAAAGTAAATTTATATTTATTAAGTATAATTTTTTTTCTTTTTAGAGAGGTTTTTAAGCTATATGACGTGTGTACTCACTGGAGAAACAGAGAGAGATAGAAAGTGAGAGATCACACCCCGGGGGGATGGCCATGCCACAGTCTCTTTCTTCTCCTCCATTCACCTCTTGAGATCTTGGGCACACATGCACACGCACCCGGCGTGTGTCTTAAGCCGCCAGGTCTGGGACTCAAACTGTGGTTGATTATGTGGGAGTCCAGTGATGTAACCATTCTGCCATCTGCTGGTCCCCCAAATATAAATTAAAAAAAAAAAGGTTCACACACATTGTTACAACTTGGCCACTGGTATCCCCTCTTAAGCTGATACTTTTTTTTTTGTCTCTTTAGCACTGTCTCAGATACCCTTCTTTCCTTTCGTTCTCTTCCCCCCCCCCCCTTTTTTTTTTTAATTTATACTCTTCATTTATTTCTTCTGTGAGAGAGAGAGGAGGGGCGTTCTCAGCAGAGTGTTTTCACTGCAGTCTGCTCCCAGCTTTGGCCAGGCAGGATTACAGCCATGTGCACATGCCTGGTGTGTACAGGGAGACCTCGGAACCAGGCCCCGAGACCTCCCATATGGCTTCAGCATCGCAGAGCATTGAGGTACCGTGGCACCGTTGTGGCTGGCCATCTTTCCTTTCTTGTCCTATTACCAGACTTGCAGCCCTGTCCCGATGTCCATTTCCCTATCAGGAGGTGTGGAATTCCCTTCAGTAGAAATCGTGTTATAAACCAAAATGGGGTGCCCGTTAGGCTTAGTGATGGCAGAAGCCTGGCTGCTGCCGTGGGTCGGCTTTTCCGACGTAGCCGATCACGTTGCTGTACTGTGCTTTCCATAGGAGGTCTCGCCGATCACGGAGTCTGTTCTAAATAGGTCAGACTCCACCTCACTACAGAAGGCTGAGGAGGCCTGGAGTTCTGCAGGGACACGGGGCAGCCTGGAACTTGTTGCTTGAAGGAGAATGTGAAAACTCTTGTGGGGCAGAAAACAAGTTTGCCAGCTAGTTCCTCTTCTCGCAGTGGCAGGCGGCCAGTGGCTACTCGAATTTACCTTTGTTCATCCTGGCAAGCTTCGCGTACCTTCTGTTGGCACCGTGGTGGTTGTTTAAGTACCAAAGTTACTTTTTTCAAAAACATTTCTTCATAAATCCTGTGAGTACTGGGAAAAGGAGGTAAATGTTCCAGGAAATGTGAGCGTCCTAAACCGTCTAGTGGTTTGCTGCCACATTCTATTTTTCCCCTTTACTGTGTTGTTATTGAGTCCATAGACGTTAACCTTAAAAACTAGACTTTGAGACTCATGGTGTAAAGTTTCTTATTTTTGTTGCTTGTAATTTGCATTTGTCTCAAGTTGTCTCTTTTGTAACTGCAACATTTTCTCTAATCTCTTATCTTTCCCTGTTTTTATCCTTTTTATTTATTTATTTATATTTTTTGAGAGATTTTTTGAGAGATTGCTTTTTATTTTTAAGGGATTTTTGCTATAGGGTATGTACACTTACCAGAGAGACAGAGACAGAAAGTGAGAAGTCACACTCCAGGAGAGGATGGCCATGACCAGTCCCTTCTCCTCCATTCTCCTCTCAGGATTTTGGGCAGGCATGCACATGTGCCCAGTGTGAGTTTTAAGCTGCTGGGTCTAGGACTTGAACCGCTGGTCCCCCCAGCATGGTTTTTAATCCTATGGGGCTGGATTTGAACCATGATTGTCCATGTGGGATCCAGGTTCCTTAACCTCTGTGCTATGGGACTGGCTCATGCCTATCATTTCAGAAGTGAAGATTAGTTGGGGCTGGCAAGTGGTGTGGTGATTGGGGTGCTAGATTCCCACATAGCTGACTGTGGTTTTAGTCCTGGACCTGAAGGCTTGCTTTCTCACTCTCCTCTCTCTCTTTCTCTCTGGTCAAATTGAATAGTAATATTAAATAAATAATTATAAAGCATAATTATTAAAAAAAAAAAGTGAAGATTAGCATAGGGCTGGTATTTGGGAGCAACAAAGAATACTGTTTGTTGACAGCCTTTTTATCCACATTTTCATTTAGTTCACACAACAGCTCCAGGGCAAAAGGTGAGTACAGATGCATCTCCACTTGTGATGGGGTTGCATCCTAATAAACCCATCCAAGTTGAAAATATTGTTAAGTTGAAAATGCATTTAATAGGGCTGGACCTGTATCCTAGTGGTAAAGGAGAGCCAGATTCCACATGGTCAACCATGGTTTGAGTCCTGGCCCTGGTGACTTAGTAACTTCCACGGCTCATGTGAGTGCATGTTCAAAATCCTAATAGGATGGAGAAGTGGGAGGAAAGAGATTGCAGTGTGATCTTACCCCATTGTGGGTGCTTTCTTCTCTTCCTGTCTTTCTCTGTCTCTTCCTCTCTCTTTGGTAAGCGCACACACCTCTGACAATTAAAACAAAAATGTAGAAGAAAGAGACCAGCAGTTGGTGTAATGGCTACATCACTGGACTCCCATATAGTCAACCCCAGTTTGAATCCCAGACCCGGTGGCTTAAACTCACACTGGGTGCGTGTGCGTGCATGCCCAAGATCCCAAGAGGAGAATGGTAGAGAAGGGATTGTGGTGTGGCCATCCCCCCCGGGGGGTAATTTCTTGCTTTCTGTCTCTCTATTTCTCTCTCTCTGGCGAGCGCATGTGCCCTATAGCAAAAATGTCTCCAAAAAAAAAAAAAGTAAAAGAAAATACATTTAATGTACCTGAACCTATCAAACATCAGAGTGGAGCCCACACTCTCTTAGACATGCTCAGAACACTGTTAGCTACAGTTGGGCAAAATCATCCAACCCAAAACCTGTTCTGTTATGAAAGGGTTGACTATCTCATGTTATTTATTGAATAATGAACTAAAAGTGAGAAACGATGGTTGTTAGGTACTTGAAGTATGATGTCTACTGACCGTGTGTCATGTTTGCCTCTGGTGAAATAAAAAACCGCATGTCCAGCCAATGTAGTCGGGGCCGGGCTGTATTAGGATCCCTGTTGGACATGAAGACACTCTGGCAATTGGGAAATTACTTGATCCTGCTCTGTTAAATGACGGGAGAGTGATAAAAACAAGATCATGGCCCAGCCTTGGCACTGTTCGTTGACTGCCTTTTTATCCACATTCCCTGCTGCTTGGCAGGCCGAGGACATGTGGGCGAGCCAGGTTTGATTCCGAGCCACCCTAAAAAAGCTAGACGCAGTGGTGTGCAACTGGAGACCCAGCAACTTGGGAGGTTGAGGCAAGAGGATCATGATGTAGACTATCTTAAGAACAAAAAGCAAAAAAGACAAAACAAACAAACAAAAAAACACCACATATGGGGCCAACCTATGGCATGGTGGTTTAGGTGCTAGATTCCCAAATGGCCAACTACAGTTCGAGTTCCAGACCCAGAGGCTTGAAAATCACACGGGGTCTATGTGCACCCAGAATCCAGAGAGGGAAATGGAGGAGAAGGGATTGTGGTGTGGCCATCCCCCTGGAGGGTGATTTCTCACTTTTCCTTTCTCTCTCTATTTTTCTCTGGTGAGCACACGGACCCTATGACAAAAACCTAAAAACAAACAAACAAAGCCCACCACATACACATTTCAAGGTCTGACTCCGTGGCTTCTGTTCTCAGAGATGCCCACGGCCCCAGTGCAGTGGAGCAGTGTTATCTGAACATGTCCCTTACACAGGAGCTTCTGGAAGTCTCATAGCTAATATGACTTCGTTATATGCTTTTTCAAAACTATGTTTTCTGGCCCAGCTGTGGTGGCACGTGGTGGTGAGATGCTGCCACTTGGCAGGCTAAGGCAAGGTGGGAGGCCTGAGTTCTATTCCCAGCCCACCCTAAAAAGCTGGGTGCAGTGGTGCGTATCTGTAAACCTATATACTCAGGAAGCTGAGGAGGAAGATTGTGAGGTGTGGCCTTGTGGGAAACAGAGTCCCTGTCTGAAAGAGTTAGGCCCTGAGGTGGGTGCTTGTTGTCTCAGCTACTTGGGAAATCGAGGCAGGAGGATCGTGACAGAGGGAGACCCTATCCTAACATAGTTAAACTATATTTTCTTATTATTTTAATTATTCCATTAATTGCCAGAAGGCACATGTGCTCACCAAAGAGACAGAAAGCACCCCTGAAACGGAGTGTGATCACATCGCAGTCCTGTTCTTCGTCCTTTCTCCATCCTGTTGAGAGTTTAGGCATGCATGCATACACACCTGGCATGTTTTTCAAGCTACCAGGGCCAGGATTCCAACTGTGGTCAGCCATGTGGGGTCTGGCTCCCTTAACCACTAGGCTATGGGGCCAGTTCCAAATAAAACAAACATTATCTATTTCTTAGCTAATATTTAATCATTTTCTAGCCCTATTGCCTGTGTTGTGATTTTTTTTTTCTTAGTACACAACTTCAAGGAATTTAGCCAAAATCCAGTTAAACTTAATTTTGTTTAGTTTAAAAAAGTCAGTTCATGGGACCAATAGATGGCGTAATGGTTATGTCTCTAGACTCTTTCATAGTCGACCGTGGTTCAAGTCCTAGATCTGGTGTCTTGAAACTCACACTGGATGCATGTGCATGTGTGCCCAAAATCCCAAGAGGGAGAATGGAAGAGAAGGGATTGTGGTGTGGCCATCCCCCTGCCCCCTGCCACTGCCCTCGGGGTGGGGTGATTTCTTGCTTTCTGTCTCTCTGGTGAGTGCATGCACCTTACAGCAAAAATCTCTCTTAAAAAATAGTTCACGCTGCCATTAGTTTTAGGAAACGGAATCAGTTGTGTATTCCTAGCGAAGTTCTCTTTATGTTTGGAGAGTCTGTGTGTTGGTTACTGGCATTTCTCAAAGAGGTGGGTGTTACCTTGAGCCATGATGGTGGATCTTTGTTACTAAATGCAACCATGAGACTGTCTTCTAGCAAAATGTATGTTAGATTTAAGGTGAATCTAACGTTCTCTCCCTCCGCCCTCCCCTGGAGAAATAATTATACAGAATGTTGAACTTTAGGATGTTAGGTTTATTGTTGTGATGCAGAGGAGGGATTATATAAATGTTACGGCTTTCGATGAAAATAAAACACATTGTGACCAACTATACCAGATTTAGTAAATATCATTAATCCTGCACGTTTTCTTTTCATCCTGGACCTGAAAAGCAGCCAGCCAGTTATCAGTTGTGCTTGCTGAAATAACCTTGAGTGAATCACGGCGGGTTCATGTATTCTGGTCTGTAGCAGAGTGGGTTAAAGTGAACCTGAGGCAGCTGCAAACATGTTTTAGGTACTTAGAAAACATAGATTCGAAGTATACGACTTAAAGTTACTTGGAAGCAGTTTCCTATGAGTGAGCCCTACTAAGGGTCAGGCGTGTCGGATGTGTGACATTTTTGGCTTCCGCAGGTATTTCGCTGTTTAGATGAAGTCGTAGAGAAGTTCCAGAAAGAGCCCCGGGGGTTCCACATGCAGCCTTGCTCTGACTGGTAGGGTTGAGCCCCTTTTCAGAGGGAAGGCAGGAAGGGGAGAGAGGTAGTTCAGCTCTTCAGAGTTGGTTCCTGGTTCTTTTCCTGAGGAATGGTGGGGAGAAGTGAGATCCTGGAGACCCCAGCTCTTGAGGCTTACTCTTTCATCTGGGTAAAAGTCACATGCGCTCTCTTGGGTCTGTTTTTGGTTTTCCCCTTTCATTCTGTTGTTGATCTTAGAGGAATTGGGAGCAGGGCTAGAAGGCAAAATGTGGGCACACAGGGTTGATATTATTTATTTATTTATTTATTTAAGAGAGTTTTGCTATAGGATGCATAGCTCTCCACTCACCAGAGAGACAGAGACAGACAGACAGAGAGAGAGAAAGGGAGATCACTCCCCAGGAAGGATGGCCATGATGCAATCCCTTCTCCTCCATTCTCCTCTTGGGATATTGGGCATGTGTGCACGTGTGTCTGGTGTTTAAGGCTGTTTAGGACTCGAACCATGGTCAACTACATGGGAGTACAGTGACAGAACCATTATGCCATCTGCTGGTCCCAAGTGTTGTTATTTTTTAAAGGACAAGAAGGTGGGTATTGCAAATTGCAGAGGTTGGCATTTGGGGACAGACATCTACTGGGTACTTTGTGAACAAGAACACTTAGAAAACGCAGTTATTGATTGCCAGCAGCCAGTAAAAACGAGCTGAGACTGAGTTTAAACGGTGAGCTTTGTAGGGACAGAAGCCAGATCCCTACTCTACATAACCTATTACAGATTTTAAAGTGATACAGAAAATAAATAGCCAATAATATGAAAACACCTGTATTCCCATTACAGATTTTTCCCATTTACACCGGTTCTTTCTTTTCATTTTTAATGAATAAATCATGGCAAACCTACTTAAAATCACTCCTCTTTTTGTCCTACCTTTGCCTTGACTGAAACAAACTACATCAGGGTTGGGTTCTTAGTTCATTTTTCGTATATTGATTTATGTATGCAGCATCTATAAATCACGTGTGTGTGTGTGTGTGGGTGGGTGGGTGGGTGGGTGTATATGTATATGTGTGTGTTTAAAATAATTTTGTGTGTTTAAAAAATTTAGTCAAATATTACATGTGTTCTATAGCTTCCTGTTTTTTGTTGCTGTTTTTTTTTTTTTTTTTTTTTTTTGAGAGGTTTTTGCTGTAGGGTGTGTGCACTTGCCAGAGAGAGAGAGACACAGAGACAGAAAGTGAGAAATCACCCCCCAAGGGGGGATGACCACACCTCATTTCCTTCTCCTCCATTCCTTGGGATCTTGGGCACGCACACACACATGCCCAGCGTGAGTGTGAGTTTAATCTGCCAGGTCCGGGACTTGAACTGCGGTTGACTACATGAGAGTCCAGGGGCATAGCCATTATGCCAACTGCTGGTCCCACTTCCTGTTTTGTTTTTAAATTCACATCATTTCAGTGTTTCTAGGGAGGAGCACACCCTGGAGGTACCTACTTATTTTTTTTGCTAACGTCACTCTTTAGCTGCTTGGTTTTTTTTTTCCCTTTATGAGAAAGAGAGAGATGAAATAAAAGAGAGGGGAAGAGGGGTTGATAATGTTTAGGATACACCATCAAATCCTCTGTGTTACTGGTTTTAAATTGCCAGAGGGCATGTGCACTGGCCAGAGAGAGAGAGGGAGAGTGTACCCCCAGATTTTGGGCACACGTGCTAGCATGTTTTCAAGGGGAGGAGAGAAAGCTAGAGAGCGGCATTCCTAACAGGGCTTCTCTTTTCATCATCCTCCTGCTCCAAACTGTCT
The DNA here is from genome assembly GCA_026018925.1 of Tupaia tana. Taxonomy (NCBI): domain Eukaryota; kingdom Metazoa; phylum Chordata; class Mammalia; order Scandentia; family Tupaiidae; genus Tupaia; species Tupaia tana. The sequence goes on from JAKSZU010000003.1 coordinate 140,896,858, forward strand.
TTTTTTTTTTTTTTTTTTTTTTTTTTTTTTAAGAAAAGAGGTTTATTTGGCTCACATTTCTAAAGGTTGGAAAGTTTAAGATTTTTTTTTTAAATGTTATTATCATTCTTATCCTTATTGTTTTTAAGTTTGCTATATGGTGTGTGTGCTCACCAGAGAGAGGCAGAAAGGAAAAGAGAGGGACAGTGAAAAAGCGAGAGGTCTGGGACTTGAGGTGTGGTCAGTTATGTGGGAGTCCAGTGCTTTGACCACCATGCCACCTGCTGACCCGGTAGCTGAGTCTTCCAGCTAGTCAGGATCACAGGCGTGTGCACCTGCACCTAACACGTGCAGGTTTGCCCTCCAAGACTACAGCTTTCAGCTCCCCAAGTTTAGCCCTGGCTGGGCCTGAGCCTGGGCCTTGAGCCACCTTTGTTTCCTTGTAAGTTTCTGTCTTTATTCCATGTGAGAGAGACAGAGACCACCACCAACAGGGTCTTCACGGTTGATCCACCCTCGACCAGCCCTGGAACACAGGGACACATGTGCCCAGCTTGTTGATCCATGTGTGTTGGCCTTGTGTAGCGTTGTGTGAATACAGAGCCACCGTCTGGGCCCAGCTTCAGCCACCATTCTGTTCTCTAGTCCCCAGCACAATCCTGGCCCAAAGTCTTCTACATTGGCGATTGTACAACATTTTCACCCTTGTTCACTCAAAGATCTGTTTCATTTTTTTAATGTCACAGAGCATGTGTATACATGCAAGAGACAGAGACAAAGCACCCCGCCCCCTTCCGTGGGGCCCAGTCATGAGATGCTTCTTTTTCCTCATATTCTCCATTCCATCAGGATTCTGAGCATTCTCAAGCTGACAGTGCTGGGATTTGAACCCTGGTCAGCCATGTAGGACCCAGCGTCTCTTGTGGAGTGCCTTACCACTGCTACAGGGTCGGCCTTAAAAGTTTGTCTTTTATGGTTTAGATCATGACCTAAATGAGTAGAAGTTACTTTTTTGTCTTCGTTTGCATGATTGATAATGTTTAGGATACACCATCAAATCTTTTGCGTTACTGGTTTTAAATTGCCAAAGGGCATGTGCACTGGCCATAGAGAGAGTGTACCCCCAGATTTAGGGCACACATGCTAGCATGTTTTCAAGCCTCCAGGACCAAGATTTGAACCTCGACGAGCCATGTAGGGTCCAGCTTCCTTAACCACAAGGCCGTGGGCCAGCCGTGTATTACCGTTTTTATCAGTCAAATCAGCTATATTGTATTCCTCATTTTTAATTTTGGGTCCTCTTAGTTTTTTGTGTCTAGTAATAGGATTTTTTTTCTTATTTTTGGAGAGGTTTTTGTCTTAGGGCACATGTACTTGCTAGAGAGACAGACAGACATAGTGAGAAGGAAGGGGAGAAATCACCCCCTGGGGGATGGCCACACAGCAGTCTTTTCCATTCTCCTCTCGTGATCTTGGGCTTACCTGCACCATGCGCCCGGCGTGAGTTTCAAGCCACCGGGTCTGGAACTCAAATCACGGTTGACCATGTGGGAGTCCAGTGATATAACTGCTATGTCTGGTGGTCCCAGTAATAGGATTTTTACTGTTAGTTGATTTTCATTAAATTCAGGCTGTCCCTTGATGACTTAATCTAGTTATTTGACTATAATTTTAAAATTTATTATAATTGGGCCAGCCGTATAGCCTGATTATAAATGCCTGGCTGTAGTTTGAACCCTGTCCCCAGCAGCTTGGAAAATAGGCCAAGTGCACATGTGTCCAAGTCCCAATGGCTGGGAGAGATGGAGGAGGAGCAATTGTGGCATGACCACACCCACTGGGGGTGCTTCCTCTCTTTAGCAAGTGCATGTGCCCTGTGATGATTTAAAATATGTTTGCATGTATGTGCTTCTTCTGTGAAGACACAACAGGGCTCTCCTACCATATCCCACCTCTAGTCTCGGCCCACTTGGATCATGTGTGTGTGTGTGCATACCCAGTGTGCCCAGGGACGTCCTGGGAGTTGAACCCAGGACCTTTGCCACGTGAGTCCATTCATACCACCACTCTGCTCCTCAAGAAAATTTCCTAATAGATGTTGTTCTTTCCCTCTGTGGTTAGGGTGATTGTGTAACATATTGGCCAGACTTGAGAATGCTGGGAGCAGTTTTGTTCTGGTCATGCGACCTGCCCCAAGCAAGGGAAGGTGTGTAGTCCCCGTCACTGAAGTGAAGGATAGTGGTAAAAAGTGGCCGTGTTCAGACAGAACAGGAAGCCTGGACACTGCCGAATCGGGGAATCAGAGCTTGCCGTGATCTGGAGCTGCTGTTCAGGGCCACTGTGAATCCTTGCACCCGAGAGAACGTGACCCACCGCATCAGTCCTCAATGGGGAACTGGCCTGGTGTGACAGCGAATGCTTTAAGATGGAAGTGGAAGCAGTCGGGAGACAGAGGACAGTGGTTTCCTGAGTTGGTGGCCAGCATTTTGCTGAGGCAAGAAGGAGAGGAAGTTACCTTCTAGTGTGCTGATTAAGACCTAGAAGCTCCATAAACCCGTGTCTCCCGGGAAATAAACTTTGTCCCGATTGGCCCCAGGAGTCAGGGTCACTTGTATCTCCTTGTCATAAAACTGTGATTAAAAATAAAGGAGAAATGGGGCACTTCAGATATCCTCTGTCACCTTCCTCCAGAGAAGGTTCGTCCTGGGTGTGTGGGGCATTGTGCCTCTGCTGTTCTCGGCGTGCTTTCCAGGAACCGACGTGCTGAGCTGCAGCGTCGCGATCCAGCGATGGCGTTGTTGGTCTTAGTGCTGAACTCCTGCAATCACGAATTAGACCTTGAGGGAAACTGACTAATCCTCTTCACAGGATATTAGTGGTTTATTGGCATACTGCTTTCTTTCTTCTTCTTATTTTATCTCTTCTAAGATAGAGAGAGAGCTACACCAGCACTCTGACGTGGTTTTGACATGGTCCCAGGCAGCTGTGTGCACAGCGTACTCGGGCAGATCTCTGGATGTGAACCTGGAATCTTACCGTGTGGTCAGCCAGCGTTGCATTTTACCACTGGGCCACTACCTGGCCCCCTCTTTATCTTTTCTTTACATTCCTCTTCAACTCAGCGGATGTATTCATTCACCTAGTATTCATTGAGCATGTACTAGGCACTGTTCCACCAGGCACTGGTGGTGTCATGGTAGACAGGGGAGGTGAAATCCGTGCTGTCAGAGAGCCTATTTATGGAGACACTCAGGGTAGGACAGGCGCTACACTGTAATAGTTGATCAGCTGAATAGACTTAAGTTATTTCGGGGTAGCGATGGATCCTGACAGTGACACAAGTCAGTGTGGTGGAGAGGGACTGAGGTGGGAATGAGGAGGACTGTTTAGATGCTGATAGACAAAGAAGTCCTTTCAGAGTGGGCAGTGGTTGGGTTGAGGGATACGAGGCCAGAGAAGTGGAGTGAGAAGAGTCCTAGCAGTAGAACAGCAAGTAGAAAAGTTCTGCAGCAAGAGTGCAGGGGCGTGTGAAAGGGCATGGAGGAAGTCAGTGTAGGTGGGGCCTAGTTCACGTGGGGAGTATGCCAGAGAGCAAGTTGGAAGAGTAGGTGCTGGTTGGATCACCAGTGACACCTTTGGACTTGCTTGCACAGTGGGAAGCTCTTGCCAAGAGTGTACCGTAATCCAGTTTGCGTTTCTCAGAACTCCTCTGCATTTAAGGAGGCGGAAGCTGAAACAGGGACATTGCTTAGAAGGCTTTTTTCTGTTAGGCGAGATGTGTTAGCGTGGTGGTAGTGGATGGGTTCTCCTGAGTTTTTGAGGTAGCCCTGACTGGATGTACTTGGATGAAGTAGGAGGTAGAGGGACGAAGAGGGTGGTACTCAGGTTTTGTCTGAGAAGCCGGATGGGTGGTGGTGGTGCCATTTTCTAAAATTGGAAAGGGGCCAACCCTGTGGTCTAATGGTTAAGGGAGCAGGATCCCATGGGGCCAACTGTGAAGTTCGAGTCCTGGGCCCAGCAGCCTGAGAAACATGCTGGGTGCCTGTGTGTGAGCACACGCTTAAGATCCTCATAGGAAGGGGGAATGGAGGAGAAAGGATGTGGCGGGATGTCGCCCCATTGAGGGTGCTTTCTTCCTCTTTCTGAAGAGTGCTCATGTCCTCTGGCAAACAAACAAACAAAAACTGGGCCTGGCCTCTGTGCAATCAGCAGCCTCTGTACTGGGCTGCAGAGCTGGAGGCCACATGCTGACCCAAGTTTGAGTCCCCAACTTGGTTGACCTGAAAGCATGCTGAGTGTAGATGCACACACCCAGCATCCCAACAGGCTGGAAATTTCTGGAGGAAGGGGATTGTGGCATGATTGAGCCCTGTGGAGGGTGCTTCTCTCTGTCTCTCGTATTCATGCTCTATCATGAATTAAAAATTAGGATCCAGAAGGCAGCATGGTACTAAATGCACTGGACTCCCACATGGCCAACTGTGGTTCGAGTCCTGGACCCGGCGGCTTGGAAATCACACTGGGTATATGTGCACGTGTGGCCAAAATCCTGAGAAGAGACTGGAGGAGAAGAGATTGTGGCATGACCATCCCCCCCCCGGATGGGTGGTTTCTCACTTTCTCTCTCTCTTTCTCCAGTGAATGTACCCACCCTATGGCAAAAACCTTAAAAAGAAATTAGAAAGACTGGAAGAACAAGTTTTGGAGTAGCTTGGGATTCCTGTGATAACTTGAGATGCTGATGCTAGAGAGATAAATTGTGGTGTTACTGGCATTTAGATGGAATTTAAAGCTATAGAAATGGATGAGATAACTTCCAGGATCGAGCACACTCTTACCATTGAGAGCTCAACAGAGGAGAGCAGTTTGCAAAGCAGGAAGAATATTAGGAAATCACGATGCGAAAAGAATCAGTTGAGGCGGGGACCAGCAGGTGGCATGGTGGTTAAGGTGCTGGATATGCCCACATGGCTGACCATGGTTCGAGTCCTGAACCTGGTGGCTTGCTTTCTCACTTTCCTCTTTCTCTCTCTCTCTCTTTGTGTCTCTCTCTGGCCAAATTAAAATGAAGGAATGAATGAATGAATAAATAAATAAATCTTTTTAAAAAAAGAATCAGTTGAGGAAAGTATTTTGAAATGGAGAAAAACGTCCAGTCTTGTAGAATGCTGCTGAGGAGGTTGTGTACAGTTTTATTTATGACTCTGAGTTTCTCGTTCTGACATCTCCGTTGTCTCCAGATTCTAGTTCATCTTCATCTTCTAAACACCCACCATCCTTAGTACTGACGACCCTAGGTAGACAGCCACGTTGGCCGCCTTTGCTTTTGCCATCACAACTACCAGAACATTCTTTCCCGGCCCTTTTCACCACAGTCTTACCTACCTATTCTCTGAGTTCTCGTTTTAAATGCCTCAGTGGGGACCAGCAGATGTTGTAATGGCTACATCGCTGGACTCCCATGTAGTTGACCGCGGTTCAAGTCCCGGACCCGGTGGCTTAAACTCACGCCAAGTGTGTGTGTGTGCGTGCCCAAGATCCCAAGAGGTGAATGGGATTGCGGCGTGGCCATCCCCCCTGGGAGGGTGATTTCTCACTTTCTGTCTCTCTGTCTCTGTCTTTCTGGCAAGCGCACATGCCTATAGCAAAAACCTCTCAAAAAACAAACAAACATACACACACGCCTACCTGCCTCATGTTCCCATGACCTCCGCTGTCTCTTTGACCTCCATGGAGCTGTCTGTCTGCATGTTACTTTTGCACCATGCTGGTCAAGACCAGATCTTGAACCTCCTCTGGAAGTAGCCTCGGGTCCCCTGCCATATCTCCCAGGGTGTGGCATTGTGCTGACTCCCCACTCCCTTCTCTACCCAGCATGCTAAGTCCTGCTGACTTCTCTGACCATGAGCTTCTCGTTTGTTTCTTCTGGTACACCCATTAAGGAAAGTGGATCTTCTGTGTGGATTTCCATGTCCTTCAACTAGATAATAAGTTTGTATGTTGTATGCTTTATCAATTAAATTAAATTTTCTTTTTAACCATAGGGTGTATGTGCTTACTGGACAGAGACTTACTTATTTCTTGACTTATTCCTTTGTTTTGCTGAAGCATATTCTAGTATCTTTCTGAGCGGGAAAGTGGGAAATCACTCTCCACCTCCCACCCCCACCCCCCCCCAGAGTGGATGGCTACACTGCAGTTCCCTCTCCTCTATATTCCATCTGGGATTTTGGGCACACACGTACATACTCCTGTCGTGAGCCTTAGCAGCCAGATCTGGGACCTGAACCACCATCAGTCATGTGGGAGTCCAGGGCTCCAACCACCATATTACCTGCTGGCCCCATCAATTAAATTTTTATTAAAGTATAATAAATTCATACCTTAAAAAAATCTGGTAACATTGAAAGGTTAATATAGACATTATAGTCTTTTTTATTTATTTATTTATTTTTACATTTTTGTCTCTCTCTTTTTTTTTTTTTTTTTTTTTTTTTAAAGATTTTTGTCATAGAGTATGTATACTCGACAGAGAAAGAGAAAATGAGAAATCACTTTCCACCCAGGGCGTGGGATATTCATGACTCAATCCCTTCTCTTGTATACTCCTCTTGGGATTTTGGGCTTACACACACACACATCCAGCATGATTCCCAAGTTGCCGGAGCTAGGACTTGAACCTCAGTCAGCTGTGTGGGAATCCGATGCCTTAACCTCCATGCCACTTGCTGGCCACGATATTATATTCTTTTGAAAGAAGAGTTTCCACCTTTATTTCTCTGTACTTTCCTAGTCTCCCAGAAGAAGCTCTTTTCAACTCTTTTGACTTTTTTTTTGTGTTTCCATATTTCTTCTTGATATTTTTTTCAGTTTTAAGAATCATCTATAATCTGTAGACTTCTCACTGCAGATTAAAATTTGCTTTTGGTTCCCTCATTCCTTCTCATTTTTCTAATATAGTTGCATTACAATTTTTAATTAAACCTTTATTCCACATTTATATTATTGTGACTAAGTAAAAATATCTTACTTTTGAACCGTATATTGTACCTTTTCTTTATTGTACAACTTTTTGGGTCTTTTTTTTTATTATTAATAATTGTCCTGGGTCAGCTGATGGCATGATGGTTAAGGTGGGTGGATCCACATGGCCAGCTGCACGGTTCAAGTCCATCCTGGAACCAGTGGCTTGAAAAACACCAGGCGTGTGTGTGCATGCCCAAAATCTCAAAAGGAGAAATGGAAGAGATTGTAGTGAGACCATCTCCCACTGGGGGTGCTTTCTCGGCCCACCTGCACCCTCTTCAGCCAGCATATGAGCCCTCTGGCAAAAATTTAAGAAAAAAAAAAAAAAAAGAATTGTCCCATTCTTCCCTGATATAATTTTCTGCATATCCGTTTCTTCTGATAAGCTCTATGTTATCAGCAGTTACTGCTAAATGTTCTATGTACTAGATAACCTATCAGTTTCACTTTCCTTCCACTTAGTTTCCTGTTGGTGCTCCCTCCTCCAATCTGGTCTGTTGGGTTGTGAGCCTCCTAGAGAGCTGTCTTCCTAAGAATCCCCTTGACTGTTACCCTGGTAGTTCCCTTCGTTTCTCTCTGAAGACTCCCTGTTTTGGGGGTCTTGAGTGGTCTCTTTTCTTTTTTCTTTTTTTTTTTTTGGAGAGGTTTTTGCTATAGGGCGCGTGCACTCGCCAGACAGACAGAGACAGACAGACAGCGAGAAATCACCAACCAGGGGGGATGGCCGCACCGCAGTCCCTTCTCCTCTCGGGATCTTGGGTGCACACGCTCCCTGCATGAGTTTTAAGCCACCGGGTCTGGGACTCGAAACCATGGTCGACTACATGGGAGTCCAGCGACATAGCCATTACGCTAACTGCTGGTCCCTCGAGTCATCTCTTCCTTGGCTTATTCCTTTGCTTTGCCGGAGCATATTCTCTAGTAGTTTTCTGAATTAGGTATGTGTCCTTCGGGTATTTTTTTTTAATTTTTTTATAATTACTTATTTATTCATTCATTTATTTCTTAATTTTACCAGAGAGAGACAGAGAGTGAGAGAGAGAGGAAGTGAGAAAGCAAGCCACCAGATTCAGGACTTGAACCCTGGTCAGCCATGTGGGAGTGTCCAGCGCCTTAACCACCACGCCACCTGCTGGTCCCCGGGTATTTTTTTTTTTAATTATTCTAGATTCAGACTTATTTGTTTTAAGAATTATTTATTTAATTTCATTTATTCATTCATTTATTTTAATTTGACTAGAGAGAGACACGCAGAGAGAGCGGGAAAGTAAGAAAAGGAGCCACCAGGTCCAGGACTTGAACCATGGTGGGCCATGTAGGAGTGTCCAGCGCCTTAACCACCACACCACCTGCTGGCCCCTAGATTCAGACTTCATTGATGAGTAGGTAAAAAAAACTTTAGGTTGCACATTGTGTTTCTTTTGAATTTTAAGACATAGCTTCACTGTTTTCTAGTGGCTTTCTTTTAAATGATCCTATATTCTCAGTGTATTACAGTTCTGTTCTCACCTTTAGTAACTCTTAAAATTTATTTTATTTATTTATTGAGAGATTTTTGCTATAGGGCGCATGCACTCGCTGGAAAGACAGGAAGTGAGAAATCACCCACCAGGGGGAGATGGCCACGCAGCAGTCCCTTCTCCATTCTTCTCTTGGGATTTTGGGCACACACACGCATGCGCCCAGCATGAGTTTTAAGCCATCAGGTTTGGGACTTGAACCACATTGACTATGTGGGAGTCCAGCAATGTAACCATTCCGCCATCTGCTGGTCCCAAAATTTATTTTGTACTCTTTTCTCTTTTTATCTTTTACTGGCTAGAAACTTTAGTACAATGTCAAATAGAAACAACAAGAGCCTCATTTACCTTTTTTTTTTTTTGGAGAGGTTTTTGCTATAGGGTGCATGTGCTCGCCAGAAAGAGAGAGAGAGAGACAGAAAGCGAGAAATCACCCCCCAGGGGGGATGGCCATGCCGCAAACCCTTCCCCTCCATTCTCCTCTTGGGATCTTGAGTACACATGCACAGGTGCTGGGCATGAGTTTTAAACCACCGGGTCCAGGATTCGAACTGTGGTCAACTACATGGGAGTCTAGCGACATAGCCATTATTCCAACTGCTGGTCCCTAGCCTCATTTACTTTTAAGTGTGCTGTGAATTACAGGGTTTTTTTAGCGACACCTTTCATTGTGTTGAGGAAATTTCCAGCCTAGACCTAGGAAGTCCTTTCTTGATAGTTTTTTTTTTTCCACATCAGAGTGAGTGTTGGAGTATATCACATGTTTTAATGTAGCTATTAAAATTTTCACGTGGGGACCAGCAGATGGTGTAATGGTTACATTGCTGGACTCTCACGTAGTCGACCGTGGTTCAAGTTCCAGACCCAGCAATTTAAAACTCACACCAGACACATGTACATGCATGCCCCAAATTCAGAGAGGAGACTGGAGGAGAAGGGATTTTAGCGTGTCTATTCCCGTGGGGGGGTGATTTCTTGCTTTCTGTCTCTCTAGCGGGTGCACATACCCTAAAGCAAAAATCTCTCATTAAAAACATTTTTGTTCATGTTATTGTTGGCTATTCAATTAAAGTGGTATATTAATTGATTTTTATGTCAAACCAGCTGTGCATTCACTACCATCTGAGCCGAGGTTTTGTCTCCGTGGGGAGATTTTTTTTTATAAAGAACTAACTTCTGGTTTGATTGTTACTCTATTTACTTAATTAACTTTTTTTTTTTTTTTTTTGAGAGATTTTTCGCTATAGGGCACGTGCACTTACCGGAAAGACAGAGAGAGACAGAGAGATAGAAAGCAAGAAATCACCCTTCAGGGAGGATGGCCACGCCACAATCCCTTCTCCTCCATTCTCCTCTCGGGATCTTGGGCACGCATGCACATGCGCCCTGTGTGAGTTTAAGCTGCCAGGTCCAGGACTTGAACCACGGTCGACTACATGGGAGTCCAGTGACATAGCCATTACGCTAACAGCTGGTCCCTACTTAATTAACTTTATGCCAATGGATGTGTGCACTTGCCAGAGAGAGAAAGAAAGCATGTGCCTCCCCCACCCCCCCATGGACCCCCACACAGTCCTTTTTTCTTCCATTAGGATTTGGGGGCACATATGCATGCACGTTTTTTAAGCCATCAGGCCAGGATTTGAGCTGCTGTTGGCCATACGGGACCTGGCTTTTTGTGCACAATGCTTAACCAGTGGCTATGGGACCACCCCTGATTTTATTTTTTTCCTGTAGATTAAGTTGGGAAGAACTGACATGATGAAATATGTATTTATTTAGATCTTTGATTTCTTTAGAGATTTCCACATGTTGATTCTATATGAATTTCATTATATTTATGCCTACTTATTTTGTTTTTGGGTATTAATACAAATAGTATTATGTTTTTAATTATGAATTTCAAATTATGTTCCAATTTTTTAAATTTCAAATGATTGCTGATATATAAGAAAGTCATTGATGATTGAATGTTAATCTTGTATTCTGCAACCTTGCTGTAATTGCTTAGTAGTTCCTTAAGTCTTTTTGTCAGGTCTTTCAGATTTTCTACATAATCACGTTATCTATAAGGACAGTTTTTTTTTCTTCTTGATCTCTATATCTTTTATCTTTTATTTCCTTTTCTTTATTGCATTAGCTAAAACTTCCAGTACATTTTTTTCTTTTTGGAGAAGTTTTGCTACAGGGTGCATGTGCTCACTGGAAAGACAGAGACAGACAGAGACAGAAAGCGAGACATTACCCCCCAGGGGGGGATGGCCATGCCACAATCCCTTCTCCTCCATTCTCCTCTCAGGATCTTGGGCACGTGTGCACATGCACCCAGCATGATTTTAAGCTGCCGGGTCTGGTACTCCAACCACAGTCAACTACATGGGAGTCCAATGACGTAGCCATGATGCCATATGCTGGTCCCCAGTACAATTTATTATTATTTTTTTAATTGCTGGAGAGTACGTGCACTCACCAGAAAGAGGGGAAGAGAGAAGGAGAGAAAGCATCCCCTTGGGGGGGGGGTGGATCCTTTTCCCTCTGTTTCTCCATCCTGTTAGGGTCTGGGGCACATGTTCACACGCACACACACTCACACACACACACACACCCCACACGTGTGCCTGGAGGCTATTTTCAAGTCTCTGGAACTGGGGTTCAGAGCACAGTTGGCCATGTGCTGTTGGGCTCCCTTTACCGCTGGTCTATGGGGCCTGCCCTGCCACAGTGTTAATTAGGAGAGATGAAAGCAGCTCTCCTTGCCTTGTTCCTATCTTAGTGGGGAAAGCGTCCAGTTTCTCCACAGTAAGTGTGACGTTAACTGTTGGAGATACTCTTTACCAAGTTGAAGAAGTCCCCTTTTTTCTTCGTTTGTGGAAGGCCATTACCTTTTCAGACACTTCTTTCCTGCTACATTTTCTCTTTGTGAGTGCTCCATGGTACCTTAGACTTTGAGACTCTGTGCGGCTCTCCTCTATGTTTTCCTTCTGCTCCTCAGGTTGGGTAATTCTATTAATCGGACTGCACGTTCACTGATTCGTCTGTTCTTCTGCCACGTGAAATCTGCTGTGGAACCTCTCTGGTGCATTTTCCACTTCTGTGGCTGTAACCGCTCCAGAATCTTCATTTTGTTTTATATTTTCTATCTCTATTTTCTCCATACCTCCAGTCAGTTTCATCGCACTTTCCTACAATTCTTTAAACATGGTTTTATTTAGTTCTTTGAACGTATTTTTAGTGGCTCTTTTGAAGTCTTCGTCTGCTACATCCGGCATCTGGGAACACTCAGGGATTATTGCCTGCCCTGCCCACCATGCCCCCACCCCACCAGTGATGCAGCTCTGGATTCTAACCCTTTCCTCTTGAATATAGTGGTAGCTGTTTGGTGTGCTCATCTGTTTCACTGGACTCAACAGAATCCCCAAAGTCGGTCTCTTCCCCCAGTATCTGACTGCTGATAGCTCACTCCGTCGGGCCTCTGTGTTGACTTGCTTTTATTTTGAAGCCTCCTCTCCTCCAGGAGTTGCACCTGTGTCTGCCTAAGAGCATTCAGCATAAGATTGGCCCAGGCCTAGTCCAGCCCCTCGGGCCAGTAAGGCCCCGTGCTGTGCTGATGGAGGGGTGTGGGCTGCCGCGCGGTCATACTACAGGCTGTGTTCAAGCTGACCCCAGCTTTACTTCCTCTGGCCTTTTCAGCCCGTCTCTGTGTGTATTGTAAGTGTGTGGTACACGTGTGTGTGTGTGTGTGTGTGTGGCCGTGGGTGGCCCAGGCCATGCTCCAGTCTCTGCATGCTTATAGCTTTCGGTCAAGCGGGAATATGTGAAGAGCTTTTTCTTTTTTTCTTTTTTTGGAGAGGTTTTTGCTATAGGGTGCGTGCGCTCGCCAGACAGACAGAGACAGACAGATAGAAAGCGAGAAATCACCCCCCAGGGGGGATGGCCACACCGCAATCCCTTCTCCTCCATTCTCCTCTCGGGATCTTGGGCACGCACGCACACGCGCTCGGCGTGAGTTTAAGCCACCGGATCCGGGACGCGAACCGCGGTCGACTACGTCGTGGGAGTCCAGCGACATAGCCATTACGCTAACTGCTGGTCCCCCTGTCTCCCTTCCTAAAACCAGCTGGTTTGCCAGCCCATGGCCTGCCCCAAACAGAACAGCCCCCTCAGGGTAGCAGAGCCCCTGGCCCTCTCTGTTCTCTTGCCTCAGAGACTGACAGCACTCCGAATCACGTGAGACCCCTGTGGCCGCAACGGTGAGTCTGCTGGTTCTCCAGGCCTGCCCCGCCCATGGTGAGCTTCTGAAGTGAGACAGCTGGAGAGGGATGAGGGCAACCTGGCAAGAGTCCCAGGCCTGTGCTGTTCTTCCCCAAAGTTCAGGAGTTTTCATGGATAAATACTTCTCAGTTTGTGGAAGGCTGATTTCAAGAGCTCCAGAATAGTTATTTTTGACTCTCTTGACCAGTTAATAGTTGCTTTTTGTGCAGAGGATTTGCGAGCCTCCTCGCTCTATTATTCCAGAAGTTAGGAGTCTCCTGGGCATGTTTGGAATGTGTGTGTGTGTGTGTCCCGGTGATTCTGATAGGTAGTCAGGCTGAGAACCATTGAACCTCGATCTCTCCAGGCTGTAAATACTACAAATAAAATCATGGCATAGTAAAAAGCTTTTTCCAAATTAACTCTGGGGGAAAAATCCTTAAAGTCTGAGATATTGCGTAAGGGCCTAATTTAAAAATAAGACCTAAAGAGGGGTTGGAATATACACCTAGCTTCTCTCCGCCAAGTCGGCCCGCGTTTTTTCTTGTTTATATATTAACGTTGGTAGATTCAGCCCTTGGAATTGATATGGTATGATTTTATGTTCAACGTACTTGGCTACATCCTTTTCCTAAAACAGCTTTCTAATCTAATTTTTCCAGGTTAAGAAAGCTGTTTGGGCAGTGCATGCGCTGTGCTCAGGGGCTGTCTGGAATCTATGCTCAATGTATTCTTAACTCTGAAAGGATATTATTCATGGCTGACTTACTCAGAGGAAACTAAATTGAGAACATTGGGTTATTACAGAACATTAGCTAACTGATTTGTGTGTGTGTGCTAGTTCAGAAAGGCTGCCAATCAGGCTTTAGAGATAAGAGTAATTGTCCAATTCTAGACCCGTCGTGTAATGAAATAACATGGATAAATGTGCATTGGGCTCTTAAACCAGTAGTGGACAAGAATAGTATAAAAAAGAGACTAATAGGTCAGTCTTTTTTCAGTAAAATGCATATGCATGGAAATCTCGAAGCGATAATGAATTGAGTCTAGTTGTTAGAGCAGTGTTAGCATTTTGAGTACATATTCATTCCTCAGAGTGTGATCCGTGGAGGGGAATCCGTGGACCCTTTCAGGAAATCAAGACTATTTTCATTAGAATACTGAGGTTATTGGTCTTTTTTAATCTTGTAAGAAGCAGCAGAAGCAGATGTGAGAATTCAGCTATATTCTATTAAGCCAGACATTAAAGAGATTTGAGCAAATGTCACTCTTTTCACTACCTTTTTTCCTTTTAGAAAAGTTATTTTGGAGGACTGGCAAGTGACGTGGTTAAAGGTGCTGGACTCCCACATGGCCGACCACAGTTTGAGACCCGGATCTGGTGGCTTGATTTCTCACTGCCCCCCCACAGCACTCTCTGGTCAAATAAAAATAAGTAAATAAAGCTTAAAAAAATTCTTTTTTAAAAAAGTTATTTTTAATGAAATATTTATTCTAACATGCAATAGGTTTTCAAGTGAATTTTAAATATTTTACAAGTTTATTGGTATTAGCTTCTTTTTTAAAAAAAGAATGATTTAATTTTATCTATCATTATTATTAGTTTTAAATTACTACAGGACACATATACTCACCAAAGAGAAAGACAGTGAGAAAGCAAGCTGCCAGGTCCCGGGCTTGAATTGCCATGTGGGAGTCCAGCGCCTTAACCACCATGCCACCTCTGACCCCAGTATTAATTTCATTTTTATTGTAATTGCCAGAGGATGCATATGCTCACTAGAGAAGAGATGGTGTGTGAGGAGAATAGATAGAGAAAACACCCCCAGGTGGGATGTGGTCACACTGCAATCCCTTCTCTATTTCTCCATCCTGTTGGGATTTGGGGCATGTACATACACTTGCCTGACATGTTTTTTAAGCCGTCAAGGCCAGAATTCAAGTCGTGGTTGGCCTGCTAGCAAAACAAAGTCCTGTTGGGTTGTCAGAAAAGTCATGACACATTTTTACATAGGAATACAAAGAAAAATGTGCCATGACCTTTCAGTGACCACACACACATGTAGCACAACTCCTGTACTGGTATCTATCACCATATTCTGTTATTAGAAGCAAGTCATAGCTCCTACCTGCACTCCAAGGGAGGAGATTACAGAAGGCTGTAAGTGTCAGCAGGGGTGAAGGTCCCTGGGGTCACCTTAGAGTCTGTTTGTTGCAATATGTCAGCTTTATGAAACAGTCTGGACTTGCCCTACGGCGCAGCTGGTTGCATACCAGACTGCAGAGCTGGAAGCCACGTTGCCAATCATGGTTCAAATCCCTGGCCTGGCCAGCCTGAAAACACACTGGGCGTATAGGCAAGCCCAGGACCTGGGTAGGCTGGAACATGGTGGAAGGAGATCATAGCCTGACCAAGCTCTGTGGAAGGTGCCTCTGCCCCTCCCTCCCTCTTCCACTCCTCACTTCATGCGTATGTATGTGCTCTATCATGAATAAAAGGAAAACAACAACAGGCTGATACAGTAATTGTAAGATAGAGAATGATTTTGATTCTCTCTCTTTTTTTTAATAAATGTTATTTTTTTTCTTTGAAAGATCTCTAAGAAAGACTAAAAGTCATGAAATACCTAAGTCCTTAAAAATAGAAGATTTCAGGCGAGGTGATGACCCAGTGGTAACTCCACTGAACCCACATGTAGAAGTCCTGAGTTCTCGTCCAGAGACCTCCCTTTATGCATGCTTGTTCATGATCTGGGCCGGCTCACACTGGGAGTGGATCACAGTGTAAAGACCCTGGAAGTGGTGTCTGCCTATGCTCGTTCTCTCTGTCTCTGAGGAAATAGACTGAAAAGGAAAGATTTGGTACAGCCGTAATGCAATGCTCTGCAAGGCTCACCAACACAAGAAGGTCCCAGGTTCATGCCCAGAGACCTCCCTGAACACATCTAGTGCACACCTAGCCATAATCTGGGGCTGACCTTGTTGCTGGTGCTGTCTCTGTCTGTCTGTCTGATTCATGGAAGGAAGAGCGTGGGGGAAAGGAAGGAGAGAGGGAGGAGAGAAGTTAAAAGGAACAGGAAATTATAAAAAAAAAAAAAACAAGAAACGGAACGTCTCCACTTGGGTTTAGTGGACTCTGATGACCTGCTGAGGGTTAAAGAGGAGTAGGCTGGGATGGGAATAAAGGTAGAATCCTGGCAACTTGGTCCTGGTGTTAAATGGGCCTGAGTCTGTGAAGAGTCAGACAAGGGAGGCGTTGCTACGTGTTCTCCCTATTGTCTCTCCCTCAGCCAGACCCTCGTAGGTCTGTTCTTTCCAGTCTGAGGTGTCTGTGTGTTCACTTAGGTCCCTTACATAAGACAGCAGCGTGAGCCTGTTGGATCATGTAGTGAGGGAGTCCTACCGCCTAGGAGCGCTAATTGGCGTTGGAAATGGTATCTACTGTGATTTTAGTTGGGGGTGAGGGGGAGGCAGGCAAGTAAACTATTGAAACCATTCAGTCAGAAATAAAAGTCATCAAAGTCAAACAAATAAAACAGAGGTGATGGGGATATTGCAGGGTACGTGGGGGAGCATGAATAATACTAAAGGAGAGCGGGGAGAGAAGTCAAGCTTGTGGTTGAAAACGAAAAGTCTAGAAAAGAAACACAGAAGGTGGACCTGCAAAGTATTTTACAGAAAAATAGTATGCGGAAATTAAGGAACAGAGGAAAGGGAGGAGAGGAAAGCAGAAGGCATGAAATAGATCGGTAAGAGAAATAACCAGATCTAGCCAGGGAGACGGTGAAAGAACACCATGTCACCAGAGCTGCTCTGGAGAACATGATTGCTTAATTATCGGTATTCTGCTTTTAGATAAAAGGAGTTCTAATGTAGAATAAAATGTTCTGTCTTAAATTCGTCATAGAAAAATACGTGGCATTATTTCTTTCAGAATACAATTTTTTTATTTTTCTTTGAAGAATGAAGCAATACTTTTATTGTTTGCCAATAAGTTTAAAATATGTAAGGAAAATAATGTATAGCCATTTGATCATTTTTTTTACCCAAAGCTCCTTAGCACTGTTGAATTTCAAAAAATTAGGTGGAATAAAAATGTTATTGTCAATATTTTTTAAAAATAAAGAACTTTTTTTTTTTTTTTGTAGAGGTTTTTGCTATAGGGTGCGTGTGCTCGCCAGACACACAGAGAAAGACAGAGAGATAGAAAGCAAGAAATCACCCCCCGGGGGGATGGCCACGCCGCAATCCCTTCTCCTCCATTCTCCTCTCGGGATCTTGGGCACGCACGCACACGCGCCCGGCGTGAGTTTAAGCCACCGGGTCTGGGACTCGAACCGCGGTCGACTACGTGGGAGTCCAACGACATAGCCGTTACGCCAACTGCTGGTCCCTAGAGAACTTTTATAAACCTATAGCTAAGTATACTCTAATGAGTATGATCCTAAGTTATGCAATTTATTGTTTTTTTTTTTTCCCCTCATTGCACTGTGATAATGAAGTTTGGGACTTTATGATGAATTTACTAAAAAAAGATTGCCTCTTTCCCATGGGAAATCAAGGAAAGTGATTGCATCTATTTAGATTATCTTTCTAAGAAATTGTGTTTTAAATAGCATCATTTGTTTGTCTGAAGGCATTGTACTTTTATAAAGGTAAGTGTGTAGATTTTAACTTATTAAACCTCTGTCAGGAAGTTGTTTTGAACGATACTATTAATGATTATATTATTTAGGGGACAGTTTAGACAAAGGAGTATAATGTTTCAGAAAAATTTTCAACCACAGGCTATCTGGTATATACTAGTTAAGATCATGTTTTGTAAATAGAACGAAAGCTTCATATAAAGGAACAAATGAGTTATAGTCTTTGTTTTAATTTAAATAAAATAATAATTCCATATATGTATGAGATCCATTTTCCAGTTTGAGCTTAGGGACAGGTCTTTGGGACCAGCAGATGGCATAATGGCTATGTCACTGAACTCCCATGTAGTCGACTGCGATTCGAGTCCCAGACCCGGTGGCTTAACCTTACACCGGGCGCATGTGCGTGCGTGCCCAAGATCCCGAGAGGAGAATGGAGGAGAAGGGATTTGGCGTGGCCATCCTCCTGGGGGGTGATTTCTCACTTTCTGTATCTGTCTCTATGACAAGTGCACACACCCTATGGCAAAAATCTCTCTCTTAAAAAAAAAAAAAAAGTATAGGTTTTTTTGTATCCATGCTTATGTGATGGACCCTGATTAGAATACTCCAAACCCAGAGAATGATCTTGATAATTCCATGCAACATTTTTTTCCTTTATGCCAGAGGATTTGTTCTAGAGAGAGAGTGAGCACACAAGCACTCCTGTACCCATGGAGAATGGGTACTGCAGTCCCTTCTCCATTTCTCCCTTATTTTTGGATTTTGGGCATGCACACACACATACTGGACGTGTTTTTCAAAACCCCAGGTCTGGAACTCCAGCTGCACAGTCAGCCATGTGGGTTCCAGCTGCCTTAACCACCAGGCCATGGGCCAGCCCCTCATAACTTAAAAGAGACCTTTGACCAGTGTATACGTCAGAGCCCCTCTCTACCCCAAGTATAATCTTGAGGATTATGGCCCTAAATATTTGAATCAACTCCTGTGTTCCTAGATTCCTCAACATGAGGACCAAGGAAAGGAGAAGGAGCTGGTAGGACAGAACCGCATTCATTCCCAGGTGCCTGGAGTCTAGTCCTGCTCTGAGGACAGCGTCAGTGCCTCCTGCTTCCCCGTGGGGGCCTTGGACTAGCAGCATCAGCCTCACCTTTTGCAGCTGGTAGGAAATTCTCTAGCCATACCTGAGACTACTGAATCAGGATCTCCGGGGATGGAGTCCACAATTCTGTGGGCCTTCCCCCCTCAAGATTTTTGCTATAGGGCACTTGCACTCTCCCAGAAGACAGATAAAAAGTGAGAAATCACCCTCAGGGGGGATGGCCATGCCACAGTCCCTTCTCCTCCATTCTCCTCTTGGGATTTTGGGCACGCAGGTACATGTACCCTGCGTGAGTGTCAAGCTTTGGGTCTGCGACTCCAACCTCTGTCCCCCACGTGGGAGTTCAGTGCCTTGACCACTACACCACCTGCTAGCTCCCCCCCAAATTCTGTATTTTAACAAACCTCCTTCAGGTGGTTCTCACCTACAAAACAGTTTGGGAAACAATGAGGTTCTTGTCCTGTTTGTGACTTTTGACCATTCGTTCTTTTTTTTTTTTTTTCCTTTCTTTTTTGAGAGGTTTTTGCTATAGGGCGCATGCACTCTCCAGAAAGACAGAGAGACAGAAAGCGAGAAGTAAGACAGAGAGACAGAAAGCGAGAAGTCACCCCCCCGCGGTGATGGCCACGCTGCAATCCCTTCTCCTCCATTCTCCTCTCAGGATCTTAGGCACGTATGCACACGCACCCTGCTTGAGTTTTAATCCACCAGGTCTGGGACGTGAACCGCGGTCGGCTACATGGGAGTCCAGCGACATAGCCATTACGCTAACTGCTGGTCCCTGGCCATTCATTCTAATTGGCGCTGTGTCCAGGTTCTGTTCTTTCATCCTGTTTCAGTAGACTCCAACATCTTTTGGCTTTTCTAGACTTTAGTTCTCCTAAACAGTCTTCTGAATCGGGTTCATTCTTTTTCTTTATTTTACTTTATATTTAAGAGGTTTGTAAGTGAAAAATTGCCCACAGTTTAATTCAGGCTTCTTTCTGTTTAAGATGACTGTGTAAGAATGACAAATGTGAAATTAGAAAACATTTGAAATGAATTTTTTTCAGAGACACTGACTTCCTGAAAAGTAAAGCTTGTTGAACTTTGGAATCTGTTACTGAAAGGAGTTCCTCATTCATATATATTTTTAAAGAAGTATTTAAAGTGGATTTAATTTGCGGTAATTAAAAATAAAATAATGTTAGCTCAGAATTCCCTGGTCTCCCCCACATCTTACTCATAAGAAAATACTAGTGTTTGAAAGTGAAGTTTTTCTGTTGTTTTTAAGGTACTATGCACTGGGTGTTATTAGTGATTTCTTTTTGTATTTTTCATCTATAGTACTGTGCAATTTTTTAAATTAAAACTTGTAGTCCATAGTTGTTATTTACATTGATGAATGACATGAAGTTGCCATTTTTTGCCAAAGGATCGACTGTCTGCAATTTCAGAGGGTTCAACCTGCTAAGTCTTCCCAAGACTGAAGGTACCTTTCCCACTAGAAATCAAAGCTGAAGGAATTAAAGTGATTGTTCAGGAAATTTGGTTTCAGGATCTCAGGTTTCATGAACCTCAACTTGTACAAAACATGATTTGTACTTTGTCTTTTAATCTGGTTATATAGTTTTCTTCTACAAATAAAAGAGTTAGATTTATTATACAATAAAAACAAAATAACAAAGGAAACAAGGCATTCCCGATAAGTTGATAGTCTCAGAGATCTTGCCTAGTTTCTATTTATGTTGCCCCCACAAAAAGTGATTCAGAAGATCTAAAGAAACACAACCATGGGAATTTCGCTACTCAGGTTGAAAATTTAGACAAACGCACATCCTTAATTTGGAAGAATTTTTTTTGTCTATTGTGTTCAAGTTTGAATTGCTCCAATGGGAGCTGACACACCACTCTCCCCCTACAGAGAGAAGTGTAGTATGATGGGAAATACGGATGGGGAAAATTCTGGAAAGCAGACTTAGTCTTCTAGATGGTTTGTGAACTTGCCCTGATGTTGTGGAGATCACTTTTAATATGGAAGGGTGGGGTCAGAAACAAAGGGCGGATGTGAGAGTGATGGGAAGTGGCCATCTGGAACCTTTTCATAGCTGCAGGCTGTGGAGGAAGTGGTAGGTCTGGAATAAAGTGCTCCTGACCTTACCTAATAGTCCGTGGCCCAGGAGGTCATTTCTAAAGTAAGTTTCCAGACACATGGACTGTTTATCTCAAAACAAGAACATTTTGGAATTAGGCATGGGGTCATTTCTGAACAAGGACTGGTTGTTGTTCTACTTGTTAAAGCTGGGATCCAGGAGTGTGGTTTCACAGGATACCAAGAAATATGCGAGGAGGCAGAAACTGCCCTCAGGGCTCCAGCTCTCCCAGCCACTGAGGAGCTGACCAAAGACTGGCATTGAACCTGCCATTCAGTCTTCCTATATACTTAAAAACAGAAATCCTTTTTATTATATTTTACCTGTCATGAACATTTTGCCTCTATTACCTTTCTACCTATGGATGTTTCTTTTCAGAACCATTTGAGAGTGAATTACAGAAATCATGCCACTGTACAGGCGTCAAATTCAGGAAACTTAATGTCGACACAGTATTATCTATTCTATAGACTACATATATATGTGTGTCTGTGTGTCTGTGTGTGTGTGTCTGTGTGTATGTATGTATATATTTTAAAGAGAGATTTTTGCTGTAGGGTGTGTGTGCTTGGCAGAGAGACAGAAAGTGAGAAATCACCCCCCAGGGGTATGGCCATGCCACAATCCCTTCTCTTCCATTCTCCCTTTGGGATTTTGGGCACACATGCACTCACGCTGGCTGAGTTTTAAGCTGCTGGGCCTGGGACTTGAACCGCAGTTAGCTGTGTTGGAGTCCAGTGACATAGCCGCTAAGCTATCTTCTGGTCCCTCTATAGTCTATATTATTATTATTATTATTATTATTATTATTACTATTATTATTATTTTTTTTTTTTTAGTAATTTTCTTGATAGCATTTTTTTTTTCCTGGTGTAGGATTCAATCCAGAATTGTGCTTTGCATTTAGTTGTCCAAGTCTTCAGTCTCTTTTTCTCCATTTATTTCCTCAGCCTTTGTCTTTGGTGACCTTGACATTTTTTCAAGCACAGCCCTTTGTTTTAAACATAGTCCCTCAATCTGGATGTGTCTGATGTTTCCTGGAGATTGAATTCCGATTATGCATTTTTGGCAGGATTGCCACATGCTGAGGTATGTCTCTGGTACATCCCTTCAAGAGACACCTTTGATCACTTGATTAAAATAGTGACCCTTGTTTATTGGAAACAAGGGTGGTATTATCCTGCTTGAAGGTATTGGATAGGACGCTTGGTTCTTGGGCTCAGAAGATTAGAGACCCATCCTGAGGTGCCAATAAAGCCACCCACAGCCACATGAAAAGTATGGAAAACAGAAGTTTCAGTGCTACAGTACACCCCGGAGACTTCTGGGTGTGCAAGCTGCCAGGCAGCACCTGCACCAGGAATGGGGTTAGATGTTATTTTGTGTAGGTCCTTGTCATGAATATTTAGAAGAGGAGGTCTGTCACTGTAGCCAGCTGTGTTGTTTTCGTGGGCTTTTGTTACACTTGTGGGAACTCAAGTATCTGGTGGTAGATGAAGTGCACGTGCCCGGGATGGACTCTGAACATACGACCGTGCCCACAGGGCCAGTTCTGCCCAAACCAGTCTCACATTGCCAGTAGCCAGGAGACTGCCTGTGTGCGCATGTGCTGCCCTGGAAGGGAAAGCCGTGACACCCTCCAGGTCGTCTAATGACAGCCGAGATAGTGAAAGTTAGATAAACTTCCCCTCTTGCCACCAGGGGTTTGGCTGCAACTCCTGCCAACCATGTTGGTGTCTTGGGACTCCCTGCTCATATCTGTCTGACTACCTATAACATATGCATTGAAAATCCTACTATACTTCACAAATATGCATGACAATAAAATGTAAATAAGGAATTATAAAATGGAAAAGAAAAGTTGGAAGCCAGATCCCACATGGCTGATGACGCGGTTTGAGTCCCAGACCCAGGAGCTTGAGTCACATTCTGGGCACATGTACATGTGTGCTCAAAATCCTGAAAGGTGAATGGAGGAAAAGGAATTGCAGCATGACCATTCCCCATTGCATTCCCTATGAGGTACTTTTTCTAACACCCCCCCCCCCCCTTAGGCACCCAATGCCCTCTGGCAAAATTAAAACAAAACAAAACAATTAGGACTAAGGTTCCTCCATTGTTAAAATAAGCATTTTTCCTTCTGTAAATTAATGAGGACTTTGTGGGAGAGCCTTTGAGCTGATGTAAATACCTTGTTTTTCATCAAACCTTTACCTACTTGTTTTATTTTTGCCCAAATCAGTTATTACTGTCATGGTTGCAAAGTGATCATTTTCCCAGCATTCATCATTCTGTCTGTATTTATTAATTGACATTCTACTATAGGAAACACTTTCCCCTTATCTGTTAATTTGTATTTTCCCTACTTATTGATGTGAACTCCTAAATTCCTGTTTTGGTCAACAGGTTATAATGCATTACTGTCGTTCTTGGTCATGGTACTTAAATTGTCCCCCTTTTGGCTGGTGGGAACCCTTCAAGTACCATCTCTGCCCTTTTGATGTATCCCACCAGTTTTTTCTTTTAACAGCATTCTTACTTGCTGACACCCAAATGTCCTAGGTTCATCTTAGAGTTACTTTTTCAGAGTTCAATTCTTTTAGTGGCAAATAGTGTCATGAAATGCGTATGTGGGCACTACTGACGTCCTGCAGGGAGGGTAGTCATGATGCTCACAGACAGAGGGAAGAGCTTAACGGGCACTTTGCTCAGACTGTTTTTAGATACTGTGTGCTTGCACTGATCTGCCCTTGTCCACCCTCTCTGGACCGGGCAATCCATGCTGGAGTCAGGAGAACAAAACTAAAACTCCGACACTCTCACGCAGTGGTCAGTACAGAAGACCAGCGACCAGATGTGCATGGGGCTTGTTTTCCCCACACACCAAGCAAGCAGTCGGATCTGCAGAGGACCAGCTGGGTGTCCTCTAATCCAAGTCCATTCTGACACCATCCACCTCAGATCCCACAGGGCCGGGGCCATGTTCCACTCTTCTGCCCCTGCTTCAGATACCCATGGGGGGGGGGGGGGCGGGGAATGATTTCATACTTTTTCTCTCTGTCTCCGTCTCTCTCAGGCAAGCACATGCACCCAATGCCAAAAAGAAAGACAAAAGGACCAAAAGTTGACCCCCAAAATGCAAATGACTGTTCTACATGATATTAAAGTTTAATCTCATGAGTAAAGAAAGAGTTGGAAATTATAACACATCAATTTCTATCCATCAAATTAGCAGGTTAAATAACAATATTAAACATTGGGAAAGGACAGACTGTGAGAGGGAAAGTGATAAGTCGCCCCTGGCAGTGATGGTCATGCTGCAGTCCCTCCTCCTCTCTTCTTCTCCTGGGATTTTGGGCATGCCTGCACATGCGCCCGGTGTGAGTTTGAAACCACCAGGTCTGGGACTTGAATGGTGGTCAGCAGTAGGAGGCCAGTGCCTTAAGCACCACACCATCTGCTGGCCCCCATTATACTGGGTCATCAGGGAAGTCATGATGCATTTTTGCACAGAAAAACAGAAAAATATGGCATGACTTTCCTGACCGACTAGTATCTTTTTAACATGGCTTTTATTGTAAATGTATACAAAAGTGCTTGAACCATGAAGTGTATGATACTGCATTTCATTAAACCCTAGTACTTGAGTGAGTAACTATAATAGGACCCAGCTGCTTCCTGAGGCACAACTCCATGCCCTCACTTCCCTCCTAAAGCAGCAAATTAAGGGAAATACAGTGACTTACAGGCTCTCATTATTCGTTGTAGGAAAGCTCAGCAGTAAGCAAGAGAGATTTTTTTCCCTTTCACAGTCCTTACAAGGTAAAGATTTACTGTGTGGGCCTTTATATAAGGAGGAGGACCATGTAGTTGATAGTGGTTTTAAGACCAGTTTTACAAAGCATGCAGATTCATTTTTCATAATTCTGTTTCTGAGTCTATCCTTGTATAAAGCAGAGGTGATAATTAAGTAAAAAATAACCTTTCTAAGGTTTGTTTAGTTTAGGTGTCAAAATAGTAGCTGTAGGATATTTAGCTTGATACAGAGGTTGAAAACCATTGTTCTGGTTTCTTTTAATGAGTTGGGAATTCTTCATACTCCTTCCATAGTCCAAACCACTGTTCATACCCCTGATCAAAATGATTTCTCTTCTTCCTTCAGCTCTTGGGTATTAGTGTATAATGTTTGCTTTGCTTTTCTTCTTTTTTAGAGAGATTTTTGCTATAGGGTGTGTGTGCTCACCAGAGAGAAAGTGAAAAGTCACCCCCCAGGGGGGATGGCTGCACTGCAGTCTCTTCTCCTCCATTCTCCTCTCAGGATTTTGGGCGCACACGCTCATGCACCTGACGTCTGTTTTAAGCCTCTGGGTCCAGAACTTGAACCATAGTTGACTATGCAACGTAACCATTACACCATCTGCTGGTCCCTCATTCAGTTTTTAGGGATCAGGAATTTGACCAAAGTTTGGCTTTCAGAAATCTTTGCAAAATAGAAAGTATGGAGGAAACATTTAGCCTATGAAATGAATAATTGTTATAAAATATGTTCTTTTTTATTTATTTAAACTTATTTATTTCCATACATTCTCTATTCATCATTACAACATACAAAATGAGATTTCCCATTCAGGATATACTGTATATTGGCTCAATCATCAACATATGTGTTATTGTCAGCAAATAATTTTCCATTTCTTGTTTCCTGTATATATATATATTTTTAAGAGGTTTTTGCTATAGGGCGTGTGTGCTCGCCAGACAGACAGAGAGAGAGGGAGAGAAAGCGAGAAATCACCCCCCCCCCGGGGGGGGGATGGCCACGCCGAATCCCTTCTCCTCCATTCTCCTCTCGGGATCTTGGGCACGCACACACACATGCCTGGCATGAGTTTAAGCCACCGGGTCCGGGACTCGAACCATGATCGACTACATGGGAGTCCAGCGACATAGCCATTACGCTACCTGCTGGTCCTGTTTCCTGTATATTTTGCCGTTTTTTTTTTTTTTTTTTTTTTTGGCCATTCTTGATTCCCTCTCTCTCACCCTCTCTTGTGTCCCACCCTCCTCCCACACTGTCTCTGGTATCCATGGTTGCTTTCTATGCCTCCCCACCCCCATTTTATTGATTTGCTAATGAACTTAATCTAAATATTTCCAATAGCAAGTGCAGCTGTTACATACATATTCCATGAGCACAAGTCTGACTTTAGGCATAAACCTCAGTGAGTAGAATAAACATACTATAAAGTAGCACCTAGCTGGAGCTATATAGCTTTCTGTAATCATCAAATATGCATTTTTTTTCCTGTAACTTTTTTTTAAATAATGTACATTCATCCCCTAATCATCGTCACAGGATACAAAAAGTGGTTTCCCATCCAGAATATACTGCATAGTGGCTTAATCATGTATGTTATCATCAATAGTTTTCCATTTTTAGTTTCACATATATATGTGTGTGTTTATTTATTTATTTATTTGTATTTACCCCTATGTCTGACCCTCTGCCCTTTCCCACCCTCTTCTCACACTATCTCTGGTGTGTACAGTTGTCTTCCATTCCTTTTCCCCCCACATTTTATTGATCATATAATTTCTTAAATAATCTAACTATTTTCAGTAGCAAATTCAGCTGGTAATTTCAAGAAAAGCAGTTTTGAATTGGTAAGGAAATTTGCTTAAAACTTAAAGCCTGGAAACAGGTTAGTATTCTGTTCAAATAGTAGGTACATGAACCTATTGACAGCTCAAGACAGGACAAAAACTCTTAAAACCAGACAACAAAGCCTAGAAGAAAAGCAGCAATATTTTAGTCAAAAGTCATAGAATGCTATTTCACCAGTTCAGTCTCATGTACTTAATCTATCTTGTGTTGTGGTTCTATCTTCCTGGTTGAATTCTGGGATATAATATTCAACTCTAGACTTGTCCCTACAATTAAGTTGGCCATTTTCTTAGTTTTTCAACTCTTATTTCTGTGCGACTACATTTAATTTTCCTGATATAGCACTCCCTTGAGAACTTCTTGGAGATCTGGTCTGGTGCTGGTAAATTCTTTCAGGTTTTGTTTATCTGAGAATATTCTTGTCTTTTCTTCCCATATGAAGGATAATCTTGCTGGGTACAGTATTCTCGGTTGAAATTGCTTTTCCCTTAACACTTTGAATATATTTTCCCATTCTTTCCTCGCTCGCATTGTTTCTGATGAGAGGTCTGTTGTTAGTCTGATGGAATATCCTTTGTAGGTAACTTGCTGTTTTAGTATCTTGTCTTTGTGGTTTTGGTCAGCCTGGCTATAATGTGTCTCGGAGAAGATCATCTTGGGTTGATTCTATTTGGGGGCCTTTGTATTTCTTGGGACTGGATCTTGAGTGTCTCTCTAGGTTTGGAAAGTTTTCTTGCAGGATTTCATGACAGAGATTATCAATGCCCTTATGAGTCTCTTCGCCTTCTGGGATGCCAGTTATCTGGATGTTTGGACATTTGATGGTATCTAGTATTTCTTGCATATTATTCTCAAATTTTTGGGCCATTTTCTCAGTCTTCGTGGTGGATTTTTCTAGGCCAGCAATTTTCTCTTCTACATCTGAGATTCTATTTTCTGTATGATCTAGTCTGCTTTTAATACTTTCAAGGGAGATTTTGACTTCCTGTATTTTAGACTTCATCTCTAACAGTTCCGTTTGATTCTTCTTTAAAGTGTGTAATTCCTCTCTTAGATCTTGCAAGAATTTCCTCACTTCCTGGAGCTCCTCAACTTCTTTCTCCTTTCTCTTTAGCAATTCCTTGTCTCTCTTCTCCTCCATCTCTGTTAGCTTCGCCATTATGAATTTTCTAAATTCTTTATCAGACACTTCCATGATTTCCATTGAACTGTCTGTGGATGAAGAGGAGTTATTCTTTTCCTTTGGAGGAGAGGTATTTTCTTGCTTTCCCATATTTCTTGTGGTCCTGTGGTGATTTCTAGTCATCTGATGGAAAGTGTGTTTCTTCCCAAACTTGAAGTACAATCTGAGCATCCAGGAACATTTTCTCCTGAAAAGGAAACAGAGAGAGAGAAACAACAGCAACAGAAACAACCAAGAAACAGAGAAAAAGAGAAGAAGAAAAACTAAAAAAACCAAAACAAAAAAAACTAAAATAATATTTTTTTTAAAAAAAAGCAAAAATTAGAAAACCGTGCTGTGAACAATCACTAGTAAGAAATCACTAGTTCTCAGTAGACATGAGGGTGTCTTCTGAGGCCTGCTCCCTTGCCTCTTCTGGGTTGGGAGGGGGAGAAGGGATTATTAACAAGATAAAGGGAAAGGAGGGGCCGAAAGCCAAGAAACTGCTTTACCTTAAACAAATTTTAAAAAGGAAATATTACAAAAAAATGATAAGACAGAGACAGAGGTAGAGAAAGACAAAGACAGAGACAAAGACAGGAGGCTTGAAAATCTTCCTACCACTCGAGTTTGTGGGCTGGAGGCTGAATTATCAGTGGAAAATCTTCATTTCTCCTATTCCCCTGAAATCACTAGTTTCCAGTAGCCATGAAGGTGTCTTCTGAGGCCTGCTCCCTTCTTATAAAATATGTTCTATGCATGTACACTGTGAAATAATTAATGATTATTATAAAATGTGTTATGTATTATGTTATATATGAGCACATAAATATTTCAAAAAGTTTGTTGAGAAATGGAATTAAAGTGCGAGTTTATTTTTATGTAAAATTTTGAAACTCATATATAATTTTTTTCATCATATGTATTTTCCATCAACCTTTCGAAGATACTTTGTGTTACTACCATTTTGCCTCATTTTTTACCTGGTTGTTACAAATACGATTTTTGTTTATTTGTTTGTTTGTTTGCTTGGAGAGTTTTTGCTATAGGGTGCATGCACTTGCCAGAAAGATAGAGACAAAAAGCGAGAAATCACCCCCCCAGTGGAGGTGGCCACACCACAATCCCTTCTCCATTCTCCTCCCAGGATCTTGGGCATGCACGCACATGCGCCCGGCGTGAGTTTAAGCCATCAGGTCTGGGACTTGAACCACCGTTGACTACATGGGAGTCCAGTGACCTAGCCATTACACCAACTGCTGGTCCCTCCCTGTTTTTTTTTCTTTTTCTTTTTCTTTTTCTTTTTTCCTTTTTCTTTTTCTTTTTCTTTTTCTTTTTCTTTTTCTTTTTCTTTTTCTTTTTCTTTTTCTTTTTTATTTTAACTTGCCAGAGGGCAGGTATGCTGGCCTCAGAGAGACAGACAGAGAAAGGGTAGGGTGTGAAAAAGCACCTCTCATGGGGAATGGTCATACTGAAATCCCTTCTCCATCTCTCCCTCCTTTTGGGATTTGGAAATGCACACACGCACCTAGTATGTTTTTCAAGCCACTGGGTCTAGAACTTGAACCACATGGTTGGCCATGCAGGACCCAGCTGCCTTAACCACCATGCCATAGGTTGACCCACCAGTTGTTTGGACCTTTTGAGAGATGATGTTAGTATTATGTTTGAAGTACTAATTCAAAAAAACTTGATTTTTTTTTCCTCTCCACCTTTAGATTTCTGAAGTACAGAGTATGCTCATATTCTTAAAAGTAATAATAGCATTAAGTTAAGTGGTTGCTTTGTTATATAACACTTCAGGGCTCTTTTTAAGTTTCAGTTCCATATCAATGAATGGATATTTTCTTGTTAAATATTTATTTACTTTTTCCATGGGAGAGACAAAGAGATCTCGAGATAGTAGACACCCTCAGCCAGATGTTCATATCGCGGTCCACTCAAGGTCTCAGCCAGGCCACATCATGGGCACACATGCCAACGCACATGCTGAGCATGCTTAGGGAGGTCCTAAGTTGTGAGCCCAGAGCCTTTCCTACAAGGAACCGCCAAACCACCACCTGGTCCAAGAACAAACATTTTCTCCTGAAAATTTTGACTTATAATTAACATTTCTAATCTTACAGCTCTGTTTGAATTGTGTTGTTTGTTTTTTAAAAATATACTAATAACTTTCTTGGTTTTGCTTCTAGAAAAACTAATCGCTTATCAACGAGAATTTCTTGCTTTGAAAGAACGTCTTCGAATAGCAGAGCATAGAATCTCACAGCGCTCTTCTGAATTGAATACCATCGTGCAGCAGTTCAGGCGTGTAGGAGCAGAAACAAATGCAAGTAAAGATACACTGGCTAAATTTTCAGGTACAAGCTAATTTTTTGTATTATAGAAAGACGTTATCTTCAGGGGGCTATGGGAAACATTTTCTCTGAAAGTTGTGTACGATTGCTTCTAACCAGCTTTTGTTACCCTTTTCAGAGAGAAATCGCACCTCAAAACATTCTTATTCTGGTAAATCATTAAAGAATTTGTATTCCTTACTAAATTTGATTTAAGAGTAATTTTAAGATAAATTTCATTTGCATAAATTTGATAATAGTGAAGAACCTATGTCTTTGAAAACATTCCAAATGAGATTAAAATTCAGCTTTGTGTTTTATGCATGTTTACATTGTGACTTATTGTATGGGCTTCAGATAGACACTAGAGAAATCTTTGAGCTATTTGAGGTGATTCGTTTTCTTAAATTAGATTTCTAATCAAGAAGACACATGGTTTTAAAATGGATACTTTGGGAAGTATCTGACCCATTTTTTGAGAATCTCTGATAAATGCCAATTAGCTGTTCTCTGTTTCTGTGTTCTTCTTATTTTGATACTATTGATATATATTTATATATATGTATATATATATATATATATATATATATATATGTAGAGATATAGATATTCAGTTACTTCTCAATTTGCATAATCTTTCTAGACCAGCATACTTTTTTTTATTTGCCATAGAGTGCATGTGCTCACCAGAGAGAAAGGAAGGTAGGAAAACATTCCTCGTGAAGCATGGTCATGCCACAGTCCTTTCTCCTCCAGTTCTATTTTCTTTTTTTTTTTTTTTCCTTAAAAAATTATTTTAAAATTACTCATAGTCATTATTTTATTTTACTTTTTTGAAGTTGACCAAAGACAGAGAGAAGGAAAGTGAGAAAGCAGGTTACCAGGTTCAGGACTTGTACTGCAGTCAGCCATGTGGAAGTCTAGCTGCCTTAACCACCATGCCACCTGCCGGCCCCTCCATTTCTCATTTCTTTCAGGATTTGGGGCATTCATGCACATACGCCTGTTGTGTTTTTCAAACTGCTGGGTTCAGGACTCATACTATACAGTTAGCCATGTAAGATCCAGCTGCCTTAACCACTAGGCCATAGGCTGGTCCCTTATGTTTTCATTTAGCTCTACCTATTCTTAAAAAAAAAAAGAAATTCAGATCCACTACCTTACCTTATTTTAAAGTTTCATGTTCCTTCCTTATCTTCCTGCTAGAAAATTTTTATTATATCACAGTAACATTAAGAATATTTATTTTTTAATTTGTACATTTTATAATTTTTAATATTACTGTTATAAAGTATGTGTGAATGCATAAAATCTAAATTCTTAAAAGGGAGTTACTAATGGGACAAATATTTTAAGTTTTTTTTTTAATGCTGCTCTGAAAACCTAAAACATTTATCACATTATCTCTAATATTTAATGCTATTATTTAACCTGTTAATTTGATGTATAGAAATTGGTGTGTTATAATTTATCATTGTTTCTTTACTCATGACATTAAACTTTAATTTCATGTAGAACAGTCATTTACATTTTTGGGGTCAGCTTTTGTCCTTGTCATATTTGTTTGTCTTTCTTTTTGTCATTGGGTGCATGTGTTTGCCTGAGAGAGAC
Source organism: Tupaia tana (assembly GCA_026018925.1). Lineage (NCBI taxonomy): Eukaryota > Metazoa > Chordata > Mammalia > Scandentia > Tupaiidae > Tupaia > Tupaia tana. The sequence goes on from JAKSZU010000003.1 coordinate 140,928,288, forward strand.
AGCGAGGAAAAGTGTGAAATCACTCCCCTAACAGAGGATGACCACACCACAGTCCCTTCTCCTCCATTGTCCTCTTAGGATTTTGAGCATGCACGCACGCACATGTGCCTAGCATGAGTTTTAAGCCTCCAGGTCCAGGATTTGAACTACAGTCTGCCATGTGAATGCCCAGGGCCTTAACCACCATACCACCTGGTGGCCCATTCTTGTTGTATTTTTGATGGAGCCGAGGCTTTAAGTTCTAACTACTCATTTTCTTGTTTAAAAGGTTAAACTTCTAGTTAAATTTTAAAACAGTATTACTAGTGCTACCAAATTTTAATTTCATATCATAATAAAGGATTTCATTGGTTCCTCTAATCAAAACCAAAACTTAGAGAGTTATGATCTGTCAGGACCAGAAGATGGCATGATGGTTAAGGCACTGGACTCCCACATGGTTGACTGCAGTTCAAGTCCCAGAACTGGCAGTTTGCTTTCTTACTGACTCCTCTGTCTCTATTTCTGATGAGCACATGTGCTCTATAGCAAATTTTTTTTTTTTTTTTTGAGAGGTTTTTCGCTATAGGGCGCGTGCGCTCGCCAGACAGACAGAGAGAGACATAGAGACAGAAAGCGAGAAATCACCCCCCAGGGGGGATGGTCACGCCGCAATCCCTTCTCCTCCATTCTCCTCTCGGGATCTTGGGCACGCACGCACACGCGCCCGGCGTGAGTTGTAAGCCACCGGGTCCGAGACGCGAACCACGGTCGACTACGTGGGAGTCCAGCGACATAGCCATTACGCTAACTGCTGGTTCCCCTCTATAGCAAATTTTAAAAAGAACAAATAAATATAAAAAAGGGAAGTTATGATCTGTACTGAACATTTTCAACTTGTTCTGTTTAAACAATTTTACTTGAATTTTGGGGGAAAAAAAGTCCATGTGAAATTTTGATTAACTGCATAAAGAAAGTGAAAGTTATTGGTGGTCAGTGTGCTTATTATTCCATTTCATTAGTGGGTAGCATATTTAGAGTGTTCAGTAAGCTTGAGTTATGGCATGTTCCGAAGGTGAGTGGTTTGTGTTTCACCTTCTCATGGTTCTTTGGCTGACCTTGGCTTCGTTCAGCCTGTTTTATCAACACCACGGCTCTGTAAGACTCTGGTTGCAAAAGTGTCCTTTTCCTTTTCAGTGGCGATCTCATTTACCAAAGTCGGTGATCAGTGAAGAAAATGATTTAGTTCCAGTTCTCATAAGTTTTTATTGCTATTTTTATAAAATTAGTTACCTTTATATATTAAGATATTCCTGTGGATTAATTATACTTCTGTGTTTCAGATAACACCCTAAAGCTATTAAAGGAGTTAACAAGCAAAAAATCTCTTCAGGTGCCAAGTATTTATTATCATTTGCCTCATTTATTGCAAAATGAAGGAAGCCTTCAACCTGCTGTGCAGATTGGCAATGGAAGAACAGGAGGTATGTTTATTTTGTTTCTCAGTGTGGCTGTACTAGTGGGTTTCAATTGTGTCTTGGAGTCTTAAGTTACCATTAGAAATAAAAAAAAAAAAAAAAAAACTTTTTTTTTTTTTAATTGATTTGTGGACATTAACTTGGAACTTATGCTAAACTCCATGTAGAACTGGATATTTTTCCTGTAGATCAGAGTAATATTGCTGAAAATGATTGTGAGAAATCTAGTTCAGGCCCCAACCCCAGGCCGACAAATGCTTAAACCTTTGTTATTTTTCTGTTTTAAAAATTGGGGAGGTAGAGAGGTAGCCTTATTTTTCCTGTGTCTTATAGTTATACCCAGAAGGGTTTTCTTATGTCTGCCCTACTTTTTCTTACAGAAATGTAAGTAGAAGTAGTACCATAGGAAAACTTCACTTTGCTCCTTTGTTCCAATATACCCAAAAAGTCGTTCATAGCGTTTTTTGTCCTTCCTGTGTCAGAGCCAGCAGGTTTTTTGCATTGCCTTGTAGGATCTATGTACCACTCTTTAAAAATGTTTATTTTTCCATTTTGACTTTGTTACTCTTTCTGCTTGTAGATTTTAAAATGCAGAGACCAAAATATTATTTCATTCTTTAACAAATGACAAATGATCATATCATTGTACTGAAATTTATTTTTATGTTAATGTTTTTAAGAAGCTGATTTAGTCTGCTTTTGATTCAATTGGAATTTTAAGTATTTTGCTGTCTTTTTTTTTCTTTGCCACATATTATTTGATCTTTAAGTATAAGCTTTTGCATTCATCTTGTTTTAATACTGGCATCTTTCTTTTTTAATGTAAAAGAATATACCATATTATCAAGGAGTTGATAACTCTTAAAATATTATGTTCAGACTAACTCCCATCTTTTGACTTAAGAAATATTTATTGAGGCCAGACACGTAGCAGGTGCTGGATTAACAAGGTGTATAGGGTACTCTAAATTATTTTCTTTAGAACATTAATATTAAAGTAATTTCTGAAGCTGATACTGTATCCTTCCTTTTTTTTTTTGGAGAGGTTTTTTTTGCTATAGGGCGCGTGCGCTCGCCAGACAGACAGAGAGAGACATAGAGACAGAAAGCAAGTAATCACCCCCCAGGGGGGATGGTCACGCCGCAATCCCTTCTCCTCCGATCTTGGGCACGCACGCACATGCGCCCGGCGTGAGTTGTAAGCCACCGGGTCCGAGACGCGAACCGTGGTCGACTACGTGGGAGTCCAGCGACATAGCCGTTACGCTAACTGCTGGTTCCCTGTATCCTTCCTTTTTTTTTTTTTTGGAGAGGTTTTTTTTTGCTATAGGGCGCGTGCGCTCGCCAGACAGACAGAGAGAGACATAGAGACAGAAAGCGAGAAATCACCCCCCAGGGGGGATGGTCACGCCGCAATCCCTTCTCCTCCATTCTCCTCTCGGGATCCTGGGCACGCACGCACACGCACGCGCCCAGCGTGAGTTCTAAGCCACCGGGTCCGGGACGCGAACCGCGGTCGACTACATGGGAGTCCAGCGACACAGCCATTACGCTAACTGCTGGTTCCCTATCCTTCCTTTTTGTAATCACTATTTGGGTAAGATGTCTTAGCTAATTGTGGGTTTGTTGGTTTAGACTATCTCTTTATTGACAAGAATATCAAATGGAAGGAAAGTGAAAGTCTTTTAAAAGTCATTTAAGGAGCCAGTAGGTAGCTGGAAGTTAAGGTGACTTGATTCCCATATGGCTGACTTGGTGGTTCGAGTCCTAGTTTTGACAGTTTAAAAATGTCACTGGGCAAGTGTGTGTGTCCAGAATTCTGAGAGAAGGGATTGTGGCATGACAGTGCCCCCTGGGAGCTGATTTCTCACTCTCCCATGCCCCCCGCCGTTTCTCTCCTGTGAATGCACATGTCCTAGTCCAAAAATGTAAGCAACAACAAAAAGAAAAATAAAAAATACATTTTACCTGAGACCAGTAGAATATATAGTTTTATAATGAAGATTAAAGTATTACTTTCCTAATGCTTCTGTAACAAATTACCACAAACTCAGTGACTTAAGATTACAAATTTGTTACCTTACAGTTTTGGAGGGCAGAAGCTGTAAGATTGAGGTGTCACCAGGTGTGTGTTCCTCTCTGAAATACTGAGGGGAAACCCATTTCTTGCCTTGCCAGCTTCTGCAGGCCACCCCCATTCATCTTGTGATGAGCAGCCCCTTCCTTCATCGTCACAGCAGTCTCTTCGGCCATCTGACTGTGCCCTCTGCTTCTGTTGCTATAGCTCCTTCTCTCTGACCCTCCTGCCTTCCGCTCATAGAGCCCCTTGTGATTACATTGGGTCCATTGGATAATCCAGGATGATCCTCCTGCCTCGAGGCCCTTAATTTAATCAGACCTGCATATTCCCTGTTGCCATGTAAGGTAACATTCACAGGTTCTGAGAGTTAGGGTAGGGTCATCATTAAAGGACTGTTTTTCCCCCACCACCACCACTGTGGGGTAGAGAATATTCCAGCAAATGGGAAGAACACAAAAACCTTAGGATGGAAGGGAGCATGGAATGTCGTTCTAGAAAATGAAGGTGGTTCACTGTCATTGAGGTGTAGAGTGATGGGAAGTATGGAATAAGATGAGACTACTGATGGAAGGGCCAGACATATGTAAGGTCTTCAGACTGTAGCATTTTGGTTTTTATCCTAAGAGCAGAAGGAAGCCACTGAAGAGTTTTCAACAGGACATATTAAGGATGACTTGATAAGATTTAGATTTTGCAAAGAGCACATTTTGCAGCAATAGTAAGAATAACTGAGGATGTGGGAAGAGACTAGATGTGAAAGACCAGATAAAAGGCTATTTCTGTACCACTTGAGGGAGGATGAACTTAAACTAGGTGTTGTGGTTAGTAATAGCAATGGAGAAAAGACAGAGTTATAAGTAGTTTGGAATAACTGGGAACACATCAGGTCGGATGTGGTGATAGATAGATTTGTGGGCTCAGATCGAGGGAATGGCCAAGGATAAGTCCTAGGGCTCTTGATCGAGCAACCAGATACATGGTGAGTGCGAATCACAACCGGATACGTGGTGAGTGCGAATCATCGAGGTGGGGACTGGAGGAGACGTTTTGCAGTGCTGGTTTGCAAGAGAGCAGAAATGAAGTTTGGATGTGATAAGTTTGGAAGTGCTGTTGAGATAATGCAGTGGAGATGTCAGCCAGACCGTTGGATATTTAATATGGGACTCATAGGAGAGAACTAAGTTAGATTTAAGTTTTGGAGTTCTTGTTTGCAAGTAAGTAGTTGGCAAAGACACAGGTATGGTTGATCACAATCACCTTGCGACTGCCGCTGAGCCTTACAGGTTCTCCAGCAGATAATTTACAAGGGAAGAGAAAGATGAAGCCGGGGGAGGTACAGGAAAGCAGCAGAAGAAAACGTATTGGCGTGGGATATGGAGAAAGAAATGAGGAATAAATGGCTGAAGTCAAATCATAAGGAAATAGGATAGCGTAACCACAGCTGACTAGCAAGAAATACTTAAAAAGGAACATAAATTTTGTTACAACTGAAGGTAGACTGAGTCATCAGAGTTAGATGCCAAATCAAGGTTGTGCCCACAATCTTGTTGATTTTAAAGGAAATTAGTAGAATTTGAAAACTTCCCAGTAAAGTAGAAGAAAACTGAAATAACAGTTGATAGCTCTGTCAAAGCCTACACATCACATGGCAGGGTCCTTTACCTATCTTAGACTTTCAGATTGTCAGTACATAATAGATGTATTATATGTGCGCAGTTAGTACTTTAGTTGGAAATAATAGACAGTTAATAAATAGAACAGTGCTTTGTCCAACGCTTCGGCTCTATTTCTATTTGGATCCTTTGTCCACTTTGCTTCTCCTGAAAAGGATGATCCGACCCTATTCTTACCTTTGCTGACATTCCTGCTGAATTCTACCTTCTCAGGATATATATAAGGGGTCTTAAACTCACAGAAAATGTGTATAAGGAAAAAAAAAGACTCGTCAATTTCAGTTTTTTTTTTTTCTTTTTTAAGAGAGATTTTTGTTATAGGGTACACACCCTCTCTGGAGAGACAGAGAAATAGAAAGCGAGAAATCATCCCCCGGGGGGATACCACACCCCAGTTCCTTCTCCTCCATTCTCCTCCCAGGATCTTGGGCACGCACACATATGCGCCCGGCTTGTGTTTTAAGCCACTGAGTCCAGGACTGGAACCTTGGTCGACTAGGTAGGACTCCAGTGATGTAACCACTATGCCATTGCTGGTCCCAATTTTAACTTTTTATTTATTTATTTATTTTGCACCAAAACAAGTTTGTCCTTCAGTTCCATCTTTTCAAGTACTTTTTGAAGTCCTTTTGTCTATTCTGGATTATAAACCATGACAAACAACACTGTATGCGGCAGGATGGGCTTGATTATGTCGCGATAACCCATATCTCTATGGTTTGAGTCACAAGGTTAATTTCGTTTTTGTTCCTGGCCATGTCAATCATAGTTGGCAGAAGGGTGGGGTCTCACTGATCACTCAGGGATCCCGGCAGCCGCCATGCCATCTCGGTTGTTCCTGGCTGCTCTGGCAAAGCGAAGGGGCAACCCTGAAGGATCCCACACAGCTATTAGGCCCGTGCTCAGCCCGTGGGTCGCGTATGCTGATGCCTCTGGACTGTGGTTCATCACAGATCCTCCTCCTGTTTCCAACCATGGGGAAACCAAGGCATGTAGTCTCCCCACGGGGTCTGAGGAGGGAAAACTGCCTCTTTTTTGTGGTAATTTTGTGAATTACCACAAGTATGGTTACTCTAATTTTGTAGGTTTGACCAAAATGGGTACTTTCATTTTTAGTGCTTTCAGAATCCTTGAATGCTTCGGTTTAAACTAAAAAATTTAAATTTCAACTCTAAAACCAAGTATGTGTTGGAGAAAATGGCTTATTTTCTAAACATGCCATCTAAACTTAAAATGGAAGCAAAAAGCCCAAGAGTGTGGTTGGAAATAGAGTTTGCATTATTATTTTAAGCCATTTTTGTTTGCAAACTCTGAATCGGCACGTGTGTTGCTTTCTCCATAAACTTAAGTTTTCGAAGTCCATGAGTTAATATTTCCTAGAAATGCTACAGTTAGCTGTTACACTTTTAATCTATATTCCAAATGATATTTTAATTGACATTTTGAGGTAAATTTGCTTCTTGGGTACCTCAGCCTGTCTTTTGGAATCTCAGAGTAACATGCTCAGAACAGAAATCTTGGGGCCAGCAGTGGCATGGTGGTTAAGGTGCAGGACTCCCATATGGCTGACTGTGGTTTGAACCCCGAAACCAGCGGCTTGATAACCATGCTGGGTTCATGTGTGTGCGTTCCCAAAATCCTAAGAGGAGCCTGGAGGAGAAGTGATTGTGCCATGGCATCCCTCTCTTTGTCTCTTTCTGGTGAGCACATATACCCAGTGGCAAAAACCTAAAAAAAAAAAAAAGACAAAAAAAAGGCAAAAGAAAAACACAAGTGAACCCCCAGAAATATAACTTTTGAGCCCTCTTCCCCTTGAATGTGCTGTCTACATAAAAGATACCCATCTGCTCATGCAGGTCACTCTTGTTTCTTCCCCTCCCCTCACCTCTTCCAGTTTGAAGCCCCACTGGGGAGGGTCTCCAAAATATGTCCTAAATCCATCTGTTCATCTCTATCTCTCTAAATACTCCAATTTAAACCACCACCTTCCTTTGTGATTAGTATAATAACGTCCTTCCCATTCTCCACAAAGTGTTTTTACTGTAAAAGGAATGTTTTTATTATTCACAAAATTGGCAATATCTTTTTTCTTTTGAGAGGTTTTTGCTATAGGGTACGTGTGCTTGACAGACAGAGAGACAGAAAGTGAGAAATACCCCCCCCCCGGGGGGGGAAGGCCATGCCGCAATCCCTTCTCCTCCATTCTCCTCTCAAGATCTTGGGGACGCACACACACGCGCCCGGCATGAGTTTAAGCCACCAGGTCTGGGACTCGAACAGCAGTCGACTACATGGGAGTCCAGCGACATAGCCATTACACTAACTGTTGGTCCCAGAATTGGCAATCTTTTAAAATTACAAGTCAGATAATGTTACTCCCTTGCTTACAACCTTTTTGTGTCCTTTTTTTTTTTTTTTTTTTTTTTTCCTGGAAAAAAGCTTTGTGGAGTACAGTAAGGTTTTTTCCACAGCATGCCTTCCATGTGTACTTACCCAGTCCCAGATACGGACAAGTACATGCGTCGTTCATCTTCTGCAGCATTTAATAGTACATTCTGTTGTGTGCTCTGATAGTAATTCTGCTAAGGTCCCCCCCATTTTGGAAGTGTGCACTGAGTTGTCAGTGATATTTTTGCTCTGCTGTGGTATGCCATGCCATAGCCCATTCCCCTTGCTTATATGCATTTTGTGTCTGTTCATCATTTTCTCCAGAACCGCCATCTCCATGCAACTTCCGGTATCTACCATTACTCTTTCTCTACTTCTTTTTTGTTAAAAAATTTTCAAAAATCTTTTATTTTCGTATACCAGATGCATATACAAGAACTTATAAGAAAGAGCAATCACAGCAAAAATTTATTTTTAAGTAAATTATTATAGAATTTGGTTATGAATGCATAGTATGTATCAGAATGTACTAAAAAACTTAAAAACGTAAGCATCTTATAATATATAAGTGAAGAAGAAAGAAAAGTTTTACACTATATCTTTAACATTATTGCTTGGTAATACATTAAATACATATTAAATCTATAAAGTACAATAGTTTCATCTACATCTGCTGGTTGCTTTATTTTACTTTAAAGAAAAGACCAAGATCAAAATCTCTTCAGAGATTATACTTTTCAACTTGAAAGACTCAAATAGCTATAATTCTAAAATTGCTTCAATACAGCAAATATTACTTCTGAGTACTGATGGACTATACTGAATCAGGATGAAAGTATGAATATACCGTAATCAATTTGAAGTGTTGCCAATGGATTCAGTTACAAATGTTTATTCCGAAAAATGCTTTCATGAAGTCTGCAGACTCAAATGCTGATAATGGTTATTCAGAATTAAATATATGGAATACCTAGAAAATGGGTTGAATTGAACTCTGCAGGTAGTTTTATAATATTCATAAGCAGACTTTTCCCCTAAAGACAAAGAAGGCTATTATTTTAATATAAATTATGAGCTTTAAGATCATCTCCCTTTAGTGCCTTAAATGGTCTCATAAATGGACCAAAGACCCAGATAATTTCAAATGAGGACTGATACTATTTAGGTGAAACTTCTCAGACTCATTACTTTCTTTTTTTTAATAATCTTTTTAAAAATAATTATTTTATTTATTCATTCATGTATTTTTTTAATTTGACCAGAGAGAGACAGAGAGAGAGAGAGATAGGAAGTGAGAAAGCAAGCCACCAGATTCAGGACTTGAACCCTGGTCAGCCATGTGGGAGTGTCCAGTGCCTTAACCACCACGCCACCTGCTGGTCCCCATCAGGCTCATTACTTATAATTTTGTGTACATGAAATCACAGTAAAGAGATGACATACAAAACATGCAGTGACACTTCCATGCAGGCACACATGTCACAATAACCCAAGCTTGTACTCCACCATCAAGTGTGGTTCTCCTAGTCATTCACTCTGTGATGGATCATTAAGAATATCTTTAAATCCAATGGTCTCATTGTTACCCTTCACAATATCCAGCGAAAGTTTTGAGCTTGACAAAAAAGGAAGACACTGAGCCTGCTGCACTGCCTTGACAGCCCCTGGCTATGTCTTAGTGTGGAAAAATTCATCTTACCTTGGTTGAGTTGAAATTTTTTTCTGATAATTCAAGGGGATGACTGGGCAAAAGTTCATTTCTCATACAAGGAAGACCTTTTCAAAGAAGACTATGACTTGCCAAAAGTTCAGTTTGGAATACTATCTTAAACTGAGGTCCAAGTCCTCTGGCATTCATCATCACCGCGCTCTGTGACCAGCCTCTCAGCCCCGTCACCATCAGCCAGCCCCACCGCTCACTTCCCACTCTGTCTCCTCCTTCAGTGTCTGTGGTGGGGTGAACATTCAGTACATGTGAAGTGGGACATACAGTATTGGCCTTTCATCGTCTGGGTTATTTCACTTAGCATTGTATCTTCTAGATTCACCCACTTTGTGTCAAGTATATCATTGTTCTTTATGATTGAGTAGTATTTCATTGGTGTGTGTGTGCCACATTTTCTTAATCTACTTCTCAGTTATTGGACACTTAGGTTGACTCTGTGTCCTGTTATGAATAATGTTACAGTAAACATGGATGCGCAAATGTATCTCCATCTGAGTGATTTTCTGTCCCTTGCTAGGACAGGAATGGGATTATCAGGTCACAAAGAAATTCTGTTGTTCGATTGTTAGGGAACCTCCATTCTGTTTTCCACAGGGGCTACTAATTGACATTCCCACTAACAGTCCACCAGCCTTCCCTTTTCTCTGCAACCTTGCCAGCCCCTATTCTTCTTTGTTTGTTTATCATAGCTATTCTTGGGGTTAGGTGATACCCCATTGTGGTTGTGATTTGCACTTCCCTGTGACAGAGGTGTGGAATACTTTTTTTTTTTTTTTTAGAGGTTTGTGCTATAGGGCGCGTGTGCTCACCAGACAGACAGAGAGACACAGAGAGACAGAAAGTGAGAAATAACTCCCCAGGGGGGATGGCCACACCGCAATCCCTTCTCTATTCTCCTCTCGGGATCTTGGGCATGCACGCACACGTGCCCGGCGTGAGTTTTTAAGCCACCAAGTCGGGGACGTGAACCATGGTCGACTATGTGGGAGTCCAGTGACATAGCCATTACGCTAACTGCTGGTCCCCTGGAATACTTTTTTATATGCTTCTGAGCTTTGTCTTTGAGAATTACCTGTTCATATTGATTGCCCATTTTGATTGAATTATCAATTTATTTTGTAGGTAAACTGAGTTCCTTAACGATTTTGGCTATTGATCTTTTATAATGCCTTTTCTTTCATTCAGAATTAAAACCGAATCTGTTATATGTGATCTGACCCCTGACATTGACTATGTCAAGATCATTCTGTCTTCAGGACTGTGTGTTTTCTCTTCTGAAATATTTGAGTCACCAGCTCAGTGGATATCGAAGAGGCCTCCATGCATGACCACTGTCCAGAAGCACTCCCCTTTTGATTCATCACTCTTTCTAATATTACCATGGTTTAATTGTATAAGACATTTTATCCTCTAAGAATATTTATTTTGTTCCCCCCTCTTAGAATGTAGGTTTCATAAGGGCAGGGACTTCATTTATGTTGTTGACGGTGACATGCTTCATACCTGGAGTAATGCCTTGCATCTAGTAGGTGTTCAGTAAATGTGTGCAAAGTAAAAAGACCCGGTCTGTCTTTGAGTCCTTGTGCCTGACCATACCTCATTGGGGTATGACTTCTCTCTCTTTGTCTTTCTCTCTAATGAGCACTCATGCTCTCTTACAATTAAAAAAAAAAAAAAGTGTAATTTGAAAAAACTTTCTTTGAAATACAGTCAGTTCAATAACAATACATGCATTTCTAACAATCACTGCACTGTGCAAAATTGTGCAATAAAATGTAAACAATGAGGTGAGGATTACAGTAGTCAGAAACTTTGCTAGTTACATGAGAACAGTAGCACAGTTTTATACATGTTCAACGATTAAGGAAATCCTACAATAAGTATGGTCTTCTATCTTGAAAAAGACCCGGGGCTTGCTTGTTAACGTACACTGCACACTGGTTGCAGCTTCTAAATCATTATGAAGTGGTGCGAAGTGGTTTACCTGAAACCTGATGGAAAGTTGCGACACCCACTGTGTCTGGTTGATGGCCTGTGGTGAAGTGAGGCAGCTGGTAGATTTCTGAGGCGTGTACATCTTGTTTATTTCTACATGGTTTGGTTCAGTTTTCTGAACACAGTTCAGCTGGGTGCCAGCTTCAAGCATTCTGACGGAATTAAATGTAATTTTAGACTTTGAAAAAGCTGCACAAGCAGCACCCAGAGTTTCCGTATACCTTCTTTTTCATTCTGGCCGGTGTGCCAGGACACCACATGGTCCGTCAGGGTAGGACAGTCCCTCCTGGTTTGAGGAAGGGAACGTGGCTCCTCCTCTGTTGATTAACTGTAGCTCTTATGCAGGCTTGGTCATTAGGTTCACTGCTTTTCTTTTTGTGTTCAGGACCCAGTTCGGATTCCTGTATTTCCTTTCACTGTCACCTTTCCTTTGTCATTTTCAGTCTGTTAGTTCCTCATTTTTCTTCTGTCTTCCCTGACCTTGTCACTTCAGAGAGTAATGGCCAGTTATTTTGTGGAGGATCTCCACCATTTGGATTTGTCTGATGTTTCTTTTTTTGGGGGGGAGAGGTTTTTGCTATAGGGCACGTGTGCTCGCCAGACAGACACAGACAGACAGAGAGACAGGAAGCAAAAAATCACCCCCCCGGGGGGATGGCCACGCCGCAATCCCTTCTCCTCCATTCTCCTCTCGGGATCTTGAGCACGCACACACACGCGCCTGGCGTGAGTTTAAGCCACTGAGTCTAAGACTCGAACCGTGGTCGACTACATGGGAGTCCAGCGAAATAGCCATTATGCTAACTGCTGGTCCCTGATGTTTCTTCGTCGTCAGATTGAGGTTGTACATTTTTGGCAAGAAAACCATGGAAGTGATGTTTTGCTCTTCTTAGTCCATCATATTCTTGAAGTTGATATATAAGACATTAATTAAAACAATTGTTTTTGCTATAGAGTGTGTGTGTGTGCTCATCAGAGACAGACAGAGGGAGGGAGAGAGAGAGAAAAAGTGAGACAGTAAAAAAGTTAGAAATTGGGATTGGCTGGTGGCGTGGTGGTTAAGGCACTGGACTCCCACATGGTCGATCACGGTTCTACTCCCAGATCTGGTGGCTGGCTTTCTCACTTCCCATTTCTCTCAGTGTGTCTCTCTGGTCAAATTGAAAATAACAATAATAATAACATAAAATAAAATAAAATAAAAATAAATCTTAAAGAAAGTGAGAAATCACCCCCTGGGGAGATGGCTACTCTGCAGTCTCTTCTTTTTCATTCTTTTCTAGGAATATTTAAAACACATGGCACGGGACCAGCAGGTGGCATGGTAGTTAAGGTGCTGGACATTCCCACATGGCCAACCATGGTTCAAGTCCTGGACCTGGTGGCTTGCTTTCTCACTTTCTCTCTCTCTGTGTGTCTCTCTCTGATCAAAATAAAATAAGTAAATGAATAAATAAAATTAAAAATAAATAATTCTTAAAAAAAAAAATGGCACACACTTCTGGTGTGTTTTTCAAGCTGTCAGGTCCTGGACTTGAACTGCAAAGTAAGCCATGTGGAACCCAGCCCCCTTCACCACCACACCACCTGCTGGCCCAAGATATTAATTTTTTTTTTTTTTTTTTAAGAATGATTAATTTTATTTATTTATTTGCTTATTTTAAAAAATTTGACCAGAGACAGACAAAGAGAGAAAGTGAGAAAGCAAGCTGCCATGTCCAGGGTCGAATCATGGTCAGTCATGTGGGAATCCAACACCTTAATCACCACGCACCTACCGGCCCCCAAGATGTTAATTTTCAAGATGTGTTTTGTGTTTCTAACTTTCGGTTGTGGGGACCAGCAGATGGTGTAATCATTACATCACTGAATTCTAATATAGTTGACTGTGGTTCAAGTCCCAGGCCCAGCAACTTATAATTCACACCAAGCACGTGTGCGTGCATGCCCAAAATCCTGAGAGGAGAATGGAGGAGAAGGGATTGTGGCATGGCTATCCCCCCTGGGGGGTGATTTCTTGCTTTCTGTCTCTCTGGCAAGCATACACGTCCTGTAGCAAAATCTCTCTTAAAAAAAAAAAAAATGTGTAGTAAGATGTTTTTAACACTTTGCAGCCATTCATTTTTGGTTTGAGGTTTAATGGGTTTCATTTTTATCAGTTTTTTAGAGATATATACTATATATTAAAATATTTTGAGCGGGGTTAAGCCATGTAGAAAAGAACAGTATTATAAGGATGCTTTTTTTTTTTTTTTTGGAGAGGTTTTTGCCTTAGAGTAAACGCGCTTGCCAGAGACAGACAGTGAGAGGGAAAGTGAGAAATCACCCCCAGGGGATATGGCTGCACTGCAATCCCTTCCCCTCCATTCTCCTTCTGGGATCTTGGGCATGCACACAAACGTGCCCAAGCGTGAGTTTCCAACTACTGGGTCTGGGATTTGAACTGCAGTTGGCCATGTGGGAGTCCAGTGACATAACCACTACACTATTTGCTGATCCAGGGATATCATATATGCTGATGATTTTTCTTTCTGAAACTTAGTATATTTTGGTCCCTTAATTTTTCCTATTAATTTGCAAGGATAAAATATTTTTGAAATAGTGTTTTTTTTTATATTGACCCTGTAAAACCTTTTTATGTAATTACTATATTATTCTGTTTCAGTTTCAATAGTAATGGGAGTTCCCACAGTGAAGAGAGAAGTTAAGTCTTACCTCGTAGAAACTCTTCATTCCCTTATTGATAATCTGTATCCTGAAGAGAAGTTGGACTGTGTTATAGTAGTCTTCATAGGAGAGGTAATTATTTCATTGTTATTTTTACTCTATATAATCTATAAAAGTTGAAACCATAATGAGTATTTTGAGTATCATTTATAAGCGTTTTTAAAGAGTGTGATGAGTAAAAGATAACAACTGTACCTGATAGTTCGATGTGAGTCTAACTTGTTATATTTGCCTTCCTTTCTTTCCTGCAGCTTAAACCACAAACATTAATTTTTGTAATCAATAAAATAATACTGTATCAATGGATCTTTAAGAAGGAGTTCCCATTTCCAGCTCTGAGATTTAAATTTAGAGATTGTAAATTCTTTTTTAAAGTTTATCTTATTCTTCCTTGAGTGAGATGGACAGAGAGAGAGACACAGACAGACACTCCTCTCCCCACAGGGTCATCACATCATGATCCACTCTTAGGCTCAGCCAGCCCTAGGTCATGGGCTTGCATACACCTGGTGTGCACAGGGAGGGCTCTGGATGTGAACCCAGAATCTTCCCATTTAGGCCAGCCTGTCGTAGTGTGGTTTTACTGCTGCACTGCCGTCTGGCCCAGAGGTTCCAAGTTCTTTGGGAGTCCTGAAACCTAAGAGAAAGATTTAGCCTAGGCTGAATTTTTCTTACTTCTTTACTCTCCTTGCTCCTTCACTGTACTCCCAAGATAAACAATCATTATTATTTTAAAAATCAAAAATCATGTGAATGAGAATGTCTATTTTTTATTTTTAATCTCCTTGAACAATCTAGAGAAAGAATAGATCTTGAGCAAGTTCTTCTTAAACCATGAGGAACAAGGCCCTTAAAGTAAATATTTTCCTAATTATCATACAGGATTTCAGAATAGGAGAGAATATAAGACATAGTCTAGTTCTAACCCACTGATTCGTGACTTTTCACTGTACCCTCATCTTTCTCTCTCTTTAAGAGAGATTTTTTTACTATAGGGTGCTTGCACATGACAGAGAGACAGAGACAGAAAGCAAGAAATCACCCCCTGGGGGGAATGGCCATGCTGCTGTCCCTTCTCCTCCATTCTCCCCTTGGGATCTTGGGCACCCACACATACACACCCGGCACGAGTTTTAAGCCACTGGGTCCAGGACTTGAACCGTGATTGACTGTGCGGGAGTCCAGTGTTGTAACCATCATGCCATCTGCTGGTCCCCCCTTACTTCTTTGTAAATGAAAGTGGTCTTAATCTTTTCCTTAGTGGAAAAGTAACAGTATGCATACCATTTAAAATACTCGTTTAAATATGTGATGAAAAATTACCTATTATTTTTCCATGCAGATATAACTATTACTATTTAAAAATATCTCTTAAGGAATTTTTTCTATGTCTGGTATGCATATGTATGTGTACTCCATCCAGAGTACACTGTATATTGTCTCAATCAAGCAGATCAACAAACATGTTATTCTCAGCAAATAATCTTCCATTTCTTGTTTTCTGTGTGTTTTGCTCCCCCTCCCCCTTCCTTGATTCCCTATCTCTTACCCTCTGCCATCTCCCACTCTCTTCCCACTCTGTCTCTGGTATCTATGTTTGCTTTCTATACTGTTTTCCCCCCACATTTTATTGAATTACTAAAGACCTTAATTAATCTAAATATTTTCATAGCAAACACAGGTGATATATACATGTCCATGAACACAAGTCTAACTTTACGCATCCTATAAAGTAGCACCTAGGTGGGGCTATATATCTTACTGCAGTCATTGAATAGATAATATATTTTTTTCCTGAAACTTTTTTTTTGGTAACTTAATTTACATTGCTTCCCTAAGAATCATCACAGCGTACAAAGTGTGATTTCCCATCCAGTGTATACTGTATAGTGATTTAATCATGCATATTATAAAAAATTTTCCATTTCTAGTTCCTAGAATTATTTTTACCCCTCTTTCTGACCCTCTGTCCTTTCCCACCCTCTTCTCACACTATCTTTGGTGTCTACAATTGTCTTCCATTCCTTTCCCACTCACATTGTATTGATCTCACAATTTCTTACATAATCTAACTACTTTCAATGGTGAGTTCACTCGTTACTATTAAGAAAACCAGTTTTAACTTAAATCAAAGAAATTCTAAGGAACTTTGCTTAAAGCCAGGAAACAGGTTAGGATTCTGTTCAAATGGTAGGTGCGTGAACCTATCAGTTTCATGTACTTTTATCTTCTGTTCTGGTTCAATTATCCTGATTAAATTCTGGGATATAATATTCAACTCCAGACTTGTCCCTGTGATTAAGTTGGCCACTTTCTTAGTTTTTGAACTGTTATTCCCGTGTGTCTGTATTTAATTTTCCTGATATAGCACACCCTTGAGAACTTCTTGGAGATCTGGTCTGGTGCTGGTAAATTCTTTCAGGTTTTGTTTATCTGAGAATGTTCTTGTCTTTTCTTCCCACCTGAAAGATAATCTTGCCGGGTACAGTATTCTTGGCTGAAATTGCTTCTCTCTTAACACTTTGAATATATTTTCCCATTCTCTCCTTGCTCACATTGTTTCCGAAGAGAAATCTGCTGTTAGCCTGATGGGATGACCTTTGTAGGTAACTTGATGTTTCTCTCTTGCCAATCTTAGTATCTTGTCTTTGTCTGCGGTTTTGGTCAACCTGACTATAATGTGTCTTGGAGAAGATCTTCTTGGGTTGATTCTATTTGGGGTCCTTTGTATTTCTTGGGACTGGATCTTCGAATGCCTCTCTAGGTTTGGAAAGTGTTCTTGCAGGATTTCATGGAATAGATTATCAATGCCCTTATGGGACTCTTCACCTTCTGAAATGCCAATTATCCGGATGTTTGGATGTTTGATGGTATCTAGTACTTCTCGTATATTATTCTCAAATTTTTGGGCCATTTTCTCAGTCTTCGTGGTGGATTTTTCTAGGCCAGCCATTTTCTCTTCTACATTTGAGATTCTATTTTCTGAATGATCTAGTCTGCTTTTAATACTTTCAAGGGAGATTTTGACTTCCTATATTATAGACTTCATCTCTAACAGTTCCGTTTGAGTCTTTTGTAAAGTGTGTAATTCCTCTTTTAGATCTTGCAAGAATTTCCTCATCTCCTGGAACTCATCAACTTCTTTCTCCTTTCTCTTTAGCAGTTCATTATCTCTCTTCTCTTCCATCTCTGTTAGCTTCGACATTATGAATGCTCTAAATTCCTTATCAGACATTTCCATGATTTTCACCGAACTGCTTGTGGATGAAGAAGAGTTACTCTTTTCCCTTGGAGGAGAGGTATTTTCTTGTTTTCCCATATTTCTTGTGATCCGGCGGTGATTTCTTGTCATCTGATGGATGGTGTATTTCTTTTAGATTCTTGAAGCTCAGTCTGAATGTTCAGGAGCAAGCAGACAGAGGTGATGTAGAAACTCTTTGCCATTCTGTTGTGATCATTGGCACAGCAGATTCAGTAGATATTGAGGAATATTTTAACCTTATTAGTATTTGGATGTTTAGCTACAGTGCTCTTAGATCCATCTAAAAACACATTAAGTGGGTATTGGAGAGTGGAGAGACAAGAAAAAGGAAAATGAAAAAGAGAGAAACAACAACAAAAAGAGGGAAAAAAGACAAAAAATGAAAAAAATTGTAATTACTGTTTTTCTTAAAAAAAAAAAAATCAAAATAGAAAACCACGTGGCGCGCCGCACAAAATACCTAGTTCGCTGGAGCCATGTGGAACCTTCTTCTGAAGGCCTGACCTCTTCTGCCTGGGTGGGAGGACCAGAGCAATAATTAACAAGATAAAAGGTGGAGCTGAGAGCAAGAGAAAAACTTTGCCTTTTAAAAAAAAATGTAAAAAGGAAAAATTACCAAAAGAAGGGAAGACAGAAGCAGGGAAATACAGAAACAGAGACACAGAAACAGAGATAGAAGGCTGAGGGGGTGGGGGGGGGGGGGGGCTCCGTACCGCTAGCTCGTTTGCTGGAGGCTGAATTATCAGTAGAAAATCATCATTCCCTGAAATACCTAGTTCACTGAAGCTATGTGGAACCTTCTTCTGAAGGCCTGGCCTCTTCTGCCTCTAGCTCGTTTGCTGGAGGCTGAATTATCAGTAGAAAATCTTCATTCCCTGAAATACCTAGTTCGCTGGAGCCGTATGGAACCTTCTTCTCTTTGTAAGAAATTTTGATATTTGAGGGAAATTAACTCTGAAATAGTTTATCCAGTTTGTTGTTACTAATAACTTTGCTGATAATTTTTTTTTGCCTTTTATAGAATTTATACATTCTTTTTTTTTAAGGTTTTTAAGATTTTTGCCATAGGGCACATCTACTTGCAGAGAGGAGAAAGAGACAGACAGTGAGAGGGAAATAAGAAATCACCCCTCAGGGGGAGAGCCACGCTGCAGTCTCGTCTTCTCCATTCCCCTCTTGGGATTTTGGTCATGCATGTACACATGCCTGGCATTATTTTCAAGTTGCCAGGACCGGTACTCAAACCTTAGTCAGCCATGTGGGAGTCCAGCGCCTTAACCACTACACTTCCTGCTGGCCCAGAAGTTATACATTTTAAGTAGTCAGATCTGTTAGTTGCATATTGTATACCAGTAGAAGTGGGTATAGCTTCTTTGGAAAATCGCTTGACAATAGCCACAGTATTTTTTTTTTTTTTTTTTTTTTTTTTTTTTAGAGAGAGGTTTTTGCTAAAGGGCGTGTGCGCTTGCCAGACAGACAGAGAGAGACATAGAGACAGAAAGCGAGAAATCACCCCCTAGGGGGGATGGTCACGCCGAAATCCCTTCTCCTCTCGGGATCTTGGGAACGCACGCACACGCGCCTGGCGTGAGGTTTAAGCCACCGGGTCTGGGACACGAACCACGGTCGACTACGTGGGAGTCCAGCGACATAGCCATTACGCTAACTGATGGTTCCCAAGCCACGGTATTAAAGTATACACCGTGAGCCAACATTCTCTTTCTGAAAACTGACCCAGTAGAAGTTTTGCAAAGACAGACATATGTTCAAGAACATACACATTTATATAGCTTCTACATGTGCATTAATAAAATATATAAGGAAAATGGTTTTGTGAAATATACTCTAAACTATTAGTAGTAGATAGTAGCTATCTTGAGTGTTAGAATTATGGGGTGTTATCACTCTGTTACATACAGTTTTGTAAAATTCGATTTTTTTTTTTTTTTTTTTTTTTTTTTTTTTTGCTATAGGGCGCATGCTCTTGCCAGAGAGACGAGACAGAAAGTGAGAAATCACTCCCCCCCCCCCCCCCCCCCCCCCCAGGGAGGATGGCCATGCCATAATCTCTTCTCCATTTTCCTCTTGGGATTTTCGGCATGCACGCACATGCACCCGGTGTGAGTTTAAGCCACTGGGTCCAGGACTCAAACTGTGGTCGACCACGTGGGAGTTCAGCGACATAGCCATTACACCAACTGCTGGTCCCGTAAAATTAGAATTTTTTACAGTGAACATATTTTGATTTTTAATTTTATAAAAGCCTTAGAACTTCTGTAAAAGAAAACTGTCCTTGGGGACTAGCAGGTGGCATTGAGGTTAAGGCAGTTGGTTCCCCCAGGGCCAACTCCTCAGTTCAAGTCCCAGACCCAGTGGCTTGAAAATCATGCCAGGTGCATGTGCATGCTTGCCCGAAGTCCAAAGACAAGAGCGAATAAGAGGGGATTTTGGTGTGATTATTTGTCCAGGGTGATTTCTCACTTTCCCTCTCTCTCCAATGAGCACATGCACCATATGGCAAAAATGAAAAACAAAAAGGAAGAAAAAAGAAAACTATCCTTATTCACTTGAAAAATGGCATTTGGCCTGTAGACTGGGATTATTATATATCTAGATCCAAGACCCTACATAGTCATTCATCTGGTACTAAGAGCAAAAACCCTGGGTTTGGAAGCAGAGGACCTGTGTCCGAGGATGGATTCTGCCACTTACTGCCACTTGAGCAGGTTGTTTGCTCTCTCCAGCCTCAGTTTCTTCATCTCTGCAATGAGAATAAAGCTACTGACCCCACAAGCTCAGCATCGTTGCAGGGAAACTCACTGAGATCATATATGCGGAAGGTGGTGTAAACTGAAAATGTGATACAGGTGTCAGCAATGTTCCCATTTCTGGGCAGTGCTCTCCTGAATTGTGGTACATGTCTATGGTCTACAAAGAATTTCGTTTAAGAAGTGTTTTCTGGGGCTAGCAGATGGTGTAGCAATTATGTTGCTGAACTCCCACATGGTCAACCACTGTTCAAGTCTTGGACCTGGCAACTTGAAACTCATGCTGGGCCTAAGTGTGTGCATGCCCAAGATCTCAAGTGGAGAATGGAGGAGAAGGGATTATGGCTTGGCCATCCCCCTGGGGGGGGGGGTGGTGGTGATTTCTCACTTTGCCTCTCACTGTCTCTGTCTTCTCTCCAGTGAGTGCATGTGCCCTATGGCAAAAATGTCTCAAAAAAAAAAAAGTTTTCTGAACAGAATTAAAGGATGAATTATCTTTAGGCAATTAAAAATGAATCACTATGTTTGTTTATACCTCAGTGCTACCACCCAAGCATTCTGGTAGACTGTGACCCATTTAACACTAGTAACAAGTGCAGTCTCTGGGTTTAACCATGATGCACATATGGGATAGTTCTAGACATAGGTATTTAGCCTCTTCTCCAGCCCCTGTTTTACCTACCTACATGTTAGAATAATGTTATTCTACATGATAACATTATTTGCATGTTTTAGGGAAACTTTTTTTTTCTTTTCACTTAAAAATTTTCTTTTAAGGTTTATTTATTTAATCTATGAGAGAGACAGAGAGACAGAAAGAGAGAGAGAGTGACAGATATCCCAGCAGAGCCCTCATGTTCCAGTCCTCCCTAGCCTCAACCAGCCCTAGGTCATGAGCAGTGTGTTCAGGGAGGTGTCTGGATGTGAACCTAGAACCTCTCACGTAGGTCAGTCTTGCAGAACGTTGCGTTACTGCTGTGCTGCCTTCCAACACTCCCCCCCACCTTTTTTCTTTTTTTAGTTTACTATAGGGTACATGCATTTGTCAAGGGAGAGAAAGAGGGAGAAAAAGAGAGAAAAAAAATAAGTCCCTGGAGGAATGGCCATGCCACAGTCCCTTCTTTTCTACTCCGCTCTTGGAATTTGGAGCATGCACACACACAAGCCCAACATGTTTTTCAAGATACTGGGTCCAGGACTTGAACCACACAGTGCGCCACGTAGGATCCAGCCACCTTAACGTCACCTGCTGGCTCAACGTCCAGCTCCTTAAAAAAAATTAACTGACACATAATAATTGTGCATGCGTATGGAGTCTAGAATGACTTTTCAGTACATGAATATGGCATATATTGATTTAATCAGTGTAATTAATGCCTCATGTATCCATAATAAATTAATCTGGTTTTTCCAGACTTCTGCTTTTCCAAATTTCCCTTCTGTTTATCGAAGGTGCTTCACAGTGTAATACAAATAGGCCTCTGATGCAGTCACTCCACTCCCAGTGCATTATATGGACCATGGGTTTTCGGTCCTGTTTGTGTTCCTTAGTCTGAAATACTGCCTCTGCCTTTTGTTTTCTTATTCATCATCAGGTCCCACTTTACCCTTTCCCGAAACTGTCCTCACTCTCCCTCTTGATATTAAACTAGAGTAAATAGGCAAACATTTGAAAATCAATCAGAAATTTTTTATAAAGGCATGAATAATCTCTGATCCATTTTAATATGTGAGGAGAAAATTTTAGATGAAAGAGCTGGAGAAGAAGAATATGGACAGTCAGGAGTTCCACGGTCTTTTCTTCTGTGCCTGACTTTTCTGTTCTTTGTCTTCCTTTGTTTTCTTGAATGGGAGGAACCACAAAAGTCCTTCTGGGAGAAGAGGAGAGATAGGAAACTAACTATTTTACATTATATTATACACACACACACACACACACACACACACATATATATCCATAATACACACACACACACACACACACACACATATATCCATAATACACACACACACACACGTAGTTTTTGCCCTAGCCGTGTGCAGGCTCTCCAGGGAGACAGAGGGGGGCTGGGGAAGTAGAAGTCACTTCCAGGGGAAGAGCCTCACCTCAGTTCCTTCTCCTCCTCTCTCCTCTCAGGGTGTTCTCCTCTCTTATGCCCCCCATGATTTTCAAGCCATAGGGTCCAGGAATCTTAACCATTCACGTGGTCATAGGAGATCCAGCTGCCTTCACCACCACACACCCGCAGGGCCCGGATTTTAACATCGTGCCATTCCTGTGTTTTTTTTTTTTTTTTTTTTTTTTTTTTTTTTTTTTTTTTTTTTTTTTTTACTTAGAGTTTATCATTTTTATATTGTACTGATGCTTGGTCATCAGGATGCCCTGTCTTATTTTTGTTAGGTACTTTATATACAGTATCTCTTATAGTATTATTTATATTATTTCTATCACTCATAATCCTTTCTGAAAAATATTTTCATAGTATGTATTCTGGATTTTAACATTTTTCTCCATTCCCTATTAGACACAGGATCTTCAAAAACTACATGGAAAATATATATTGTGGAAAAAACTATGCATGGATTAAAAACAATTTTTTTGTGCCAAAATAAACTTGTTCTTTAATTCCATTTTCCATGAACTTTTTGAGGTCCCTTTGTATAGAAATGTAAAGTGATCCTATATCTAGCCAGTTTGCTAAATCCTGTTATTTCAAATAACTTGTTTATTCTGTTGGATTTTCTGCATCATCTGAAAATAATGAAGCAGCACTGAAAATCCTGAGTGAGAAACCCTTGTAGCTGAGTCCTGATTGTATTCCTGAATAAGAGAAGCAAGTATTTGGCCCTTTTAATTTCCATAGTAGGAGGAAGGTGCCTTATTCCATCAAGATTTATGAGGTGGAGAATATTCCATGTACTAGAGGACTTCATACAGCTATGGGAAAATTGAATTTTTAAAAAAAGTTTTTGCTATATGGCTCAAGTACTTTGTGTTGTGTGTGTGTGTGTGTGTGTGTGTGTGTGTGTGTGTGTATGAGAGAGGGAGAGAGGGAGGGAGAGAGAGAAGACAAAAGTGAGAAATCACCCCCTCAGGGTGGATGGCCACTTTCCATAATCCCCCCTCCTCCATTCTCCTCTCAGGATTTTGGGCACGCATGCACATGCATCCAGTGTGTTTTTCAAGCTGCCTCGTTTGGGACTCAAACTCCTCAGCGGGCCATGTGAGATCCAGCCACCTTCATCTCTATGCCATCCACTGGTCCTGAAAAAATGGAATTAAAGTACAATTATTTTGGTGCAAAATTATTTTGAAATCCATACAGTTTTTTCACAATACCCATTTTTCTGTGAACTTTCTAAAGATGCCTTGTGAAACAGAACAGTTTTAAGAAAATGCCGTAATAAAAGTTATGGGATGTGCCCCCTCTCTCAGAATACCCTATAGTAGTGTGCTCACGTGTTTTCTCACAGTGCTTGACCACGCATAACTGAAACAGTGGGAAGTCAAACTGCTGGTGGGAGGGACTGCTGTGTAAAGAAGCCAGGATTGTGGACAGTCATTCTGAGCACTGGTGGTGGCAGTGGGGGTGGTGCCTTTCCAGGAGCCACAGAGCAGGTGCAGAGACTTCAGAGTGGGGAGCGTTGACCGTGGTGGCATTGGAAGCATTCTGTGACTTTGGGCTGTGGCCCTACATTATTCCCAAACACCTTTCAGTCTTTCTCAGCCTACCTGGGGCTGAGTTCTACCCAGTTGTCTTGTAGTAAATCCTTCAGATGTTCTGCCAGCATCTGCTTCTGATGGTTGTAACTAAGACCCTGACTCATGAAGGTTGTGTGGTGTTCAGCAATGCTTGAATTCACCATCCAACAGAGTAGGCAGTCACTGATGCAGGGGCTGATGGCTAAATGCTATTTTGAGTGGTTAGAAAGAGATGGAGTGAGTTTTTGAGGTGAGTTTTAGGCAGAATATTGCCTAGACCAAAACAACTAGATGATATTGTTGATAGCCATAAAGATTGCTGAGAATTTGGGAAGAAAACCTTAGACAGGTATCTTTCACATCATCCTGTTCAGAAAACATCTCCCCACCCTAACCCAACCCTCCCTCACTGTTGGGGTACAGTGATGCCACAATCTTTTCTCCCCCATTTCTCCAACCTGTTGGGATTTGGGGCATACACACACATATGACCAACATGTTTTAGGCCTCCTGGGCCAAGATTCATTCTGCGGGCAACCATGTGGGATCTGGCTCCCTTAAACTACTAGGCCGAGGGGCCAGCCCCGTTCACATTGTTTCTGCAGTTTGCCTAGCAGCGTTCCAAAGTTTCCATTTCTAAACTGTAGAATTTGAGTCCAGAGTCTGTAATGAAATAAATTCATCATGTTGGAAAGAGCCCCTGTCATTACTTTCTGAAAAACCAAGTTTATAGAATTTCCAGCTTCTCGAAGGGTTGAGTATATAGTATGAAACAGTTTAGCTTTTTATTCAGTTTTCGCCTTTTACTATTGTACACATTCTAGTTTGCATTTCACATAAAGCTGCTTGAGGCCTTTGCTATGCATTTCTTAAATTCTTGACTTAAGTTGATTTAAGAGGGATAGTGCGAGAGCCAGCCTATGGGCAGAAGTTTGCAAAGCAAGCACATTTACGGGAACCAGCAGTTAGCGTAATGGCTATGTCGTTGGACTCCCACGTAGTCGACCGCGGTTCGCGTCCCGGACCCGGTGGCTTAAAACTCACGCCGGGTGCGTGTGTGTGCGTGCCCAAGATCCCGAGAGGAGAATGGAGGAGAAGGGATTGCAGCACGACCATCCCCCCTGGGGGGTGATTTCCCGCTTTCTGTCTCTGTCTCTGTCTGTCTGGCCAGTGCACTCGCCCTATAGCAAAAACCTCTCAAAAAAAAAAAGGCAAGCACATTTATAAATGAATACAGAGGTCAAATAACTGGAGAGAATTGATCAAAAACTGCTGTGGCATTTTTAGTTTTTATTTTGTTGTGTATTTTATTTAGGAAACAGTTCTTAATTAAATTAGTTTCCCGATGACATGGTTTAAACGTTATTTATGTTTGAGGCTTCCTTCCAGGGCTGTCCCCTGGCCATGGGATTTACCCCTTGATAGGTTATAACTGTTAATGGTGGTTGTACCCATTCAGAGATTTTTTTTAAAATAGGTACTATTTTTTTTAAGAATTTTTTATTTTATTTGTTGTTATTATTTTTAAAAGTTTCACCAGAGAGAGAAAGGGAAAATGAGAAAGCAAGCCATCAGGTCCAGGACTTGAACCATGGTCAGCCATGTGGGAGTCCAGCATCATAAATGCCACACCACCTGCTGGCCCTATTCAGCGATATTTAATGACTCCATTTCTGTATAGATGTAAAATGTTAACTTTTTACATTAGAACATAAAGAGTTATTTAGAGTTCCTTTCAATTTTTATAAAATATTTTCCCAGATAATTATCCATGTCATCAAAGTTTTAAGATTTGCTTTATAAATAATCACAAATTTCCCCAAGTATTTTATTTTTTAAAACTATGTTTATTGGTGCCCCCACTCTCTTTTTTTTTTTGATTGGGTAGTTACTGGATCTGTAATTTATTTTGTATTCCAATCTCTGGGTTTGTTATTTCCTTTTTTTATGTGTTCTAATTCATTAGTGTCTTTTAATGTGATTAATTTTTTCCTTCTCTTTTAGTTCTTTATTTTACTTTTCAAACATCCGAACCCACATGACAGATTGGTTTATTGTCATTAATTCCTTTTGTTAATTTAAAAATTAGTATGAATTTTCTTTGGAGCCCTGTGTTAGCTATAAATTGATGTGTGATGTTTTCATTATTCTTAGTCTGGGATTTTGCTTTGTTTCTTTGGCCAAGAGGATATTGAAAAGATCAGGACCGGTAGGTGGCATGGTGGTTAAGGGCACTAGACTCCCACATGGCCGGCCACGCCCGGTTTGAGTCCCAGACCTAGCGACTTGCACGCGCGCGCGCTCTCTCTCTCTCTCATTCTGTCCCTCTCTGTTCAAATCTAAAATAAATAAAGTTAAATAAAATACGTATTTAAAAATAGATGATGAAGAGATCAAGAAATATCTAATTGGTAGGGGATTTCTTTTTTCTGGGTAGATTATTTTTTGAGAAATTTTGTATTTTATTTTTTAAAACTATTTTGAAATAGGGACCAGCAGTTAACGTAATGGCTATGTCGCTGGACTCCCACGTAGTCGACTGCGGTTCGCGTCCCGGACCCGGTGGCTTAAACTCACGCCGGGCGCGTGTGCGTGCGTGCCCAAGATCCCAAGAGGAGAATGGAGGAGAAGGGATTGCGGCGTGGCCATCCCCCCTGGGGGGTGATTTCTCGCTTTCTGTCTCTCTGTCTCTCTCTGTCTGTCTGGCGAGCGCAAGCGCCCTATAGTAAAAACCTCTCCAAAAAAAAAAAGAAAAAAAAAACTATTTTGAAATAATTTCTGAGTTCTGAAATACCCTTTAGTCATTATGCACAGATGTTAGTATTTTACATAATGAAATGATTATCAGGTCCAGCAGATGGCGTGGTGGTTAAGGTGCTAGAAGAGAAGCAAGGAAAAAGATTATGAAGCCATCCCTTGGGGGACCAGCAGTTAGCGTAATGGCTATGTCGCTGGACTCCCATGTAGTCAACCGTGGTTCGCATCCCGGACCCGGTGGCTTAAACACATGCTGGGCGTGTGTGCGTGCATGCCCAAGATCCTGAGAGAATGGAGGAGAAGGGATTGCAGCATGACCATCCTCCCTGGGGGTGATTTCACACTTTCTGTCTCTCTGTCTCTCTGTCTTTCTGGTGAGTGCACGTGCCCTATAGCAAAAACCTCTCAAAAAAAAGAAAAAAGTATGGTATTCTTTTAATGGCCTTGTATTAAAAGTTACATGATATTAATATATCTCATTACCAGTCTCATTAATAGCAATCTTAGTCTTTCATCATGTGAGTGAGATGTTATCTGCCAGGTTTTTCTGCTTTTGTAAAAATGTTCTTTCCAGATGTATTTAGTAGCTATCTTGTGGGGTAGGTGATACTTTGAAATCTTGCAAATGTCCTGTTTCTCATCATAACTTTAAAAAAAAAAGTTTTTTTTATTTATTTCTTCATGAGCCAAAAAGTGAGAGAAGCAGTGAGAGGGGCGCCCGAGTGGGGTCTCATGCTGCAATCTGTCCTCAGCCTTAGCCAGCAAGGATCATGGGAACACATGCCTGCACTCAGTATGTACAGCGAGACCTTGGGACCTGAACCCAAGACTTTCCTACATGGCTTCAGCATCGTGGAGTATCGCACTACCGCCTGCATCACCAGGGCTGGTCTCTTGTCATCTCTCAATTGACTAAAATTCATGTACTAATTTCCTCAAGAAAGGTTCATATGAGCATTTTCTCTATATGAGGCCCCATATGGTCAGAAATGACTTCTGCCTCTGCTCTTCACCTGGGTGTAGAAACCGTCAGTCACTTTTATTTTCCTCCCTCCTTTTCCTGCTTCCCTTTCTCCCTCCTATCTTCACCCTCCATCCATTTTCTTTTGGTGATGGTTCTGGGGGTGCTCTGGCCGAAGCTGGCCAGATAACCTTCTACGTTTCTCACTCCTTGGTATAGGAAACCCATGTTTTGCTTGGTTTTTCAAATGATTTCTCTGTCATTGTAATCTCTAGTAATTCTGCTGTAATGTTTTGATTTCAATCAGTATGGGTCTTTTTTTTTTTTTTTTTTTTTTTTTTTCCCCCGCTACAGGGAGTGTGCGCTCACCAGAGGGGGGTGGGGGAAAGAATGACCAATCACGTCCCAGGGTGGATGGCCACACGCAGTCCCTTCTCCTTCCTTTTCTCCTTCATTCTCTTCTTGGAATTTTAGGCATGCATGCACATGCACCCAGTGCGTTTTCTAAGCCATCTTCTCCTGGCCTCAGACCACACGGTTGTCCATGTAGGATCCAGCTGGCTTAAGCACTGCACCACCTGACTGGCTGTAGAGTACATTATTTGGGTATATGGAGTCAAATCATCTTTAACTTCAGGAACAAACTTTTGGGGGGGGGGGGTTTATTTTCTTTTGTTATAAGAAATTTAAGACCGAAAACAAAATTTTTAAGTATTTACAGTAAATAATCTGTATATATGCCATCTAGATTCTACTCTTAAAGCTTTAGTATTTTTGTTTGTCATGTTTCTATTTACTTTTCATCCTTTATCCATCATTCATCCATTTTAATTGTATATGTTGTTTTGTAAAGTGTTTCTTAGATGGTTTTCTTGTTTTTAAAATTTTGGTTGGTTGGTTTTTATTTTTTTATTTTTTATTTTTATTTTTTGGCGAGATTTTTGCTATAGGGTGCGTGCGCTCGCCAGACAGACAGAGAAAGACATAGAGACAGAAAGCGAGAAATCACCCCCCAGGGGGGATGGTCACGCCGCAATCCCTTCTCCTCCATTCTCCTCTCAGGATCTTGGGCGGGCACGCACGCACACGCGCCCGGCGTGAGGTTTAAGCCACCGGGTCCAGGATGCGAACCATGGTTGACTACATGGGAGTCCAGCGACATAGCCATTATGCTAACTGCTGGTTCCCGGTTGGTTTCTATTTTTGAGTTGAAGTTCTTTTTATATATTGGCTACTATTCCATTGTCACATATGTGTTTGTGAATATTTTCTCTAATTTATTGTTTCTCTAGTCTTCTATTCATTTTCTCCATACTGTCTTGGTGAGCATGTTTTTTATTTTGATGAAGTCTAATTCATCAGTTTTTAAAAATGATTATTGCTCTCTGTGACCTAAGAAACCCTCACTTACCCTCAACTTTCTCTTCTGAAAACTTTGGACTCTTACATGAGGTCTCAGATCCATCTTGTGTCCATTTTCGTTGTAGTGTAAGATCATGTTAAAGTTCGTTGTTTTTCATATGGCTATCTAGCTCCCCAGGGCTATTTGTTGAAAACACTTTCCTTATAGAACAGTTTTGGTGCCTTTGTTGAAAATTCAGTGTCTGTGTCAGTGTGGATCTTATTTTTGTTCTGTTCCATTGATCTGTAGGTTGATCCTTATGCTAAAGCCTCACTGTCAATAAGTACAGTTTTGTACTTATATTAGTATTAAAATCAGTTAGGGTTAAGTTCTTCAGTTTTTTTTTTTTAAGAGTTATTTAATTTTATTTATCATTATCATCCCTCAGTTTGACTCACCAGAAAGAAACAGAGACAGAGAGAAAGTGAGAAAGCAAGCCCCCAGATCTAGGATTCGAACCACTGTCAGCCATGTTGGAATCCAGTGCTTTAACTGTCATGCTACCTGCTAGCCCCACGTTCTTCAGTTCTGTTCTTTACAAGATTGCTTTAGATATTTTAAGTCCATACATTTCCATATATGTGTTAGAACTATTACAGCGCTTTATAGGATCTGGTATTGCTTCATCTTGGCAGCTGCTTCCGTTGTGCGTGTGTGTGTTTTACTTTTAAATTAACGAGGAAGTGTTTGGTCTTAATTTCCCATCTGTTTATAAGTATGTGCGTGTGTATGTACATATATATGGCTTGTTTTTGTTCATAGGTTTTGCTGAATTTCCCTCTTTCATATTTCGTGTAGTTGCTTCGCTAGTTCCTTTTTTATGAATCATCACTGGAGGAGGAGAAATTTTCCCTAGGCTACCAGTTTATAGGAAAATGAGGGAACAGGGTTGTTTTTCAGACTAGCTGGTTTTTTTAAACAAAGATTCTGTCTTTCCTTTCTGCCAGAGTCAGACTGCTTTCTGCAAATATAGCTAGTCTGTCATTCTTCATGTTGCCTGTGGTTATTGAAATAAAGCTTGATCTCTTTTGACCTTGAGAATTTGGATTATAATTTTTTTATTATTATTAATGTTTCTTTTAATCGCTAGAGGGTAGAAGAGGAAGAAAGCACTCCCAAATGCTTTGACCACACTGAAATCTCTACTCCATCTTGGGACGTGGGGCATGCATGGACACATACTTGGGATGTTTTTCAAGGCATCGGGGCTGGGACTTGAAACTGGTCAGCCATGTGGGACCGGGTCCCTTAACCACTAGGCTATAGGGCCAGCCTTGTTAATATTTTTTAGATGAAATTTGCAAGTATTGTGTCTGATTCTCATTGATAATTGTGTATGATTTCCAGGTAAGCAAGTGAAAAAGATATTTTCAGGAAAACAAGTGAGAAATATCCTCAATGCTTTGTTTCTACTCAAACTCTGTACAGGTGCTTTAGTCTTTTTTTGGGCACTTAAAAAATTGTTTTAACCATTTGTTATTATTTTTTTAACTTTGACCAGAGAGAGAGAGAGAGAGAGAGAGAGAGAGAGAGAGAGAAAGGGAGAGCGAGAAAGCAAGCCACCAGGTCTGGGACCTGAACCGCAGTCGGCCATGTGGGAACCCAGTGCCTTTGTGCCTTTAACCATCACGCCACCTGCCAGCCCCCTTTTTTGGACACTTGAGTATAAGCTTATCAAATAGATGTTAGTTACTTGAACGTTTTTTGAAGTATTTTGCACACCAAAGCACCTGAAGAATACAGCAGCATTAGAAACAGTGGTCCTCACGGTGTGGATATTTTCTCAAGCTCTTATAAGTGCCCATTAGCCATATTCTTAATGAGAGCAAAAGTGCAGATTTCATTCTAAGTATCCTTTTACTCATTGAGAAAATTTTTATCAAAGTGCTAAAATGAAGAAGGCAGTGGAGAAGATTTGAAAATCTTTAAAACTCTTTTAGATAACAGATCATGTCCCTAAATTGAAGCCTAATATTTTCCAGAATTTAAACTTTGTCTATACCATTGGTTGTATCTTTAAAAAAAAAAAAAAACATTATTAGTTACACATGCCTGTGGCTAAAAGGAGTCCACTGTATTTTGCTGCTGTTGTGCTGACCCCCTCCTGTCTTCATCTTCTCCCCCATTCCTGGTGTTTTTTCCTTCCCTGTCCTCCTTCTCTGAGACCTTTCAGGTCTCTTAACTCTAGCTGGTCGGCTGGCATGTAAATTCCAAAAACTGGGCCTGGCAGGTGGCGTGGTGGTTAAGGGCACTGGACTCCCACATGGCCGATCATGGTTCAAGTCCCAGACCTGGCAATTTGCTTGCTTGCTTTCACTCTCTCGCTCTCGATCACTCGCTCTCTCTTTCTCTCTCTCATTCTGTCTATCTCTGATCAAATTAAAATAAATAAAGTTAAATAAAATAATTCTTTAAAAAAATAAAAACAAAGTAGAAAAATAAAACTGACCTTATCATTTCTCTCTTTTCCATTTCATTAATTTCTACTCTAATCTTAATTCTTTTCTTTTCTTTTCTTTTTTTTTGGAGAGGTTTTTGCTATAGGGCGCGTGCACTCGCCAGACAGACAGAGACAGAGAGACAGAAAGCAAGAAATCACCCCCCGGGGGGATGGCCACACCACAATCCCTTCTCCTCCATTCTCCTCTCGGGGTCTTGGGCACGCACGCATATGCACCTGGCGTGAGTTTAAGCCACCGGGTCCGGGACTCGAACTGCGGTCAACTACGTGGGAGTCCAGCGACATGGCCATTGTGCTAACTGCTGGTCCCCTCTAATCTTAGTTATTGCCTTCCTTCTGCTTGCTTTTAGTGTGGTCTGCTCCTATTTGCTACATTTTTAAGGTGAATGCTTAGATTATTGGTTGGTGGTCTTTATTTTTTTTTTTAATAGAGACAATTTAAAACTGAGAATTTCTCTCTAAGAAAAACTTTAGCTGCATCTCATACATTTTGATGTGTCATGTATTTGTTTTCATTCAGATCAAAAAACTTTCAAATTCCCTTGAAATTTCCTCCTTGTCCCACGGTTTATTTGAAAAGGTGTTTTTGAAGATTCGCCTATTTGAGGATTTTCTGAATTTCCTCTGTTGTTGACTTCTAATTCAGCTCCGTTGTGGCTGAAGAACACATGTGGTGTGATTTCAGTCCTTTAGAATGTGCAGCATTTGTTTACACCGTGGTATAGCCTGTCTTGGACAACGTTCCCTGTGCGCTCAGAAACAGTGGATCCTGTTAGGTGTCTGTCTGGTCAGGCTGGTTGATGGGGTTGTTCAGGTCTTCTGTAAACTTGCTAATTATCTGTCTGGTTGTTAGTTGCTTCTATCTTTTTTTTTTTTTTTAATTTTGCCAGAGCAGTATGTGCTTGCCCGAGGGGTGGTGGAAAGCGCTCCCTCCCCCTATGGGAATGGTCATGCTGCACTCCCTTTTCCATTTTCCTCCTATTGGGATTTGACCGTGCATGCACATGCACCCAGCATATTTCTCAGGCCCACTGCATCCAGGACTCGAACCGCAGTCAGCCATGTCAGAGCCAGGCGCCTTTACTGCCACGCCAGGGGTTGGCCCATAGTTGTTGCTTCTATTCTTGATTTTAAATGATAGGTTTCTTTTTTTTTTTTTTTTTTAAGAATTATTTTATTTAACTTTATTTATTTTAATTTGACCAGAGTGAGCAAGAGAAAGAGAGGGAAAGTGAGAAAGCAAGCTGCCAGGTCTGGGATTCAAACCACGGTCAGCCATGTGGGATTCCAGCACCCTTCACCATAACGCCACCTGCCGGCCCCTTAAATTATAGATTTCTATATTGGTGTGTTGATAGTATTCTGGCTTATAATTTTGTAGCAGCTTGGAGTTTTTTGTTTTTATTTTTAACCATTAAAAACCGTATCCATTTATTTCTTTAATGAGACAGACAGAGAAAAGATAAGGCATCCTCAGCACGGCCTCCTCCAGCCTTTCCAGCTTACCAGGATCACTGGTCCTGGTGTGTACGAGTAAACCGAGGCACAAACCCCGGTCTCCCACATGGCCTCCAGCATTGCCAAGCTGTGCACCACCACCATGCCACCATGG
The DNA here is from genome assembly GCA_026018925.1 of Tupaia tana. Lineage (NCBI taxonomy): Eukaryota > Metazoa > Chordata > Mammalia > Scandentia > Tupaiidae > Tupaia > Tupaia tana. The sequence goes on from JAKSZU010000003.1 coordinate 140,961,260, forward strand.
TGGACCAGCAACTGGGTTTTAAGGTGTTTGTTTAGGGGTAGGCAGGTGGTACAGTGGTTAAGACGCTGAATTTCCACATGGCCGACTGTCCACGATCTGGAGGCTTGAAAATCACACTGAGTATGTGTGCATATGTGCTCCAAATCCCTAGAGACTGGAGGAGAAGGGATTGCAGCATGGCCATCTCCCCCAACCACCCCATCCCCTAGAGGGTCGTTTTTCACTTTCGTTCTCTCTCTCTGTCTCTCTCCAGCAAATGCACGTGCCCTGTGGCAAAATCCTAAAAACAAAGAAGTTTGTTAATGCATTTGTTATAAATCATACAAACAGCTACTGGGAAGAAGTGTGTGTGTGTGTGTGTGTGTGACATCCCGTAACATTTTCTTGGAATTTAAAAAATATCTACAGGAAGATTGGTAAGTGCTAGGTGTGTCACTAAGTAAAGCAAAGTGCTTGTTGGAACTTCTGTGCTAGAAAAGGAAAGGAAAACGCTGGTGAACAGGAAAGGGAGTTCAGGGTTGCCCAGGCAGGGTTTATTGGGCTGTCAGGACGTTGGTACAAAAGCCTGAAGGATGCAAGAGCTGAGCAGCATGAGCAGAGGTGCTGTGCGTGCAAAGGCCCTGAGGTCAGAGCGGTTCCAGACACATTTTGCAAAACAGCACGGAGAGGCCTTTGTGGCCAAAGCAGAGAGGGTGATGTGCGCTGTGGTGGAGGTGTCAGAGAAGGCTGGGGTGGGCCAGTTCCTGGACAACACCGCAGACCGTGTGAGAACTCTGCTTTTACCCTATGTCGGGAGACTGGCAAACATCTTTATAAAGGGCCAGTGGTAAACATTTAAGGCTCTGCTAGTTGTCCAAGGTCTGTTGGACTAGTCAGTGCTGCCATTTTAGCCTGGAAACAGTATAGACACTGTGTGGGTGAGCGGGCCAGGCTGTGTGCCAGTGGTTTCACTGTAGGGTAACGGGCAGCGGGTCTGTTCTGCCATTTGAGCATTTTGAATAGAGAAGACACTTGACTTAATATTCGCTAAGGCACTTTTAAAAACTCTCCGTTTTGACATAATTTTAGATTTACAGAGAAGTTGCAAAAATTGTGCCGTGGCCCCTTCACTCAGCTGGCTCTAATGTCAGCACGGAGCCGTAGTGCAGTGGCCAAACGGAGAAGCCAACACTGGTGTACTCCGTGCAGCTAAACCAGAGACTTTATTTGAATTTCATGCTTTTCTACCTGACATCATCCCGCTGTGCCAGCATGCATTATAGCATCTCACATTGCATTTAGTGGCTCTGACTCTGCAGTTTCCTCTTACCCGTGATACTTCCTCAATCTTTTCTTATCTTTTGTGAACTTAAACACTTTTTCTTTTTCTTTTTAATTTTTTGCCATAGGGTAAGTGGTCTTGCTGAAGAGAGACAGAGAGACAAGGACAGTGAGAAATCACCCCCCACCCCCACCCCAAGCAGGGATGGCCACACCACAATCCCTTCTCCATTTCCCTCTTTGGATTTTGGGCATACAGACATGCCTGGCCTGTTTTTCAAGCCACTAGGTCTGGGACTCAAACCTCAGTCAGCCATGTGGAATCCAGCACTCTAACCACCATGCTATCTGCTGGCCAAACATGAACACTCTCGATGATCACTGGTCAGTTATTTTATAAAATGGCCCGATTTGGATTTGCCTATTTTCTCATGATTATATCGTGGTTATGCATTTTTGGCAAGAATAACATGACTTACCTTCCTTTGTGTGTATGTTGGGGGGATGTTGGTTCTTACAAAGTCCAACATCTTCTTGCCCCACTCAGCCTCTAGAGTACTAGGATGACAGGTGCACCACTAGGCCTGGCTCTCAGACAGGGTCGCACTGTTGCCCATGAGCTCACGCTCCTTCTGTCCCAGTCTCCTGAGTAGGTGTGATTGCAGGTGTGTACCGTCACACTTGGTTTTAGTGTGGGCCAGGAATTGAACCTGGACTCCCGCATGGCCTCAGCCTGCCGTGTGGCAGCATCCAGCCTGTGCTGCCGTAGCTGGCCTGACTTACCTTCTGAAAGGATCCAGCCGGCTGCTTTGGTAAGAGTGGAGTAAGGAGACTACTTTGAAGACTGCAGTCATAATCCAGGTGGGACTTGGCTAGGGCAGTATTCACGGGGGTGGTCTAAAGTGGTCAAATTGTGAACATACTCTGAACAGAATTGTTTCTGATGAAAAGTGTTTGAGAACCATTGCTATGGTGTCAGCATACTGTTCAGGAGAAGGAAAGGCTTGGGCAGATGTGTTGAAATGAAGAAGTAGTCTTCTTTTGTCTATCCTTTTAACTTCCTCTTTTTTACTCATATTAGTAATATCTTGCAACCACTTGCCTCTTTCAGAAACTATTAAAGCTAACTGCGGGACTTACTTGCCTTTCTTGGTATATCTGGATTGAGTTAAGGTATAACATCAAACTTGAGGTGGGTAGTAATAGCTTTTTCTTGTATTCAAGGGGAAAAAATATTTAGTAAGAGCTACCTGACCTGACCTTATAGTTCTTTTGATTTGTCGCACGTACACGTGACTTCATTAATGCATGTGACGTGACGGCTGCTTTCAGACATGATGGCATTAGCAAGGGCTAGACTTACCATTCAGATGTCAGCAGCTAGAAAGCCGGACAGAGCTGAGTGAGCTGTTCTCAGACGTCAGATTATACTAGACTGCACAGGGTGTGAGCTTCCTCAGGCGGGACTCCCCAGGTATAACCCCCCAAATTGAAGACACTCAACATTTTACATCAAATAAAAAATGATTCATATGCCAAGGAGCAAAACCATATGCCCATAACTAGGAGAAAAGTTTGTAAGTAGAATAAACCTAGAAATGACATTGGTGATAGTGGAACTGGCAGATAAGGACAATAAAATAACTATTACAAACATTTTTTTCTTCTTTTTTTTTTTTTTTTTTTTTTTTTAAGAGAGATTTTTGCTTTAGGATGCATGCGTTCACCAGAAAGACAGAAAGTAAGAAATCACTCCCCCCCCACGGGGGGGTGGGATTGCCCCATTGCAATCCCTTCTCATTCATTCTCCTCTTGGGACTTTGGGCACTCATGCACACATGCCCAGTGTGAGTTTAAGCCTCTGGTCTGGGACTTGAACCATGGTTGACTATGTGAGAGTCCTATGACGTAACCATTATACCATCTCTACTGGTCCCTATAAACATTTTCTTAGGAAAAAACTAGAATACAGTGAGGAATGTGGAAAATATAGAAAGATTTATGAAAGAATCAAATGGATGTACAGTAATGAAAAGTATAACACCTGAAATTAAAAATTCACTGTAGGGGTCAGCAGATGGTGTAGTGGTTAAGGCACTGGAATCCCACATGGCCAACTACAGTTTGAGTCCCAGACTGTGGCTTGAAACTCATACTGGGTGCATGTGTGCCCAAAGTCATGAGAGGAGACTTGAGAAGGGGTTGTAACATGGTTAACTCCCCTGGTGGGTGATATCTCTCTCTCCCTCCCTCCTTCTCTCTCTCTCTCTCTCCAGCGAACACATGCACCCTGTAGCAAAAATCTCTCTTAAAAAATTTCACTGTAAAAGCTTAACAGCAGATTAGACACTGCAGAATAACAGGTCAGTGAACATGAAGATATGAGAAGAGAATCTTCATAATTAAATATAGAGAGAAAAGGCTACAAAATTCAAGAATAGTACCTCAATGACCTATAATATAATGTTATAACATAGGATGTATTATATTAACTGGTCTACCATACAGGTATAGAATTTCAGAAGGGGAGGAGAGAGAAGGGATAATGACGGAAACTTGAAGAAATCTAAAAACTCCTAGATTCAAAAAGTGCAACAAAACCTAAGCAAAATAAATTCAAAAAATACTTGTAAGATGTGTGATAATCAAGTTGAAAAACAAAGATAAAGATCCTAAAAACATCAATGAAAAGATAAATTATGTACATAATAAAGAAGATAAGAATACACTAGATTGTTAGAAATTATGCAAGTTGGAAATATTGGAACATGGAACAGCATCTTTTTTTTTTTTTTTTTAAAGTTTGCTATAGGGCACATGTGCCCAATGGAGAGAGACGCACACAGAGAGAAATAGAGAGGGAAAGTGAGAAATCATAACCCAGGGGGATGGCCACACCACAGTCCATTCTCCTCCATTCTCCTGTTGGGTTTCTGATATGCACACTCATACATTCAGTGTATTTTTCAAGCCACCAGGTCCAGGACTTGAACTGCTCAGCTGCCACATGGGATCTAGCTACCTTAATCACTGTGCCACCTGCTGGCTGGGAATATCTTTAAAGTGCTGGGGAAGAAAAACTTCTTTATATAGTTCTTTATTTAGCTAAAAACATCTTTCAAAAATGAAAGGCAAATAAAAAACATCTTAGGGCTGAGCCCATGACCAGGTGGTTAAAGGAGGTGGATCTCACAGGGCTGACCACGTGATTCAAATGCTGGCCTTCATGGCTTAAAAAACACTCAGGGTACATGTACATGCCCAGGATCCCAAAAGAATGGATAAAGGAGGAATAAGGCATTGCAGTGTGCTCATGCCCCATTGGGGAGAGTGCTTTCTCTCTCTCTCTCTTTCTCTCTCTCTCGCTCACGCTCTCTTTCTGTGTCTGTCTCTCTCTGACAATACATGTGCCCTCTGGCAAATAATTTTAAAAAGTTATTTTTTTGGACAAAGTAGAAAAGAGTTGCTGCCAGCAGTCTGGCATCATAAGAATTGTTAAAGGAAGTTCTTTGGGTGGAAGGGAGAAGATAAGGCATGGGAACTTGGATTAAGCAAAGCACTGATGAGAGCCAGCAGGGGGTGTGGTGGTTGGAGTGCTGGACTTCCACATGGCCTACCATGGTTCAAGTCTCAGACCTGGAAGCTTGCTTTCTCATTTTTCCCTCTCTCTTTTTCTCTCCTTGGTGAACATGTGTGCTCTATGGGAAATTTAGAAAAGAAAATAATAATAATAATAAATAAAATTAAATAAATAATTATTTAAAAGAAAACATTAAAGAATACTAGAAATAGTTAATATGGAGTTTATATAAAGTCTTTTTTCCCAAACTATTGTTAAAATTTTTATTAAAAGATAAGGGACTCTTGAGGACAGCCAGTGGCATGATCGTTAAGTCTGTGGATCCCGCATTGCCAATTCTATGGTTCAAGTCCTAGACTCTGCAGCTTGAAAAACACGCTGGGCATGTGTGCCCCAAATCCCGAAAGGAAACTGGAGGAGAAGGATTGTGGTGTGGCCATCCTGTAGTGATTTCTCACTTTCTTTCTCTCTTTCTTTCTCTCTGTTGAGCATATGTGCCCTGTGGCAAATATCTTTAAAAAAAAAAAAAAAGATAAGGAACTGTTTAAAGTAAAAATCATAGTGGTATATTATGGTGTTGTAGCATATACAAGTAAAATCTATAGTTACAATAGCATAGAGGACAGAGGGGAGAAATGGAAATAACATTGTTGTAGGGCTCTTATCCTGTGGTGCAGGTGGTAAAAGTAGAATATGATAAACTGTAGATGCTTATTGTAACCTAGACACAGTACATTCTAAAATGAAAAAACTACATAAATGTAGCTAATAAGCCAACAGGAAGGTAAAATGTAAAATTAATAAATATTTATTTGAAACGGAGTTTAGAAACACTTCTCAATCCAGGGACCAGCAGTTAGCATAATGGCTATGTTGCTGAACTCCCATGTAGCCAACCGCGGTTTGAGTCCCGGACCCAGTGGCTTAAACTTAGCCGAGCGTGTGTGCAAGCGTGCCCAGGATCCCAAGAGGAGAATGGAGGAGAAGGGATTGCAGCGTGGCCATCCCCCCTGGGAGGTGATTTCTCACTTTCTATTCCTCTGTCTCTCTCTGTCTTTCTGGCGAGCGCACGTGCCCTATAGCAAAAACCTCTCCAAAAAAAAAAAAAAAAAAACTTCTCAATCCATAAAAAGGCAGGAAAAAAGAAAGGCAGGAAAAGAGGGGAGAAAGGATACAGAAGATATTTGGAATAAGCAGAAAACAAATAGCAAGGTAATATCTATAGTTACACCTACTGTTACATTAAATTTAAATGGCCTAAATGTTTTAGTTAAAAGGGAGAGATTTTCAGACTAAATACAAAGGCAGAATCTAATAATTTACTCAGAATCAAGATACCGAGAAGTTAAAAGTAAATGGATGAGAAAAGTTATACTGTGAAAACACTAATTATAAGAAAGCTAGAATGGCTACATAATACCTGACAGTAGATTTCAGAACAAGGATTGTTACTAGAGACAAAAGGTGGTACTTCATATGACAAATGAATCAAGAAGAAAAAATATCATAAATATATATGCCTCTAATAACCTAAGAGTGAGTTTCAAAGTACATAAAATAGTCTGGATGGTAGTACAGTATATTACATAATACTCTATGAGGTCAACCCACATGAGAAAGTTCTGAGTTCAAGTTCAGAGACCTCCCTGAGTGCACTAGGTATTGCCCATGATGTGGGACTATCTGAGGCTGGGATTGAATTGCAGCATCTAGACCATTGGGGATATGCCTTTCTCTTTGTTTCTCTCACTCATGGAAGAAATGAGTAAATATGCTTAGGAAGTTTTTAGGAAAAAAAGGTAAAAAAAATTTAAAATATATGAAATAAAGCCTAGCAGAACTGAAAGGAAAATTAGACAAATTATTGGGTTGTTGGAAAAGTCATGATATATATTTTTCTTTGTTTTTCTATGCAAAAATGTGTCATGACTTTCCTGTCAACCCAATGCATTCTTTGAGAGTTCAACGTTTTTCAGTTTTTGACAGAACAGGTGTACAAAAGGGTAGAGAAGACTTTGAATTTTGTCAGCCTAATGATCTAAAGCCAGAAGGGGTTATTTAGAGCGAAACCATCAAAGATGGTGGATATTTATTTTTATGACCTCTTTCCAGAGACTGCCTTAAGTCCTGTTTGGCTGATTCACCTTTTTCCTGTCACAGGACTCAAGTCAGATAGAGCAGTGCTGGGCTGGCTCAGTGGCTTGGTGGCTAAGGCAGCCAGATCCCACATGGATGACCATGTAGTTCAAGACCTGAACCCAGCAGCTTGAGAAACATGTCAGATTCATGAGCACGTGTGCCCAAAATCCCAAAAAGAGGGAAAAATAGACGCGAAGGGATTGTGGTGTGATCATTCGCTATGGGAGGTACTTTCTCCTCTCCCTCTCTGTTTTTCTTTGGCCAGCATACATATTCTCCAGCAAACCAAACTAGAAACGGTGTTTTTCTGCTCAGCATCCCATCAATCATATAGTTTCAATTTATACATATATAGAATATGTGGGGTCTTCGGAAAACTCTTGGAAAACGCAAACTGTGAAAAACTATGCATGAATTTCCAAATTTTTTGCACCAAAATAAGTTTTTTTTTTGTTTTGTTTTTGTTTTTTGTTTTTTTTTTTTTAATGCCAGAGGACATGTGTACTCACCAGACAGAGAGGGAAAGTGAGAAATCACCCTCTGATGGGGAATGGTCATGCTGTGTTCTCTTCTCCATCCCTCCTTCCCTCCCTTTGGGATCTTGGATAGTCACACATGCACACCTAGCATATTTCTCAGGCCACCGGGTCTGAGGCTCAAACCGCAGGGTTAGTCATGTGGAATCTAGTTGCTTTAGGGCACGTGTGCTTGCCAGAAAGAGAGAGAGAGAGAGAAAACGAGAAATCACCCCCCAGGGGGATGGCCACGTCACAATTCCTTCTTCTCCATTTTCTTCTCGGGATCTCGAGCATGTACTCAGCATGCGTGTCGTGAGTTTAAGCCACCAGGTCCGGGACTTAAACAGTGGTTGACTACATGGGAGTCCGGTGACATAGCCATTATGCCAACTGCTGGTCCCCATCACCACACCTTTAAGTATGATGTATGCCAATAGATTATCTGTGGACAGAGGCAAAGCCCTGATGAACAATGTATCAATTAACTTAAAATATTCCTTTTTGTGTTTTCTGTTTATTTTTGTATATTATTTTGTACATTAGAATAGCAATGTGTATCTGATTTAGGCTTAAATGTCAAATCTTCAGATAGACTTGCGTTGACTGTCCATTTTAAGTAGATCATCTTTGCTTTTTTCTATTATAGTATTCTATTTTAAGCACATAATAAATATTTTCTTTCATATATATATATATATATATATATATATATATATATATACACACACATATAATAGATATGTCATATATATAATCTGACATGTCAAGATTCTTATCTCCCATAGGTGCTTGCTTCTCACTTTCTCTTTTGTTTCATAAATTGGATTACACGTTACATAACAAATCCACATTCATGTAGCTTATTTTTCTTTCTTTTTTTTCTTTTTTGGAGAGGTTTTTTCGCTATAGGGCGCGTGCGCTCTCCAGACAGACAGAGAGAGACATAGAGACAGAAAGCGAGAAATCACCCCCCGGGGGGATGGTCACGCTGTAATCCCTTCTCCTCCATTCTCCTCTCGGGATCTTGGGCACGCACGCACACGCGCCCGGCGTGAGTTGTAAGCCACCGGGTCCAGGACGCGAACCGCGGTCGACTATGTGGGAATCCAGCGACATAGCCATTATGCTAACTGCTGGTTCCCACGTAGCTTATTTTTCTTGGTGTCCCTCTTGGCAGCCTGCTGGGACAGGGGCTGATCTAGTTCATCTTCATATTCTTGTTTCTTTTGGCAGACACATCACTGTCCCTCAATAAATGTTTATCAAATCGAATTTCAGGTTTTTGCTGAACACACTGAAATTTGCATAAACCACACTTTATCATAGTCTCAAAAATTACAGCCCGATGAGTAGGTTGCATATCCTTGGAAAACTTATTTAAAAAGAGATCACTAATGTTTGGGCTAATATAGGGAAAGGACAGAGGATCTCAATTTATATTTTAGTTGTAAACTTATAGTTCTTTGTTACAAGTTTGGAAGATGTGGTTTTAAGAAGATAGTTTATCTCTCAGACTTAAAACTTAATAAAAATTGAAATTACCTTCAACTAGCAAACACTAAAGTTAAAATACTTTCTGTAAAACTCACTATGAAATAACTTTTTATAATCTGATAGTTTGGTAATTTCTACAGTTAAGGTGTATCTTAAAATTTTCCCTCCTCAACTGTGAGGTGTTTTGGATGTCTTTATAACATAGATTATATTTCATGTATCATTGACATCTTTTAACAGTTGAATGTAAGTTGTGTGTGTGTGTGTGTGTGTGTGTGTGTGTGTGTGTAATTTTAGAGATTTTTGCCATAGGGTGCCTGTGCCTGCTGGAAAGACAGAGAGACAGACAGCGAGAAATCACCTCCTAGGAGGATGGCCAAGCCACAATCTCTTCTCCATTGTCCTCCCAGGATTTTGGATATACATGCACATGTGCCTGGAGTGAGTTTTAAGTTGTCAGGCCATGTACTTGAACTGTGGTCTACTACATGGGAGTCCAATAATGTAACCATTATGCCGCCTGCTGATCCCAGCAGTTGAAAATTTTAATGCAAATTATCACTGTATTTATTTATTTATTTATTTTTGTTTGTTTGTGTTGTTGAGATTCTTACTATAGGGCACGTGCGCTTGCTTGAGAGACAGCGAGAAATCATCCCCTTCTGGGGTGGCCATGCTATAGTCCTTTCTCCTCCATTCTCCTCTCGGGATCTCGGGCATGCACACATGCCCAGTGTGAGTCTTAAGCCATGGTCCCAACTGTGGTTGACTACTTGGGAATCCAGCAATGTAGCCATTACGCCATCCTCTGGTCCTAATCACTGTATTTAAAATTCATAGGGCATATTGTATTTTCACTTGTTTAAAATTTAGAAGTATGTGTTCGATAAATATTTCTTTTAAAAAAATATGCCCTTTAATCATGATAGAGCTGGGTACCGGCATGTGTGAGAGACAGAAGGAGAGAGAGGAGCCCTTGCCACATTGCGATCCTCTTCCTTCAGTCCTCCAGCCTGTTGCCGTAGGCCAGGGATTCAAACTGTGGTTGCCAGGTGGGATCCATCCTCTCTAGCAGGGCATTACCACTGAGCCATAGAACTCGCTCTTATTAATCGATTTTTCTTTTCTTTCTTTCCTTTTACTTTCTTTTTCTTTCCCTCCCTCTTTCTCTCCCTCTTTCCTTCCCCCTTCCTTTTTTTGCTATAGTGCACACATGCTCTTCAGAGAGAAAGAGAAAAGGAAAACGAGAAATCATCTCCTGAGGGGTGACCATGCTGCAGTCCCTTCTCCTCCATTCTCCCCTTGGGATTTTGGGCACAGACGCACATGCACCGAGAGTGTTTCCAAGCTGCCAGGTCCAGGTCTTGAACTGTGGTTGGCTTGTGAGACCCTGCTGCCTTCACTACCACACCACCTGGCTGGCCCAATAAATGTTTATTTCTAACTGTGATTAAGCTGCAATTGATTTGGTATCTCAGTATTAGTGTAATAACAGTAATAGAGTATAACAGCAACACAGCTTTTTATTACATAGGTTTATCAGTTAATCTCTGTCTTAAGACCTTTTTCCTCCATTAAAAAAAAAATAGAATGGAAAGTTGAAGCTCAGAGAAATAACTTCAGAAGATATTGTCCAATAAATGAAGAGGCATATCTTGAACCTAAATTTTGTGAACCCAAGTGGAGAAATCTTTTTCACTAGCATGCTGCACCTGTCACTCATACTAGTCACAATTTATAGTTTGAATGTTTCAGAAATAGTTTCTGGGACAAGCAGGTGGTGTGCTGGTTAAAGCATTGAATTCCCATGTGGCCAACCACGGTTCAAGTGCAGGACTTGGTTGCTTGCTTTTTCACTTTTTTTTTTTCCCTCTCTGGTCAAATTTTTAAATAATAAAATTAAGTAAGTAGTTACTTTTTTAGAAAAGAAACAGTTTTTGTGTTCAGTACGTCTAGTGATGTGAATAGTGACAGTTGAAAATAATAAAAACTTACTGTCTTAGTAAGTACTCCTCGGCATTTCGTTGTGTAAAACAATAGAACAGTGCAGCAATCAAATCCTGTAAGTTGTCTGAATATTTAAAGGAATGTTTTCATCACTTATTTTAATTTTGAGTTTAGTATTAAAAGTTAAAATGAAAAAAAAAAGAATGTAGATACAATTTACTTTTTCTTTCCCAGACAGATACAGACTATGTGCACGGTGTTGTAGCCAACCTGGAGAAAGAGTAAGTCCTTCTTAATTAATGGCAATACAACTATGTCCGTTACAGTTATTGTATGACTTTTTGCTAAAAGAAAGTTTCTTTCTCACAGTTGATTTCTCTCTGGAGTTCATTGGACTGCTTGTCCTTGGCCTTTCACACTATCATAAAGTTGGTGCATGTATATCTGGTTATATGATGGGGTACGTCAGGTGCAGTTCGTTCTAGAAGTCATTAGGCTGTCGTGCATATGACACTGTTAGATAGCACTGTTTATTCTTGAGGGCAGTGAATACAGAGAGAGCCAGATGAGATCATTTCAATCTTTCACGCTCTTTTTACCAAGTAACCATTTTCCTGCTGTCAGGGCATATGTTCATGTAGCAGTTTCAGACCTGTAGCGCTGAACCATATCTGAATTTTCTGTTAAGGACTCAGTACTAGGTTACTGTGAGCAAGATAGTAGGTCTTTGGGAAAGTCATGGTATTTTTCTGTGTATTTCTATCCAAAAATGCATCATGACATTCCCAGCGACCCAATACATAACAGGTAACAGATGGAAAGCTTGGTACATGTTAGGTAGTATTACTTTTTTTTTTTTTTTGTTAAGATTTTTGCTATAGGGTCCATGCACTCACCAGAGACAAACAGAGACTGTGAGAGGGAAAGTGAGGAATCACCCCTCGGGAATGGCAACACCGCAAGCCCTTCCCTTGGGATTTTGGGCATGCATACATACACTCCTGGCATGATTTTCAAGTTGCTGAGTCTGGGGCTTGAACCATGGGGGAGTCCAGCGCCATAACCACCATACCATCTGCTAGCCCCTGTAGTATTTATTACTTTTTAGGAAATAACCTTCATAGTTCTAAAAGTGATATAAAAAGCAGTCTTGATGTAGGTTTCTTCATTGAATTATAATCTGTTTTTGCCCCAAAAAACATACTTTATACTTAAAAATCAAAGGCAAAAGAGAAACAAGGGTTATTTGCCAGCTCTAGATTCAAAATAATCTTGGATCTCTATCAAAATACTAACACTGGAGATTAAACAAATATTATAAATAATTCAAAATTGTCATTTTAAAGATGTTCCTCAAGTGCTGAATTTCTTAGTCTTTATAGAAACACAGCTTGCTGTGGACCCCTTAAATAAAGGAACATGCAGGTAATTACCAGTTCCCCTTATCACAGCTCACGTGGGCACGTCTCTGGGGTCTCTGCGGTCATTCTGTGATTACTTTTCCCTCAATGTGTAGGAAAACCCAGCCTACACTTGGGCTAGGCCATGAGGTTGCTGAAGTCTTCTGTGGAGATTTGCAAAACTGAAACAAGGGAGGATGGAAAATGCAAAGAAACTACATTTGAGTCAGCAAAGACTGATCAAAAAACTTAGGAAATGTGTTTCTCAACCTCAGACTTCTGACATTTTAGGCCAGATAATTCTTGGTTGAGGAGGCTGTCCTATGTATCGTAGAATGCTTAGCAGGGTCCCTTGTGTTACCCGTAAGTGTTATTTGTCCTGCCCACTGTCAAGACATCCAGAATGTCCCCAGATGTTGTTTCATGTCCTCAGGAGGGACAAAATCAACACGTACTAAGAAACGCTGGTTTAGAACGACACACAGTCTATCACCCACAATGAAAACCTCCTGAAAGTTGAAGACCTTTGATACTTTTTTGCATAAATACACATGCATACACAAGATTTTTTTAAATTTCCTGTTTTCTGTGAAACCTTGGATTTGTTTTTTGTTTTTAGCTTTTTAGTTTTTTTTTTGCTATAGGGGGTGTGTGCTCACCAGAGAGAGAGAGGGGTGGGAGGGAGGGAGGGCATGCGAGTGCAAGCGAACAATGTGTGCAAAAAGAAAGTGAGAAATGATTCCCTGCAAGGGGTTGGGCGTGCTGCAATTCTTTCTCCTCCAGTCTTCTCTCAGGATTTTGGGGATATACCACATGCTCCCAGCTTGATTGTCAAGCCACGGGGTCAGGGACTTGAACCTCTCAGTTGACCATGTGGAAGCCTTGACCTCCGTGCCGCCTGCTCACCTGAGTGACTTTTTTTTGTTTTTAAGTTGATACTATTAAGGGATGTAATGCCTGCAGTTACTATCTAGGATTTTGCCCCCTAGGTGTTTTTGATACTCTAAGAATAGCAGCATTTTGCAATGTTTTAAAAATATTAATTAAAAAAAAAAACACACAAACAAAACTTGTGTTGTTGGAGAAACCTGTGTTTTCTGTTAAATAAAACCACTGGAGAGCTGTATTATTTCACACATTGCAACCATAACATTCCACCCTACTACAAATTACTGGTGTATTCTATATTCAACGTAGTAAATTGAGCATTGAGATAAATAAACTCCTACAGAACTCAAATAACTTGGCTAACCCTTCTCATGACAGATTTTCTAAAGAAATCAGCTCTGGCTTGGTGGAAGTGATATCACCCCCTGAAAGCTATTACCCTGACCTGACAAACTTAAAGGAGACGTTTGGGGACTCTAAAGAAAGAGTAAGGTGAGAGCCGGGTGCCCCTCAAAACCACCCACCCTGTGCGTCTCGTATCGTATAAATGACATTATTTTTTCCTCAGAGATTTAACAACTTTAGGTTTGAATTTGGTGAAATATTCTTGGTTAAGTCTTATTAAATTCAGGACAGCTTGTGAGAACTATTCTGGAGATGTTTTCTTAGTGTAAGTGTAAGCCTAGCATTTACTTTATTGTATTTTTCTTAAATTAGCTTTTACAACCATCTCTCTCTCTCTCTCTCTCTCTCTCTCTCTCTCTCTATTTTTTAGAGATTTTTGCTATAGGGCACATACACTCACTGGAAAGACAGAGAGACAGAAAGTGAGAAATCACCCTGCAGAGGGGATGGCCACACCACAGTTCCTTCTCCTCCATTCCCTCGGGATTTTGGGCACTCACACACACACACACACATGTGCGCGCGCACACGCACACGCACACCTGACCAGGTCTGGGGCTCAAACTGCAGTCAACTACATGGGAGTCCAGTGAGGTAACTATTATACCGTCCTGGTCCCCCGCCTCTATTTTTTTTTAAAGAATGATTTATTTAATATTTTGTATTATTATTATTATTATTATTATTATTTTAAAATTTACTATAGGGTATGTGGACTCACTAGAGAGAGACAGGAAAGAGAGAGAGGGAAAGCGAGAAGGCAATCTGACAGATCCAGGACTTGAACCATGGTTGGCCATATGGGAGTCCATTGCCTTAACCATCACACCACTTGCCGACCCCACAACTGCTTCTCTCATTCAGTATTAGTTGATGTGTTTCTGTAGACCACCAGGCATGTACTGAAAGACTTAATGTTGTACATTAAAAAAAATTGCTAAAGGGAGCATGCACTCACGAGAGAGAGAGAGAGTGATTGATTGATTGATTGAGATCACCCCAGGACGGATGGCCATGCTGCAGTCCTTCTCCTCTCCTCTGCTCTCAGGGTTTTGGGTGCACACACATTCAGTGTGCCTAGCATGTTTTTCAACCCACTGGGTCTGGGATTCGAACCGTTCAGTTGGCCATGTGGGATCCAGCCACTTTAACCACCATGCCACCAGCTGGCTCAACATTGTATATTTTAATGTGGTGCTTCTCTCTCTCTCTTTTTAAAGCATTATCTATTCATTTCTACCTGTGTGCAAGGAAAACAGTCCCAGGCTGTCCAGAGTAGCCACCTGAAATATAATTTTTGAAGAGCTAGTTCAATAAAATGTTAAGATGTTACTCAAAAAAGGGCCAATGTCAAGGAAGTTTAGAAAATACTAGATTAGAAAAAAATTCTCTTGACAGATGTTTTTACTGCAGGACGTTTTACTGCCTCTGGAAGGGGAGTGTGTACAGCGTTCCCCAAACTCGACAGTAGGGTTCTTCTCCCCACAGGACAGCTTGAGACTTGGTGTTCTTGGAACGTCATTTTGTTAAAGGTTTTGTAGAGAAGAGTGAATTTTCTCTCATTTCCCTATCTTCTCTGTGTGTGTTTGTTATATAAACCCTTGAGGTTTATAATCCTGAGGTCATAATCTTATTTTACTAAATTTGATCCCAACTCCTAATTTAGGCTTTTGAAAATGTTCATTTCAGATGGAGAACGAAACAAAACCTAGATTATTGTTTTCTAATGATGTATGCTCAGGAAAAGGGCATATATTACATTCAGGTAAGTGGGATTTTTTTTCTTTAATGTTTTTCATATTTGTGAAGAAAAAGTATCATCAAGGGTAAATATATATATGTGTGTGTATGTGTAGATATATATCTTTAAAGTTTATTTCTTCCATGAGTGAGCGCGGTGGAGACAGGCAGATTCAACATCTCTCACGGGGTCTCGATGCCATGCTCTCCCCTAGCCTCCAGCCTCAGCTGGCCCTGGCTCATGGGCACACACGTGCGTGACTTGATCAGGGAAGTCTTGAATGTGAATCCAGAACCTTCTCACGTAGGTTTTCCTCACAGCCGATCACATTACTACTATGCCACAGTCTGGGCCCCTTAAAGGTGTTTTTAAAATTAAAACAGGAAGTTTTGAAAGCATAGACCCTCTCAGACCTGTAAGGTCATGAAATCTTGGATCACAAGATAGATCAGCGCATACACGGGTCCATGTGGATGGAGAAAGTCCTGAGTGTAGACACCAACACCCTACTTGGTGAGGTGACCATGTGCAGATCCTCACCTCCTCCTTTTTCATTTTTTTCTCTTCCTCCATCTTTTCTCTTCTCTTCCCTCTCTCCACTGTTAAAAATAATGAAGATTGGGAACCAGCAGTTAGCGTAATGGCTATGTCGCTGGACTCCCACGTAGTCGACCGTGGTTCGCGTCCTGGACCCAGTGGCTTGGAACTCACGCCGGGCGCGTGTGCGTGCGTGCCCAAGATCCCGAGAGGAGAATGGAGGAGAAGGGATTGCGGCGTGGCCTCCCCCCTGGGGGGTGATTTCTCGCTTTCCGTCTCTATATCTCTCTCTGTCTGTCTGGCAAGCACACACGCCCTATAGTGAAAAACTCTCAAAAAAAAAAAAAAGAAAAAAAAAGATGAAAAAAAAAATGAAGATTTCATTATTTGGCAAGTTAAAGGATTTCCTCATTTTTTTAGTGGTCTTATGGTAATTTTTATAGGACACAAATGCAGTTGCATTTATATTGAAGATAGTAGCTTAGACTTTTCATTCTAGTGGTCCAATGTTTAGTTGCATGGCCATATACTATATGAGTAAAATACTCCTGTGATGCTGGGGCTTTCAAGTTAGCCAGGCGGGCCACAGCTAAGAGAATTCTAGGAAGCTCTTACTTCCTCCAAATCTCATTCTTAGTGACTTAAGATTAAATTTTACAATTGGAATTTTATTTGTTTAACCAGAAAGGTTCTTTATCCCTGCTTATAATGCAAATACCCTTGAGAAGTGTAGCATACTAAGGCTATTGGCTATTTTTCAATGTAAAGGGTTATTAGAGTCTCTCCTGAGGGTGGCAAGAAGAGCCTGGCTGCCCAAGTCTGAGAGGAAGTGCTTGAGCAGCTGCAGGGGTGGGGCAGGAGGGCGTGGGAAGAGCACGAAAGGAGGGAAGTGTGGCCTCACTGGGAAGGCAGATAGACGGAGGTCCGACACTGCTTCCTCTGACATTGGACTAGGCAGCTGCATGCAAATGTGCGAGGACTCTTCTCTGGTCTGTAGGATGGGAACTGTAACTGATGCACACAGCGGAACGGCCCATCATGCAGAGCGCACTTCAGAGTGAAATCGTAGCCTGGACTAGGAGTATGCTCTCTCGAAACACCTCAGAGGAATCTGCTTTTAACTTCAATATAATGAGGAAAGCATTTTATTCTAATAGATCCCAGTTACGATTAGTGCAACCTTGTGATTTTATTCTAGGGCCAATAAATATGTTTATTATAGTTAAGAACGTCATACAGGGAACCAGCAGTTGGCATAATGGCTATGTCGCTGGACTCCCACGTAGTCAACTGCGGTTCGCGTCCCGGACCCGGTGGCTTAAAACTCATGCCGGGCGCGTGTGCGTGCGTGCCCAAGATCCTGAGAGGAGAATGGAGGAGAAGGGATTGCGGTGTGGCCATCCCCCCTGGGGGGGTGATTTCTTGCTTTCTGTCTCTATGTCTCTCTGTCTGTCTGGCGAGTGCACGCGCCCTATAGCAAAAACCTCTCAAAAAAAAAAAAAAGAACGTCATACAATTTTAAAAGAGTAGTTACATTGTTTTTAAAATTCATTTTTTAAAGAATTATTTTATTTAACTTTATTTATATATTTATTTTAATTTGATCGGAGAGGGGCAGGAAGAGAGAGAGAGAAAGAGAGAGAGAGGGGGAAAGTGAGAAGGCAAGCCATCAGGTCCTGAACTCAAACTGCAATTGGCCACGTGGGAGTCCAGCGTCCTTAACCGCCGTGCTACCTTCTGGCCCTTTAAAATTCATTTTAGATCTCTCTCCAAGGATAAAATTGATGGAAACGTAAAGTTTTTTCATAGAGTAAAGGAAGAGTAAATATGTAGAAAGTTAAGGCTAGAATGGGGATAAAAAAGTGGGTAGTAAGGAGAACTTCCCCAAAGCAGAGTCAGAATATAAGATATAACAACAGCAGCCATTACAAACTTGGCATTTGTCACAGTTGTTCTTTACAATTTATGCGTTGCATTTCTTTATTAAAAAAGTTTTAAAGTTATTTCTTTGGGGGAGAGAGAGACCCCAACATGATCCCCACCGTCTCAGACTGCCCATTTCACAGGTGCATGTGTGCACCTGGTGCTCAGGGAGGTCCCAGGATGCAAGCCTAGGCCTTTTTTTTTTTTCCCCCATAAGGCATGTGCTCTGCCAGAGAGACCGAGAAAGTGAGAAGTCATCCCCCAGGGGGATGGCCATGCCACAATCCCTTCTCTTCCAGTCTCCTCTTGGATTTTGGGTATGCACGCATGCACGAGCGTGATTTTCAAGCCTCCATGTCTAGGACTTAAACCACCATATCACCTGCTGGCCCAGTTTTGTGCCTTCTCCTTCTTCTCCTTCTTCTTCTTCTCCTCCTCCTTTCTTCTTCTTTTCTATACTTTTTACCATAGGGCCTGTGCACTCGCTGGAGAGACAGACAGTAAGAGGGAAAGTAAGAAATTACTTCCCATGGGGAATGGCCACACCACAATTCCTTCTCCATTCTCCTCCTGGGATTTTGGGCAGGTACCTGGCATGCTTTATCAAGTCACCAGGCCTGGTACTGTAACCACAGTCAGCCATGTGGGAGTCCAGCGTCTCACCTACCATCCTACCTGCTGGCTCCTGCAAACCTAAGACCTTTCCCATATGGGTCCAATTGCATTACCACCTGGCCCCTGTATTTACAGTTATTAATTCATTTAATACAGCCCTCTTTTTTATTGTAAAAAATGTACATTAAATTTATTATCTTTACTTTAAAAAATTTTGCTATGGAGTGTGTGTGCTTGTGAGAGAGTGAGAGAGCGAACCCTCCTGCTCCCTAGGGGGATGGCTGTTGCTGGATGACAGACTTTACCCCTGTCCAGGGATCCAAAGTAGGTCCAACCCCTTGCCACTCAACAAAAGGGCAAAATTATTGATGAGAGAAGAAAGGAGAATTTATTGCAGTACAGTCACACTGGGAAGACATGAAAGGGTATCTTTGGCCAGTCAGCCAACTTACAGATGCAGTGGGGCTAAGGGCTCTTTATCAAAAGGCATAGATCGGATTAATTTTTAGCTAGAGAGCATAATCGAGTGATTGGTCTTTGAGACCAGAGTTTCCGTCTCAGCTAAGGAGCTTCAAGGCAAGAGTTTCAGCTTGTGACTGGACAGAGTGTTTCATGCTCATTGTTTTGACCTCCAGGTTGACCATTTGCCTCTTTAGAGTTCCTGTGAGAAACCTCAAAGAGTATTTAGGCTGAGAGAAAAATAGTTTTTGATTAAAGAGGATAGAGTCAGTCTGGCTAAGCAAGCCCCTGTTAACATCCATTGTCCTCTTTGGCTTTTGAGCCCCCACACATGTGCCTGGTGTGCTCCCCCGCCCAGCTGCGAGGTCTATGACTGCATGCATTCAGCAGTGTGGGGTCCAGCTGCCTTAACCACCAGGCCATGGGTTGGCCCTAAATGTACTACCGTAACAATTCGTTAAGTATACAGTTGTGTTAAACATATTTACGTTGTTTTACAGCAGATCTTTAGAACTTTTTACTTGCAAAACTGAAAGTCTGTACCCATTAAACATGTCTTTACCCGTCCATCTCCCCTGTCCTTGGTTACCATCTTTGTACTTGCTGTTTCCATGACTGTTGACTATTTTAGATAATCCATATGAATAGAATCATAACAGTATTTGTCCTTTTGTGACTGGTTTATTTTATTTACTATGATGTCCTTTGAGGTTCATCCATTTTGTAGCATGTGACAGAATTTTACTCCTTTTTGTTGGTAGAGGTTTTTGCTATAGGGCACGTGTGCTCAGCAGAAAGACAGAGACAGAGAGACAGAAAGTGAGAAATCACTCCCCAGGGGGGATGGCCACACCACAATCCCTTCTCCTTCATTCTCCTCTCGGGATCTTGGGCATGCACGCATGCGCCCGGCTGAGTTTAAGCTACCAGGTCTGGGACTTGAACCACAGTGGACTACATGGGAGTCCAGCAACATAGCCATTATGCCAAACTGCTAGCCCCAGAATTTCATTTCTTTTTAAAGGCTGCATAATATTCTGTTGTGTGTTTATACCACATTTTATTTATTCTTTCATTGATGGACATTTGAGTTTCTTTTAGCTCTTGGCTCTTGTGACTAGTGCTGGGATGGACAGGCATATACTCGTGTCTCTTTGTGGTCCCACTTTTTTTTTTTTTTTTTTTTTTGGAGAGGTTTTTGCTATAGGGCACGTGCACTCGCCAGACAGACAGAGAGAGACAGAGAGACAGAAAGCAAGAAATCACCCCCCAGGGGGGATGGCCACACCGCAATCCCTTCTCCTCCATTCTCCTCTCAGGATCTTGGGCTTGCACGCACACGCGCCTGGCGTGAGTTTTAAGCGACCGGGTCCGGGACGCGAACCGCGGTCGACTATGTGAGAGTCCAGCGACATAGCCATTACGCTAACTGCTGGTTCCCTCTTTGTGGTCCCACTTTGAGTTCTTTGGATATATATCTAGGAGTGGGGTTGCTGGATCATATGATAGTTCTATTTTTAACTTATGAGAAACCTCCATACTGTTTACAATAATGGCTGCTCTATTTTACATTCCTTCCAACAATGCACAGGATTCCAATTTCTTTGCGTTCTTGCCAACACTTGTTAGCTTCTGATCTTTTACTAGTAGCTACTGTAGGTTGAATATGTCCTCCCACAATCCATGTGTTGAGCCATTGTAAGAGGATAAAGAGGGTAAAAACTTGATCCAATTATTGCGTCAAAGAGCATGGCCTTTGGAAAGAGATTAGTGATTGATTGGTTGGGGCAGGGCTCCCTGAGGGCTCATCAGAACTGGATCATGGTGGGTGTATAAGGAGGGAAAATGAGAGAGACTGACATGAAACACAGAACACACTTTCTCTGGACACTCGCACCATCCTGTTTCTGTTGGCCACGTGGTAGCTGAACTGATACCAGCCCCGTGTGTTTGGACTTTCCTGGACTTTCCAGCCAACAGTATCATGAGTCAGATAAACCTCTATTTCTTTATAAGTCATCCAGTCTCAGATATTTCTATTAGCAAGGCAATAGATAAGACAGTGACCATTCTTAATGGGTGTGTGGTGGTATCATTATGGTTTTAATTTTCATTTCTGTCATATAATTAGTCATGTTGAACAATTATTTCACATGCCTTTTAGCCATTTGTATATCTTTGGAGAAATGTCTATTCACAACCTTGGCTCATTTTTCAATTTTTTTTTTCTTTTCATTGTACAAATTTCTTAAAAGTTCTATATAGTAACCTCTTATCAAGTATACGATTCACAGATAGTTTCTCCAGTTCTGTAGGTTGCCTATTCAGTGTGTTCATTGTTTTGTTTATAGAAGTTTCTATGCTTGATGTTTAGTCTCATCTGTTTTTTGTTCTGTTGCCTGTGCTTTCTTCTTTTTTTTTTTTTTTTTTTGTGAGGGGGTGGTGGTGGTGGTGTATGCTTGCTGGAGAGAGAGGGACAGACAGTAAGGGGGAAAGTGAGAAATCCCCTCCCAGAAGGGAGGGCCACACCACAATCTCTTCTCCATTCTCTTCTTGGGATTTTGGACATGCTTGCACACATATGTGGTCAGTGTGATTTTCAAGCCACTGGA
Organism: Tupaia tana; assembly: GCA_026018925.1. Lineage (NCBI taxonomy): Eukaryota > Metazoa > Chordata > Mammalia > Scandentia > Tupaiidae > Tupaia > Tupaia tana. Next base: position 140,982,778 of record JAKSZU010000003.1, read on the forward strand.
TCTGGGATTTGAACTGTGGTTGGCCATGTGTGAGTCCATCACCACAACTACTATGCCACCTGCTAGCCCCTTCTCCTGTTTTCTTCTAAGAATTTTATAGTTTAACGCTTAGATTTAAATCTTTGATCCATTTTGAGTTAATTTCTGTACAAGCATATATGTTTTGTTGAACATAACACTCTGTCTTCTAGCCTCCAAGCTTTTTGCTTCTGATAATTTAATATGAACTCCCTTGTATGTGACTGGTCACTTTTGCTGCTTTCCTGAGTCTTTGTCTATGACTTGACAGGTCGATTATGATGTTTCTTGGTGTAGATTTCTTTTATTTTGCTCTAAGGCATGTTCACGCACCAAAGAGACAGAGAGACAGAAAGCGAGAAATCACCCCCCAGGGAGGATGGCCATGCCGCAATCCCTTCTCCTCTACTCTCCTCTGAGGATTTTGGGTACACACACACAAACACTTTCCTGGCATAAGTTTTAAGATGCCTAGTCTGGGGCTCAAACCAGTGTCCACTGTGTGGGAGTCCAGCATGCTAACCATTATGCCATCTGCTGGTCTTGTATGTTTCTTTTTAAAATTTGCCAGAAGGTGCATGTGCTCACTGGAGAGTGAAGGAAAAAAAAAAAAAAAAGCACCCCCTATGAGGGATGGTCATGCCACAATCCCTTCTCCTCCTTTTTGCTCTTCTGTCCATATTTTGGGCATACAGGTACACACTCCTGGAGTGTTTGTCAAGCCACCAGTGTGGGATTCGGACTACCTAGTGGGATGCAGCTACCTTACCCACCATGCCACTGCTGGTCCAGTTTCTTTAGATTGATTTTAGTTTTGTTTTTTTTTGTTTTTGTTTTAGTTTTTTTGTTTGTTTGTTTGTTTGTTTGTTTTTTTTTTGAGAGGTTTTTGCTATAGGGCGCGTGCTCTTGCCAGAAAGACAGACAGAAAGCAAGAAATCAGCCCCCAGGGGGGATGGCCACGCCGCAATCCCTTCTCCTCCGTTCTCCTCTCGGGATCTTGGGCACGCACGCACATGCACCTGGCCTGAGTTTTAAGCCACTGGGTCCGGGACTCGAACCGCGGTCGACTACATGGGAGTCCAGCGACATAGGCATTACGCTAGTTAGCCTAATTGTTGTTTTTTTGAGCTTCTTAAATTCATATACCCATTTCTTTGCCCATATTTGTGAAATAGTCGGCCAGTATTTCAGTCTGTCTCCTCGTCCCTGCCATGCCCGTAATGTGCTGTTCCACTTAGTGGTGTCGTAGTCTCGTAGGCTGCCACTTTTCTTTACTCTTGTATTTCTTTTTGTTCTTCTGCCTTGGTAATTTTGAAAGTCCTCCTTCAAGTTTGCTTATTCTTTCTTCTGCCTGGTCTGGTTTATTATTGAGTTCCTCTAGTGAAATTGTCAATTCAGGTTTTGTTTTCTTCAGTTCTAGAGTTTCGGGATGGTTGTTCTTAGTTTCTGCCTCCTGGTTGATAGTCTCATTTTGTTCACGTGTCATTTCCCTGCTTATGTTTGGCTGGCTGTGCTCTCCGTTAATTCACTGAGCATTCTTATGACAGTTATTTTGAATTCTCTGATAGCTCATATGTCTCCAGTTCTCTGGGGTTGATTTCTTGATTTCTTAGATTATTCTACTAAATACGCCATATTTCCATTTCTTTGTAAGTCTTGTTCTTTTTCTAGTTAGGATTTTGGCATTTGAAAATCACCTTTCCCAGTATCTTTGCAGTCTGGTTTTGTACTGGAACGATTTTATCCAATCAGTCTGGCTAGGGATTTTGGAGCCCTGGAGACCCTTCTCTGGGGCTGTATCCTCTCCAGGCTGTGGGTGTAATCCGACAGAGGTGGTCTGCTGGTTTTTACTAAGGCTTTCCCCCTGGTGTCTGTCTGAGATACTGCAGCCTCCCCAGAGGTGTAGTAAGTTGCAGTGTTGACCCTCCATCTAGTGTCTGTCTATGGTACTGCAGCCTTTTGTGTAGATGGATGGCCTTTGTTCTTCACCCACTGCCTGGAGCCTTTTTCTTGTCACTGCTTTGGTTTAGGCAAGACAGAAACCAGTCCCTTACATGGTACCCAAAAAAGTCAAAAATGTTGAATATGCGTCTACTGCTTTATCTTCCCCAGGGCGAAGTTGGGAGTTGGATATTTTCTCAATCATGCTACATTGTCTGAGGGAGGGGCTCCCGGAATTGAATGTTCGTACCTTAACTCCATGTCTCTGTCGGGGTAGGAGGATCTGGGCTTCCTTATTCCATTACCTTGCTGATGTCACTCTACTACAACTCTCCTTTACGGTAGGAGAATCGAACAGTACACACTGGGTTCTCAAGAGAATCATGCCTAGTTAGAAAACCGCTTTCTGACGGTTATGTAGCACATTATTTCTTTCTTTTCTTTTTAATTTTTGAGTGGTTTTTGCTATAGTGTGCGTGTGCTCACCAGAAAGAGAGAGACAGAGACAGAAAGCGAGAAATCACCCCCTAGGGGGGATGGCCACGCCACAATCTCTTCTCCATTCCCCTCTCGGGATCTTGGGCATGCATGCACACATGCCCGGCTTGAGTTTAAGCCACCTGGTCTGGGACTTGAACCGCGGTCGACTACATGGGAGTCCAGCGACATAACCATTATGCCATCTGCTGGTTCCTGTAGTACGTGATTTCATTTATATGGCATTCTTGAACCCGTGAGGTTGCAGAGACAGAACCGAATAGGTCAGCAGAGGTTAGGAAGGCGGGGAGGGAGGGAAGTAGCCGTGGGCACAAGTGAGCAGCACGGGAAGCTCATGCAGGGCTGTTCTGTGTCCCCACGGGTTGTGGCCACACAAGTCTACACAGGTGATAAAACGGCACGGGACTGCAGACACACACGCGCTCACAACTGAGCACAGGGAGAAATGGTGGCATTTGAGTAAATTCGGGGAATTGCGTGGAAGTCGGCTGACTGGCTGTGGGCTGTACTGTGGTTATCTGCGAGGGCGTGTACCGAGGGAGAGCGCCTGAAGGGGTTTACGATCTCACCGTATCATTTCTCAAAGCCGCATGTGACTCTACCATCATCTTTAATGATTTTTTTTTTAAGAATTGATGAGATGTGAGAGTGAAACAGAGCAGTTTTTCTCATTCATTAGGCCGCATGTGAATTTAAATAATGTATGAGAACCTAGATGAGTGTAGTAAGTTTCACGTAGCGTTGAGAACTGCCGACAGGCCCAGCAGCGGTGGCACAGTGGTGATGATTGTGCCCTGCGATGCTGGAAGCTGTGTGGTGTCTGCAGTTCGGATCTCGGGTCGACCTAAGAAATATGCCAGACATGCAAGTGGGACACACGGGCCGGAGAGCCGGGGGGCTGGGGAAAGGAGATCGAAGGAGATCATGCCCCTGCTAAGACCCTGTCAGGGGTCCTCTGTCTCTCTGGTGTGCGTGCTTTCTGTCATCTAGTGGGAAAGAAAGAGAAGAACCGCCTGACGGTAGGAACCACCTCCCAGTAAGTGTCCGCTTGCGCGTAGGCGCCTCTTTCTTCTGAAAGCCAGGTTCAGGGCAGCGCAGCTCTGAGTCTGGACTCCCTTAAAGCTCCGAGGGCGTGGGACCAGCAGTTAGCGTAATGGCTATGTCGCTGGACTCCCATGTACTCGACCGTGGTTCGCGTCCTGGACCCGGTGGCTTAAAACTCACGTGTGCGCACGTGTCCAAGATCCCGAGAGGAGAATGGAGGAGAAGGGATTGCAGTGTGGCCACCCCCCCCCCCCCGGGGGGTCATTTCTCGCTCTCTGTCTGTCTGGCGAGCGCACGTGCCCTATAGCAAAAAAGCTCTTCAAAACAAAAAAAAAAAAGCTCCGAGGGTGTAAAACATGCCATTCCCGTTCACTGCTGTGCCCCCAGGGCTCAGGGCCACATCTGGAGTACAAGGGAAGCTCAGTACATAGCTGGCAGTCACTCATTATCGAATCTTTCCAAGTACTGCCCCTGTTTGCTCACACGTGGGCAGAAGAAAGCTCACGGCCCTCCATATATGGAAAGTCACATACTGAAATACCAGGTCGCCGGGAAAGTCTGCAGTTTGCATAGAGAAACACATCACGCCTTTCTCGACCTAATAAATAAAAATTACTTAGGTAACAAAAAATAATAAGGCAAAATTGAGAACAATAAAAATCTTCTTAGGATATTTAAATACTCTGATGGACTAGCCCCGTGGCTTAGTGGTTAAGGGAAGCCAGACCTCACATGGCTGACTGCAGTTCTAGTCCCAGCCCCAGTAGCTGGAAAAGCATGTCGGCACATGGCCAACATCCCAACAGGATTGAAAATGGAGGAGAGAGGACTGCGGCCTGACCACGTCCCATGGAGCAGGCCCTCTACCCCGCCGCCCCCGTCTCTGTCTGGGAAGCTAGCATGTCCTCTGGCAGTACTGTGGTTATTTTATTTGACAAGAGCAGATTGTGGGGAGAAAGCCCTCGCATACACTCAGGAGCCTAGGTCTCGTCCACTCCCATTTGGAGCAGTGAGAACTGCAGGCCCAGTGCACGTGACGTGGCAGGGCCTCGGTTAACCACTCCTGGGCATCGCCACAGCTTTCAAGTCCTTCGGAGGTACCCACTGAGGTACAAAAGAGGGACTTTGGGGAGTCTGTCCTGGAGGAAACGCGCATTAACCTGTAGGTGTAAGCATGTGTATTACAGCATGATTTATATTGACAAAAACTGGGAAACAACCTGAATATCTGCCTGTGAGCAGGGAAAGGACTGAATAAATTATAATAAATCAAGTGTAGAATCTTATATGTCTTTTAAGTCAAATGGTTTAAATAGATACTCATTAACCTGGAAAGATATTCATAGTAAGAGAAGAAAGATATCTAGTATGATCCCCCCCCCCCCCTTTTTAAAAGTTTTTTTGTCATAGGATACGTGCGCTCCCCAGAGAGAAACAGACAGAAAGGGATAATAACCGCTATGCTGTCTGCTGGTCCTGATGAATCCCTTCCTTGGGAAGGTATTTCTATCACAGCTGCCACAGGCTAAGTGACACATATTCTGCCATCCGTCTTCAAGTTGAGGCAATAGAGGAAATGCAGAGGGATCCCAGTGAGTCCCGCTCAATACACATAGCTCCACAGACCAGCACACACTTTCCTACAGGGTAGGGTTTTTTCCTCCTTCTGATTGCTAAATACAGAATTTTAATTTCATAGGTTACCAATGAGGGATCATACAAGATAGGGAATCAAGGATGAGGAAAAAAAGCAAAACTTATAGGAAACAAGAAATGGAAAATTAATGTTGACGATAACACGTATGTTGATGTGCTTGATTGAGCCAATATACAGTGTACTCTGGACGGAAAATCTCATGTTGTATGTTGTCATGATGTACAGTGAATGAAGTAAATAAATACATATAAATAAATAAATAAATAAATAAATAAATAATAACTAAAGTCAATACATATATCCAGCATTTCAATCTAAGCGCATCCTGAAATCAGTTACAAGGAATGGCCTAACAAATGCTAGGGGAACTTTGTAGTTTTTACGGCTATTAAAACTGCATCTTGCACACGGAAGTCATCGTACACACAGGGCAGAGTCAGCTTTTATATTTGCATTTATTCTTCATTTGATTTTTAACACACTACTATAGATGAATAGTAAAACAAATACAGTAACAAGTAGTGCGTTAACTCATTCACTAACATGCCAGCAGTGAGTGTTATTTACTGGACCCTTAAGAGGTTTGACACTAGACGCCACCTCAGGGTGTGACAGATGGCCAGAAGATAACATTCCGTGGTGAAGGAGACCAAGAGCCAGGACTGAAGTCAGGAGGTATAATCATTGTACAAGATCGGAAAGGTCATGCTGTTTTTACCCAGCGAGGAGAAGACCTTTCCATGTGTATGGACATACAGCTAGTCGGAACATTGTGTGGCTTCCAGAAGCCAAGTTCCACTCTTGACAACCGAACCATAGTCATCACCTCTCATCCAGGTCAGATTGTCAGGCATGGAGATACCAAGTGTGTGTCAAATGAAGGCGTGCCAATTTATCGTAGACCATATGGAAAGGGTCGCCTCATCATCGAATGTAAGGTCAACTTCTAAACTTCCCTGAGAACGACTTTCTGTCTCCTGAAAAACTCTCTTTGCTGGAAAATCTTCTACCTGAGAGGAAGGAAGTAGGAGAGGCCAATGAAGTGGACCAGGTAGGACTAGTGGACTTTGATCCAAATCAGGAAAGACAGTGCCTTACAATGGAGAAGCATATGAGAATAACGAATCTCATTTTCTTTTAATAGCATCTGTTTTTATGTTTTCATTGTTTTTGACCATTGTTTTCTTGATTTCCATGATAAATGTGCGCTTGAGTTTTTCCATAATACAATCCTATCTGTTTCTCATCCTCTTTTTGATTTATTAATAAGATTTTTCAATTTTATTCTTTAGCTTGAAGATGATATTATTGTCAAACAGAACTATTTTAATACTATAAAAAATTTTGCACTTCAACTTTCTTCAGAGGAATGGATGATTCTAGAGTTTTCGCAACTGGGCTTCATTGGTAAGAATAAGTGTCAGATTTGTCTACTTTTCAAAAATAACTCTAACCCTTAGTATCTTAAACCTGTGGCTTTTATTGTCTTAATGTTGACTTTTTTCTATGGTAATGAATTGCTTTTGAGAATATTTAACTTAAGTCTAAATACTTCTTTGTGTGAAATGATGAGTCAACCCAATAGCATTTGGAAACTTGAAGGAGAATAGTACATACCCCAGAGCTCTGTACTCTGTCTGGGGACTTGTTTGATTGTTTTTTTTTTTTTAAGTTTTGTTATAGAGCACATGCTCTCATGGTGTGTGTGTGGGGAGGGTGGGGGGGGGGGTGGGGAGTGGAAATGAGAAATCATTCTCCAGGGAGATGGCCATGCCACCATCGCTTCTGCTCCATTCTCCTCTCGGGATTTTGGGCATGCATGCATGCATGCCTAGTGTGATTTTCAGTCCACTGGGTCCAGTACTCAAACCACTCACTTGGCCATGTGGGATCCAGCTGCCTTAATCTCCATGCCACTCTCTGGCCTAGTTTGATTTTTTTTTTCCTCCAACACTTTCAGTTACTTTCCTATTGCAAGATTGAGGTTCTTTGATAAAGGATACCACGTATAGGTTTTGATATATGTATTCCTGATATTTTCATGCAGTACATGAAGTTCTCACACAATAATTAATTTTTAAATAGTTCTTTAAACATTTATTTCTTTTGTGAGCAAGCGAGAGAACAAGCCAGCACCTCCAACAGCGTGTCAGCACCACGATCTGCCCCGTGTCAGCCTCCCCTGCTCATGGGCACAGATCCTTCCACATTCAGGAAGGTCTCTAGTCACAGGCCCAGGACACCACGTGTGTCAACTTGAAGACCGCCATGTTTTACCACTGGACCACCAGCCCGTCCCCAATGTTTCATTTTTATTTGTTTCTTCCATTAACTTGTTGGGATGCTGATTTTAAAACATTTTTCCCCCTAATGTTTTTAAATCAGTCAACTAAGAAAAAGGTTTAAAGCTGAAGCGCTGAAGGAAATTTACAGATTTTAACAATACTCAGTATAATATTTTACTTTCTATATATAGTACTTTAAAATGTTTACATATTAGAGGTGGGCCCTGTGACCTGGTTGATCTTTTAGTTGAAAACTTAAAGAATCAAAAACGTTTAACTGTGAAGGTTTTGATAAAAACAAAATTGAGATTTCTTCTGTGTTGCGTTTATTGATTTAAATAGAAACGTTCCACCTAAACCTGTATGTTTCTTTTTTTACAGGAAGAATCTTAGTAAGATAGGAGAGAAAAGTCTCTGACTTCCTTTTTGAATGCTTTGAACCAGTAATTAGATTTTGATAAACATTATAATATTGGGGGTTCTTCAAAAAGCTCATGGGACATACGTATTATGAAAAAACTACCCATGGATGTCCAACATTTTTTGCACCAAAATAAACCATTATTCTATTTTTCCACAAACTTTTTGAAGTCCCCTTGTAATGCCAGGAGGCGTCTACTTCTGTCTACACCCAGGTGGCAGCCCAAGAGGACATTTGGCTAAAAAGAGTTTATTTTTTTGAGGGTATGTTTCTGATCACACAGGTGGGAAATGACTCACGAGGACTTCATCGAGGCACCCGTGGCAGTGTATTCAGTGTGCACGGGTCGCTTAGCTGAGCCATCCTGAGGTTCGGTTTGTTTGTTACAGCTATTGACTGGGAATGTCTTTTCAGGTAAAATGTTTCAAGCACCGGACCTCACTCTGATTGTAGAATTCATATTTATGTTTTATAAGGAGAAACCCATTGATTGGCTCTTGGACCATATTCTCTGGGTGAAAGTCTGCAATCCCGAAAAAGATGCAGTAAGTTAATTCTTTCTGTGGGTGGAGGTGGCTTCTTTTCTACAGTTCAAGAAAATGACTTTTGGGAGCCACATTTTGCCAAAGAATAGTTAAATGTGTTGCTGAAAGGAGACGGTATTTCCAAGCAACATTTCACGTATGTACCTTCTTTCATGAACCGTTAAAATATTCCTATGTTAGGAAGCTATTCCTTCCTTTTCTCTTCTCTTCTCTTCTCTTCTCTTCTCTTCTCTTCTCTTCTCTTCTCTTCTCTTCTCTTCTCTTCCTTGTATAGGGCACTTGCGCTCGCCAGAGCCAGAAAGCGGGAGGTGGCCACACTGCAGTCCTTTCTCTATTCTCCTCTCGGGATCTTGGGCGCGCACGCGCGTACACACACACACACACACACACACACACACACGCTCAGCGTGAGTTTTAAGCCTCTGGATCCAAGACTCGAACCAGGGTTGACTACGTGGGAGTCCAGCAACTTAACCATTATGCCACCTGCTGGTCTCCAGGAAGAATTTTAAGTAGCAGCAGAAAATCCTATAAATGAGCCTGTTTTGGGATAAAGACCTTCCTGTAAATTGCCAGTAAATGTTTCTGGCGTCTTTGGGCACTGGTAATTTGTTACTGTAGTCTGTACATGTTGATCACAACCCTCCTGGGTGGTATGTTTTCATCATATGCCCTGTCAACTCTGTTTTTGCAAATAGTTTGGGGACAGTATCAAAGCCTGACATACCCGCAAATAAGGAATGAAACAAAAGTAATAGTTTATGCCTAAACACTGACAGGTCACAGGACCTTCCAGGGTGTTACTTGCAGGCAGCCATCGTTCGTATTAGACTGACTTTGGAGATGAACGGTGGCAGTTAAGTAGTGAATGGTAATTTTGCTTTGATCATTCAGATAGCAAGTAATTTACATGGAAATCTGATTTTAAAAAGTAATTAGATATGCTTTTGTTGTGCCATTTGAACTGTACCTTTGAAAAACAGCTTTTTATGTGGTGGAAGTATAAACAAGTTGTGAGTGTACGCATCCTTGAAAACGAATGCCAATTTAGACTTGCAGTGATTAAGTATTTATTGTGGGCACTTATCATTATAGGACCGGCTTGTCACTCAGTGTGGCAAATTACCATTCAACTTTACTTTATGACTTTATATTCCCTAGAATAATTTGATCATCCCACTAACCTGTTTTTAGGATGCAACCTTTTGGTATCTGGAAGCTGTCATTATATTTCTTTGTTTATTAAAAAAATATTAGAGCAAAATACAGAATATAGGAAAATAACAGAGAATCTATTTTCCAGCAATAGTTGAACATGTCAGTTGATTCAAAAATTTTTATTGGGTTGTCAGAAAAGTTATGACGTATTTTTCTTTGCAAAAACACATCATGGCTTTTTTCTTCTTCTCTTTTTGGAGAGGTTTTTGCTATAGGGCGCATGCACTCACCAGACAGACAGAGAGACAGAGAGACAGAAAGCGAGAAATCACCCCCTGGGGGATGGCCACACCGCAATCCCTTCTCCTCCATTCTCCTCTTGGGATCTTGGGCACACACACACACGCACCGGGCATGAGTTTTAGCCACCAGGTCTGGGACTCAAACCGCTGTCAACTACACAGGAGTCCAGTGACATAGCCATTACGCTAACTGCTGGTCCCGCATCATGGCTTTTCTGATGACTCAATAATTTGTCAGAGGGCATGTGCATTTTTCTTTTAATTAGTCAGAGAGGGAGAAGGAGAACCCCCTCCTTCCTGCCAGTTGAGGCATAGTCATGCTGCAATCCCTTCTCCATTTCTCCACTGTCTTGGGAATTTGGCCGTGCATGCATACGCATGCCTGCTTGATTCTTTGAGGCACCAGGCTGGGATTTGAAGCACACGGTCGGGCAGGTAGGGTCCAGCTTCCTTAACCAGTAAATCACAGAGTTGGCCCAAATAAATAATTTTGAAAATCTAAGCTTTTACTTGTATTTGCATTCTGATTTACAGGAATTGTTATCATAGGATGCAAAATAGTTAATGCCATCTTCACGTTCTTACCACGTACTCGAGTGTGGTATCCTGCGCAGTGACCTGATAGGTGCAGGTTCTAAAATGAGCCTGCGTGGTGAGCATCCCACAGTGAACATGAGAACCTTGTAAACACATCACCTGCACGTTTGTGCACATGAGCCGCTGGGGGCTGTTTTCTGTCCTTCCACTCTTCCTCAGTCTGTTTTTCTGTGGCTCTTCATCTTTCAGCCACTTCCCCTGGGATGTCAAGGAAGCTGCCACCACATGCGGCAGTCCCCTGGACAGGTCACGGTGACGGTGGTCTGGAAAGCTCTCGCGTCATTCACACGTGGTCAGCCTTTGGCTCCGCTGGGGAATGCTTCCCTGCCTCTGGAGCGGGGCTGGGCGCGGGCACCACTGGCATTCTCTACCCCCATCCTGCTCCTCTTTTTCTCCCCTTCCTCTCCCCCTCAACTTTTTTCTTCCCCTTTCTTCTCCCTGCCTGTCCTTCTCTGTCCTCGTTCCTCCACCCTGATTCTAGGAATAGTAATAACCCCAGTGAGTTGAAACTGCTTGAGAAGAATTAGGCGTTTTAACAAACCCAATAAATGATGGGAAGTCTTCCAGAGTGAAGTGCTTTATACAAGTGTGTACAAGTCACTGAAAATGAAGTTGTCGTGTTTTTGATTTTGTTTTTCCCAAAACATGTTACAAATAGCCCCACAAGCATCACGGGTTTCTTAGTGCTGCAGAGCTGTCACGTGCAGTGACCAGGCACAAGGACCAGTTGCGACGTCACAAGGTCGTCCCACGAGCTGAAACATAGGTGTACCTCAACTGTGTTGAAATGGACTTGTCCGTGGAACTTTATGTTTGAGAAAGAGCAATTTTGCTGTAGGGCGCATGTTCTTCCCAGAGAGACAGAGAAAGCGAGAGATCATTCCTAGGGGGATGGGCACACCACGATCCCTTCTCCATTCTCCTCCTGGGATTTTGGGCACATACACATGTGTCCACTGTGTTTTAAGCCACTGGGTCTGAGACTCGAACCGTGGTCAGCTATGTAGGAGTCCCATGCTCTAACCACTATGCCACTTGCTGGCTCTGTCCATGGAACTTTTAATATCCTTTAGTTGCTTGTGGTGAAGTAATTGCCTCATTGTAAATTGTTATCAAGCAACAACATGTACCTTTTATTATTTTTAAATTGTTCATTATATTATCTAATGAAAGATACTTTGTATGCTTGAGCCAAACCTGTCATCTACAGTGTGTGCATTTTAATACTGAAAGTCAAATTTTTATTGGCATAATGATTGAAATTAGCTTTTCACTTTTCCCTTGGCTGTGCTTATTTTTAATTTCTGGATCATGGTTGTTTAGTGAGAAGGTAGCAAATTGATTCGGGACCAGTAGTTGGTGTAGTGGTTATGTCCCTGGACTCCCATGTAGTCGACCGCAACTTGAGTCCCAGACCCGTTGGCTTAAACTCACTGGGCACGTGTGCGTGCGTGCCCAAGATCCCGAGAGGAGAAGGGATTGTGGTGTGGCCATCCCCACTGGGAGGTGATTTCTTGCCCTCTGTCTCTCTATCTCTGTCTTTCTGGCGAGCACATGTGCCCTATAGTAAAAACATCTCAAAAAAAAAAAAAAGAGGGAGAGAGAAGGTAGCAAATTGATTAATGCCTCAGAGAGGGCCATAAAAAACACAGGACTTGAGACTAGGATTTATAGTTTACTTTCTTTTCAGTGTTCTTTTTTTTTTTTTAAAAGAATTATTTTACTTTATTTATTTATTTGTTTATTTCAATTTGACCAGGGGCGGGTGTGGGGGGGAGAGAGATAGAAAGTGACAAGGCAAGCTGCCAGGTCCGGGACTTGAACCGTGGTCAGCCATGTGGGAATCTAGCACCTTTAACCACCACGCCCCCCTTTTCAGTGTTCTTTGAAACAACTTCTTATTTTCCAGATGAGGATAGGATTTCATTTTATCCATCATACTAACATCATTTTTTTTTTTTTTTAATGTGCAGAAACATTGTGATAGACAGAAAGCCAATCTGCGAATTCGCTTCAGACCTTCCCTCTTCCAGCATGTGGGTCTGCATTCGTCACTATCCGGAAAAATACAGAAACTCACGGTTGGTGGTTTAATTTTAGTTTCTCCGGAACCTACAGTTAGTTATTCAGTGTGTAATTATTGCTTTTCTTCTTAGCTATAAATAAACTCTTACTTAGTAGCACATGTGTCTTTCTCCCTAGGATAAAGATTACATGAAGCCATTACTTCTTAAGATCCACGTGAACCCACCCGCAGAGGTCTCTACTTCCTTGAAGGTCTACCAAGGACATACGCTAGAGAAAACTTACATGGGGGAGGATTTCTTCTGGGCTATCACCCCCGTAGCTGGTGACTACATTTTGTTCAAATTTGATAAGCCAGTCAATGTAGAAAGGTTAGTGATTATTGAAATCTGTTTGGTCGTATGACTCAGACCTCTTACTCATGATGGGATTTTTGATGGGCTTTTTCTTTTGGATGTAAGAGATAGGAGGAGACAGTGGGTTTCAAAATATCAGGCTATAAATGACAGTTAATACAAGTAAATAATAAAATGGATCTGTTTCAGATATAATATTGGAATTTAGCATGTTTGGTAAATTCTCATGGTATCTCCAGACTTTATTGGTATACATTTTATGTGTAACTTTCAAAAGTCTCAAATTGGCTTTCATTCTTTTTGTCATAGGATATCCTTAAAATTTGACTGGGGGGACCAGCAGTTAGTGTAATGGCTGTGTCGCTGGACTCCCACGTAGTCGACCGCGGTTCGTGTCCCGGACCCAGTGGCTTAAAACTCACACCGGGCGCATGTGCGTGCGTGCCCAAGATCCTGAGAGGAGAATGGAGGAGAAGGGATTGCGGCGTGGCCATCCCCCCTGGGGGGGTGATTTCTCGCTTTCTGTCTCTCTGTCTCTCTCTGTCTGGCAAGCACATGAGCCCTATGGCAAAAAAAAAACCCTCTAAAATAAAAATAAATTAATTAAAAAAAATTTTGACTGGGAGCCAGTTGACTAGCCCAACAATTTGAAATGATAAATTTGATGGACCATGACTATTTGTAGTCATTGGTTTTACAGATGCCAGACTGCACCGTGGGGGAATTTACAGCCCCTTCATGATTTTCAGCATTTATGTTCATTTTGCAAACTTCGGGACATTTCTCTCTCTATTCAGGACTCAGCACCCCCTCTGTCTTTCCCAGCTCGGTGTACTCCCCTGCGTGTCTGTGGCGTATTTAACATACGCAGCTCTCTGGGGCAGGGCAGATTATTTCCTGCGTCCTTCCTGTTTGAGACTCCACAGCAAGCCAGGCGGAGTAGTTGTATTCAAGTGGGTCATAAACAGTGCGTAGCCGTACTGTGATCTTACTCATGTTCTCGTTTCACTTTAAACTGATTCCGAAGAAGAATTTAAGCCTTAAAGTGCATTAAGGCTCAGCCTTAGCTGCACGGGTGATGGCGAGCTGAACTGAGGTGCTGGGAACCACCCGACGGACCGGAGGTTCAGACCTCTGGCCCAATACACCTGAATCCTGCTGGGCATGTGCGTGCGTGCCCAAGGTCCTGAAGAGTTGGGAGGCTGGTGGGGAGCGGATTGCAGTGTGCTGAGACCCTGGCAGGGCTGTCTCTTGTTTGCTCCCTGTTGCATTCACTATCACAAATTAAAAATAAATAGATTTTTTTAAAAAAAAAATTAAAAATTGGGGCCGGCAGGGAGTGTGGTGGTTAAGGGCGCTGGACACTCACATGGCCAACTGCAGTTCGAGTCCCAGACATGGCAGCTTGCTTTCTCATTTTCCCTCTCTCTCTCTCTCTCTCACTCTGTTCCCCTCTGGTCAAATTTTAAAAATAGATAAAGTTAAATAAAATAATTCTTTAAAGAAAATTAAAAATTGGGGGCCAGCACATGGTGTAGCAGTTACATCGCTGGACTCTCACATGGCCGACCGTCCTTCAAAGTGATGCCAGACGTGTGTGCATGCATGCCAGGATCCTGGGAGGAGAACAGAAGAGAAGGGATTGTGGGGTGGCCATCCCTCCTGTGGGGTGATTTCTCACTTTTTGTCTGTCTGTCTTTCTCTGTCTCTCTGGTGGGTGCACATGCCCTATAGCAAAAAAAATCTCAAAAAATAAAAAATTTTAAAATTGGGGCCAACAGGTGGCATGGTGGTTACGGTGCTGGACTCCCACATGGCCAACCGTGATTCGAATCCTAGACCTGGTGGTTTAAAAATCATGCTGGGAGCAAGCATGTGCATTCCCAAATCTCGAGAGGAAAAGGGAAGGATTGTGACATGCCTTCTCCTCTTTGGGGGTGATTTTTCACTTTCCCTCTCTCTGTCTGCTAGCAAGCATACGCACCCTATGGCAAAATCCTAAAAAGTTATCAAATAAATAATAATTAAGAAGTGGAAATAGACCTAGAAAAACATATAAACATACTTTTGAATAATATTTTGTCCCAGATGAGTATATATTCGTCTTGTTGTTAGTCTTTATTTTTATGCCACATGGATACTGGTTTGCACTCATGGGCATCGTGAATGACACAGGTGTCTCTCAGTCGGTGTTGACAAAATGAGTGATGGTGTCTCCCCACGGGCAGGCTGTGGGCAGCTGTTAAAAATAGTGACGAGATCAATTAATAGGAAAACATTTTGATTCATACACTGGGGGGAGGGAGGCAGATTGTGTAACTTTGTATAATAACTTCATAGAGCATTCTATAGATTATAACAGTCTACATATAGAATTATAAAATATATAGGATTCTATATAAGTGTTTGCCTAAGGGTGCATGTGTTCACGAGAGAGACAGAGAAAAGAGAAGTGAGAAATCACACCCCACCCCACCACCCCCTGAGGGGGGATGACCACACCACAACTTTTCCCCTCCATTCTCCTCCTGGAATCTTAGGTACGCACACACAGGCTCCCAGTGTGGGTTTCAAGCCACTGGGTCAGGGACTCGAACCGTAGCCGGCCATGTGAGAGTCCAGCCCTGTAACCACTATGCCATCTGCTAGCTATGTGCCCTTCCATCATTAGTGTGCGAGTGATTCAGTTCTTGGCATCCTCACCGGCATTTAGTGTTGTCATCATTTAAAAATTGCAGCCACCCTGAGGTGACAGGTCACACTGGTTTTCATCTGTATTTCCCTAATGAATAATGACGCTGGACGTGCATTTATGTGCCACCTGTGCCTCCTCCTTGCTGAAGTGTCTCTGTCTTTCGCCCAGTTTCTGATTGTTGCTTTGTTTTTTATTGAGTTTCAAGAGTTCTTTACATGTTTTAGGTACTTTTTTTTTTGTTAGGTTTGTGATTTATAGATATTTAATCCCCATCTGTAGCTTGTCTTTTCATTTTCTTTTATTTTGTAGAATAAATAAAAATATTTCCATTTATTTTACATATCATGCTTCTGATGTCAGGTCTAAGAATTCTTATCCTAGTCTTACTTCCCAAAGATTTTCTTGTTTTTTTCCTTAACATTTTTGATTATTCCTGTCAAGAGTTTTATATATTTAAAGTATTGTAGATGACAACATAACAATGTAGTCATTTAAAATAACCTGTGAGTACATTATTAGGCTAAGCGACAGCCATGCCCGCTCCTGACACGTCACCTAGGGGTTGCACCCTTATGTTTTCAGATCCCTGTTAGTATCCATAATACACACACCACAGCTTCTGTAAGTTCTGGTGTTGTCCACCTTTGGTAGAATCTCATTTAGGAAAAAACAAAAATTTACTTTAGGGCTGGCTGGTCCTGTGGCCTTGTGGTTAAGGGAGCTGTATCCCACATGGCCAACCATGATTCACATCCCAACCCTGACATCGTTTTCTTTTTTAAAAAATTTAATTCCATTTGTTATTTTTTATTTTGACCAGACACAGAAAGAGAGAGAGAGAGAGAGAGAGAGAGAGAGAGAGAGAGAGAGAGAGAAAGGGAAAGTGAGAAAGCAAGCTGCCAGTCCAGGATTCGAACCATAGTCAGCCATGTGGGAATCCGGCGCCCTTAACCACCACACCACCTGCCGGCCCCCCAGCCCTGACATCTTGAAAAACACACAGAATGTCTGTGTGTTGGGGACAGTGCCCCAGATCTCAGCAGAATGGAAAAATGGAAGAGGAGGGATCGCGGTGAGACCATGCCCCATTCAGGAGTGCTTTCGCCCTCTCCTCTCTCTGGCAAGCACACATACTCTTGGCAAATTATTGGGTCCTCGGAAAATTCATGATGCATTTTTGCATAGAAAAACAAAAGGCATCATGATTTTTCTTTTCTTATTTTTTTTTAAAGGGGTTTTTGGCTTAGAGCGCATGAGCTTGCGGGGAGGGGGGGGGGAGGGGGTGTGGGCGGGGAGACAGAAACAGTGAGAAGGAAACTAAGAAATCCCCCCAAGGGGGGATGGACGCACCACAATCCCTTCTTCTCTGGGATCTTGGGCATGCACACACAAGCACACGATGTGATTTTCTGGGGCTCGAGCTGTAGTCAGCCATGTGGGAGTCCAGCGACGTAACCACTACACCATCTGCTGATCCTATATCATGACTTTTCTGACAACCCAATAAAAAAGAAAAGCTTGCTCTGAGGGAAGGTCATTTTCTTGAATCTCTGTAAAGTCTCACGTTTCCCTAATGACTTTTGTGTTTTCAGTTACTTGTTCCATAGCGGCAACCAAGAACATCCAGGAGATATTCTGCTAAACACAACTGTGGATGTTTTGCCTTTTAAGGTATGACTGTTTTTTTCCTCTTCTCTTTCCCTGAGAACTAGGACCATAGGCTTGGTTTGAGGCTGTTCGTGTTTACGAAATAAAAGTCTTATGATTTTCAGGACTTTGTGATGAGTAATATATATATATATATATATGTGTATATATATATATTTTTTTTTTTTTTTTTAAATATGGAACACCTGGTATATTGTTGTTTGACTTGTTCATAGAAGCCTTCATTTTATTTTCTTTCAGAAAATAATGTGGATATTTGTACTAAGGAAAGAAATCACTATTTTACTTGAATCCCAAAATACCATGTGGTTTTAATGCCTATTGGTTCAAACATAAAATTAATTTATTGGTCTCTAAGGAATGTATAACTTTTCTTTTATATGTTTTTAATAGAAAATATTATTCTACTCAGTTGATTTAGCATTTCCTTTTTTTTTTTTTTTTAATTTTAGATATTTTTGCCATAGGGTGTGTGCACTTGCCAGAGAGACAGAGAGATGGAAAGTGAAAAATCACCCCCTGGGACGGGCGGTTAGTCCCTTCTCCATTCTCCTCTCAGGATCTTGGGCACACATGCACAAGTGCCTGGCATGAGTTATAAGCCACCAGGTTTGGAACTCGAACTGCAGTTGACTACAATGGAGTCCAGTGATGTAACCATTACACCATCTGCTGGTCCCAGCATTTCAGTTTTCAACCACCTATGTATCTTGTACAGATTCAGATAATAGTTAAAAATAGGTGGTGTGGTGTTTAAAGGCCCTGGATTCCCACATGGCTGACTGCGGTTCAAGTCCTGGACCTGGTGGCTTACTTTCTCACTTTCTCTGTCTGTCTCTCTTCCTCTCTCTCTCACTCTGTCCCTCTTTGGTCAAATTCGAACAAACAAACAAACAAGCAAATAAAAATAAATTTAAATAAAATAATTCTTAAAAAAACTTTTTTGGGGGCCGGCAGGTAGTGTAGTGGTTAAGGCACTGGATTTCCATGTGCTGACTGAGGTTCGAGTCCTGGACCCAGCAGCTTGAAACTCATGCTGGGTGTGTGTTGCATGTGTGCCCAAAATCCTGAGAGGAGAATGGAGGATAAGGGATTTTGGCGTGGCCATTCACCTAAGGAGTGATTTCTCGCTTTCTCTCTGTCTGTCTCTGTCTCTGGCAAGCGAATGTACCCTATTGCAGAAATGTCTCAAAAATAAATAAGGGAACCAGCAGTTAGCGTAATGGCTATGTTGCTGGACTCCCACGTAGTCGACCGCGGTTCGCGTCCCGGACCCGGTGGCTTAGAACTCACGCCGGGCGCGTCTGCGTGCGTGCCCAAGATCCTGAGAGGAGAATGGAGGAGAAGGGATTGCGGCGTGACCATCCCCGCTGGGGGGTGATTTCTCGCTTTCTGTCTCTGTGTCTCTCTCTGTCTGGCGAGCACACACGCCCCATAGCAAAAGAAAAAAACCTCTCCAAAAAATAAATAAATAAATAAAAGCTTTCATTAATGTGTTTTTTACATGTTTAAGTTTCAAGACTGAGATGACATTCCTTTTTTTAGATATAGCTGTGTCACTAATGTTGCTTTTATATAAATCAATATATATCAATAATAGGTTTATTTTAAATAGAAGTCACCCGTTCTTAAATGAGTGCTTTTGTTTTATTTTAGAGTGACAATTTGGAAATAAGCAAAGAAACCAAAGACAAACGATTAGAAGATGGCTATTTCAGAATAGGTAACGTCCTTTACTTCTCAGGACCTACTGCTAAAAATATTTTAAATTCATTTCAAATGTCAAGCAACTTGGGGATTACAGTGACTCCAAATTTGTTTGTTCTTATGTTTTTGCACTTAACTGCATCATCTTGACCCAACCAGAGTTTCAGATCACAGGTTCGCTCACTGGTTCCTCTTCCTTTTGGGTGGCTGACGGAGTCTGCTATCAGCTGGCGTCTCATTGGAGGAGCTCGCTGCTCCCCTGGTCTGTGCCAGGATCTGCCCTTCTGTGGGACACACCTGAGTTGAGATGTCCATGACTCAGCTGCTTTTAGCCACAGGGCTTTCTGCTCGGAGCATCCGTGACAGAAACATTCCTTCATTGCTCACCATGGTTTTGCTGTTGCTGTTGCAACTAGCTGAATACTCACACACATATATTCACTCGCATGTCCAACGCACAGTGTTGGGACTAGCAGATGGTGTAATGGTTACATTGCTGGACTCCCATGTAGTCGACCATGGTTCAAGTCCTGGACCCGGTGGCTTAAAAGTCACACCAGGTGTGTGTGTGTGTGTGTGTGTGCATGCCCAAAGTCCCGAGAGGAGAATGGAGGAGAAGGGATTGTGGCGTGGCTTCTCATTTCCTGTCTCTCTGGCGAGTGCAAGCACCCTATAGCAAAAATCTCTCTAAAATAAAATGCATAGTGTTATTTAGCTTATTTTAAGATTTGATATAAATATCTTTGTGTAGTATATATATTTTTTTCCTCTCACCATTATGAGATTCTTCCATGTGAGTATATATCTCTAAGCTTACTCATTTTCACTTGTGTACAGATTTCCAAGAATGAATATAATGCTACTTGTTCTCCTATTGAATCATAAAGTTTGCTTCATCTTTGTGCCATTTTAGACACGCTGCTTTGAACACTTAGGCACATGTGTAAGAGTTTCTCTATGTTACATATTATACTTAGGAATAGAAGCAAATTTTCAACTGCAATATCCTCAACTCTTTTTTTTTTTCATTTTTTAAATTGACTTCCTAGAGTTCCTTGTATTAGCAATGGTCAGAAAAAAATAGAAAATTTAAAAATGAAAATCTCATCATGGCAGAGTTTCTTCCCAAAAATAAAAAATGAAGATGAAGCTATTACCAAAGTGATTGTCAACCAGACAAGAAAAACCCCTTACTGGTCGTCGATTACATATGTATAATTGTAGCAGCCAAAGGAACGTGTGCAGAGAAAATGAACTTATTCAGAACTACGAGGCTTTTAGCAACAATCGTTTGAAGAGTCGAAGACATTGGGAACAATGTCAGTAGTCCACAAACAAAGCAGTTTATTCCAAGCGATTTTCTTGGCTCTTGATGAGTTGGCACGTTACCGATAACCATTCAGTTATTACCTGAATTCAGTCCCAGGGTTAAAATGCCTGAAGAGTAGGTTCTTACAGATAGTCTGTTGGAGACAGATATGAACAAGAATGTTTTCACACAGGTTGAGAAAACACACATGTGACACACCCTGAAGTGGAAACTACAGAGATATGTTACCAGGGAAGGTGGTAAAAGTATGTGTGGAGAAGAAGGAGGCTTAGTGACATTAGTTTATCAAACTTGTGAAAATGTAAGGTGTTTATAGCCTCTGTTGCTTCTTTTACTGTCCGTCAGCCAGGGACTTTACAGAAAGTCGTTGAATTTGTCATCTGTCAGTGAATTAGCGTCAGCAGTGAACTGTATATGCTGCCAGGGACTCATCAGCAGTTCTGTGAGTTTTTGTCAGAACTAGGCGTGGACTGTCTGGACTTTTCCCACCACACGTTGGTTCAGTGGCCTACCAGGGGGACAAAGTTACTGCAGTTTTCTTGAACTTGGGTCCAAGATCAGATTTTTTGCAAATGAGAAAAACTGCCTCAATCACTATTACCACTTTGAAAGTCAGTTTTTCTGCAGACTTGAAAATGTTTCTTAAGTAATTCAAATTATAAGACAAAATAGTATTTCCATGCAAAACTTACATTGCATATAATTCTTTTTTTTTTTTTTTTTTTTTTTGGGGAGAGGTTTTTCGCTATAGGGCGCGTGCGCTCGCCAGACAGACAGAGAGAGATACAGAGACAGAAAGCGAGAAATCACCCCCCAGGGGGGATGGTCACGCCGCAATCCCTTCTCCATTCTCCTCTCGGGATCTTGGGCACGCACGCACACGCGCCCGGCGTGAGTTGTAAGCCACCGGGTCCGAGACGCGAACCGCGGTCCACTACGTGGGAGTCCAGCGACATAGCCATTACGCTAACTGCTGGTTCCCGCATATAATTCTTGATGACAACATTGAATTATAAATCTTTTTTGTTTGTTTTTTTTTTTTAAGAGTTTTTGCCATAGGGGGCATATGATTGCTGGAGAAAGACATGGTGAGAGAGAAAGTGAGAAACCTCCCCCGAGGGCAGATGGCCTTGTCACAATCTCTTCTCCTCCATTCTTCTGGGATTTTGGGTATGCACACACACGCACCTGGCATGAATTTCAAGCTGCAGGGTCTGGAATTCAAGCCATAGTCAACTATGTGGGAGTCCAGCACCCTAACCACCATCCCATGTGCTAGCTCCTGTGTCAAGCTCTTTATATACTTCCTGTGCTGTCAAAAATTAAAATAGTAAGCAAGATCTTCATCCCATGCAAATTTATAGTGGACACGCTTTCCAGGCTTAAACTACAGTTCCAGCAGATTTTGGACTCCCAAAAGAAATTTCCATATTTTAAAATTAATTTAACTGTGAAACTGAGGAGCTTTCACCAAACCTTTAACTGGAAGCATCTCATCTGTAGCGTATAGTAGTACTATATCAGAAGGCCAAGATCAAAGAGAAAAACCTAACAGAATTCCACACCTTCCAAGTGATGAATGTATTCCACTAAAATCTTGTGTTTGTGGATTGATGTCAGTATTTGACAGTCCCTAGGGCTGTGTGAAAGGATATTTCAGAGGTAAAACAGACAGATTATCATTAAAGATCAGCATTAACAGATGAACATTTGTAATCAGTTTTCCTAATAAGGAACACTAACCCCCAGTTAGTAATCTTTTATATACGTTCTTGGTCCTTCTCTACTTACTGTTCTCTTCCAAAACCATCATGGGGCCATATTTTATTATTATTATGACTGTCAGTCTATCCTATATGCATTAATGTCAACCCCTCAAAAAGAATTACATTCTTGGGCCAACAGGTAGTGTGGTGGTTAAGGGCTCTGAACTCCCACATAGCTGACCTGGTTCGAGTCCCAGACCTGGTGGCTTGCGCGCGCGCGCGCGCGCACTGTCACTCTCTCTCTTTCTCTCTCTCTCTCTTTCTTTCTCATTCTTTCCCTCTCTGGTCAAGTTTAAATAAATAAATAAGGTTAAATAGAATAATTCTTTACAAGAATTACATTCTTTTTCGTATATCTGTGTTACCCCATGTGTATTAAATTGTTATCACATATTGAATTTCATCACTAAAAATTGTATGAAGCTATGCTTTCTCTCTTTCTATACTTAGAAACCTTCCTAGTAGTCTTTATTTTCCTCTTGGCCCATAAAGACTGTTCTTTATAGAAAAAGTTTGCCAGCTCCTGGTTTAGATAAATTTGGCCCAGATTTAACCATTTTCTTGTCACTTTTCAGCCAGTATTTTTGTTTTCTTTTAAAAAGGATATTATTCCTTATAGCAAATATGTTGGTACAGAGAATTTTATCTTTTATATAAATTCTTGGTCCTTTTCTACTTGGTCTTTCAAAACCCTCATGGGGACATGTTTTATTATTCCTGTAGGTGTCAGCCCATCCTGCTCACCTTGCTATTGCTTATAGACATGCCTCATAACGAGTCATTTATCTTTTTTTTGAAGAATTACTTTATTTATCTTTATTTAGTTATTTTAATTTGGCCATAGAAGGAGGGAGGGAGAGAGAAAATGAGAAAGTGAGAAAGCAAGAAAGCAAGCAGCCATATGTGGGACTCAAACTGCAGTTGGCCATGTGGGAGTCCAGCCCCTGAACCACCACGCCATAGCATACCCAGCACTTAGCTTGCTGCCGTCCATGTAGGAGACATTCAGATTGTTAAAAAAGCAATCTGTCTGAGTGGATATTCTTCCATAGTGTCTGCCCCTTCTCTAAAAACAAACCTGTGGCTTGAAAGAGCCCAGACCAGTCACATACCTGCTATCTTGACTGACTAAAATGGCCTTAGGGTGACCTTGGTCATAGTTTCCAGCAGATGCCAAGGCTTTTGCCAGTTCATCCAGCTTTCCTTGTGTCTCTGTGTGTCTTGACCAAAAAATAAAGACAGGTTCGGGACCAGCAGGTGGTGTAATGGTTACATTGCTGGACTCCCACATAGCCAACTGCAGCTTAACCCGGGAGTTTAAACTCACTCCATATGTGTGAGGAGAATGGGGCAGGGAGCTTAAAACTCACTCTGAACATGCGAGGAGAATGGAGCAGAAGGGATTGTGGCCAGGCCTTCTTCCTGGGGGGGTGATTTCTTGCTTTTTCTCTCTGATGAGCGCATGTTCCCTATAGCAGAAATCTCTCTAAAAATAAATAAACAAAAGAAAAAATAAAGCCAGGTTCTCTAGAATAGGGACATGAAAATAGAAATACTTTAAAATGTCAGCTTGTTGATGAGGAAAGTGTTTGATAAAACATCTGACTAGATCTTCCCAAGAAAAGAAAGGAAAAGAACACAAATACAGTGCCTCGCCGTGGACGGGCTCTCACGCCCATTCTCACCTGACCCTCACAAGCACCCCGTGAGGTATATATACATTCGGCCATCGAGAAAGTCGGAGGGAATTTTCTGTTTTTCTGTGTAAAAATGCGTCACGGCTTTCCCTACGCCCAGTGGTACATATTCTTCTCGTTGCACAGATGGCAGATGAGTGAGCCTCAGGCCCGCTAACTGGTGTGCTCAGGTTCTGCCAACCGTCAGTACATAGTTTGTATTAATTGTCAGTCTTCAGCCTAAAAATTCAGCACCCAACCTCTCCTCATTTTTGCCCTACCTACTTCACAGGGATAATAAAGGTAAAATGAAGTTGGGGTTAGAAAAACAAGATGGGGGAACACTATATAGTTAGACCCACAAACAGTAATCTTCTACAACATATGGCTCATTTCCTGTCTCATCCCAGCTGTGTGTGAGCCTCAGGGGAACAGTACAGTCCTGTTTGAAGTTACAAATTGCAATCAAAGTCACTGCCATTATTACTATTTTTTTTTAAGTTCATTTATTTATTTATTTATTTGTTGTGATTTTGGAGTCGCCAGGTCTTGGACTCGAACCATGGTCAGCCATATGGGAGTCCAGTGCCTCAACCACCACAGTACCTGCTGGCCCCAAGAATTATTTTATTTAGCTTTATTTATTTATTTTAGTTTAACCAGAGGGACAGAGAGAGAGAGAAAGTGAAAAGGTAAGCCACCAGGTCTGGGACTCAAACTGCAGTTGGCCATGTGAGAGCCCAGTGTCCTCAACCACCATGCCACCTACTAGCCCCCATTATTATTATTTTTTTAAATTATATGGTTATGGTTTTTTTTTAAGTTTGCTATAGAGCACAGGTGCTGACCAGAGACAGGGAAAGTGAGAAAGCAAGCGGCCAGGTGGCAGTCTATCACCTTCACCGCACGCCACCTCCTAGCCCTGTCACTGCCATGATTAAGCAAATTGAAAGCAGTGAAAGCATGCAAAAACCAAGGTGCAGCTCAGAGTCACTGAAGCACAGAGCAAAGCTAGGGAACCTTATCAAATAGGCCTGCTGGCATAGAAGGAAAGCATGACCAAGGGTAGCAGGGACACGAAGCTCTCTGAGGCAGGCTGGGCGCAAAGAAGAGGTATCTGCTGTGCGTTATGTAAACAAGCACAGGAGATGGACAGGGACCCCCGGCAAAGGCATCTTAATATACATCACACACATCTTCCCATCAGCCTACAGGGAACGCAAACGGTGTCATCTTCCTGTGGAAGGAGGACTGTCCCTGTGCTCGTATCCTGAACTAAACCAGGAATAGCTTCCCGTTAAACTTGTTCGGCTGAAATACAACCAGTGCCTGATTAGAGTAATACAGGAGATGTCTTGTAATGAATTAAGATCGTTGTCTTAGGTGGTGGTTTTTAATTTTAAGGTTTATTTAGGGGCTGGCCCCGTGGTCCGCACGTGTGCACGCGCGCATGTGTGTGCCCAAAGTCCCAACAGGAGGGAGAAAGGGAGAAGGGATTGTGGGGTGACTGCATCCCATTTGGGGGGTGCTTTCTGCTCCCTTCTCCTGTGCCTATATGCCCTCTGGCATAAATACATACACGCCATTAAAAGGAAAAAGATGGACTTTGGATTTTCTTGTTTTAATAGCCAAAGAAAGTTATGTTGAATTTTATGGATGATTCTGGCTATATGTGTTTATAATGGCTAAAATGTAGGAGGTGGGTTTAATATATTAAAAGCCTTCTATAGCAGCTGCCTGTTCAGAGATTCTGTCTTGTACAGAGTATTCATTCCAGACAAAACCATTTTCCAGCTCCTTTTCCCCTGGTCAGCACTCTGCGCTTCCCGAGGTGGCTCTTATGGAGCCGGCTTTGTTTTCAGTTTTTTATTTTCTCCTTGAAAAGCTTCATCTTCTCTTTTATTCCTACCAGTTATGGATCTTCTGGGTTAGCAGCTTCTAGGTGATGCTTTAAAAAACCCCAAAGCACTATTCAGTTTCTCTAGTTGTTCTATAAGGCTCTTGACGTTGGTCAGCATCCCAGCACCCTGACGTCCCCAGACGCCCCAGAACTGCACGCGCCTCTCTGCAACGGGCCACAGTAACAGCAGCAGTGGTGGCATGGCTGGCACCTGAGACCACGGCTCGGTCATCCTCATTCTTACAGGAAAGCTTGTGTTAGCTTGCTGGTTATAATGTCCTTTATATGGAAACTGTGAACGTGGAGAAGCATTATTATTATTATTACTACTGCTTCTTGTTATGAGGTGGTGCACTCGCCAGAGAAAGAAAGAGAAAGTGAGAAATCACCTCCCAGTGGGGATGACCACACCACAATCCCTTTTCCAGTCGCCTCTTGGAGTTTCGGGTATGTACATACATGTGCCCCGTGTGACTTTCAAGCCACCAGGTCCAGGACTTGAGCCAGGAAGTCAGCCATATCCAATCCAGTGCCTTAACCTCCATGCCACCTGCTGGCCCAGAAGAGGCATTACTTTCTAATTCCTTCTAGACGTGCCTCAAAAAGAACACACATGGATTGAGCCCCTGCTCCAGGCCAGCCACGTGTGTATGTCTAATGAAAACATTGAATTTTGTTATCACTGACTTAGCTCTCAAAGCAACCTGACTGACAGTGCCAATTATATTTTGGTGAAGTTTGGGTAAGTCAAAATTTGCTAAAAACCTGAAACATTGTTGATATGGGACCAGCAGATGGCATAATGGTTATGTTGCTGGACTCCCACATAGTCAATTGCAGTTTGAGTCCCAGACCCGGCGGCTTAAAACTCACAGTGGACCTGTGTGCGTGCGTGCCCAAAATCCCGAGAGGAGAATGAAGGAGAAGGGATTTCAGCATGGCTATCCCCCCGGGGGGGTGATTTCTTGGTTTCTGTCTCTCTGGCAAGCACATGTGCCCTATAGCAAAAATCTCTCAAAAAAATAAAGAAACTGTTGATATAGCAGCAAATTTATTTTTTATTTTTAAATTTTCAGTGAGAAAATGTACAGCTCTGCCTAATTAAATAGGCATTGTAGTGCATGATTAAAAACAGTGCTTTTAGGGCCAGCAAGTGGCATGGTGGTTAAGGGTGCAGGACTCCTACATGACCGACTGTGGTTCGAGTTCCAGACCTGATGGCTTGCTTTCTCACTTTCCCTCCCTCCCTCTTTGGTCAAATTAAAATAAGTAAATAAATAAATTTAAATAAAATAATTCTTTAAAAAAACAAAACAGTGCTTTTAATGTGTTTTAGCATGCACTACTTCATGAAAATTTTTATCTTTTTATTTGTTTACATTTGATCGTTTTGTACATCTTTACAGTATACAAAATGATTTTTCATGAATACACTATACACTGCATGGTCAGAGATATTACCATACACATGATCCTCAGCAGATAATTTTCCGTTTTTGTGTCCGTTGAATGTTTCTTTTTCCACTTGATTTCCTCTCGCCTGTGCCCCATTGCCCACCCTCTTCCCACTTTGTCTCTGATAGCCAGTTTTTCTCCATGTTTTCTTTTCTTTTTAAGATAATTCTTTATTTAAATTTATTTTTATTTATTTTACTTTTTTTAAACCAGGTCATTGGGAAGGTCATGCTTTTTTGCATAGAAAAATATGTCATGATGTTCCTGACGACCTAATAATTTGCTACAGGGCATGTGCATTTATCAGAGAGAGAGAGAGAGAGAGAGCAAGCCGCCAGTCTGGGACCCAAACCACGGTCTGCCATGTAGGGTCCAGCACCTTACCGACCACACCACCTGTAGACCCCTTGTCCATGCTTCATACCTTCCAGTCTTTCAGTTTCTGCTATAGAGTGCAGACATTCGATATGTATTAAGTGGGGACATGCAATACCTCTCTTTCATAGTCTGGCTTGCTTCACTTAGCATTAAATCTTCCATATTTGCCCACTTTCTGCTAAATGCCAGGGCCTCATTGTTTTTGATAGCTGAGTAGTATTCCATGGTGTGTATGTGTCACATTTTTTCAGTCCATTCATCCATTCTTGGGCATTTGAGTTGATGCCATGTCTTAGCAATTGTGAATAATGCCGCAATGAACATGAATGTGCAAGTGTTTTTCTGAGTGTGTTCCTGTCCTTTGGGTAGATGCCCAGGCGTGGAATTGCTGGATCATATGGTAGTTCTATTCGTAGATTGTTGAGGAACCTCCATATTGTTTTCTGCAGTGGCCGTACTGCTTTACATCCCCACCAACTGTATAGGAGGTCTAAGAAAAATTTAAAAGTTGAGGTAAAGTAGAAAGAAGGGAGAAAAAAATTCCCCAGGCCCTTCTAAGGACTTCTCCTAGAGATACTGTGATGTGTTTTTTTCCCACCTAATGTCAGTGATGTTCCATATAGTGTTTATTTCAGAATATCCAAAAAGTATCCATTTTTATTTTGAAGGAAAATTTGAGAATGGTGTTGCAGAAGGAATGGTGGATCCCAGTCTGAATCCCATTTCAGCTTTTCGACTTTCGGTTATTCAGAATTCTGCTGTTTGGGCCATTCTCAATGAGGTAAGGGCATATGGAACCAGCCAAACAACTTGTATTATATCTGTTATTACGTTCTGGCTTTATATTTAGGCTTTCATGGAATTGAGAATTGGCTGCCTTATCATACTTCTCATTATTTTGTTTTTCAGATTCATATTAAAAAAGTCACCAACTGATCATCTATTAAGAAACCAACACATTTTTTTCCTGTGAATTTGGTAATTAGAGATAGTCAAGCATGTACCTTTTTTTTTTTTTTTAAACTTGAACACTACCTCTTGTGAAATCTACTGTAGATAAGATGATTATCATTTCCACTTGGAAAGTGAATCTCCCATGGATAATTGTATTCATTTGAAATGAAGCTGTCCTCCGATTTTAACTTGACTCAAACATTTTACAATTATGACAGCCTGTTAATATGACTTGTACTGTTTTGGTATTATACTAATACATAAGAGTTGTACATATTGTTACATTCCTTAAATTTGAGAAAAATTAATGTTAAATACATTTTATGAAGGGGGTACTTTTGAAGTTCATTTATTTTACTATTATAGACCCTCTTTTATAGATGATCAGGGATTATATATATAAATATATAAATATACATAAAAAATGTTATGGAGTTAATTTATTAGAAACACTTAAGAAGTACATATTTTTGTGCAGTAAATTTTTGAATCGATACTTTTTTTGAAAACCAGTTAACTTGCTTTTTTAAGTTCTTTCTATATTTTTCTTTAAATGCAAACATTACCAGTCAATGCCATTTTTCAAATGCACTGCCATGTAAGATTGATTATAGATGGATTTCTTAACCGAAGTACTTTTATAATCACAGTGATTCTGAACAAAATATTTTCAAAGGCACTTGTCATTCCCTAAAGCCAAGATTTTCAAGGCCAACGTCCTTCCTGGAAGTTATCTCACTATACCGTGTACGGTGTCGCCACAGAAAAGCAGTCTGGTCAGTCGCAACGTGCAGGCGCAGTGCATTCAACCCGCATTATCATGGATGTGACTCAGTACACTTTCGCTGATATGTAAATCGACACTCTTCTTTCCTTTATAATCTTTGTCTTTAATCCGTGTGTTAGAGGCGTTATCTTTTTCCTTGTTGATCCTTTTATATCTCCACTTAGGAGTTCTGACAAAATGTTTTCTAGGTAATGCTATGGTGTGAGTCATAATTGGTATAATTTTAAGAGTACAGCCAAATTATATTATTGCTTTTTGGCAAAAAGGTATTGCAGTAGTCTATGTTTTTCCAAACTGACTTATTCTATGGCATCTATGAACTTAGAGTAGATTCCATGACCAAAAAGTACTTCTCCCTCTTTAACATACAATTTCAAGGAATATTGCTACTATAAATACTATAAACAAAGAGCATCAGTTAGAGCCACAAAACGGATGTACTTTACTTTCAAAAAATTATGAATTATCATCAGTTCCCAGCACACACTGGCGGGCCCAAGAGGGTTGCAGAGGTGAAGAAATCGATTCTCCCATGTTCTGCGCTCCCGGGCCCAGCAGCCGAGGTGAAGAGCAGCTGGTTGTCTCTAACCTGGACAGCTTCGTCCTCTCACCCGGCGTGGTGAACACAGCACCAAACTGCAGCACTTTCTGGCCTGGGTTACGAAGTGAAAGAAGTTGGAAACGCTGCAGTAGGACAGTTCATTCCGTCACTCCACGTTGTGATGAGTTTTAGTTTTTTCCTTGGTAAAGTCAGTTCTGTTACCAATAGTGACTTGTATGTCAAAGACCAGTGGGAAAATTTTATCAAGGTGTTTTAGATTTACTTTTCATTTTCTCTTCTCCAATTTCCTTGGCTCAGTGTCTACAAGCAAATTGCATTTGAAAAGAGGAGTAAACTTTCGTTATAAAACGTTGGCTCCAGCCTAGCGTACTGTATTACTGCCAAAACAGATGAGTCATAGAAGGTGAAAAATTGGCACAGATAGGTGTAAGAGTCCCCTCAGCATCCTGGTTCCTTGGTAGCCAATTCTGGTTTCAGGAAAAGGCCGTGTCTGAAAGCCTAGGGAAGAGAAGTTATGACCGCTTCTGATGCCACGTGTAAATGGCGTCTGTTCTTGTTGTTGTTAAGTTATTGCCATAGGGCATGTACACTTGCCAGAGAGAGACAGAGAAAGTGGAAAATCAGTCCCCAGGGGGGATGGCCATGCCACAATCCCTTCGCCTCTTGGGATTTGGGGCATGCATGCACATGCACCTGGTGTGGTTTTTCAAGCCAGTGAGTCAAGGATTTGAACCACGGTTGGCTATGCCAGAATCCAGTGCCTTAACCATCATACCACCTGTAGGTCCTATTAATGGCATCTTTAAACACTCCGCCTGTCTGGCCAGTTTTCTCTTGTTTTCATGCTCAGTCTCAGGCTTTGTCATCACTCCTGTTGCTAGAAATCCTTTTGGGCAAATCTCTCATTCAGTGACCTCGTTGTGCCCTCCTCTCCATGAATTTGCAAGCAGTACCTAGGATGAACCTAGCACATGGCCCATGCCCGGTCTGGTAAGCCCACCCCTTCTTAACTCCCTTGACCTACTGTCCTTGCCACACACATAGGTACACACTCAGCTGTTTACATCTTGATAGATGGCGGGGCGCGATTTTGTGTGTGGTGTCTGTGCTGGCTCTGACCGAACTTCAGGCTCCCAGGCGAGCTGTGGCACGTCCTTCTTAGCTCCCTGCTGCTACTGCAGGTGCTCATGCCATCTCATTGTGAGTTGCTTCCTCCTCCATTCTCAGTTCTACACTAGACACTTAGAAGCGACCATGCTTTCCCCACACAGGAAACTATAGTGTGGCCCTTAAGGTAGTGCCAGGGCAGAATGGAAGAGGCCAAGAGTACCTGGAGCTGACACCAAACACTTTCCCAAAATGACGAATGGAAAAGGTGTCAGATGGTGGAACTGATTACCTATGTATGTACATGTATGTGAAACGGCATGGCTTGGCATCCGATGTAGATCTCACACATGTTCAGACTGGAGCTGTTCTGGCCTGTGTGCCGCTACTAGACACACGGTGGCTACTGAAGTGAACGCAGGATTCGGCTCTGGAATCACACTAGCTACATGTCAGTGACCAGTGGCCATTGCGCTGGGCTGCCCAGGAACAGACTGACTGTCACTGTGTAAGGTCCCGTTGGACAGTGCTGTGTGAGGGGGGCTGATGTGAGTGTTTTGGAAGCCAGAACTAATGAATTCTGATCACGAGGGGAAAAGCGGATGTGTGGATAGGTCATAATGCAGGTCAGAAGTGTTTTGGGTGAGAAGAGAAAATCGAGGACCCACAGCCAAGATTCTAAGATCCACGATTTCTAAGTTCTTTGTTATGGTCTCATGCATTTTCTACCACATACATTGCACCATACTGTGTGGTTATAAGGGACAGTGTGGTGAAAAGCTTAAGGCAAATAGATTATTTAGCCTAGATTATTTAGCACCCAGGCTGTAGACTTGCATCTTATTGTTAATCCAACCATTGAAAATGTCTTTGAACAGAAGTATTACTTTGAAATCAGTGGTGACACCAGTAAATCATTAAAAGGTATGGTTATTTTTAAAACCACCAGCAAAACTTTAAAGCCTTCCTTGAAAAAATGTCCTAATAAAAACAAACAAAGCTGTTTCCTGACAATGTGATCCCTCGGAGGCAAATTTGGTTACATGGAAACAGCCTGTGGGAGTTTGTTCTCAAAGCAGTGTGTACCTCCCCCCACCTCCCAGCACCAATGATGTTGTATAATATCCTCCCGCTTTGCTTGTGTGACCCCTGATTCTGTCACGTTTATGGCAATGGGAGGTTATCTAGGGATGGCTAATCAGATCCTGTGAGCCCTCTCAGGCCGGCAGCAGAAGTCAGAGGCTCAAGCAGAAGGACTGAAGGCACCGTTGCTGTTTTAAGTGGAAGGATCACAGGTGGCCCTCGGAGCTGAGAGCGGCCTTGGCTGAGGAAGTGGGACCCGAGTCCTACAGCCTCGGACTGAGTGTAGTCCGCACACTTATTCCTGGGCTTGGAGGTGGATTCGATTCCTGTCTCCGGATTAGAGCCCAGGTTGGTCAACACCTTGACTCCAGCTTTGGGAGACCCTGAGTGAGAACTCAGTGAAGCCAGCCTGGACTGACTGCTGCCCTACAAAACTGAGATCACAACTGGCAGGTGTTTTAAGCTGCTGCATTTGCGGTGGTTTGTTGGGCTTCAATAGAAAATGAATGCGATATTCAAAAGAGGTCAAGAGGAAGTCTTCATCCTTGATTCCCTATAGTCTGGATATGTCTTGATAAACACGTGAAGACTTTATTAGTAAAGTCTTGGGCCTCATCTAGGGTATTCCCTGCAGAGTTCTTAGGTCTTCATTGAAAGTTTATTGGCAAAATGTTGCAGCATCTTAGTAAGTAGCCTTTTGTAAAGGAACTGCTAGAATGAGGTTGTAGGAGAAGGACCAAAACAGAATATAAGGAATCTTTTCCTCTGGAAGAGGACCATTACTTCATACTGATTTAGACTACACTGAGCCTACCAGAAGTATATTAGATGGTAATAAACAGTGGTCGTTCAGATACATTATGAGAAAAATAGCTTCTGCCTGTATGTGTAGAGATCAGATAACCTACTCCATTCTGGGGGGTTTCATTTTTTTTAAAAACTAAAACTAAATAATTTATTATCTAGCACAGATCAAATCCTTTATGTGCCAACCAAATATTTATACTGTGAGAATGTTTTCCAAAATACATCTCTGTTTCTAAGCTATTAATTGCTAATGAAATTTATTTGTATTTCGGTTCATCCATTCGTTTTTATGCCTGTTTTTACTATATTACCATAA
This sequence comes from Tupaia tana, assembly GCA_026018925.1. NCBI lineage: Eukaryota > Metazoa > Chordata > Mammalia > Scandentia > Tupaiidae > Tupaia > Tupaia tana. The sequence goes on from JAKSZU010000003.1 coordinate 141,015,816, forward strand.
CCTTGATATAAGATCAGTAGAGCTAAAGAAAATGAAGTTAAATAAGGACTATCAAAAACATGAGAAATGTGAATTATAATCATATATTAGTATTATAAGGGAACTTAGATATCCAATCTAATCCCTTATAGACAAGGAAACTTCCAAGCTATGTAGCAATATTTACAATGTATAAAATTTAGTTTAACTTGGACAGCTGTGAAATTTTAATTACTAATCTTAACAGATAAGTGCTATAACTAATATGCTTACTTTATTTCTTTAATGCATGTTAATGTACAGTGCTTTAAAAAAAAAAAAAAGCCACAGTATTAAAAAAAAAAATTTAAAGGCACCCAAACCAAGGATTTTGTTAGATGTGTTCATCATCAATACCTATAAATAAACTCTAACCTGGAACACTCACGCCGCTAGTTTGGGCACTAACTAGACCATTTTCAATGGAACAAACAGCAAAGAGCTGGCACTGTAATGTGCTCGAGGTAAGAATCTAGAGGGTATCATTCAAAAAAGGAAACTGAGTGTTGAAGAGAAAGCACTGTGCAAAGCATCATTCCCACTCTTAATGTTGCAGTAAAAATGTAAATAGTGGTGCTAAAATTGTTCTAAAATGGGGATGGTGGTTGGGAATCTTTTCATACTCTTGGACATTAGGGAGGCTAGTTTATGTATCACTTGCTTCTAGTTCTGTCGTATTAGCAATTAGCCTGTCCTGGATCAAAGGTTCGGTACTTTACCTTGACTCGCATTCCATTATTGATTTGAAATGCTCAGTGTTTGCTCACATTTGGTGAAAATACCTTTTGAAGACATATTCTCTGAGCCTTAAAATGGCGGACATCGACAGTACTGTAAGATGCACTGCCAGCAGCTTCGATTCTTCTCCTTTCCTTACAGACAGTAATGTTTTCTAAGACAGAAATCAGCCTAGTGTACCAATGTTTCGTTTTGGGGATGAAAAACTATTTCATTCAGAACATTTTGTGTGGAAAGGTCCTCTTTGCATTTGGGATGTTCCTGGAAGCGTCCCCTGAAGAAACTGCCTGAGGAATCTTTGCCAGGCTGTACCAGACTTTTTTTTTCCTTATGTGTATTATACATATTTTCCTTAAAATGTCTTCATTGGTTGAATGGCTAATATCTGTAGTAATATTTTAGGTACCCGTTGGATTTTTAAAGGAAGATTATTTATTTTCAAATTTGCTGCTATAATTGAAACTTAATAACTGGTCCTGTTGATTGTGCCTTTCATCACTGTTTCTCTGTGCCACAACTGTTCATGTGTATTTGAAATAAAGAAGTTAAAAAAGCTATGTGGAACTCAAGATGACCTTTTTTTTTTTCCTTAAAGAAGTTTTTGTTATAGATTCTGTGCACTCACCAGAGACAGAGACAGCGACAGCAAGAACTTGCCCATCACAATCTCTTCTTCTCCCAGGACTTTGGCATATATGCGCACGCACACACAGAGTTTCAAGCCCCCATGTCTAGGACTTGAACCATGGTCAACCATGTGGGAGTCCAGAGCCTTAACCACTACACCACTTGCTGGCTATTCAAGATTCCTTATAATAAAAGTGGGTGAAACTCTGAGTAAATTTTTTATTAATTTTGTTTAACACTGATGTAAATAGTTTATTTTCAGTTAGAAATAGCAGTGGATCCTTTATGAGGGTGTTGGGGGAAAGGAGAAGGGAGAAAGCCTTGCTGTCAAGGCAGTGGTGTCAAGGTTATGTAGGTGTTCGTTCACCTCCTTACGTGAGAGGGTTCCCAGAATAAGCTGCCGCCATGGCCTCTCTGGTCTAACGTATTTGGGAGGTTTTGCTTATTTTTGGCTTGGGTTTTGTTTTGTGTAGAAAATGCTGTTTTACTGCTGTTTAGGGCGATCTGCAGTGATTCCTGCTCGAGTTACATTACCAGTTAAAGATGCTTTTGGTGGTTAGCCTGGGGTCATGTGGCCTATTTAACTTTTTAACATACTGTTCTTTAGACATGGGATAGACTGCACGTTGTAAATGAAGAGCAAGGAGGAGGGGGTACGATGATTATCATGTCTTCCAGGACACTCGTTCAAAAGTACTTATTCATAAACACAGTATTACATTTTTATTTTCACCTGTGCTCTCGGTATTTTATATGTAGCTCTTGAGTGTGCAAATATTAAAATAATATGCATGCTTCAGTTTAAAAAATATTTATTACAGAAATGTACATTTAATTAGTTTTAAGGAATGTACTTGACAATAGTGTTAACATATTTCTTCAAATTTGCAAACTTTACACCTTTAAGATATCTACAAAGATAGGTTATTTACAAATTTTACAAAAAGTCATCACTGCACCAATACTGCCGACATAGTTAAGGTTGTGTACTGTCACCTTTCTCTTCACTTCACTCTGTACTTGTAGAAGGAACAGAGGGTGTGGGTGAAGTTCCACCCCAGTGCCAGGGACAGCCCGTACAGGAGAATGAGAAGTGCAAATGGGTAGAGAAGAATTACCGTATTCTTCAAAAATGGCAGTGCTAGAAAAGGAAACAAATCCAGATTGATTTTTTTTTATAAAAGAAAGATGACTAATAAACGAATGTTTTGAAAGACAGCGCTTCAATATTTGGGGCCAAAAATGATTGCATATTTTGAATCAGACGATGCTTTTCATGGTCAGAGCTATACTAATTGTGCGACTCTGCTTCCTTCTCATTCAGGCCTCTGAAGAAACTGAGAGGGATAATTTCGGCACGCAGGCTGAGGGGAAGCAAACCGGGAGTAAGAGGCTAAAAGTGAGGGACAAGTGCCACAAATCCTGAGAAGAACGGTGACTGTAAACCTGTGTCTACTCAGAAGCCTGTAGGAGGCCACCTTAATGGGGGGAAACATCTCCTAGCCATATGAGATTTTCCAGGATTAAAAGAACCACTACACCCTCACTTTGAGAATGTACAACCTGTGTCCTAAGCTTTAGGAAAGAACAAAATCTTCTAAATAAAAAGCCTAGCCCCAAATATTCGTATTTCTTGCTCACTACACAGTCTGACCCATGTAGTTCTTGTACAGGAAATTCTTTCCTGGAAACTGAGCTGTACTCAAACTGTGCTGCGTGGTAGGAGTGTTCAAAATCCACTTGGGAAGCCGTGCCGCAGGGTTCTAGTCACTGAAGCACTTTCTCAAAATACATGAAAATTCATTAGAAACCAGATATAAAATGTTACAAACATCTCACTAGGGAAAAGACTCTTGATCCCCAAATGAACACACCACAATAAGGGGTTGGGTGAAGTGGTCCCTGACGGCCAAAGGGGTAGTGGTGGGGAGTGGGTCCACCGCTGACCAGGGAGCCAGCTGTGTGAGTGAGAGGTGTGTATTTACAGTAAGGTCCTAGTCATCCAGAGTAACAAGGAAAAAAGGGCTAAAAAAATACCGAATACGTACACGCAGTGCTAACAATCTAAGATCTCTAGACTTTATTTGATGGAGATCATTTAACAAAAATGGAGGTTAATGTATGTTCTTCATTCATTTTAAATGAACTGGCCACAGGATTTAAGAGTAAATTTGCAAATACACCCTGAGGTCAGTAAACACTGGGCCTGACTGATGAGCATCTACAGAACTAAAACCTAAAAATAAAAGTGTAATTCAAAAAGTTTACAGCAATTCAGCTCACACACCTGTGTGCCCGTCCACCTGGCTGAGCCCTTCCTCTGCCCAGTTACTGGTGACTCAGGACCCGAGAGCCAGGGGTAAAGGGAGAACGTGGTCACAGATTCCTGCCAGTAACTGGGAGTCGGTCCGGCTTAACGGGGTTTCTTGAAATGATACAGCGTAACTGGTGTTTAGGAATACACTGCAGTAATTCCTGCCTGAGTTACGTTACAGCAGTAAATAAAATTCTGTACCTCCGTGCCATTTTCTAGCTGTGCAACCACAGGTAAGTTACTTAATCTCTGTGCCTTATTTTTCCTCGCCTGAAAGATGGGTTAGGAAAACCTATGTCACACCATTGTTGTGAAGATTGAGAGAATTCCTGTAAAACCCTTGGGGTGGCCTGTAAGTGCACCCTACAGTTAAGCTATTAGTAATCACTGCTGCAACTCCTCTCCCTGCTACATTCTCAATCACCAGCAACGTGAACTTATACTACTTACCACTGTAGCCTAGGAAGGTCACATAAATGTAATAGCCGACTGCAATCAACCACAAGGTATTTCCAACTAAATATCCAATAAATGTGTCTGTTAGGATAACATCTGTCGGAGGAGACGCACAGAGTGAGTTTCTTGATCAACGCACACGGTGAAGACATAACTGCGCTTTGAGAAGCAACTGCTACTTACGGTTGATGAAAAAGAGCTGGATAAAATGCAAGATGACCAGGAGTGGATAAAAAGCATTCAGGTGCACATCAAAGGCGTAGCCCCACTCCACATCATAGTCTCTGCTCTGTCGTTTCACTAAGTACTTGTTAGAGATGAACCTGAAGAGCAAAATCAAAATGTCTTTAATCATACAAAGTGAATTCTATAAACAGCTACTGACAACCTTCTGCGTGCCAGACGTTATTCTAAGTTCTGGAGATTCAGTAACAAACCAGACAAGAATCTTCGCCTTGATCTAGTGGAGAAGACTGATGATAAATGTACGTTGGGCAGTACTATGGGAAGATAAAGCACTCGAGAAGGAGGGAGAGCACAAACTTGAGGTGCAGTTTAAATGCAGTGGTCGTGAAGTCACGCTTGGGCAACAACCACGGGGCAGGGTGGTGACGGTGTGTGGCAAGCCTCAGGAAGGAGTAAGGAGACCTGTGCATCTGTAGGAAGAAAGGGGACGGGGAGCCCGATCTGAGGCTGTGGCCATCTGAAGACCGACCTCTGGCTTTTACTGCTGGTGAAATGAGAAGCAATCGTGGAGTTGCAAGCAGAGTGTTGAGTTCACATGTTTTGATGGCTCTCCCTGGTGGCTGATCTGAGAATGGACTAGGGACAGGAGTGGACGCAGAGACCAGGGGAAGGCTGCTGCGAGGAAGAGATGAACAGAGCGGCTGGTGGCAGCGAAGATGAGATGTGGGGTATGCAAGAGCTGGAAGGTAGCACCAGCAGGGCCCTGTGTGTGGCACGGATATGAGAACAAAGAATCAAGGAAGGCTGAGATTTGTCCTCTGAACAAGCGCAAGTGGGAGCTGCCACTCCGAAGGTGCGGCTGGCTGCAGGAAGAATGGTCTTGAAGTGGGAGAGAGAGTGCAGGAGATGGAATGTGGACCTGTTATGCTCAAGTGCCTGTGAGTGTGGAGTCGGGAGCTGTACGTAAAGTCGAGTTTAGCGGAGAACAAATGAACTCACCAGCATGGAGATGCTACTTAAACATGGGCCTAAGCGACATCAGCAACGAGAACGAACAGGGACGGCAAACAGGTCCAGGGCCTAAGATGTGGCTCAAACCACAATTAGGAGGTGAGAGAAACAGGAGATGCCAAGCGCCGTATCTAGCCCTAAGAACAACCACTCAAGCTCATGTCCCTGCTCTGTAGCATGACCAACTAGTTTTCCAGTTAAATGACAAATGAACATAAAAAGTGATATCCAGTTAACAGAAATGTAGATCTTACGAAAAAAATTATTTTTATTATAAACACACCTGTGGAAACTCAATGTACTTTTTAATGTGTCATTTCATTTCCATTCAAGGACACAATTAAAATACTGAGACCAGCAGCCAACATAATGGTTATATCACTGGACTCCCAGGTTCGAGTCCTGGATCCAGGGCAGCTTAAAACTCTGCATGCGTTCCCAAGAGGAAAATGGAGAAGGAATTGTGGCGTGGTCATCCCTCCGGGGGGTGATTTCCCACTTTCTGTGTTTCTCTCTCTGGTGAGCATATGCACCCTATAGCAAAAATCTCTCTTTAAAAAAAAAACAAAAACACAAAACTATTTCTATAATGAAAAAAAAAATAGAAAATAAAGCAGTAGAGGTTCTAATAAACGTGGTCTAGCACTTAGTTTTCTGAAAATGTCAAAATAATTCTGCTTCACTTGAACGAACTGGAACTTACCAAAGCACTGCCCGTTTTAGCCAAGAACAGGTGCCATTAAGATCCTCTGAGGAGAATATGGAGGCCACCCCAAGTGCCTCCCCTGCTGCCTCTTGCCCTTGGCTTGCCCCTGAAATGGGTGCCTTCTAAGCATCCGTCCTCAGTCCGAGTCTTGCCTTTAGGACACAGACATTTGTCTTTTTTTTTTTGGGGGGGGGGGGGGACAGGTTTTCACTATAGGGTGCATGTGCTCTCCAGAAAGAGAGACAGCGAGAAATCACCGTCGGGGGGATGGCCACACTGCAATCCCTTCTCCCCCATTCTCTTCTCGGGATCTTGGGCGGGCACGCATGCACACGCGCTCGGCATGACTGTAAGCCACCGGGTCTGGGACTCAAACCGTGGTCGGCTACATGGGAGTCCAGCGACATAGCTATTATGCGAACTGCTGGTCCCCAGACATTTGTTCTAAGATCTCAAAGACAACTGTGTTCTCACCTCCCATCATGGTGCCTATCATGTCCTCAAATTGGCTCAGGCTGTTGCTCAGGGTCGTCCACCTCCGTGTCTACTGACCTTCATTTCCACTAAATATCCAACAAGCTCCTCAACAGGTCCAGCGTGAAATGCTTCATCTATTACTCAAGGATCAAAGCCCACGGCTTGCAGGCCATCCCAAAACAGGCCTCGGCCTCCTCCCTCTCCCCTCTGAATCCACCTCTCGCCTCTCTGTTCCTAGTCACTGCACTATTCTGGGCATCCTCTACTCACTCACTCCAAAATTAACGAGAGAGACAGACATGCACACGGAGAAGGCTTCTATGACAGGGTCCATCACTGAGAGTCTCCCTCAACCAACCGGGATCACAGGTGCCCACTGGCAGATACAGTAATGAACCAAACAGACAAAAACCTCGGCCTTGACCCAGTGGAGAAGAGCGACGATAATAAATGCACATTGGATGGTACTATGGAAAAATAAAACAATCGAGGAGAGAGAATACAAACTTGAGATGCAATTTTAAATGTGATAGCCGTGAAGTAACGTTTGGGCAGATCCAGCATGTTTGGATCGACCCACTTTCTGAACCCAGGTCCCCATCTGGCTGTAGCACTGCAGCCCCACCGTGTCACCTGCACCACCTGGCTGGGCCTCTGTCTTACACAGAACATTGTGTGTAGCCTAGCCTACCTTTCCAGCTCCTCCACATCACTGAAGAGATTTTTCCTGAAGTGTGACGTTGGTATTTCCTTACTTCAAGCCTCCAAGTTCCCTCTCTTCTATCCTCCAACCACACATGCAGCCTATGAGGTAATGCTCGGTGTATTTTTCTGAACTGCATTAAAGCCACTTTCTCTAGTCGCATGTCTCCCCTGCCATTCAGTGTCAGCCTGTGGTCCCAGACCTAGCACACTGAGGCTGGCTCCTGTGGCATGCCAGTGGGATGATCACAATGACATGTAATCATTTCTAGCTCCTCACACAATTCACAACACAGCATGGGTTCTCAAAAGCATACTGAGTGGGGCCAGCAGGTGGCATAGTGGGTAAGGTGCTAGGCGCTAGACACACATGGTTCATCACAGTTCGAATCCCGGACACAGTGGCTTGAAACTCACACCAGGCATGTATGTGTGCATGACCAAAATCCTGAGAATGAAGGAATTCCAGCATCCCCCATCCACACGGGGGGTGGGGGGTAATTTCTCTTTCTCTGTCTGTCTCTCTCTAGTGAGTGCATGCGCTCTATAGTGAAAATCCCCCCCCCCAAAAAAAAAACATACTGAGCCCTTTTTTATTTTCATTCTATAACTAGGGCTTGGTTTCTGTGCCCTACCCCTCTCTGCCCCGAATCACTGTACTCATGGTAGAAAGCTTGCTACAAACTAAACTATTTCTTTGAAAGCCTTATTTATTAAAATTTTTTCACAAACCATGTAGTTATGAATATGTAACATTAGTGAGCAATGTTAAGTCAGATTTTAGAATTCTGGATGAACGGTACACAGCATTATCAACCATCTGGCACATCCAAAAACTGTATCACACCAGTCAGATGTTACAAAGGAAAATAAAAGTTGGCATCATCAGAAGTTACAGTCTTACAATTTTGTTTAAAATATTAATAGTTTCCATACAGCGAACACCTAATTATGTGCCAGGTGCTTTTCATGTTACAGTCCTCTCAGACATCTGACAAAATAGCTCACTCACTCCACTTTAGAGAAGAGGAGACCTGGGCTAAGACTTATACCAATGCCGGAACTGGCATCTGAACCCTGTGACCTTCTCTGCAGTCAAAGTGTTCTACCGCGTTCTCTCTGACATCCCTCCTCAACCACTGACCCACTATGGAGGTCCCTTGTCACATCCGCTGCCCATCATCCAGTATGCCCATCACTCAGGAGCTTTATTTGTGAGAGAGCAGAAAAACCCAACACTAGATCTATACCCAGTACACTGCTCTTGTCTAATCAGTCCCAGAGAGAGAGAGAGACCCCTTTCAATAAAACCTGTGTGTGCGAGTGTTTTATTCAGAAAGAAAAATCCTTGACACAGATGTACTTGATTTTTTTTTTTTTTTTTTTTTGGAGAGGTTTTTCGCTATAGGGCGCGTGCGCTCGCCAGACAGACAGAGAGAGACATAGAGACAGAAAGCGAGAAATCACCCCCCAGGGGGGGTGGTCACGCCGCAATCCCTTCTCCTCCATTCTCCTCTCGGGATCTTGGGCACGCACGCACATGCGCCCGGCGTGAGTTGTAAGCCACCGGGTCCGAGACCCGAACCGCGGTCGACTACGTGGGAGTCCAGCAACATAGCCATTACGCTAACTGCTGGTTCCCCAGATGTACTTGATTTAATGTCAAAGATTCAAAGTCAGACTCCATGAAATAATCTAAACCTTACACTTTCGGAAATGGTGCCCACTGACAAAGGTAAAAAACTGCTATCATCCAGACAACTTAAGCAGAACCTGCTAAATGCATGATGTTTTTGCAAAGTCAGGGATTTAGTATGATATAATCATTACTGTAATTATTTGCTGTACTTCAACAATATAGACCTTCCTGAATAGTATTTTTTGATACTGGCAGCAACACAGGAAGATGAGTTATAATAACCTAGGTAGTCAAAATTGATAGTTTCTGGGGCTGGCAGGTGGGGTGGCGGTTAAAGGCACTTGATTCCCACATGGCAGATTGCAGATTGAGTTCCAGACCAGGTGGCTTGCTTTCTCACTTTCCCTTTCTCATCAAATTAAAAAATAATTACAAGTGGAATTAAATAAATAATTCTTTAAAAAAAATGGATAGTTTCTGTTAAGCTACCTTGGTTTCAATTGCTGAAAAACCAAAATTACAGTACTTACCACATTAAAGTTGATATTAGAAGGCCAACACCAACACAATCTATGAATACAACCCAAAGAAGCAGCTTTATGGTCTCAAAAAACCCCATGTCCAGCACAAAGCCAAATCCTATAGTGGACACTGAAAGAAAGATGGACAAGATTCATGCTGGCACTCTGCTAGGTTCTGGGTACAGGACACATTCCCTGCTTTCAGATGCCCAGACTAGAGTGGGGACAAGGAAACAAAGCTCCCAAGATGTGTTCCATGGACCTGATGTAAAAACATACTCACACCATGGCCACTGAGACAAACTGAATGACCTTAGTGACATAAACATGGTGCACTTTCTTGCTAGTAGTTTTTCTGGGTATAGAAAGGCACTCATATTTTAGGTCCAGTAAAGGATGAAAAACACCCTACACGCTATAACATGTTACTTCAACACCCTAAATGTGACTGGGACCCTTTCATTATACTACAGGAGAACTTAAAAGTAGTTTCTGAAATTCACATGAGTACTTTCAGAACGCTCACTCTGGATCTGCCTGATTGTGAAATGCAATTTCCCATCTCAATATTCCTTTGCACATTAAGTTGGCATTAGGGTATCGAGTCATAGTAGTTAAAAGACAAGAGTGACTCTTGTTCCCTGCTTTTCAAAGTCCCGAGGTAACAGTTTACTCTGGCATTTGCTTAGGTCCTGTAAACCCAGAAAGGAATACACCCTTCTTTCCTTTGAGTAGATTTCTGAACCTTCGTGGGGGTGGGAGGGGGAGCTTCAAACATTCCCAAATCCTGACACACAACACACTTTTAACAAAAGATCCTCCAAATGACAAATCTAATCTGAAGTGCTCAGTTTGTTTTCAGGCCTACTGCAACACTTACCACAGAGCCAGATACTTAGTAAGACCAAGAAAGCAGGGTCATCTCGGGCCCACTGGTCCTTCGTCTGCTTCCGGTAATGAAAGTTTCTGTAAACTCTCTGTGGGGAAGTGAACAGGTAGAGCATCTGCCAGGCAGCGAACTCAAAGTCCATCTGCCGGAAACGGAAAAGCCTTCTCAGGTACTTGTACCGCTTTGCTCCAGCTGTGTGTCTGGCTGCATCTCTGGAATTCAAGACTCCATTCCCCTGCATAGAGGAACCCATTGACGTACTTGGTAACATTTCCCTAGACAGAAGGAAAAAAGTTCTTTCACACACACTTGGAAGAAACTTTTGACTAGCAGCACCCCTCTCCCGAGTTACTTAGCAGGGAGGTCATTTACATCTTCTCCCACGCCTTGGAAGGGTTCGGGGTCAAAAGCAAAGACAGTTGTTCTGAGGCTTGCCTACGGGTTGGAGAACTGCTGATGGCACTACCAGGAGGGCGACGCCAACCCTTCTGAACACTTGGCAGCGCTCACGTGTTTCCCATACTTCACCTCATCCGATCCCGACAGCCCTCCCAGGTAGCTCCTGCTGGCTGAGGGCGAGAGAGCAGGCAGAGGGAGGTGAAGTGACCTCCCTGTGAGCACAAGACAGTGACAAGGCGGAGCTCAGAAATGACTCAAACTCCCGAGCCTTTAATGAAAAAACTTTGCTTAAGTCGATTCGAAAATGGTATTACCAAAGAGGTAAAATAAGTGACCTGTTCACCCATGAACGTGCAACCAGCAAGCTCTTCCTTCACTAGGATGTGATTTTTTTTTTTAAAGGGAAACTCCAGTTCCGACTGTTTTGCTCCCAGAACAGTTCAGCAGGAAAACAGAGTGGGAGGCCAGTCCAGGCAGTCCGGAGCAGGTGAGTGCAGGTCACCGCCGGGCCCTACGCCCACAGTCGTCCTCCACTCCATCTTGCAAGTCTCCGGCGCGGCGGGTATGGCCGCCAAATGGAGCAAAGGAAAACAGAGCGCCCAGTTACATACGGATTTCAGACAGGCAGTGATCAGCGTTGTAGCATGAGCAGTTCCACACAACATTTCGGACACGCTCACACCACAAACCACTCCTCTGTCTGAGGCTCGAATGTGACCGGGGTCCTTAATTTCCCCCGATAACGGGGGGCCGGGTGCGGACACGGCCACTGCTCGGCCGCAGTGACGCCGGACCGCCAGCTGCCGCAAGGGATGATCCTCGGCTCAAGCCCCAGGCGCGCGCGGGCCGAGCTGTCCCCAGGCCTCACCTGGAGCCCTGCTGCGGCCTCGACCCGGGTCCGAACTATCCAGCCTCGGCGGCCCAACAGCCGAGCCCAGCAACAGCGGGGCCAACTTCCCTGGCCGTAACGTCACTGGAGCTCCGGGCGCGCCGCGTCAAGTGCGCCCACTTCCGGCACACGTACCGCCCACCGGCCCCGGAAGTTATGGTGACAGCTTCCGGTTCATTCCGCCGCTGGCGCTGCTTCGGCCCAGCGGGGTCGTGGCAGTCGGGCAGAGAGAGGGTCGCGGCGCGGCGGGCGGGAGGATGCCCCGGTATTACGAGGACAAGCCGGAGGGCGGCGCGTGCGTGGGCGTGAAGGAGGACCTGGGCGCGTGTCTGCTGCAGTCCGACTGTGTGCTGCAGGTAGCGCGGCCCGCGCTCCGGGTGGTGCCTCGAGGAGGCAGGGCCGGGCGAAGGGGCCCCGGGCGGCCTGCGGAGGCCATCGGGGGCCGTGGTTTCCATTCCGAGATGTAGACCCGCTCAGCCTCCTGACCTGGGGCGGCCCCCTGAGCTGTCGGAGCCCCAGTTCCCTCAGGTGTCCAGAGGGAGGCAAACGGTACCCACCCCTTCGGGTTGTTGAGAAAACGTGATTTCGATTCGAGCGTTCTTTGGACGCTGGCAACACCGCTAGACGCTCGAGCGCAAGGAGAATGGAGACAGGTTTCTTCCGCGCCGAGAAGTGAGACTAGAATTACGGTAGAGCGTTACATGGGCTTGGTACACTGTGCTGGCTGGTGGTTTTCCCTACTTTCTCATTTGTAACGGGATATATGCTAAATTTGCCGAAATGCATTCTGAGTCGCAGTTGTTGACGTTCTGGAAACGCGGCCGCGCGGTGTTGTCACCGTTTTGTGTCTTTCCCTGCGCTGTTCCCGCGGTGAAGTCTCGGCGGTTCTCTGCACCCAGACGGAAGGCAGTGACACATGCCATGCAATGAGGTTCGAAGTGGACCTGGGACCCAGGTTGTGGTTAGAGGCCTAGTAAACACACTTGCCTCTTCCAATTACAGGAGCCGGATAAGGGGGGCAGTCAAGTGTGTGCAGTTGTTTTTGCATCTTGGAATGTAGTTCGGGAATTGTTCCCATTTCAAAGATGGCTGTCCCCAGATGGACATCTGCTGTCAGGCTGTCTCTTTCCACTGAGGCATAATTTGCGTTTGGTTCACGCACGTTGGCAATCTGCCAGACTCGCCTCTCAAATGTCTAGGAAAACTTTAGGGTTGTTATAAATTCAAGGGATTTTCTGGTTGAACTTGTGCAAGTGAGGAGACCTTGTTCCAGTTCCCCTGTCCGGGTTTCCAGTCTGCTGCTTCATTCACTGGTGCCTGTGTCCAGGCAGCTCCTAGTGACTGCCTGTTAAGTGGCAGGCGGTGCTGGGTCCGGGGCTCCAGAGCTGGATCTGTGTCAGTCTGTATGTAAGCTTGGTGTAAGGGAGAAAGCGACAGGTAAGGATCTTAAGTTCCTGCCATATGGGCTCTGTAAGCATTTACTAAATACTTGTTTAATGAATAAATCAAAGCAGATAAATGCCTGAGCCCAGAGGAGATCAACTGGTTTTGTTTCAGAGTTTGAAAACTTCTCAGGATTGACATTTGAGCTGAGTCCTCCAAAGGTTGAGCAGTAGTTTATGAAATAAAAAAAGGAAGGGCTGTGATGGTTGTGAGAATCTGGAAAAAAAAAAAAAAAGTGCAGAGGCAGGGGTGTAGGAGAGCCAGTAGAAGCTAGTGCCCGTGGGGCCTGGGATCTGAGGAGTGTGACAGGCTGGAGAGGAAGGGTGCAGCCAGTGTGACGGCCTGGGCGCGCTAGGGTGAGGAGTGTGGATTTTATCCTGGCGTTCACCAGGAAGGCCGTGGAGGTGAACAGTTAAAGCATTCAATAAACGCCCAAATTGAAATAATTTCATCTCCACAAAAACTTCCCCGTGGAAGTAGAGGACAATATAGAATACGAAGTTGGTTTTTTGCGATGATTAATTTAGCAAACATTTACCGAGTGCTGAGTTCTAACTCAGGGAACAAGTAATCATGAATGGGACACATTCTCTGCCGTGTAGAAAGTGGATGGGGGGGGCGGCTAGGAAGCTGTGGGCGGAGAGGTGGCCAGGATATTGAGTATGTTGCCTTGTTGATGCTGGATTTGGCCACCTAGGAAAACCTGATGTTCATAAACAGCCCCTGGGATGAAAGTGCAATCGCAGTTGGTGTTAAATTTATCCCAACGGTGACTTCAGCTGGAGTATACAAGGGCAGCAGTGACGTGAAGCCCACGTTGTGCTTGGCAGGTCCAGCAGTCTTCTACCTTCTTGGATGGTGTCACTGGTCGCTACTGCCCACCTCTCCCCACGGGGGACTCTGAAGACCAAGGACATGTGCCTGAAGTGTATGGCCAGATCATGCATGGTGCAGATTGCTGATTCCTCAGCTTTTTTTTGGGGGGGAAGAGGTTTTTGCTATAGGGTGTGTGCGTTCACCAGACAGAGAGAAAGCGAGAAATCACCCTCCAGAGGGCGTGGCCACACCGCAATCCCTTCTCCCCCATTCTCCTCTTGGGATCTTGGGCACGCATGCACACGCACCCGGCATGAGTTTTAAGCCACTGGATCTGGGACGTGAACTGCGGTGGACTACATGGGAGTCCAGCGACATAGCCATTATGCTAACTGCCGGTCCCTATGCCTCAGCTTCTTGAGTAGAGAAGTTAATCTGATTTTATGGCAGGTGAAGGCTATATAGTCTCTTCTTGCCAATCTTTTAACCCGCCTGAAACCTGCAGCACCTTCCTCTAGGGAGGAATTCAGCATAAACGAGTATTTATGAATAGTTGTAGGTGGTGCTGGGGAGCTAGTCAGGGAACCAACAGTAGGGGTCAGAGAAACTCGGTAATTGTGATACGGACGTAAATTCCAGTAGGGCTGGAGAAGAGAAGCAAGGAAAAAGATTATGAAGCCATCCCTTGGGGGACCAGCAGTTAGCGTAATGGCTATGTCGCTGGACTCCCATGTAGTCAACCATGGTTCGCGTCCCGGACCCGGTGGCTAAAACTCACGCTGGGCGCGTGTGTGTGCGTGCCCAAGATCCCAAGAGGAGAATGGAGGAGAAGGGATTGTGGCCCTGGGGGTGATTTCTCGCTTTCTGTCTGTCTCTCTGTCTCTCTGTCTCTCTCTCTCTCTCTCTGGCGAGCGCACATGCCCTATAGCAAAAACCTCTCAAAAAAGAAAAACAAAAAACAAAAACAAAAAAAAGACATCCCTTGGATCCGTTTCCTGGGTTTATGACCCCTGGGTAATCGGAAAGGGTGAAGCTCTGTCAGGGGACCCTCACTCACAGGGTATCTGCCTTATGTCAGACTTGCTGACTCTTCATCGGAATCACCCGGAGGTGGGGACAGGCACTCTTTACCGGACAGATTCCACTGCTGCTCCCACCCTCTCCCCGCCTCCCCACACGTTAGCCATTTCCTCGGTGATTCTTGGGCACAGCCATGTTTGGGAGCACCAAGTGATCTCGACCTCAGGGCAACAAAGCTCGGGAGCGTCTTAGTTAGGATATGGGTTCATGTACATGTCCCAGAGGCCCAGAAATAACAGTGGCTTAGCCAAGATAGAGAATTCTCTCTTTTGTGCATGTGAGTAGGACCCGGGTGGCTTCCTCAGGCTTCCATGGACCCAGACCCTTGATCTGCAGCTCTAGGTGCTGTGACAGGAGGCAGGATATTGCTCTTCTACCCGGTCCACGACTGTCTTCTTCCACACCATCAGGCCCTGTGACACGGTGTAGGTGGGAAGGGACAGGCCTCTTTTCTAAGGACCAACCCAGAGGTTTTACACCTTAGTTCCTGCACATTCCATTGGCTAGAATTTAAGGATGTGACCACACCCCGCTGTCAGGGAGGCTGGGAGATATAGCCCAGCCAAGTGTTCAATAAAAAGGGACAGCTCGCAGTCTGTCATTCAGGG
Source organism: Tupaia tana (assembly GCA_026018925.1). Taxonomy (NCBI): domain Eukaryota; kingdom Metazoa; phylum Chordata; class Mammalia; order Scandentia; family Tupaiidae; genus Tupaia; species Tupaia tana. The sequence continues at coordinate 141,031,335 of JAKSZU010000003.1, forward strand.
TAAAAGGGGATGATGAACTGACATTTCTCTGTTAGCTTTAATGTGTCTACATAGCTCTTTCCACCGGGTAGTTGGCAGTATAGGCTGGAAGCTTGTGAAGAGGTAGCATCTTAGATATCTACGGCTTGGGAGGCATCAGGTTATGAGTAAGTTACAGCCTTTTGTCCCTGTGCTGTTCCTCTGGCATGCCCCGGCGGCAGTGTTGCGGAGTTTGGGGAGGAAAGTGAAGAGGCAAGGATGCCAGCTACTCTGTTCCAGTGTGAGAGTCACTGAGATTTGACAGTTGAATCTAGGGCCCAGACAGACTAGAAAGCGGCCACAATTCCTGGGCAGCAGGAACACCACAGACGTGGTACTCTCGCTTTCTTTGGAGTAGAGGTTAGGGGAGTGTGACTGGCAGCTGCAAAATCCAGGTTGGGAAGCCCAAACCTGCTTGAGAGGAAACCCCACATTGTGCAGGTGAGACCTGCTACATTTTTCCTGGTGCATGAACAGACCAGAGGTCTCTGTTGCGGTGTACTCCAGCCCACCGCATTAACATCGTCTGTACTGACCCTAAGCGTTCTCACCGATGTTTGAGTTTCAGCCACAAAGGGATGGACAGACCAGTTTCTAGAGTTTATATAAACTATATAGAAAAGTATCTCATAGAAATTAATGTTTTTAAGAACTCGAAGAGCCGCCTCGAAGTGCTCAAAATTATTTTATGAATCTTTCATTCTATCCTTTTCTCTTTAAGCACTAACAATGAAAATGAGGAACTGTAGTAAAATTTACTAGTTTCTTCTTGTTTAACATCTTATAAAAACTATTTTTAGGAAGGACAGTTATTTTGGATTTTGTGAGAAAATTTCCCAGGTTTATATTATTTTGTGTGTCATAGGAAGGAAAATCTCCTCGACAGTGTTTGAAGGAAGGATACTGCAAAGCTTTGAAATACTCGTTTTTTGAGTGTAAAAGATCCATGGTAAGTGGTTAAAGATTTTTAAAAGGTTATGCTGGGGCCAGCAGATGGCATGGTGGTTATGGCGTTGGACTCCCATATAGCCAACCACAGTTTGAGTCCCAGACCTGGTGGCTTGAAAATCATGCCGGGCATGTGTGTGTATGTGCCCAAAATCCCAGGAGGAGGATGGAGAGAGGGTTGTGGTGTGGCCATCTCCCTGCGGGGGGTGATTTCTCACTTTCCCTCTCACTGTCTCTCTTCAGCAAGCGCACACACCCTATGGCTAAATAAATAAAACTTACGCTAAGATCATCTACATGGAGTTAAATATTTAAGTGGCTTAATATCTGGCTGTCAGAAAAGTCATGACACATTTTTGCATAGAAAAGAGAAGTACATCATGACTTTTCTGCTGATCCAAAACTTACAGGTCGGTTGCAGTGACAGTGTGGGGAAAAGTATAGGTAATATTTTTTACTCCAACGTCAGTCCAACTCAGACGGCTTTCGTGAACCCTCGCAGCTGATTGTTCTGTCATTCATGGTGTCATGCTAACAGAGCGGCTGGCCTTCCTGAGTTTCTCTGTGTAAGAATGAAGTCTTGCCAGATAAAAATATACAGAGGTTGATGCTGGTTACTGTGAATTCAGGTCATTCGGCAATTATTCACAGACCCGTAGTGTGGGAATCTAAGGCCTATCTTACATAACAAAAGGAGAATGTCAGTATCTGTGTTTGAATTCTGGACTGATGAATCATGGGAAAGAGGCCTAAAAAGACATTACAGATTTATGGGGTTCCACTCTAGCATGGTTTGATTCGAGAAAAGATCTACAGAGATCCTTGGAATGGACACTGAGATCCTTTTCTTGTGGAAGGGAGAATATGAAATCAGAAATATGAATATCCCTTTAGTGAAAGCAGTAACTTAGACTTCAGCCTGCTTTTATTTAGGAAATACACTGCACATCTTTTCCCTTTTGTTGACGAAACAGGAGGTGCAGAGATTCATGATCCAGGAGGCCAAACGGGACCTAAGCGTGTTTGCCAGCAAATCAGACCCAGGGAGGGTGTAAAGTTAGAGCGGATTTGGCCACGCTGTTTTCCTTTCTCAAGTGACACAATTATCTGGCATGTTTTCCTGTCATTTAATGTAAAAAGAAGGGTTTTCTTGCCTTCCCTCGTATAGTTACGTAACATGAAAGCCTCTAGCTTTCTTAGAATTTCAAGGCATGCTTAGATCGTTGAAGTCACAAAGGGATAGTGTAGGAGATAACGGCGAGGTGTACTGTGTAATCACATCTCGCGACTGGATTTATATAAACTCCCTGAAATTCCTGCCTAAGGCCCAGTCTGTCATCTCCAAAAAATTAAACAATTAAAATTTTTAAACATTTTAGTTGCCAGAGGGCCGATGTGCTCACCAACAAGAGTCAGAGCAGAAAGCATCCCCTCTCCTCCATTTTTCCATCCTGTCGGGATTTGGGGTTTGCACACACACCACTGCAGGGGCCAGGATTCAGACTGTGGCCTGCCACATGGTGTCTGGCCCCCTTTAACCAGTAGGCCAACCCCAATTTTTTAAATCTTGATAATTTTCCTACCTTTTACAGAAATTTGTAATGATCTTGAATAAAAAGTAGAGATGTTCTGACCATTTCTAAATATTAATGTAAGGCAAAGCTTCACTTATACTTTGACACTGGAAAGAGCAAGGCAGGGAATCTTTAGCAGACTAATAGAATCTCATCATTGCCGAGACTGCGTCACTGTCAGTCTTCCACAATGAATGGAGCTGTATCACAGCTGGTGCCGTCTCAGCAACACAGGCTTGGCAGAAACCAGAAACAACAATGTAAGTGTCTAAGTCATTTTGCTTGCTATTTCAGACAGTGCGTATATGTCCCATTGAAGGTGAGATGGGACGTGCGAATCTATTTCCTCTTAGTGCGAGCAGCTCACCATCCAGTTATTCCCGTGTTTCAAGTTTCTTGTGTGTCTGTGAAAATATTGCTACTAGCTACTTCATCTAGCGCTCAGACGCTTTATGGCTGTCTTGTTCCACGCTGGCTATGTGGACTCATTGGTAGTGTCTGCCTCCGACATAACTCCTTCCTGTAGAATTTCTGGGGCAGGATGTTGACTGTCCAATTTTGTCTTAAGAACCCTCCACTCCAGCTACTGCCCTTAAAAGGGGGCTGTACTGTCAAAGGCTTTAGTCAAAGAACATGCAGTCAACCTATGAGGAGGGGATTCACTTTAGGGATTTCTCTTTTCTCTAAGTTGCTGTTTAGTTAAAGGTTTAAATACATAGGAAACTTAAAACATGTAGGAAGTTTGCTAGCAGAACACATCCTGAGTATAGTTCAAAGGAAAAGGTAAATGCAATTTGGCTCCTACTTGAGAAAGAAATCCTTACTGATCACTCTTAAGTGGGACTTTGTTTTTAATGCCATATTTATATATTATTGTGCTTTTTTCTGGGTAGATCTTACAGTTGCCTTTTTGAGTTTGCTGGAAACTGTTTACTTCTCATGTAATGAGATCCTTTACCAAAGTTGTATTTAAACTAATATATTTTACCAAATTTGATGTAATTATACATTTATTTTTCAGCTGGATACCAGATCAAGATTCAGAGGAAGAAAAGGATACTGAAATCATTGTGTTGAAACCAAGGTGTGGTCATTAACACAGAGAAGCCAAAATAGGAAACGTAATTTTTGCCGCATCTGATTGGACTAGTTTCTCCCTCCGTGGGACGCTGCGATTAAATGGTGACTTTTGTTTCTGAATATGTAAACATGCAAAATCATTTACATAAAGTAAATGATTCTCCAGTTATTTTTAGAAGAAAAATTTAATTGAACAATTATAGGCTTGGAAACATAATAAATGTATTTTAAGAATTGCTGTAAAGCACAAAGAATGGAAAGTTTGTTGTTTTTAAACCTGACTTCATCAAATGACACCGTTTGTGCATCCGAAGAGCACTGATGTGACAGACACAATTGATAACACGGAGCATGTCCAGAAAATGTGCCAGGGAAAGTTTAGGGTAAAACTTTTCCTAGCCTACGCAAATTAAATTTAAAATAGCGTTTGGTTTCTGAGAGAAGAAATGCTTCATTTGCACTGATCCACTGATGTAACCAACCTCAGAACTTCTGTGCCACCCAGGGCCAGAGCTGGGCCAAGCCTCGGATGATGGGGCCGAGCTGTTTATCCCCACAACCTGACTTCTGTTTCCTGCTTCCATTTTCAGGCTGTCCCTCTCCACATAACGGTCCAGGGTCAGCCACAGCCCACATCCTTAAGGTCTTTGACCCAAAAAGGAGAGAAAAGCTCCCTTTTCCAGGATCCACAAATCAATTCATACAGAAGGATTCTGGTCTTCTCTGGATCCCCTGCCCATGCATGGGACCAGTCCTGTGGAGAAAGGGATGGACCAGGGACCTCAGCCAGACCTTTGCCTCAGGTGCTGTAACTCATAACCCAGCAGTCACACTGGGGGAGGCTGGGCCTCACTCCCAAAGGAAAGGGATTTGGAGCAAACCAAAGCACCAGATAGTCACTATAAAAAGAGAAAGAAAATGAAAAACATGAAGTGGTTGAAGAAGCTTAGAATTAGAATGATAAATTTATTCCAATCAATATATATTAGAGAACCAAACAGGGATCTAAGTTTCCAATTTCATTTTTGGTATTGAAGACTAACTCCAGCCGTGGCTGCTTTCTCCCTTACCCAAAAAACTTGGGACTGGAAGTGTTTTGGATCTCACCTTTTTTTTTTTCAGATTTTGGAATATTTCCATATATATCATATCTTGGGGATGGGACCCAAGTGTAAACATTTGTGACTCACAGACACTGCCTGTACTTTACCTGAAGTTTTGTTTTTGTTTGTTTGTTTGTTTTTAATTTGCTAGAGGGCACGTGCCCTTGTAGGAAAGAAAGGGAGAGGGAAAGTGAGAAAGCATCCCATGGAGGGGGATGGCCACACCACAACCCCTTCTCTATTTCTTTTTTCGAAAAAGAAGCCACTGGGCCCAGGACTCAAATTGCACAGTTAGCTACGTGGGGTCCAACCACCCTCACTACCACACCACTGGCTGGTCCTGAAGAGAATTTAGTACATTATGTAATTTTTACACCTATATAAGTGCTATAGCGTTTCTTTAACTTTGATTTAAAAAACCCAAAATACATTTATAAGACCTTATCTTTTCTGTTTATTGATAGCTTTATTTGGAGAAATTGACATGCTATTATACAATTCACAATTTTTTTAAAGGGAGTTTTTCCTATAGGGCACGTGTACTCGCCAGAGAGACAGCAAGAAATCACACACACCCCCGGGGTGGAGGATGGCCACACCGCAATTCCTTCTTCATTCTCTCAGGATTTGGGGCATGCACCTGGTGTGAGTTTTAGGCCGCTGGGCCTGGAACTCAAACCACGGTAGACAACATGGGAGTCCAGTGCCTTAACCACTTCACAACCTTCTGGTCCCTCTCTCAAACGGTACAGCTTAGGGGCTTTTAGTAAAACCACCCATACTAATTCTAGAACATTTTTATCACTCCAAAGAAAAATTCCATCAGCAGTTTCTCCCCATTCTCCCTTTCCTCCAGCCTCTGACAACCATGAATACTTACTTTCTACAGATTCGTCTACAGCATAGTCACACTGCAGCCCCTTCTCCATTTCTCCCGTCAGGATTTCGGGCATGCGCACACGTGCCCAGTGTGTGTTTCAAGCAGCCTGGGACTCCGCAGATCCAGCCGCCTTAACCACCGTACCACCGGCTGGCCCACCATCATGTTTTCAGGGTTCATCCATGTGTTGCGTCTACTAGAACTGCTGAATTCTATTCCAGAGTACAGATACCACATCTTATTTATTTATCAGCTGATGGACTTGGGGTCGTTTCCAGTGCAGGCTGTTATGGCTTATTCTGTGAACATTCCTCAAGTTTTGCATGAACATGCTTCCTTTCTCTTGGGCATATACTAAAGAGTGGTGTTACAGGTTATCCAACTGTAACTTTTAAAAAAGTATTTAATTTTATTTATTTTGAGATTTTTGCTATAGGGCGCTTGTGCTCACTAACAACGCAGAGGACAAAAAGAAAGAAATCAGGACCAGCAGATGGTGTCATAGTTACCTTGCTGGACTCCCACGTAGTACACCACGGTTCAAGTCCAAAATCCAGTGGACGTGTGTGTGTGTGTGTGTGTGTGTGTGTGCTTGCCCAGAATCCCAAGAGGAGAATGGAGAAGAGGGATTGCAGTGTGGCCATCCCCTCTGGGAAATGATTTCTCGCTTTCTAGCTCTCTTTCTGCTTCTGTCTCTCTGGTGAGCCCGAGTGCCCTATAGCCAAAAAAAAAAAAAAAAAGAGACAAATCATCTCACCCGGGGGGATGGCCATGCCACAATTCTTTCTCCATTCTCCTTTTGGAATTTTGGGCACACACGTGCACATGTCCAATGTTTCTCAAGCCGCTGGGTCAACAACTTGAACCGCTGTCAACTATGTGGGAATCCAGCACCTTAACCATTATGCTACCTGCTGGTTTGCATTATTATTATTTTTAATTTGCTACAGGGCACACACACTCACCAGACAGATTGAGAAAGCAAGCCACCAGGTCCGGGACCTGAACTGCATCCAGCCATGTGAGAGTCCAGTGCCTTAACCACCAGGCCACCTTCTGGCCCAAAACTGTTACTTTAAAAGTTATGTAAAGGACCAGCAGATAGTGTAATGGTTACATCACTGGACTCCCACGTAGCTGACCACAGTCCTGGACTTGGCAGCTTAAAACTCACACTAGGCTCAAGTGTGTGCCTGCCCAAAACCCCAAAAGGAGAAGGGAGGGATTACAACATGGTCATCCCCCTGGGGGGTCATTTCTCACTGTCTCTGTCTCTGTCTCTGACGAGCACATGCTCCCTATGGACTAGTGGTTAAGGGAGCCAGAGCCAGTGGGTTGAGTCCAAGCCCTGGTGGCTTAGGACATGCCGGGTGCATGTGTGTGAGTACCCAGGGTCTCGGTGGACTAGAGAGATGGAGGCAGGATTACAGCATTACCTCACCCACTCGGGGAGATGCTGTCCCCCTCTCCTGCATGTGTCCTCTGGTGATTTTGTTTTTTAAAATCAATAAACCACAGGGCTGGCTAGAGGCACTGGACTCTCACATAGCCGGCCACGGTTTGAGTCCCAGTCCTGGCAGCTTGCTTTCTCGCTTTCCCTTTCTCTCTCTCTCTCTCTCTCTCTCTCTCTCGTGTCAAATTAAAAATAATAACAAATGGAAATAAATATTAAATAAAAAAAGATGGATCCTACTGTAACTGGTTTCCCCTGGATGATGGTACTGGAATGAGTCTTATGAATTTTGGCAACAGGATGCTGGGGGATTTTGAACTGTAAATTCCTGCAGTGGAAAACAAAACGGGCCAATGCATTCTGTGGGGAAAACCCCCCCCCAAAGAGCAGCACATACCTGCCTCACATGGCCTTGGAGGAAGAGTGAGGAGGCCAAGCCGAGCAGTCCAGGTTGGAGGGGACAGGGACAGACGAGGGCTGAGTGTGTGGGTAGAAGTTACAGGGTGGACTAGGGAGACAGAAAAGATACAGACGGTATGCTGATGGGATGTGGGGGAGAAAAGAGAATGACTCCAAGGTAGAAGGTGGGGTCTCTACCCAGAGGGGGCAGTGTGGAGGAGGGGTGGGGTGTGCACGCCCAGTTGGACGTGCAGGTGGGTCTGGACCTCGGGAGAGGTGTGGGGTGGGCCTAGACCTGTGGCTGTGGTCATTTACACTGTAGGAAGCACATCCTGAGTGAAGAGAAAGCTACGTACAGACCACTGGGGAGCACCATATTAGTGGGTAATGCCAAGCCAAGGTGTGAGGAGGAGTTGAGCCTGGGAAGGCCGAGGTGGGGGACCGTGGGTGGTGGCTGAGAGGAGAAAGTGAAGTGCTGTGCCATGCTACAGCTGTCTCCAACGGGTTGTCTTTCTAGCTGTGAAAACTTGGACGTTTCCTACCCTCTGCCTGCTCAATTTTTTTTTTTTTTTTTTTTAAAGAGTTTTTTTATGGCCATGCTGCAATCCCTTCTCCATTCTCCTCTTGGGATCTTGGGCACACGCGCACACGCACACACACACACACACACACACATGCCTGGCGTGAGTTTAAGCCACCAGGTCTGGGACTCGAACCATGGTCAACTATATGGGAGTCCAGTGACAGCCATTACACCAACTGCTGGTCCCCCGCTCAACTTTCTTAACAGAGGCTGTGGCAGACCTGCCTGACTGGCCTAGGGGCTGCACAGGTGCTGGTGCAGGACGGGGCTATTGCAGACGGTGCTGAGGATGGGGGTGGGGGATGAGGCAGAGATCTGGAGGGTAGGATGTCCGGACCCTGCACCTGAGGGCCCGTCATACCCTGGGTAGCAACAGCTAATAGAAATAAGACAAAGTTTTTATCCAGAGCTCAGCAGGATGGGCATGGGCATTGCAGATGCTTCCTTGGTGGGTGGCCCAGGTAGTGGAGTGGGAGCTCGTGCAGGCCGACTGGCAGGGTCTCACTGCAATCCAGGGCAGGGCCAGTGCCCACCTGCTCTTCCCACCTGAATGCTCCCATTTGGCCTTCCAATTGTAGACTGATCCTGGGGCTGACGTTCTCTGGGCTGGCCACGGTCACTGTTGGCATGGCACCTGTGCCCGGTCCCGGCCAGGGCCGCTTCCCCATTGGGAGCGTAGGTTCTGCTGAGCGGGTGTCCATCTGCAGTTCACCTCCGTCTCTGCCATAGTCCGTGCCACTTGGTCCTTGTGGGAATGGAAGTAGGTCTTCGGGGCTGGCCTAACCTCCCAGAGGGGATTTTACTCTGTTCAGTTTTCCTGATCTTAATACTGGATCCTAGCCACTGTAAATTGGAGTACTTTAAGTACCCAGGGTCTTTGAAGATACATTTAAAGTATATTAAAAATAGTAAGGGGCCAGCAGATTGTGGCAGCTGTCTGTGCTCCCACATGGCCAACCGTGTTTTGACTCCAGTGGCCTGAAACTCATGCTGGGCGTATGTGCATGTGGGCCCAAGATCCGGAGGAGAAGGGATTATGGTGCGGCCATGCCCCCGGGGGGTGATTTCTCATCTTCCCTCTGTCTGTCTCTCCCTGGTGAGCACATGCACCCTAAGGCAAAGACCTCTTAATAATACACAGAAGCAGAAGCCGGCTGGGTAGCTCCCTCTAGCAGGTCCTCTCCTGGAGCCCCACAGGAACTTCCTGCCCCCCCTGCAGTTCTGCTGACCCTGCAGGCTCCCAGGGAACCTGGCCCATCGGGCAGGGCCTCTGCACAGCACTGCGACGTTCTGAAAGTCACCCCTGCATGGGGCATTCGTGGGGAAAGGAGGCAGTCCGTCTCCGAGTTCTGTGAGGTCCTGCCTGCCAGGACAAGGTGCTGCTGCCACAAAGGCCATCCCAGGGAGGCCACAGGCTGTCCGACAGGTCAGTGCCTTCCCCAGCCACAGGCTCCTAACCCCCCACAGCTGGCAGAGGGTTTCTCCTATCCCGAGGGAAGGGAAATGCTGGCAGCTCGTTAGTGTGACAGGGAGTCACACTGGACGACCATCCGTGGTACTGCACCACGAGGACACTTGCCATTTAATGCCGTATGCAGAGAATATAGGGGCTACCCATTAGAACAAGCTGCTGTGACATGACGGCCCTCCCACCAGCTAAAGGTTTCTGCCCCCAGAACAGTTACAAAGAGGGAAACTGGAACCCACAGCCCTCTTACCTTCCTCTGATGCAAAACCTCCCTGGGCCGGGACCAGCAGATGGCATAATGGCTATGTCAGTGGACTCCCATGTAATCAACCGCGGTTCGAGTCCCGGACACAGTGGCTTAAACTCCAGCCGGGCGCGTGTGCGTACATGCCCAAGATCCCGAGAGGAGAATGGAGGAGAAAGGATTGCGGTGTGGCCATTCCCCCTGGGAGGTGATTTCTCGTTTTCTTTCTCTCTGTCTCTTTCTGGCGAGCGCTCACGCCCTATAGCAAAACAAAACAAAAAAACCTCCCTGGACCAACTTCTCTAGACCTGGGCAGCCAGACAGCGGCAAGTCTAAGTCTACTAAGCAGAGGCTGAAAGGGGCACCAGAGGGCAGTATCAGGAGAAAGCTCTCACTGGCTGTTGGGGTGTCCCCACCAGTGCTTATCTTTGAAGAAGCAAAATTAGGGATGGCTTAGAGGAGGGAGTCACTCTGGCTTTAGCAAACTAAATATAGCACATGATTTAGGTCAAACTCATTCCAGACTGCTCTAAAATGTGAAACAGGCTCAGCCATGGTGGCTCATGATGCTAGGACACTGCTACTAGGGGGTACGACACTGCTAGGGCCACATGGGAGGCCTGGTGTGGTTCCTGGTCTGGCAGGAGGATCACAACATGGTGAGACCCCGATAAAGTTCAGTCAATTCTCCACAACCCCATTATTAATAAAATTAAAAAATACTAAAACTAAAAATATAGGTGACTTTCTAAAAGAATTACTTATCATTATTATTCTTTAATTTGATTACAGACACTCACCAGGGACAGGGAAAGTGAAGACGCAAGCTGCCAGGTCCGAGACTCTAACTGCCGTCGGTCATGTGAAAGTCCAGCGCCCCAACCGCCCGCCACGCCACCTGCCAGCCCCAGGTGACTATTTTTTAAAACCTTGGGGGCATGAAAGCTGAGACCCAAACCACACACAGCATTAACCCGAGTACGGCCTGTGCCAAACCAGGTGCTGATGGCACTTTCACGCAGCCGCTCGGCCCCTGCACACCACCATGCCCACCTCATGGACAAGGATGTGGCTGCCCATCTGTGCCGCCTTCAGAGGGGAGGCCAGGACTTGATTTAAGAGAAGCATCGAAAAAGAAAAGGCACTTTTGGCCACATAAATGCTGACGGCTTCTGTATACCCTGCTACCACACACACCAAAGGCAGCTGCCAGATAGGTTCACATCTCCGACATACAGCAGGGCTGACATACCTTAAGAACCATCTGTATGGGGCTGGCAGGTGGCGTGGTGGTTAGAGATGCTGGACTCTCACATGGTCAACTGTGGTTTGAGTCCGGGACCTGGCAGCTTGCTTTCTCACTTTCCCTTTCTCTACTTCTCTCTCTGATCAAATTAAAAATAACAAATGGAAATATTTTTTTAAGAGGTTTGTGCTATAGGGCGCGTGCGCTCACCAGACAGAGAGACAGAAAGCAAGAAATCACCCCCCAGGGGGATGACTATGCCGCAATCCCTTCTCCTCCTTTCTCCTCTCGGGATCTTGGGCACGCACGCACATGCGCCCGGCGTGAGTTTTAAGCCACCGGGTCCGGGACACGAACCGTGGTTGACTACATGGGAGTCCAGCGACATGGCCATTATGCTAACTGCTGGTCCTGGAAATATTTTTAAAAAAGAACCATCTGTGTGAAAAAGCCCATGCTCCCCAAGAATGTAAGAGTGGTACAGGCAGGTGCACAGACATTCCCAGCTGTCAGAGAGGAGCGTGAGCAAGGGGCCACCGCCACCATCCCTAAGGGGACCGGCATGCACTACAGGGCCTCGTGTGAATTTCTGGGAGTATTTCTGTAACATAACTCCTCAGTGCAATGCTGCTCCGTGGGCTGAAGCCACATGGGAGGCTAGGTTCTATCTGTGCCCCCTCCCCAAGCTAGAAAGAACAGGTGTGGCGGAGCATGGTGCATACCTGCAGTCTCAGCTACTCAGGAGGCTGAGACAGGACGGGTGTGGCGGAGCATGGTGCATGCCTGCAGTCCCAGATACTCAGGAGGCTGAGACAGGATAGAGGATCACACGTAGTGAGGCTCTTCAAAAAATTTGGAGCCAGCAGATAGCGTGGGGATTAAGTTGCCGGACTCCCACACGGCTGGCTGAGGTTTGAGTCCTGGACCTGGAGGTTTGCTTTCTCATTTTTCTTCCCTCTCTGTCTCTCTCTGGTCAAATTACAAATAATAATAATAAATAAATAATTCTTTAAAAAGCAAAGAAAATTTTCAAAAGTTAAAAATATTTAAATGATCTTTTAATTGTATAGTTCTGCTTCCAGGAAGTTATCCCACGGAGATGCCTGGGCATATGTGCCTGAAAGCTGCAGAGATGGGAGATGCAGAGTCGGTGACAACAGTGCCACTGCGAGGCAGCTGCGTTTCGGCCATCACAGTGAGGCCCAGCTGCCCACCTAGGTGGGCCATGACATGTGTGTAAGCTGATGGTTATAAACACGCTCTGAGGCCGGGGTGTCTCACAGCCGCCCAACGAGGGACATCCCACGGCTCTGCACACCTTGCACACGAGCAGACGGAGGCTGAGAGAGGTCGCTGTTGTCACAGCTGGTGACGGCAGGAGCAGGACTGGGGCCCAGTCTGCCGGGGGGCTGAGGGCTGTGCTCTCAAGCCCACAGCGTGCTGTCCCCCCGGCTTCAGATGAAGTGATAACAAGGGCACCACGCCGGCCTCTCGTGGCCCCGTGTGCACAGAGGTGGGCATTCAGGGCCCAGGCACTCCGTGTGCCAGCGGCGGGCCGGGCTGAGGCTGGCCGGAGACCCACCACGTGGCAGAGCCAATCAGGGACACCGAGGTGCGTGTTTCGTCAGTTGTTTATTCTGTCATCCTGCAGACTAGCACATTTACAGCATACATGGCTTCGAATGAGCTAAGAATATATAAAACAGTGACTGTGTGTTTATATATATTAATACTGCTCCAAACAAATAAATAAAAGTATTTTAATACACTAAGCTTGGCAAATACAATTGTATAGGGACAAAACTGTATTATACAGTATTTTTACATCTTTAAGGGCAACTAAAGGCAACTGTGCTGCAGGAGCTCTGGCCGAGCCCACGCTCCAGTCCCAGTCTTCCACGCGTCTCAACGTTCCTGGACGGGGCGGTGGGGCTCCTGAGGAACAAGGGCCGCAACCTCTGTCATGGGAACCCGTCAAACTGCCTTCCTCGTGCAGCCGCCAGCTCAAAGCTCCGACGAGGCCAGGCGCTCCCTGCCCCACGGCGGTGCAGCGCGTGCGTCGCCCCGACCTGGCAGGGCATGAGCCGCTGAGCCCGGGATGGAGACTCCAGACCGAAACCTGGACCGTCTACATGACTGGCCAAGTCTTAGAGTTTTATGGTGACCCACAATATAAGGTAAAATCTGGGAAAATAATTCACATAAAGGTGCCACATGCAAAACTGCCAACGGATGACTTAACATTTGCTATATTCCCTTTAATAAATGCGGGTTACTTAATGCTGTTTAGACAAAAAAAAAAAAAAATCGGGTAACAGTATGGGCAACATTTAATTGGGAAGGTAGTGATGTTAAAATGGGAAAGGATGAAACTAAGAAATTACGAATTAAATGAAATGGTGGAGCGTGAAAGGCTAACCCAGCTGTAGTTGAACAGGGCCTGGCCCTGAGAGAGGCCAGTCTGACGCCACAGAGGCCACTGTGCGCCGGGCGTGGCCGCCGGGCCTTCTGCCCTCCATGGCAAACTCAGATTTGAGGCAGGGGCTGTGAGCAGCAAACGTTCTTCCACACCAGGTCACGGCCCCCTCCCGGCAGGTACCGGCACACCGCACGTACTGCACGCTGACTTCTGGGCAGGAAGGATCTGGAACGTCACCTGTTCCACCCCTACCTTGATGCCTGCCACCTCCATGTCCCTGCCAAGCGGTCCCGCCTCTGCCTTAGCACCCCAGGCCCAACTTTGTGACAAGTTTCAAAGTGGCATTTCTAAAGAAGCCAAGAGAATGATATTCAGACTTGGAGACAAGAATTTCCAAGGGGCCCACAAATGATTAGGCCCGACGTCACTAATAACGTGCTGCGTGTATTTCTTTGATAGCCTTCGAATAGCGTGTAAACATAATCATGATCAACAGAATTGGGAACACATATAAATTAAGGAAAATAAATTCTGCTAGATGCAGATAAGATGCATCATCATCTTCTAAAAGATGATCAGACACAATTTACTGTGAAATGCCTGAATTTTATGCCCCATAAATCCCTTTCAAAATCTCATTTGAGGAGATAATTTCAACTGTTTCTCAATAGTCATCTTACATAACAGAATGAGGAGCATAACAATTATTGCAAACCTCAAAATAAGACACTTTCACCAGACAGTCAAACATGATTGCATTGTCTTTTCGAAGAAGATATTCTGGAAATCCTGTAAAAGAACAGTTGTTCTGAAAATACGGAGGTTTCCACTATCTCTCCAGTTACAAACTCCTCACGGAGTGTTGTCTCTTAAGACATTGGACATGCCACATGTGAGGCCCTCGACTGCTAACTTGACATCCAGAGAAAAAGGGAGACGCTGCCCTGTGGGCATGGTGGGACTGAAGACTGTGGGCTTAGGAGAACAGGATCTTACTGCTGGCTTCTGGTCTCAGACACCCTGACCTGTCAGTCACGAGGGACAAAAGTAAAAGTGCCTGAAGCTGTGTGGGCTCCTCGGCAGGTGTTTCCTTCTAACCCCTCAGGCTGCTTTTCAACCTTTCAACATCTGTATCGTGGTGGTGCTGTAGCTAGAACGGCTCATTAGAATCAGCTGTTCTCCTTTATGAGCTAGTAACAGTTTCAGTCTCCCAAACTGCAGTTCACATTTACTGGTCTGCCTAGGGTCCAATCACTGAACATACTATATCCTGGCACACATTCAGATTTTTTAAAAGTAGATTGCAATTCATTGCTCACTTTTGAGTTACTCAGTAGAAAAATAAGTTAGGTGGGCATTTGAAAAAGTCTTCTAGTATTTTAGACAAACCTCGCTGGATTCTGCTAGGTACCTGTCAATGAATCTTGGAGTCACAGCTGAAGGCTACGGTTGTCACTATCTGCTCTGGAGCCAACATTACCTCCTATCAATGCCAACGGGAAAATAAAAACATGCTCTGTAGACTCTACAGTGAAATATTAAAAAAAAAAAAAAAAAAAAAAAAAACATAAAAATAAAAACCAATCCTTCAGGTCTTCTTGAAGACTTCATATATGACACTATAGGGTACCCACATTTATTACGTAACGGCTAGAGGACACCGTGTGTTCACGTTTCAACTTTTCCGTAAGTCCCTTCGGGAGGCCTGTAATGCTTGGGGAAAGCCTTCAGCTGCAGGGAATTAAATGCATATTTGCGACTTCCAACATTCTTCATTGTATTTTCTCTTCGACAACCCTCACTGGGGAAAAAACAAGCACAAGAAATGACAGCAGTAAAAAAGGAAAAAAAAAAAAAAAGACTTAAACTAAGATGAAATGAACTGATTATTTTCATAGCATTAAAAAAAAAGATTAATTTAAATGGTGTCAGACTCATTTACGACAAGTACACGTGAGATGGGTTTCCGAACGAGGCAATTACGAAGCACAGACACAAACACATGCTGTATGGGGCTGCGAGCTCCGCGCCTCCCGAGCAGCGCTGTCTCTAAGTGGGAGGAAGCTGTCCAGGCCGACGGCATAGACCTCACATCTAATCACCTGGGGTTCTAGCATAACGTGTGCTTCAAAGGTTCACTGTATAGCAAATTAAACGGGAAGGAAATGTCATTAACTAGCAAAGTCCCTGGAGACCTGTGCTTCCCTGTATTAGGAAGAGCCACAACCACATCCCATTCAAAATGCCCGTTTTCCTTGCAGAACAACACGTAGCAAACATCCGGCTGGGAAGGCGGTTTTGACATACCATCCCCCAGGGAACAGCCATTCTGGGTGCAAAGTCATCCAGCGGGCCCCATACCCTGCTTGCAGAGCAGATCTGCATGGCCATCAGGGCTGGAGCCATGAAGGAGTGACCCACCGAGGAGGTCTCCTTTCTCCAGTGGCTGTCCTCATTGCAGTCACCTCTTGGACAAGTGTCACCGAGCCACGGAGAGCCCACGGGTGCTCTTCCTTAGAGAACTCGCTACCAGCATCATCCCTGGCTGCATTTGCTGGAGGGTTGTCATGGCAACGGGGGGGGGCAAAACAAAGGCAGCCCAGGAGGATGGCCTCACATCCTCAAAGAGACAGGGGAGTTCTCCAGGAAGCCCTTCTGGGGCCGATGTAAAATGAGCAGGCCAAAGTGCTTCTGAATCTCAACCACTTCCCACAGCACGATATAACCTGATATTTTTATACTGTTCTAAGACTAGCAATAAAATCAACTAGTTATCAAATTTAGTACAAAAGTCCCTTATGAGATGTAAAATTTGCAGTTTCCAAGAAATAGTGATTTAAAAAAAATATTTCAAATTGTATGAAGATCATTATGTCATACATTAAAAAAAAAATAACCAGTGGCAACTGTTCAAGCGTCTTAAAATGAACATGACAGTCTCGGTATCAAGAACATGTAAAATATTTTTGGTAAGACAATTTTTATTCAAAAGAGAAGCTCAGGTATTTTAGAAAAGTATCCACCTGGCTGCTCTTCACTGTGACTCAGGTACGCCTTCTTGTCACAGGGTCTCAAGCCCTTGGCTAAATGTGTGGCCCCTGAGCAGGGTCCCTGGAGGAGATGACTGTGTTGGCCTCACATTCAGTAATCAGAAAGAGATATACCTCTAGTTAAAGAAGCTATAGGTTCCTAAACGCAGCTAAGCTCTTTGAACCTTTGGAAGCTCTAACATTAATAAACCATTTAAGATACAGCTTCTCCATATTTATATAGAAATGTACAAACTTCTCAGAAACCACCGGCCAGTAGTAAATGCTGGACTGCTTTGAGAAGCAAAGAAGAAGGAGGTGTGAACTTTGACATCTTTTATTTACATGCTCAAGAGCTCACGCCTGGCTTAGCTGGCTGAATGCATTATACAGGAAATTATAGCCAAGATTACACTTTTACTTCCATTTAGTGTTTAAATCAAATGTTGTTTACTTTCTCCTCAACGCCTGCACTTAGAAAATGTGGCTGATGCAGCTCACCTGCAGGCTGACACTATCAAGGCGTGGCCTGTGTGCTTACAGGAGCTGGGATTGGGCGAGCAGAGGGAGCTGCTGCCGAGCAGAACACTCCCGTTGATCACACTGGCTGCATAATCTTTATGAGTCAATAATACACACTGAGGGGGCCAGCAAGTGGCATAGTGGTTAAGGGGCTGGACTCCCACATGGCCGACCGTGGTTTAAGTCCCAGACCCAGTGGTCTTGAAACTCATGCTGGGTGTGTGTGCATGCATGCCCAAAATCCCTAGAGAAGAATGGAGGAGGGGACCAGCAGTTAGTGTAATGACTATGTCGCTGGACTCCCACGTAGCCGACCGCGGTTCAAGTCCCGGACCGGGCGGCTTAAACTCATGCCGGGCGCATGTGAGTGTGTACCCAAGATCCCAAGAGGAGAATGGAGGAGAAGGGATTGCGGTGTGGCCATCCCCCCTAGGGGGTGATTTCTAGCTTTCTATTTCTCTGTGTCTCTCTGTCTTTCTGGCGAGCGCACACGCCCTATAGCGAAAACCTCTCCAAAAAAGAAAAAAAAAAAAAAGAATGGAGAAGGGACTGTGGCATGACCAGTCCCCCTGGGGCATGATTTCTTGATTTCTCTATGTCTCTGGCAAGTACATGTGCACCCTATAGCAAAAATCTCTCTCTGAAAATAATAATAATAATAATAATAATAATAATACACACTGAAAGGTCTTGCACAGCTTTTAGCAAGAAGAATTTAATTACTTAAAAGCTACATGACCACTTTTTAAAAAGATTTAATTTTATTCACTATCATTATTAGTCCTTAATATGACTAGAGAGAGAGAGAGGGAAAGTGAGAAACCAAGTTACCAAGTCTGGGTCTCAAACTGCAGTCGGCCGTGTGGGAGTCCAGCACCTCAACCACCATGCCACCTGCTGGCCCATGACTATTTTTTTTTTTACTATATCAATAAGCCGTTTCTTTTCAAGGACAGCCATCTCTGAAATGGAAAGTTAGAAGGGAAATCCCACGTGACAACGGATTCAGGGAAACTTCTGCTTCTCCCTTTCCGGGGAGGATCTTCCACGTGAGGACTCGTGGAGGAGGCCGTCTCTGCCGTTCTGTGGCAAGCTCAGGGCCCGGCTGCCTCCCAGTCACTCTGAGGAGGAAGGGCATGCCATTGTGTTAAGATCTCTGTTTGAACCAAGCTGGTCAAGGAAATGGTGACTGTCACCTGACGTGAAAAAACTTATACAATTCTACCACCCGAAGGGAACCACATGGAGTGTGGTTTCTGTGGCTTCAGGGAACCGACGGAGCACTGCTGATCTGGGGCTGGGTGACACTGACAAAGCCTCTGCGCTAACGCCACTTGGAAGCAACCTGAAAACTATCTTGGATGTCAATGGCCTCCTTTTCCTTCAATTATATTAACATCTCTGTTTTATCTGCCTCTTTCTGGCTAAAGTAGACCAGACTGGATATGTATTTGGCCTGATTCCATGAGCAAAAGGCCTTAATGGCCTCAGAGTTCCGTATAAAGGACTAACATACTGAAGTTTTTACTCAGGTTTTCTTTTTCTTTTTTAGGTTTTTGCTTTGGGCACATGCGCTCACCAGGAAGAGAGACAGAGACAGAAAGCAAGAAATCACCCCCTCCCAGGGGGGAGGGCCACACTGCAATCCCTTCTCCTCCATTCTCCTCTAGGGATCTTGGGCATGCACGCACACGCATCCGGCATGAGTTTAAGCCACCGGGTCTGGGACTTGAACCGTGGTCGACAACATAAAGAGTCCAGCGACATAGCAATTACACCATCTGCTGGTCCCATTTACTCAGATATTCTAAAGGGGGGAAACAAAACCCACCCTCGGCCTTGGCTGCCCTCACAGTGTCCTCTCTAAGGCTAGTCCTCCATGGCCGTATGTGTAGTCTGTGTGCCTTTTGACCCAGCCCTGGGGAAGACAGAAACAAAGACTGTACCTTCTCTCATTTTCATCTCATTTCTCCGCCCAACAGCCAGACCACACGGGACAGGAAGGAGCAGCCAGCACCACCATAGCTGAGGGTCAGTCTATGGTGCCTGAAGGCCTCCTCAGAGAGGCTCCTCTGGGAGCCAGGGCTTCCCTCCACTGTGCAGTGGGGTCCTGGAAGGGGCCGCTGGAGCACACGGAGTACTCTTGGGCCCTGAGAGGGGAGGGGCAGTCTGTCAGAGGGTCTGTGCCCTGGAGGTGGGCGTACACTATGTCACCACCACGGGCATCGGGAATGGGTACCCAGAAGAGGGACAGGGAAGCTCTGAGAGGGGAGCTGAACAGGGCTGGGCCCAGCACTCTTCCTATTTCGAACAGCAACCAGAACAGTCCTCCAGTTGCAACGTGTGCCCGGACGCCACAGCTTGCACTGCCAGGGGGCTGCATCTGGTGGGAGGCTCCCTACTCAGGCCACCTCATTTATTCTAGAAGAGACAAGTGAACACTGCACTGCGGAAGAGCGGGCTCTCCCACAGCGTAACCCAGAGGGGAAGCCTTCCTAGGGACCGTGCACTGCGCAGGGGGTCTGGAAAGAGGAGCATCCTTGGGGTGCGATGAGGATGGTGTCACCCTGTAGAATTTAATGTCTGAATGTGGCATCGGTCACTCACTGCTAACTGCTTCTAGAATTCCTGCAACCCAGACTCTGGGCTGATGCCACATCAGACCCTCCAGAGGGAGGTCCAGGAGTGTTAGAGAGAGAATCGAAGGCCAGGTTTCATGGTGGACTGGGGTAGTGTGTATGCACAGATGTCAATTTCTCTGACCTCCAGTTGTTTTAGAATTGTGAAAAGAAATTCACTTTTATAAAATACAGTGTATGGAGAACCAGCTGGAGGTAAAAAATAGAACACAACTTAATATGAACTGGAAAGTAGAAGTCACTATTATATGGGGCATAAGGAATCTCCCTTCCTGACCCAATTTATTTGATTGCCTTGATCGGCGTACAGTGTAAACGTTAAGGCCACGAGTCACCCTGTGTCAGAGACATTGTCATGTTAGAATTAAGAGCGAGAACAGCAGAAACCAAAGCAACCCCTCCCCCTCTCACAGCTCCATCTGCCACAACCACCCGGAAGTCAAATCTCATTTTTTGGCTACTTTTTTTTTTCTTCATATTAACCAAATTTAATTAGTGAGAGAGAAGTCTGGACTTTAATCTGGAAGTAAAGATGTAAATCTTTAAATGACAAGTGCTATTTCAAGAAAAACGAATGTACGTCACTCGAACCACATTACTATTACGCACTAATTCATGGAACCCCCTGGAGGACCCCTTACGCCAAGAACAAGCCTAAAGTCCCATGCAATGGGCTGCCTCTGCAGGCCTGCCTCGGCACGAGGTGCTACTGCGTTCATGGCTCCGTGGCATCCCTGATCAGAAATAACAAACATAAGCAAGGAAACGTTACGATTCTGCAAACTGTTTGCTACTGTAATTCGGGGACTACGCTTTGAAATGAAAGCATAAGGTACATGTCCTATTAAATAGGCGTGTCTAGATGAGCCAGGTAGAAAGCATCTGCCTTTGTTCAGTCCTCTTCGAAAGGAAAGGTAAGGTTAGCAATACACTTAAAGAGTAGTATCAAATATACAAATCCTTTGCAGACAGAATTCCTTTCTCTTGGAAACAGGGCACATGAGATATACAGGTAATAAACTGTTTTACATCAGAAGGTAAAGAGGTTTGGTACAAGGATTTCCAAGTCAGCTAAATAAAGCAGTAACAGGGCACCGTAAGAACGTGTTACAAGCACTGAAGACACTACATGATTTAAATGAACGAGTCCTCTTGCTGAAATAATTTGGCAGGTATTTACAGTTCGGAAGAACAAAACGTCAAACTGTAAGGCATGAAATATTTCTCGGCAGACCACACTTGGACACATTCCTTCTGTCCAGTTAGGGACGCGATGGCTGGGCATATTCGGGCACTTTAGTTTTTCTTGTGACTTAGTAATTTCTCATAATGAAACTCATTTACAACGCAATTTGGTCACCAGGTATGCTATGCTCAGAAAAAGCCACACAATCAGTAAATTGGGGCTCAGAGCCAGTAATGGAATGGAACAGAGGAGGCTGGGGTCTAGCCTTAAGTCTCGGATGGGCACCAGGCCGCTCAAGTTCTTCTGGGTGACTACCTCCCGTGTTCCAATGCTGTGAAAAGGAAAAGGTTTGGGAGAAAGGAAAAGAAAAAAGGAAAGGAAAGAAAATAAAGAAAAGGGAGGGAGGCATGCGATGGATTTTATCAAAAAGTATGGGGAAAAGAGAGGAGAACCAAAACATAAGATTAAAAAAAAAAATGGAATGAAGCCACAACAGAAAGAAAAGATGATATGCAGAAAAGGGTGTAAAAGGAAGACCAAAACAAAACCAGCACAGTTACAGGAAAAAAAAGGAGAGAAAGAGAAGTGAAAATAAGAAAAATACTGCCGTCTACTGAAGACAAACACATGTTGGTTGAAGGAATGGTTTTCCATGTTCACTCTCTCGGTTGGCCAAGCACAACTCCATGCTGCCCTGCCATGCCCCCACATGCTGCCAAGACGGGGATTCTGAGAAGCAAGCTGAACATGAAGAACCATTGGGGTTTGACCTTCTCACAGATGCCTGAGCCGGGGGTGTAATGGACTGGCCGAAGCTGCCTCTTGACTAACCACACAATGGAGACCATTTACCTCAGGGAACAACCGAGCGAGGCCTGCTGGGGTCTCAGGCTCAGCAGCAGCAGCACAGGAGCAACTGGCGTATTCCACTTGGCACGGTACTGCTCGGCAAGGTGGTCCTCAAGAGGGAACCCGACCAAGCCTGGGCTGGAAACTTGGGGTTCCCCCCCTTTGGGTGCCATGGAAGAAACGTACTGAGGTGCAAGGTACCTAGAACCACAAGACTATGGAACTACATCCATGTCACCGCGGGACACAGCAAGCAGCCTGTGAGGGGCCCACTTGAAGACGGGGGCAGGGGGTCTGGGGCTCCTTCCTCCTGGTGAGTCCTCCCAGGCTTTCCCAGAGGAACCTGGGAGCACTGGAGTGTGCCATTCTGACTGGGACCCTTTCCTAGAGGCAGGCCCTGACCGCCTTGTCAGAGTGTGCTGGTGGGTCACTGTGGCTCCTCAGGCCCATTACATGAGGGTCCAGCCTCTGGACCAGGGACAGAGGGACAGCTCTGTCAGCTCAGGGGGCTCACAGGGGCTGACTATGCGAACCTCTTCCCATCTGCATCGCCAGTGTGGCACAGAGGGAGCTTGAAATGGGCCCAGTGGGAATATTTATGCCGCACAAGTTGGTAAGCACTCTCGAGTGGGCTCTTCTGGAACGAGCAGGCTGCTGACATCTACAGCACAGCCCTGGCCAGTGCCCGCCCTGGGCCTCCAGGAGAGTCTGGCGTCAGCTCTGCCCACACCCCTGCCTGCATGTTCTGCCCTTCCATCTGAGAAGCACAGGAACCAAAACGCGGTCCTCCATGTGGGGGCTGGTCACGACAGGACAGCCTCCTCAGGGCTCTCAGCTGAACCACAGGCGGGGGCCCCCGCTGCAGCCGGGAACATCAGCTCGTGACTAGCTAGCTCAGGCTTGCAGCCAGCTCAACAGATGTGTGTCCTCCTCCGAGCCATGTAACCACACCACCTTAAGACAGATCTCTGTGGGTGGGGCCTGCAATGCTGCTGAGACCCTGGGCAGGCAGGAGACCTGTGCTTTGTCCCTATGGTTTCTTAGCTAGCTACTGAGTAACACGTGTTTATTGTAGAGAGTTTGGGAAATTTCAAATAAAAAAGAAAACATATTAAATAAGAAAAACTGAAAAAGACACCCATAATTAGAGGCAGGGATGAGATCCAGAGAGGCAGAGGGAGGTCATGGGGGTGGGCCTGTCCCCCTAGGAGAAAGGTCCTTCCCTACTCAGGGCCGTGGAGTCCTTACCTGTAACAGAAAAATAATGCTGACCTTCCAGCCCAAAGGGCTCAGAAGAGTGGCAGGAGTGACAGCGCCCAGTGAGGCCAGAGTCCTGGGTGGCCCTTGGGGACGCTGTGGGCAGAAGTGTGACTAATATGGGAGTAACTTAGGAATCAGAGTAAAAATTAGTAAAAAGCATTACAAAGGTGTATACTTTTTAACCCCAGGAATCAGTTTGGCAAACGTGAACGGCAAATACATAAGGGTGTTCTGTGCCCTCTTGACTAAAACGCTGAAAAGTCATACTTAGCTGAAGCAGTCAATGACTGCAAGTCTGGTAAGTCAAGGGGTTTCTTTTTTGTTTTTAGTTATTGCTTTGTAACACGTGTGCTCGCTGGAAAGAGAGAGGAAAATGAGAAATCATCCCCAAGGGGGATGGCCATACTGCTTTTTTTCCCCTCAGGATTTTAGACACCGAGTACACATGCCTGGCATTTTCTACAAGCTGCCGAGTCTGGGGCTTAGAACCACACAGTCGGCTATATGGGGTCTAGCTGCCTTAACTACCATGCCACCCGGCTGGTCCAAATCCTGGAGTCAGTTCTGTGGTGCAGCAGTAGCTCACCACTCGAGAGACTGCAGTCAGCCAGAAATACACTGGGCACACATGAGCGCACCCAGGACCCAGCGAGCAGGGACTGGAAGAAGTCCCCTTCCTTCAGTATGGCCAGACCCCATGGAAGGTTCTCCTCTCTCTCTCTCTCACATGTGCACATAAGCTCTTTCTTAAATTAAAAAAAAAAAAAAAAAAAAAAAAAACAGAGTAGTCGAGGCTGGCAAGTGGCGTGGTGGTTAAGGGCGCTGGACTCCCACATGGCCAACCACAGTTTGAGTCCCAGACCTGGCAGCTTGCTTTCTCACTTTCCCTCTCTCACTCTGTCTCTCTCTGGTCAACTTAAACAAATAAATAAAGTTGAATAAAATAATTCTTAAAAAAAAATAGAGAGTGGTAAGGCTGATGTTTTTTAACCTAAAAAGATGCCCACAAATTAAATGAAAAAAATGAAGGTAAAACAATAGGCAGAATTGTGTGCGTCACTGAATCTGTGCGTGTGTTTTTGCTGTGCGTGTTACTAAGGAACTGGCTGAGCACCGAGGGGGCTAGCCACACCCACACCTCTGCATACGTGTACGATGGCCCTGCAGTCACGCGGCATCTCTGTGGAGCCGTGGTCTCCCTGCTCTCCTGGGACCTCTGTACTCGGAGGTCAGAATGGACTCTTTTTGTTGAACTTTGTGGGTCCAAGAGCTGGCTAGAAGTCTCTGCACCAAATGTTTGCCTAACTCACAGTCTAACCTACTGACTGGACCTGACCCTTCCGTTTCTACAAACCCAGGGACCCCTGGCTGTTTCTGTCTGGCTTCTTCACTGGCTGAGGTCAGCAGCTCGCCAAAGCAGCCTCCCACACTGCTGCACAGCTGTCACGGTGCAGGAGCAGCTGCCACCTCTCAGTACCGGGACTGCATCGGACCGGGAGGCTGAAGGGCCCTGGGCGCCCATGGACAGTCCCTTAGTCAAGGTAATTTAGCCAAAAAAAAAAAAAGGCATCCCAAAGCAGGCATCAGAGTCTCCATTGCTACCCTGAGGCAGGGGGCAGGCAGAGTGGTGAACTTGCACATGGCGATTTTGATGAATTTGCAAAGACAAAACAGGGACAAAACAATTTCATTTTCACGAAATGCTATTACCAAGAAGCAGGAGCTCAGGCACCGCTTTTGTGCACTGCTGCGAGAAGGCCAAACGTGGAAACATACAGAAAGGATAAGAGCATCGAACGCTTCAAAGAATTTGGTGAGAGGACAAATGATACAGAACATTGAGTAGAAGTGACCGTTGGAAACGAGACTTTAACAGCATTGGTGACTACATCGAAGGAGACGGGAAACCAGGTTTCTTATCCTTTCTTTCAGTATGTGAGGTGGGGGCTGCCCAGCAGTGCTTGAAACAAGGCATCGCTCAACAGTGGACAGTTTTAGTTCCGGGTCTCATTCTGCAAACACACCTGCTGCCTCAGAATCAGAACATCATTAGGGTGAGGTCGCCAGGGCACACTGACAGCTGTCACCATAAAACACTCATGGGACACTTTGCTCAGAAAAGCAAACCGTGTCGACTGCTAGAGAAGCAGCAGAGCGGACCGGTGCAACCTGCAGACGCTTTCTCCTCACTCAGGTTTGGGAACGGACACACACAGATGATGTCAGCAGCGGGGCCTTCCTGCCGAGGAAGCGCTAGCCCTAAATCTTACCCACAGCCAGGCAGGTGACGAGGGGATGCCGCAGGTCACTGACTCGCACACGGCTGCCCCACGCTCCCGCTTAGCTGCCTGTCCTCTCGGCCTGCTGACCCGCCCACCGGCTTTCAGGGCAGCCTCGCTCAGAAAGCCCCCACCCTCCGCAGCCTTACAGGAGAGCACCGTCTGAATTTACAGTGCTAATGGTGGACCAGTTCGTCCAACCCGAGTGTGACAGCGGGCTCGTGCAGGGGAGGCCCGGGGAAGGCGCGGCAGCGGCACCAGCACCGGCTCATCTGCGGTGGACACGAGGCGGGAGGCTGGGGCAGGCGGGGCGGCGGCAGGGCACTCACCTGCGCATGCACTCCAGGGCCTGGGTGAAGACCTGCGGCGCCATGCCGTGCTCGTGCTGCAGGATCAGGCACTGCTCCAGCGTCACCGACATGGCCGTGCGGTCCTTGGCGCTCTTGCAGCTGGTGAAACGGACCCCGTTAAGGCGGCGGCAGATCTGCCAATGGGAAAACGGGCTGTACTTAGAAGGGGAGGCTCCACAGAATGGCTTCTCTTCACACGCACACACATGCACACACACATGCACACACACACACACACACGAGAGAGGGGCTCGGCTGAGTCACTGAGAAACATGAGCCTCTTTGGGGGCCCTGCAGCTGTCCCCAGGACACCCCCTCTCTGTCTGGTTGCTCATCCTCCCAAATGTTGCCCAGGTCCCCCACCCCCGGTCACAGTCAGCCCTTTCTGGCTGGTCCTTGGGGAAGGACAGCAGTGGAGATGACACCCTGCCCTGGGACGCTCAGTCGCTGGTCAGCTCTTGGACCTTTCTGGGAGGCAAGGGACAGGCCTGCTGGGCTCTGATCTTCTCCATTTGCACAGACGGGACAGCTCAGAAGACCTACTTCCCTCTGGCCGCCAGGTTCCACAGGCCCTTCCCGCCTTCCTCCACCTCCCTCAGGGCCCCGGGGAACAGGAATAGGAGCTGCCTCGTCACACTGGCGGGCTCACAAGGCTGGGGGTTGGGGCTGGGAGCAGGGGCCGGGACAGCCTCCACACTGGGGAAAGGTCATCTGTGTGCACCTCCTCTCCCCACAGGAAGGACATCGGGGCATTCTCTCTGCACCACCAGATACAGTACTAGGTACATAGTCACTAAATGCAGCAAGCTCTAAAACAGAAAAGAGTTTATAAAAAGTAGTTTGTAGCAAGGCCAGCAGGCAGCATAGTGCTGACTCCCACAGGGCCAACCAAGGTTCGAGTCAGGGAGCTGGCGGCTTGAAACTCACGCCAGGTATGCATGCCTGCCCAAAATCCCAGGAGGAGAATGAGGGAGAAGGGACTGGGGCATGGCCATCCCCACTGGGGAGTGATTCCCCACTCTCCCTCTCGCTGTCTCTGGTAAGCACACAGACCCTATGGCAAAAACCTTAAAAATAAAAAGGCAGTTTGCAGCACCCTCACAGAACAACTAGACCTGAGGTGATATGAGAGCACCTACGACCTTTACATATCCCACTTTATTAGATATTCATACTTTTTAGCAAGGAAATATCAGGAGTTTGAGTCCAGAGGGCTGCCCAGACTCCCATAGGTGTATTAAGACATATATGTGCACCGTGGTACACATGTGTACATTATACAGATGTGCATACGTCCAGACTCCCATGGGGTATTAAGACATATATGTGCACCGTGGCACACACGTGTACCACATTATACACATGTGCACACACCCAGACTCCCACAGGGGTATTAAAACATATATGTGCACCATGGTACACACATGTACCACATTATACACATGTGCATACACCCAGACTCCCATAGGGGTATTAAGACATATATGTGCACCATGGTACATGTGTGTACCACATTTTACATGTGTGCATACACCCAGACTCCCATAGGGGTATTAAAACATATATGTGCACCGTGGCACACACGTGTACCACATTATACATATGTGCATACACCCAGACTCCCATAGGGGTATTAAGACATATATGTGCACCATGATACATGTGTGTACCACATTATACATGTGTGCATACACCCAGACTCCCATAGGGGTATTAAACATATATGTGCACCGTGGCAAAAGTGTGTACCACATTGTACACATGGGCATACACCCAGACTCCCATCGGGGTATTAAAACATACATGTGCACCGTGGCAAAAGTGTGTACCACATTGTACACATGGGCATACACCCAGACTCCCATCGGGGTATTAAAACATACATGTGCACCGTGGCACCTGCGCGTACCACATTGTACACATGGGCATACACCCAGACTCCCATCGGGGTATTAAAACATACATGTGCACCGTGGCACATGTGTGTACCACACTGTACACATGGGCATACACCAACTCTCCACATCTTACTCTTCTGAAATCTGAAAACCAGTGACTCCCAAAGCATCTGGCTGGAAGGACTTCAGATAAGGGACAGCGGACTGTGCCAGGTCCTGTCCGAGAAGCGCAACACCGGTCTCTGGTGAAACGTCGCCCAAGCTGTATGACGGTGGGTTCCAGAAAAATACCAGAGACGTTGTCAACTGCCCTGAGGACAGTGCCAGCCTGCGTCTCGGGTTGGCAGAGCCTGGGACGCTCAGCCTACCAGGGACACCACAACATACTACACGTATGGTCTGAGGAACAAACTAGAAAAGGCCCGGCACTCAGTCAGGACAGGAAGGACAACAGGCTTCTCTTGAGAACAAATAAAGATGAAAAGAGAAGAAAAGGACCAGAGGGATTTAATTAAATGTGATAAATCACAACTGACAAAAAGGGGGTGCACATGGCATGTTCACTAGGTTCTACAGGGTATATTGGGTCATTGGATCACGGGGTCATGACACATCTCTGCGTAGACACACAGAAAAATATGTCATAACTTTTCCGATGACCCATTAGAATCCATGATCTAAACATGTGGCATAAGCTGGAAATACGAATAGGTTCCTCCCAAGTCCACAGGTGGTCCATCAGAGCCATGAGGTTCCAGAAGGAAGACAGGGAGACCGGAGGTGCAGCCTTGCCCAAGAGGGCATCTGTGGTGTCGGGGTGCCATCCCAGAGGGCTTCAGCCATCTGCAGGGCTCCCCATCTGTGATATGAGCTGTTCTGGCTGTATATTCAGTGCCCCTTTATCCATACACAGAAATGGGAAGAAATCAGGTTCAGAAAAGGAGTTTCTATGAGCCCCTGGGGACAGGAACTCAGTATTGGTGAGGCCTGGCACCGTGTCCCCACCTGTGCCTGAGGGGACACTATAGGACTGTGGACCTCCCACCTCTATCTAGATCTGAGCTTCTGTATCGGAAGCCTCTGCCCAGGAACAAGACTAGACTAGATGCGTGGACTGCATTTTTGACATGGTGACAGGGACTGGCCAACTGTCCCTGTACTTAATGGTTTTTCTATCATTCAACAGTCACGTGCGAATAGTTCTCAAACAAGGTATGCATGAGGTCCCTGCGTCGACTCTGGTCTGCAAAGCTGTCAGTGAGTGCGAGCCCCATGCCCCTGCTTGGGATCGGGTGTGTCACCCCCTGGACTCTGTATCATGGAGAAAGGATCGCTCCTTGAAGTTTTGCAAAGGTGGCTGTGTAAGGGGTTGTCACAGCCCAGCTGGTGGTGGTTAGCAGCCCCCCCCCCAAAAAAAAAAAAAAACAACAAAGTATGGAGCCACTCTGCCCTGCGGTGGCGGCCCCACAGTGGGTGTGCGCCCTGCCCTGCGGTGGTGGCCTCGCAGCAGGCATGCGCCCTGCCCTGCATCCTATTTGTTGGGCCCATCCCATCAACCAATGCCAGATGAGGTCCCAAAACCAAGATGGTACCTGAAAAGTGAAGCCTGGGAAACCTGCCGAGCTGCCAGTCACTCGGAGCTTCCAGCTGTGTTCTAATGTGATGAAGGGATTTTTGCAAGGCAGCCGGGCCTGGAGGGATCCCCAGAAAGGAGGCTCCACAGACTGACCCACCCTACCCTGTCCCTGAGGGTGGGTCTTACCATCTGGGGTACAAGGAAGAGTGAATGGACTCTCTAACCAACAGAGGGAACGACACTCTTCACAGCTTCTCAACAGAGAGGTATCAGCCACAGCCATGAACAAGCCCACAGTGTAGGCACGTTCCAAAGGAAGGCTGTGTGAAGGCAGGCTTCCGAACACAGGCTCTGATGAACCTCTGGAATGGCTATCGGGCGCCGTGACCAGCCGACTGCCACTGCCGTGGACGGCTCTGCACTGAGAGCACTCTCTGGACAAGCACAGAGGCACTGCGGGGAAAACTGCTCGGGGCTGTGGGGAGGCCGGTCCCACATCTGCCCCGTGGGCTCTGCAATGCCGGACATGGCTCAGGGCTAGGTGGCAGCAGTGCCAGCTCCTTCCTGTCCCCGCTGCACACCCGCTGGGCAGAAGCTGGACCACCACTGGGGGCTCCTAGTGCCCGACCCCAGGGCTGGGCAGCTTATGACGAGGGGTGAGGAAGGGCGGTTTCGGGACTGCTCTGACGCCCAGCCTCGGAGGGGCGGCTGGGATCCCACAGTCCGCTTATGAGAAAATACGTGCAGTCCAAGCAGTCAGGGAGGCGGGGCGTGGGAACCAGCACGTCCGGTAGGTTGTTTAAAGGATTCGAAAGGCCACCAGGGCCTCCCTCCGAGCCTAAATGAAGATGCAGAGGGAAGGCCGTGGGTTTACTGGGACCAACTGCAGGCTTCCGAAGGTGACAGCTTTGTCAGCCTGGCTACCACTGTCACCTTACCCGAATCCAGGCAGCCCGCAGGGAACGAACCCGCAGGCAACACTGAGTGTCTTCCGGTCTTAGCACCTACTCGGTGACTCGTGTGCCTGCACTGCAGCCCATGAGACTCGGCTATGGCATTCTCACTGTCCTGATGTTCAGCCCTCTGCCCTCGTTCTTGCGAGTACCTCAGCAGCTTGCCAGAGGATGTCGACGTTCTTATTCTTCCGGGCATGCACGTTCTGACCCAGAAACCGCAGCAGCTCTGGCAGGCACGTCTGACTCCGAGATCGAGGTAGACCTGGAAGAGAAGAGGAACCCGTGGGTGCAGCGGTCACATCCAGGAACTCGCACCTGATGCTGGGACCAGCACGGGTGAGCGTGTGGCTGGGCGAGGAGGAAAGGGCGTCTGGGGACTGGGTGTGGCTACCTGACAATGAGCAGTGATTTCTTTCACTGCCATTTAGTTCTACCTTCAAAGGACAATTACTTTACCTCCTCCAAGGGGCTGGGCAATGGCCACCAAATCACCCAAGGAATGTTTCACAGATAACACTCACGGCCTTCCCAAGGCAGGCAGGACCCAACAGAGGTGGAAGGAAGGTGCTTGGGACAGTGAGTCTTGACCACTGGGTGGGCCTGGAAACCTTGAGAGGAAAAGTGCAGCCTCCTCCAGGGAGACCTCAGCCCACACCTGGAGAAGCACAGTTCTGAGCAACCGAGAGGCCTGCCTGCTCTTTCTAGCAGCTTCCATCCTCCACTGTGACAGTCACCAGGCCCTTCAGGACCTCATGGGCCCAAAGGTCCACCAGATGCCTCGCCCAGGATACCCAGAACAACACTGAGGAAAAATCAACTACTTTTGAAGACACTCTGGAATTTCCAAACACTGGGATTATCAAAGACAGAAGAGTATCAAGGTTGTGATTAAGAAAAACAGCCATGCCTGAACACCTCCTGAACAGATGGATGAAACACCTCCTGAGCGATGCATGGGTACCTCCTGCACGGATGCATCAGATCTAACCTCTCACACTCCTAATACTGCATGACTCCCCCTCGTGCACATGGGGTCCTGAGCTCATCATTTCATGTTCTGATGTGGCTGGTACCGTGCTGGTCACAGGAGGGGCAGAGAGAACCAGGAAGAAAGCACCTGCCTAAGGGGGACTCGGTCTCTGACAAAGGCTGAGGGAGCCCAGAGGAGGGGAGTTCAAGGCGAACTGGGGCACACACCCTCTGGAGACAGCATGATCAAATCGGCTTCTTGGCTCCCTGTAGCCCCTGGTTTAACGAGTACCCGTCCACTGACAAACTGCGCAGACTCGGGGGTCCAGCTGGGTGGGCTCACCTTCTCAGCCTCTCAGACCAGCAAACCTCCTGTGTTACCGGGTGTGTGGGCCACGGCTCCCCCGTGTCCTGGCCACGGCCTGCCTGCTGGCTCCAGTTGGGGCTCTCACTGTGGTGAGCCCCTCAGTGTTATAGAGAGGTGGCCATCACCATCTACTGGGACCTTTTCTGAGACCTCAGCCACACGGGGAACTGCCCGGCCTTGACACGCTGAACGCAAGACCCCCTCTTCCTGATGCGTCCCACTCTCCTTCCATCCCGAGCGCAGCTTGCCTGGGCCCCTGCCCTGTTCACGCTCCTCCTTCCCTGGCTGACCCGAGTCCACAGCGTGCCTCCACTTCCTGCAGCCTCCTGGGGCGACCCCCCTCTGTGCCTCAGTGTCCTCATCTGCCAAGCTGCTGTGAGAGTCAGATTAGGTAATCCATGCAGAGTGGGGAGAAGAGGCCTGGCCCAGGGAAAGCCCCTGACGAATCTTATAACAATGGCTGCTGCCAGGGAATGTGAGCACACCTCCGACCTCAGGCTCCTCGTTACTGACAGCCTTCAGCTGAGTCCACAGGGGCTGTGGGCCCTCAGGAGCACCCACAGAGCTGCCAAGACCCAGGCCGCCAGCCCTGCCCAGCATACTAGGGGCCCAGGCTCCCTGGTGGACTGAGGTGTAGCCAGGGCTGGGAGCCGCGGCCACAATGGCTCCAGCTGCATCTGTGCTGACGCGCCCTTGCTCCTTCCCAGCCCTGATTCTGCGCTTACCTCCTTCACGTTCAGTGGAACCAGAACTGTTTTGCTGCGGAAACTGAGGCTCCTGGTGTTTCTGCCATTTCCTGCTTCTCCCTCCCCTTCCCTCCTTGTCTGCTCTCCCAGGACCTTGGCGTGTAGTCCTGTCACCCACTTACAAGGTCGCAGTTCCCTAAATTCCGGCCCGTGAGCACACTGCCATCTCCAGGGAGCTCTCGGAGAGGTGTCTGCAGCCTCCCCGCTGCCCCAAGGCAGTGCCATTTTGTCACCCAGCTGATCCCCAGCTAGGGACTCCTCCCACAAGCCCAGATGGTCCCTCCACACACCTGCACCTCCCACCCCAGCTGCCACACAGCACCGCTGCTCTCCCTCCCTGGCTGCTCTGTCCGATCCACAATTGTGAAATGACCGAACTGGATGGTTGAAAAGTGGCCTTTTCAACCCTGCCCCAGCCCCTGTCCTCTGGCCACTCAGTGAGCTTGGCCACAACAGGCCCCTGTGTGGCTCCAGCTGCACTTATCCCAGGCCTAGGCTGAGCTGTTGTCTGCCGGCCCTGCTCCTCTGCTGCCCGCCCCTGGGGTCACCATTCCTCCTACCGAAGCTCTCAGCCTCTCACCCACTGCACCCCTCCATTCTCAACAGCTGCTGAGGGGCTGAATCCCAGTCCAGTCCCTCCCTGACGCCTCTCCCCTTCTCTCCATGCCCGGCCTCACTACAGGATTAGAGTCAGAGCATAAAACAACCTCTCCAAGTTTGCACAGCCTCACCTGGTCCACCAGCGGCCTGCACCTGCCTCCAATCCAAGCCACCCTGGCACTGGATAGGCCGGGGAAAGGCGGCTTCTCCACCCTGCTTCCTGATGGGGCGCTCCCAGCCGAGGCTGGGCCGGCAGGCCTCTGCACGGTCTCTCCTGACAGGCGGGCAGTGGTGTGATGCCAGGCGACAGACTCAGAGCCAGTCTCTTTCTTCACGTGTCCATCGACACCAATACCGACCTCTGGGGCTGCCATGGATTTGGGAGGGCACGTGTGCAGAGCACCTAGCCCGGCGCAGACACGGCGGTGACCGTGGGTGTTCACCAGCATGACTGCTCCACCCCATCTCAACGTTAAGACTGACCATGCCTTCCGTCAGATGGAGCAGGCCTGCCCGCACCTTCAAGCCCAGGTGCGTTTCCCTCTTTAACAACTCCCACTAGAGGCCATTAGTAGCTTGAGGGCAGGACAA
The DNA here is from genome assembly GCA_026018925.1 of Tupaia tana. Lineage (NCBI taxonomy): Eukaryota > Metazoa > Chordata > Mammalia > Scandentia > Tupaiidae > Tupaia > Tupaia tana. Next base: position 141,064,567 of record JAKSZU010000003.1, read on the forward strand.
GGCTCCCTCATCCTGTTGGCACCCCCTCATGGCTGGAGCAGGCCTGCATGGGCTCTCTGACTCTCTCCAAGGGGGGTCAGTCTCTGCACCATCCTGGGTCCCACCGTGCACTGCGCTGGGTCCTGAAGAGATGCCACATGTGATGACAGAGCCAGGTAGCCCTGGGCTCCTCCCCAGTTGTGCAGGACTCCTGCTGCTGTCTCCCCACTGCCTCCAGGGACATTTCAGCAAGGGCCATCTTGTCACCGAACACTCAGCGAGGAGCGTCTGCCCAGCGCCTGACCCTCTGAGTGCCAAGGTGGGCGTGTTGGCAGGTCACACAGAGCCCCTGGCCGAGGGACTGTGTGTCCCGCCTCTGTGCCCCATGTCCTGCCAGCAGGTGCACGGAGCACACTGCTGAACCTGTCGGCGGGCAGCAGTGACAGCCACAGCGAATGGGAAGGCCCCACACATTTAGGTTAGAGGAGATGAAGGAAGCTTCTCTGGGTGGAACTCGGGTAAACGGGCTGCCGTATGGTGGAGAGGCCCTAGGGCAGAGAGCAGGGGGCAGGAGACACACATGCACGTGCATGTACACGCACAGCCAGGGCAAGCAGGCGGAGTCCAGAAGGTCGGTAAGCAACAGCCTGAGCTCAGACATCCCAGGGGACGGAAAGACCAGCAGGAGAAGGTCGCCGTGGGTGCGGAAATACTTACAGTCCTCAGGCAGAACTTCCTTAAACTGCTCAAAGTAGGAGTTTAACCGCACCAGACTCTCCACGTTGATAACCTCTTGTAAGGACGTATCGCCGAACCTTGGGGGTTGCAAGGGGCTGCCATTAGTTGCTGGTGTCATTCCTCTAACATGCGCAGAGCTGTTCGGGAGCTAACGACAGGGTTTTCTCCAACACCGACAGCGCACTGTCCTCCCCACGCACGAAGTGGTCTCCACGCTGTCGGTAAGCGTTTCAAACACACCTCCTTGGCGGGAACTGTGTAAGTGCCTAGGGAATTATGGGAGTCTGCAACCCAGAGACCAGATGGCCTGCCCTGTGCAGCACACCATCACCTCTCCTGGCCAGTCGGCTCAGGCTCCCAGTGCCCTCCATCTCAGGGGTACTTAGGAGGGGGACGCAGTGGGGTGTGGCCCTGTGAGGACACAGCTCTGCCCTGGAGCCTGGACACGCTGCCCCTGGGGGCACACTGCATGCTGCAAGGGAGCGTGTGCTGATGCCTAAGCAGGGAGGCTGGGGTGCCACCAACAAGGAAAGGCAAAGCAGTCGTTAAAACTGCAGACTTAGGTGGCATGGTGGTTAAGGTACTACACTCCCATGTGGCCAACCACAGTTTGAGTCTTGAACCTGGCAGCTTGCCTTCTTACTTTTTTTCTTTCTCAATCTCTTTCCTTTTGTCTCTCTCTGGTGAGCACATGTGTCCTATAGCAAATTTTAAAAAGATAATAATAATAAATATTGGATCATCAGAAAAGTCACGATGCAATTTTGCATAGAAAAAAAAAAAAAGACGCAGACTTTAGTGCAAGTCCTGGGTTCCCGGCAGGTCTCCACTTCCGTGCTGAGTAGCCTCCCGCACTACAAGCCTCTTTATGGTCTTACAACACCACCCCGTTCTGTGGGTCCCAGCCCTCTGCTCTGCCCCTGGTCCCACTGTGGCACCTACTCCCTTGGGGTCATCCTGACCCTGGGCTGTGGGTGCCCCCTCTGCAATCTCTCCTCAGCTCACCAGACAAACAAAGCCGAGAGCCTGCAGTCGCCAGCCCTCCTCCTCCCCTCTGGCCCCTCTGCTCACTGCATCCAGCCCTGGCTCAGCCCCTTCCGGAAGCTGCTCTGACAGTCATGGGGTCCAGGTAGAGGGAGCATTGTTCTCCTCCCGTGACCTGCTTATTCCCTTCAAGTGGGCTCCTCTCTGCTCTCACCGTGGTGGGCTCTGCTTCCTGGGCTGCACTCTCAGCCCGAGCCCAGCTCACCATCTGCCCCTAAAGCCGACCCTTTCCTGGGCTGGACCTCAATGGCCCTGACTGCTCTCCCTGGTCTCAAAGCCTGGGTCTGTCTATTCACTTCACTTTCTCAGCCCAGCTGGAGACCAGGCCCTTTCCTTCATGGTTCTCCTGCCTGTCCCTGCCCCCTACACACTTCTGCCCTGAGCCAGGTCGCTGCCTGGGGCCTGGACTCTTTCCAGCAACCTTCTCCTGACATTTGCCCCCTCACGTCCTTCTGGTACACAGCCAGCAAAACAATCAGCCACCATGTCCATCTGACTGTCCTGCCCCTGAATCGTGTTCACAGCACAGGCAGGGCAGGCTCCGGCCCTCTGAGGCACTCTGCAACCAGCACCCACCCCACGTGTCCTAAGTGGGGTGGCCCCGTACCCAGGAGCCATGGGCACTGACCACTGGGTTCGCAGGCCCAGCGAGTACTATGCACCATCCTGAGACCAGCTTTTCTGACAGCATGAATGGACACGGTATCACAGAAACGACTTTCACTGACTTGTAGAAGGCCATTATAAGCTATGCACACTCAACTGACCCCTTTCACTCCACACACACGTGTGCAGACACACGTACACATGGGTACACCTTGCTCTTCCCTGCTGTGCAGCAAGTGGTCCCGGAGGGGGTTTTCAAGGCAGGACTCAGCCTGGCACATGGGGCCTCTTCACTGTCACCACTGCCAATCCCTGCCCGAAACTGGGTGCCCCTGGCTCCCGCCAGGCCTTTACAGAGTCTTTGAGGCTTCAGACAACCAGTTCCTCCTTCACCTCATCTAACTGTTCAAAACCCTCCTGGCTGGCCACTGGTGGTGTGGTGGCTAAGGCAATTAGATCCCACATGGTCAACTCTGCAGTTTGAGTCCTGGACCAGTGGCTTAAAAAACACCTGTGCATCCAAAATTCTGAAAGAATGACGGAGAAGGGATTGCAGTGTGGCAACCCCCTGAGGGGGGTGATTTCTCACCCTCCTTTCTCTCTCTGGCAAACGCACTTGCCCTATAGTGAAACTAAAACACGAAACCAAAAACAAAACACTACTTGGGGCCCACCGCGATGGCAATGACGCAGGCAGAGGGAACGCTGGGCACCGCTGGCGGCCAGGTGGGAAAGCATTCAGTCTGTACCCTGGTCTACCTCTAGTGCCGGGGGCACCCACAGGTGTACCCACGATCCTGGCGGGAGATGGATCGCAGCATGAAGTCCCTCTTGAGGGTGCCTCCCTCTCCCCTCTCTCTCTCAAAGAAAATAAATTTTAATGGCTAGCCCTATAGCCTAGTGGTTAAGGGAGACTGAACCCACATGGCCGACAGCAGTTCAAATCCTGGTCGTGGTGGCTAAAGAAAACACACTGGGCATGTGTGTACGCCCCAAATCCCAACAGGATGGAGAAAATGGAGAAGGGATTGTGGCAGAGGGAGACTTTCTCTCTCCCTGGTGAATGCACAAACTTCTGGCAATTAAAATAAATGAAAACCAAAAAAAAAAAAAAAAAAGCACAACACCCACTGCGTCGGGGAAGCCTCACAGACCCTCTTGTGCTCGCCGTGCCCTCCTGGGAGCCCCTAACCCCCTGCACTGATCTTTATCGCTGTGCCCACTGCCCTCCCCCACCGCCCGAGCCTCCGAGGACATCTCTGTGTCCCCAGCATCCAAGGAAGCCAGGAACAGGGCCACACTGACAGAGTGCTGGCCGAAGGCATGATGACAACATCCGTACGGCACGCCGCCTGACGGTGAGTGCACCTTCCACGCCATCCCCGCGCCCCGTGGCCTGCGAGGCCGGACGCACCTCTCGGCCAGCGTCTGCTGCTCGTTGATGCCCACGTTGAAGAGCACGGGCTGCACGCGCAGCAGCATGCCGCTCTGGATCTCCCGGGGCAGGGCGTCAAACAGCGGGCCTGGCAGAGGGATCCGCACGTTAAAGCCATCGCTGGAGAACAGAGAGGAAGGCAGGGTGAGGCCGGGGACCCTGGGGGGCCAGGAGGGATGGTGCACACCAGGCGGCAGCCTGCACTGGCCCTCCAGCTCAGTGATGCCCAGACCACAGCTCGTGGACTTTCAGGGAGGGATGAAATGAACATAGGTGGCTGTGACCAGCGTTTCTGACTGAGTGTAACAGAAAAGCAACCCAAGGCCAGCAGGTGGCATGGACGTTAAGGCAGCTAGAGTCCACAAAGCCAAGTGAGTTCAAGTCCCACATCCAGCAGCTTGAATATTACAGCAGGTGTGTGTCATGTGTGCCCAAAATCTGAGAGGAGAATGGGGCAGAAGGGACTATGGCATGGCCATCCCCCTAGAGGGTGATTTCTCACTTCCTCTTGCTCTCTCTCTCTCTCTTCTTCTCTCTGTCTCCCTCTGGTGAGTGCACGCACCCTATACAAAGTGAAAAATAAGAGCAGCCCAGCCATGGTGGCACAAGTGGGAGGGTGCCACCATGAGACACTGCAGCCACATGGGAGGCCCAGGTTCAGCTCCAAGGTCAACCTGAACATGCTGGGTGTGGCCACACACGTGGTCCAGGGAGCTAGGGGAGGATCACGGTGTGGCAAGACTCCATCGGAGGTCCCTGTCTCTCCTGCTCCCTTTCTCCCCGTCATGAAGTAAATACATAAATAAATAAACAAACGTAAGGGACCAGCAGATGGCATTGCAGTTACATCACTGGACTCCCACATGGCCATCTGTGGTTCAAGTCCCAGACCCCATGGCTTGAAAATCACACCAGTGCGTGTGTGTGTGTGTGTGTGTGTGTGTGTGTGTCCAAGATCCTGGAAGGAGAATGGAGAAGAAGGGATTGTGGCATCTCCCCGAGAGGTGGGGAGGTGATTGCTTGCTTTCTGTTTCTCTGTCTCTCCAGCGAGCACATGCATCCTATAGCAAAAATATCTCTTTACATAAATAAATACACTTAAAAAAAAAAAAAACGAGGGAGGATGCATCCCATGGGACGAACATAAAGGGAAACCACTGCTCTAGTGCGGAGAATTTGAAACGTGTTCCTACCGATTTCCTGTGATGACAGGCAGCATGTCAGTTGATGCGCTAGACGTGGCCTGAGTGACTTTGAAGGTCACATTCCTCAAGTCCATGATTCCAAGGCTCATGTCCTCCAGCATCGCCAGCTCCTCACCTGCACCAAGGGAGGGGAGGGCTGTGAGGCGGCTGAGGCAGAGGGGGTCCTGCCAGGCTCCCTGTGGGCCCGGGGAGCTAGGTGCAGGTGAAGGCTAAGGTGGCCTGGTGCTCTCTGAGACCCTTCCCCTGGGCTGTTCTCCATGAGGGAACAATGCTGCTGAAATCCCACAGCCACATTAGAAATGTAGCCCGTGGGAACAGGCACCATCCTCCCAACGCCTTCTTTGTTGGGCACAAGACTGTGGGGAGGCAGACAGAAAGATGGAACCCAGTAAGCAAAGCTGGCTCTTTAAAAACAGGAAGAGGGATAAGCAGTTAGCGTAATGGCTATATCACTGGACTTCCATGTAGTCGACCGCGGTTCAAGACCCGGACCCGGTGGCTTAAACTCACACTGGGCACGTGTGCATAAGTGCCCAAGATCCTGAGAGGAGAATGGAGGAGAAGGGACTGCGGCGTGGCCATCCCCCCTGGGGGGGTGATTTCTCACTTTCTATCTCTATGTCTGTCTCTGTCTTTCTGACGAGCACATACACTCTGTAACAAAAACCTCTCCAAAAAAAAAAAAAAAAAAAAAAAAAAACCAGGAAGAGACAGGAAATCAGGGTTGGAGCGGCTGGATCCTTTCATTACACAGGGCTCACTATCTATTCAGCATGCTACATCTCCAGAGTCACAAGTATTTTTTAAAATGGTCTGGGTTGGTTCTATGACCAGGTGATTAAGGTGGCTGGATCCCACATGGCCAGCCCTACAGTGTGAGTCCTGAACCTGGCAGCTTGAGAAACACACCAGGCATGTATGCGCCCAAAATCCCGAAAGGAGGGGGGAAACAGAGAAGGGACTGCAGCAGACCACGCCCCGCAAGGGGTGCTTTCTCTCTCTCTGTTTCTCTTTGGCAAGCACACACAATCTCTGGCAAAAATATATATATTTTTAAGGAAGTGTCCATTTTGGGACCAGCAGTTAGCGTAATGGCTATGTCGCTGGACTCCCATGTAGTTTACCGTGGTTCGCGTCCCAGACCCGGTGGCTTAAAATTCACGCCGGGCACGTGTGCGTGCGTGCCCAAGATCCCAAGATGAGAATGGAGGAGAAAGGACTACGGCGTGGCCATCCCCCCCTGGGGGGTGATTTTTCGCTTTCTGTCTCTCTGTCCCTGTCTGTCTGGCGAGTGCACGTGCCCTATAGCAAAAACCTCTCCAAAAAAAAAAAAAAGAAGTGTCCATTTTCAGGGCCAGCAGGTGGCATAGTGGTGAAGGTGCTGGACTCCCACATGGCTGACTGCAGTTCGAGTCTTGGGCCTGGCATCCTGAAAATCTCACAGGACGGATCACCCTGGTGGGTCATTTCTCACTTTCCCTGTCTCTCTCCAGTGAGCACATGCGCCCTATGGCAAAAACCTAAAAGAAAGGTCCGTTTTCACCTTCTTAGAAGAAATAGTCAATAAATAGAAAACAAGGGTAGGGAGAAGAGAGCCTTTTTGCAGAACAACTCAAAAATATCTATTATATCCTGAGACATTCCTACTCTTTGACCCAGCAACTCGTTGGGTCAACCAACCTAGGAAGCTGGTGGCTGCAGGAACGGGCCCACGAGTGCCTTGTGCCCAGCGGTCCCCAGCCCTGGTGTAACAGGAGCGATTCAGAAACAGCCCAAACGTGCTATAGGGAGTCACTGGCTAGATCATTGTCATCCAGGCTCAGAGGGAAAATCTTCCAGCTCCATAACAAACACCAGCAGAGCCGAGGCGTGTAACGGAGGGGACCTCCCCTCGGCTTCGCTGTGTGCTCTGGTGACGTCTGGATCTACTCAGCCAGTGTGCATTGCCTGTGTGACAAGAAAACCCCCCAGGAAAGGAGGGGAGGGGCAGGGGAAGTGCTGCTCCTGACCCCGCCTCACCGTAGGTGCTGAGCAGGCTCTCGAACTGCGCCAGCAGCCCGATGGTGTGGAGTTGCCGCAGGAAGCCGTCCTCGTGCAGGCAGTTCCTCAGCTTGATGATGAAGCCGCAGATGAGCGCCGTGAGCTGGGGGCGCAGGGGCACCGCGTGAGGTGGTTGTGGGGACAGACACTCGCTCACCGAGCAGCAGGCGCTGTGCGCAGCCCGGGCCTGGGACCCTCTGCCTCCGTTGCTCAGAAGGGCTTCAGCAACACCTCCATGGGGCTTCAGGGCCGGGAGCCTGGGGAGCGGGCAGCCACCTGGCTCCAGGCCACAGCGGGCAGAGGCCACAGGGAGGATGTGAACGCTCTGGGCTGGCAGCTCCCGTGGCTCCCAAAGCTGGGTGTGGTTCTGGCTCAGCTTCTGACCTGACCTGCCTGGGTTATTCTTGGGCTGGGATTTTCTGGAAGCCCAGAATCAATTCCCCAAAGTGAAAGGGTCTGTCTACTCACAGAGCCACGCCAGCTCTGGCTGGAAACAGCTGTGACAACAAAGAACAGAAATGCCAGAGGGCAGCGCCATTCAAAGTGTCCTCAGTGGGAGATTTTCGGTGGGATGAAACGGGCCTTGCTGGGGCGGGAGGGAAACTGCAGAGAGCAGTCCCACCTGTAACACCATTCGCTTCACTAATTTGGTGACTGACTTCTACTCCACATGTGACATTCGTCTCAACACTTCACTGCTGTGAAGGCAGCAGAAATAATGAAGATGGAGTTGTGCGGTGAGTCGCAGAACCGCGGCACCTGCTGTTCGTGAACAGAACTGAGCGTGCTCGGTGCCAACGCCGTGCTGCCCCCGCTAAACTCCTTTGTCAGAAAAAGGGCAGCGGAGAGGTCAGGGTGGCCACAACCCCACGCTCTCCCTGGGGCGGGACCAGCAGATGCTGTCAGCACCCTTTCTCCAGGGAAGAACAAATCCTTCTTGATGGAGGGAAGATGTTTCAACCTCCCTGGGCCAGAATCTAGACTTCTCTGCTATGCGACTGTAAAAGCAACAGGCATGGGCCAGCCCTTGGTTTGGTGGTTAAAGAGGCTGGATCCCACATGGCTGACCACACAGTTCTAGTCCTAAACCTGGCGGCTTGAGAAACACACCAGGTCCACGTGTGTGCATGCCCAAGATGCCGAAAGGAGAGAAATGGAGCAGAAGGTTTGCATTTCGACTATCTCCGTGGGGATGTTCTCTCATTTTCCCTGGCTCTGTCTCTGGTGAGTGCACATGCCCTCCAGCAAGTTAAAATAAATAAATAAATAAATAAATAAATAAATACAATAAAAGCAACGGCAGGAGAAAACATAGCCACCTGTGGTTTTGCACAGGGGACAGGGGTGGGTGAGGGAGGTCCCTAACCCTGTTCCTCTGAGGCGGGAAGCAGGGGGCCCTGGCCTCCCTCGGGGACTCCCGGCTTACGGTCTGGCAGAAGACCACGTCGCGGCGGTACTGCAGGCTCAGGTAGGTGGCGATGGTGGGAGCGCTATCCTGCATGAGCAGGAAGACCATTGCCTTCTTGGCTTTGTCACTCATCATGGCCACGCAGTCCGTGAGGGTGGTCAGCAGCGGGTAGAGGGCCTCGCTCCATTCCCCTGGGCCACGCGAAGGAGTCATGAGAGTTAAAGGAAATATTTCAGAATTAGGTTCTAGAGATTTAACAAGTCCCCTGTCCCCTAACCACGGTACTGCCCCCCCCCCCCCATTGTTCCTTTGCATCTTCTAACCAGTCCAGGCCCCAGTCCAGGGCTGACATCAAGTTCTGCCTGGTACCACCTGGTCACTAACCCTCTAGCCCGAGTCTTTCCAGTAACCCCAGGCCTCAGCCCTACTCCCACCCACTGATGCATGCCTGGTCTTCTGGAGCTACTGGGGACACTGTGGGCAAGTACTCCAGACACAGCTTCAGAGGAAAACTACAGCTTTGGCCGGTCATGGCAAGGCCACAAAGTGATTCTGTCTGCAGAGGCCAATCTCCTCCACAGCTCCATGGCCCCTGCACCCAGGGGAAGAAGGACGCTTAGGTCCCACAGCTCCATGGCCCCTGCACCCAGAGGAAGAAGGACGCTCAGGTCCCACAGCTCCATGGCCCCTGCACCCAGAGGAAGAAGGATGCTCAGGTCCCACAGCTCCATGGCCCCTGCACCCAGGGGAAGAAGGATGCTCAGGAAAGTTGTCTGTTATCTCACTTCTCAGGGCCCAGGAAGGGAGGCAGAGACCCCTCTGGAGCAAAGGGCTGATTCTGCCCGACGCAGCCTGTGTGCAACCGCTACACTCGCCCCTTCGACGCCTGAGGGGCTGTTCTCGGCTCTGCGTCCCCTCTGTGTGCTCACTTTCTTCCCCACCCCCGATTCTCTATTTCTAGCTGGGTTTTCTTTTAGAAATATGAGGAAACTTTGTGCACCAAAACAACTTTTAAAAAATAGAACCTTGAGGGAGGAAAAACAGTGTGAAGAGTAGTTTTGCCTTTGTGTCTTTTTTTCTTTTCTGTGTAGAAGATATTTAAGAGAAGACATGCCCTCATCAGTTATATTTGTATCAGGTCACCGAACCCAGAAATAGGCATTTGGTCATCACCACTTCGTGGGCCCATCACACCACACGGTGAGAGGCAGTGGAGCGAGGCCCGGGCAGCACTCGCCCATGGAGCACGAGGGTGTGAACCAAGGGAGACCCCAGACCTGTCACTGCACTCGGGGAAGGCTGTGGGGTGACGGGAGCAGGGTGGCGGCCAGAGGGTGGCCTCTGTCTCAGACAGACAGAACCTAAAAGACAGGGAGAAGGAGCTCGGCTCTTCCCAACGGCATAGCTAGCAGTTCGCAGAGAAACAGAGGATGACCCGAACTAAACGGTCAGTCCCCGCACTCAGTGTGGTGAGGGTGAACTTCTAAGCACGTGGAGCCGTTCAGAAGCTGGAAACGATCTAACTGTATATGGAGAGAGTCTACGTGGACAGGGGTTTATGTCTGTAATGGAAAAAAGCAGGCCTAAATTTAGAAAGTCTAGAGCAGAGGTTTTAGCAAATAAATCATGGTGACAAAGAACAGTAGGCTGAGACATGGAAAATATGAGTCAGGCCCAGTGGCCCCAGCCACGCTCTTCCAGGCCCTTCTAGGTAAGATGGGAAAGCAGCCTGAGGCACAGCCCAGGTCTCATCCTTCCTCTAAAATTCTCAGGTCGTGTTTTTGTTCCTTGGAAGAACTCTGCTGAAAGCGTGTTGAGTCTATCAAAAAAGCCAAAGACAGTTGGGCTGTACTTGCTGTGTGATTTAGGGAAAGGCTAGCAGTTGTTAAGACTGTTCTCCACTGGGACCAGCAGTTGGTGTAATGGCTATGTCGCTGGTCTCCCATGTGGTCGACCACGGTTTAAGTACCGGTCCCGGTGGCTTAAACTCACACTAGGCGCGTGTGAGTGCATGCCCAAGATCCCAAGAGGAGAATGGAGGAGAAGGGATTGTGGCGTGGCCATCCCCTTTGGGGGTGATTTCTCACTTTTTGTCTCTCTGTCTCTTTCTGGCAAGTGCGTGCACCCTATAGCAAAAACCTCTCCCCCCCCAAAAAAAAAAATAAAATAAAAAGACTGTTCTCCACTAAAAATAAATGCTCTTGGAACAAATGTCACCAATTCTACTGTGCTGTGCTTTTCTGCTTATCATTTATATACATGGAAAATTAATATGCAAGTCATGATATTTTAACCTGAAAATGATCAAAATACATAAGGGAACATCCAAAGCTCTGTGAAAAAAACAGAATTAAAGTATAAGTTTATCCTGATGTTAAAAAAAATTAAAATCCATGCATAGCATTTTTATAAATGCATTTTCCATAAACTTTTTGAAGACTCCTTATATAAATGGCCTTATCTGACCAAGCAAGCCCTCTTCACACAACTTTTTCCCTTTGCTCATTTATCTTTGCATGAAATTCATGTAAGAATGACTGCTTTGTTACATGAGGAGAAACGAAAGAAAAAAATCTGCATTATAGAAAGAGTGGCTAAAAAGCACGTGGAAGTTAATTCCAGAGGAGAGGCAGTGTGGGCCTGCCTGGGGGGTGAGTCTGACGTCTGCCTGGAGACGGGCTCAGTTGTCTGGGTGGCTCAAGGTCAAGAGCATGGACCTCCACTTACGCAACACTGGCCAGTACTTCACCTTGTAGCCATTCCCTCATCTGCTCCATAGACAGGTTTACAATACAGGGAAGAAAACGGGCTGGGAGAGGCTGACATCTGTAGAGTCAGATGGGCTCTAAACTCCATGCTGTCTCTGCCAATGTTGGACAGTGTCTGTGAGGCGAGGGTACACCATTTCAGTAGGAGGAGAAATGAGCCATAATGTTTACCAACAAAATGCAATTCATGGGCAGTCACATTATTTCTAGTCAAGTAAAGGCATCTGGGATGTTGGAGTGGAAGAGTTTATACTCTGCTACCGTTGTTGAAAAAGCCTTGCTATGAAAAAGAAAAATCAGTGCAACTAAGGGTGTCTTCAGTGACTTGGCTGAGCCACTTTTGGGCAGGCTCCTACCTAGTTGCTAACCAGTAACACAGTTAGCTAAAGCCACACTACTTTAGATACTTTCCAAGGGCTCTTTCAAATCCATACCCTGCATTTCTTTTTTCATCAGTAGTGCAGGGAAGGAGGGAGAGAAGGGGGTAGAGAGAAAGAGTGTGTGTGTGTGTGTGTGTGTGTGTGTGTGTGTGTGTGAACCCAGATTAAGTAGAGTTATGTAGGAGGAGCCAAAGGATCTCCTAGCAGGGGACCAGTTAAGTCCACTTAACATCGACTGTGGAAAAGCCACCAGCACGTCTAGAAATGAAACAGCCCATATTAAACAAGAGAAGTGCGTTGCCTGGATGCCGCCTGGGAACCCACAGGACTTCCTAAGGTTCTACACACTTCGGGAAGCCCAGAGTTGAGAACCCTGACCTTCTAGGGGGCGGGGTATGGCGCCGGGCTTCCCCACCACTGAGGCTCCGGACCTACTGGCTAAGCCTGTAGCACTGGCCTGCTGTGGAGGTAAGCTGAGGAGGACAAGAAGTCTACTGACAGACAACAGGGCTCAGGAGAGGTGATGGGGTCCTCGGGTCACACGACGAACCACCACAGTGAGCAGGCTCTTACGCTGAGTGAGGAGGCAGGGTTCCCAACTGGTGGGACAGCCCGGGAACCTCACGCCACCAGCTTGCTGCACTGTGGGTACAAAGCAAGGGTCCTACTATCTCATATTTATATCCAGTCAGAAGTAGGCAGTCATTAGACTGATCACATGACTGGTTTTTAGAGTTTAATAAAACAAGCAGGGCCAGTCAGTGGCATGGTGGTCAAGGCAGCTGGATCCCACATAGCTGACCGTATAGTTTGAGTATCGACTTGAAAAACTCGCCAGGCACATGTGTGTGCATGCCCAAAATCCCGAGAGGAGAAAGGAGGAGAAGGGACTGCAGTATGGCCAGCCTTCTGGGGTGATTTCTTACTACCCCCTCTAGTGAGAACACATGCCCTAAGGCAAAAAATAAAAATATAAAGCGGGGTTGGGAAGGAGGAAAAGCAAAAGAAAACAAGCAAGCGAGCCATTTAGGAAGCTCATACTCTTGCTGGGAAAACTGTAAGCCATATCCAGAAAACCGGAGGTAAACTGGATCAGGGGTCGGCATTCTTTTTCCGGAAAGGCCTAGACAGTTAATATTTCAGGCTTTGCAGGCCACAGGATCTCTGTCAAACTAGCTCAACTCTGGGACTGCCCAACAAGAGCAGCCCCGGGCGGTGCGTGAACAGGTGGGCCTGACTGGTTCGTGTGGACAGGGTTCGGCCAAGAGCGGCGGTTTGCCAACCTCTGAACTAGAACTATCAAGGCTGGTTTCTCCATGCAAACAAGGCAGGAAGAGTCCACTTCTCGCACTAACTCCCAGCGGAAGCCTGTCAGAGCCGCATGCAGACTGGGAAGCGAGGCTGCCGCGTGACTTGGGTGGACCCGCACTACCTGACGGTGTCCTCAGAGTAACGCGCGGGCTCGAACGAACACACGGGAAGAGCCCCTTGTGAATGCGCTCCCTCTAAGTGAGGCCACCCACTTCAGGAAGCCCCACGTACTCATCAACAGTAACCACCTGAAAAGCTTTTAGAATGTAAAAGTTAAAAAAAAAAATACATGTCCATCCCAGCCCACAATCCGCTGGGCCTAAGTGACCCCCTGTTCCCTCACCAAACCTATGAAAACTTTCACGTGACTCCAGGGAAGGAGGTCCTGAGAGACTTTCCCACTCGGAACAAAGGGTCATCTCTGAGAATTCGGCTACACATACGACCTTCGTGTTAAAGAGGCATCGGCTGGAGCCTTGAATGGAAACCACGTACCTGGGCTGGACTCTTCAGGAGGGGGGCTGCCATCTGCACAGAAATGGAGGGCAACACGGATGATTAAGGAGCAGCACACAGTTAAACACGAGCGAGAGTCTCAGAGCAGCTGAGTCCACAGCTTGTCAGAAGGCGGCTAAACCAGAGAAACTGCCTGGTGCCTGCTGCCTCTTCCCCAGCACTCTGGCTGCTCGGAGCAGCCGGGCGGTCTCGGTGGTGACAGCACCGGATCCGCCAGCACAGACATTCATGTTGCTACGACTTCCACATCCAAGGCTCTTTGGGATGAGCAACTCCCGTGTTACAATGTGACGATGCCAGGAAAAAGCGAATCACATTGTAGTGGCGGAGCCCCATGCTGGCCTGGGGCACCTGGAAGCACGCTTACTGGACGAGAGCCTGACTAGCAGAGGGGGGCTCCCAAGTCAGAGCCCGCGGCCCTGACTCCTGAGGGCCAGGGCTCAAGAGCCACCGCTGGGGCCCACCATGGCGACAACAGTAATGAAACCAGCACACCAAGAAGCGGATGTGAAGCCCATCTTCAAAATTTAAGCCAAATGCAAAGAATTTTGTGATTTGGACCAAGTCTCCAATTAGAATGTCTCTCTGGCATCAGAGAACACAAATTTTGATACCATTTGACCTAGACTGAGTCACACTGGGACCAGCGCATTGCAATGTCACCTTTCCCTTTAAAAACTCTGTGAGACCTAGGAAACTGTGCCATCTGAGAGAACGTAAATCTGAAAAGAGACCATGGGAGCAAAAGTTTATTTTACGTCTAAACGTTTTGGTTCAAGTAATGTCTTTGGAATACTGAACCAGGAACAGCCCGAACCAGCTTCAATAGAGACTTTTACAGCCGGGCACGGTGGCGCGTGCCTGTAATCCCAGCTTCCCGAGAGGCTGAGGCAGAAGGATCGCTTGAGTCCAGGAGTTCTGGGCTGTAGTGCGCTATGCCGATTGGGTGTCCGCACTAAGTTCGGCATCAATATGGTGACCTCCCGGGAGCGGGGGACCACCAGGTTGCCTAAGGAGGAGTGAACCGGCCCAGGTCGGAAACGGAGCAGGTCATAGAGACTTTTGCCACCTGCGCTGTCAAGAAGGGAGTGGTGAGGGGTCCTTCCTCTCTACTCTCTACTCATCTCTGGAAATTACTTCAACTGGCAAAGGGGATAGAAAATGTAAAGGCCTCTGTAAGTTGAGGAGTTCGCCTCGTTTGTTTGAATTCCAATGTCCTGAGACCAGCCAGCCAACAAAGAGGGAGACCCCCAGGGGCGTGAAGTGGTTCTTAAACTTGTGTCTGCACAATCAGGATGACCTCTGCCCTGGGAAATGCGGGTTTCGCCTCCCTGTAAGCCCTTCTCTGGGATTTCCAGTTTATGAATGACAGGAAGGTCTGGCAGCCTGTTCTATGGGCTTCTGTTCTGATCCCGAACAGCTGACTTGGGACTGGCCCCGTGAAGGCATCGGGGATTGAAGCCACTTTGCTAAATTAAATTCATCCTTCAATCCAAGAGAAGGGCTCTTGTTCACACTCCTGGACCAGTGGCTTGTACTTTGTCTCAGAGTCCAGGGTCCCTTAAAATGTGATTATCATGATGGACCTCCTCTCCATGCACATGGAAATTTCAGCACAGACGCCGAGGGGTACATGGACCTGGGGGGCACCCAGAGACCCCAGATGAAGGAAAACCTGGTCTCTGGGTATCAGGAGACAGGGGAGGGAGCCCCGAGTCCTGGTGTGCAAAGGCAGTGTGCCTGGGCAGGTGGGGGTGCAGGAGGGGTGTGGGCACCGTGGGGAAACCGGGAGGAGAGACGCTTCAGAGGAGCCCCTGTCTTCCTAGCTGGCAGGGACTTGGTCAGTGGGTCCCCTCCCAGAACCCTGTCTTGGGTGACCCGTCTGCCAGGTAGGGCTCTGATTAATTCTCCGGGGGAGTGAGCTAGGAGTCAGGACAGCTCCTCGGTGAAGGACGAGTGCCGAGGACTCAGGACAGAGCCGAGAACTGGAATGAAAGGGATGCTGCCTTTCAAAGCAGTACAGCGGAGTCCTCAGAGGACCAATATGCTAGTGTGAACGCCACCCGCTCACTGGTCAAAAGTACTGCCCCAGTGACTTGGAACGTATACAAAGTCACAGCAGAGGCAAGCTCTGACCCTGGACAATCTGCCCTGTGGTCTGGTTCTTCCTGATGCTCCCGATCACAGTGAGGTGGGAACAGCTTCCTGGCTATGCTAAAGACGTCTAAGTCAGGGGCCACCCACGGTTAGCCGAGTGGCGCATGGTTTCAAGCATGTCTGGGTACCAACCAGAGGTTAGGTTCTCTCAGCATAAGCTTCGTATCCCTATTATTACAACAGAGACGCTTTTATGGCACATTCAGTTATAATGACCCTAAGAGACACTCCTCAGTAACTTTCAAACTAAATTTAAATTTGCCTGTGTTTAAACAAGGTAAGATTTGCCTCGGAAAAGAGGACACTTAAGTTATGTATATAAAAACAACAGCTGATTAAAGAAACTCTTGCATTTAAAAAAAAAATCCAACACATTATTCATTTTACATCTTCAGAAAAACTTTAAAATTATAAACAAGAAACTATTAAAGAGAAATAAGTAAGGACCGGTTGGTACATTTTTAAAACAAACACAATATACATTAAAGAAAAAAAACAAAACCACAAACAGGGACAAAGTATTTCTGTGACTCAATCACAGGGTTGGAGAAGCTAAACTATAATCCCCTAAAGATGGAAAAGTGGATGACGTGAATGCCATTGGAACACAGACTCGAGTGACAGAGCCCCGGACAGACTGCAGGCAGACCGCAGAGGTAAAGGGCCTCTTACAAACAGAAGTACTCAAGGGGCTCTGACGAAGGGCCGTGATTCCGCTTGAATGAAAGTCGCCCAGTTCGGAACGTCAAAGCTCTCATCCTATGAAGCCTACGTCTGGCACCTCTCGCCCTCACTACAGTTTAAAGCTCCCGAAGAAGAAAGAGGAGGCAGAGTGGAGTCTGCAGCCTGGTCTCAGCTGCCTGGCCTATAACCCTTTCCAGCTCTTACCAGGAAGGGCAGGGGAGACCTGGGCTGCAGGGACCTCTCAGAGCACACTGACTCAGGAAGCACGGTACCCCGCTTTCAGGCTACAGGCAGGGCAGTGTACTCTGTGTCTCTGCAGAGAGAAGACTGTTTCTGAAGCGTGCTGCTTCAGGCCAGCACCCTACTGTCTGTGGTCCTGGAGGGTGGTGCCGAACAGAGAAACCTCACTCGGCCTCCAGAGGCCCAGGAATGGAGTTCCAGTACCTAACTTACCAAGCCCACTGCAGCATGGCTCTGCTGGAAAAGAGCATGCCCAGCCACTGGCACCAGCCTGTACACAAGTCTGCTGGGCCTGCTGACGGCCCTTGTCCAGCTGCGTCTCCACACGACTCACCTTTGCCTTCATCCCATCAGTTCCTGATACAACATATGATCGCATCAGAAAGGCATCTGCATCCCAGCCTCCTTTGGGTTCTCAGATTAGTCTACAAACCTGAAAAGCCCAGGAGCCAAGCCCTTACTGCCACAGCAGGGTGGTCCGGGAGGGCTGTGAGTCTGCCCTCTGGTGCAGATGCAGATCCTGCATGGGCTCCAAATGCATGGAGAGAAGGCCGGAGCCTCTGCTCCATGCACTCGGACACCCCCGCTCGGCCTGAAGCCCTCCCTGCAGTCTGCATGGGGGCAGGAGACACGGAGACAGAGACGCAGATGAACAGAAGTGACGCAGCACGAGGTGGAGCTCAGCGCATGGGGAGCCATGGATGCATACGCACGTGTGGTCGGATGAGGATGGCATGCAGCAGAGGGCACGGTGGAGGGGCATGGCGAGGAGGGGGCGTCACAGAAGGGGTCCTCCGGTCTGATCCAGTAGGCGTGGCTGTTGCGGTTACCTTTCTTGCTGGTGCAGCTGCCCGCGCAGGGGAAGACATCCTCGCAGCCCTCGCCGTGCAGCCGCTCCTTCTGCAGCAGCTTGTCCACGCGCTGGATGATGCACTCCAGGCTCTTGTCGACATTCAGCCACACCTTCTCCTTCCAACCAAAGGGCCCGTTCGGGTCAGCTTTCCCAGTGGAAAACAGAACAGAACACAGACCAGACCACCCTCCGCTGAGCCCCACCCCCACCACCATGCTCGGAAAACACCGCAGGTTTAGAGCAAGATGAATTCCAACTCCCCATTAACATCTGCTTTGCAAAGACCAGTATTTGGGGTCACCATCTGCTGGTAAGCCATAGAGGATGGGGGCTTCTCGGTGCTTCCACGGCCCAGGGAGCTCTGGGCCCTCTCCCTTCCTCACGCCCACCACAACCACCGCACACAGAGGGCACGGGGTCGCTTTCTGATGGAAGGGAGCAGAAACCACTGGTCATTCGGGGTGGGGGAAGTGGGAGGTGGGGGGAGCTGGGCGTGATCTGTAGAGACTGGCAGAGGCCACAGGGTGCCAGAGCTCAGGACCACCGTGCAGTGCTCAGTAACGCAGTGCTTCACAGAGCGAGGCCTCTAGGCAGCAGCCACAACCGAATGACAAAAACACGTTGTACCATTTGTAACTCCATCGAGAGACACAGGCCCTGCCTTCTGGGTCGCTCTGTGAGAAGCAATCATGCCATGTCACCTCAGGGGTGGCTGCTCCGAAGTCCTCACACAGCTGCCCCAGCTCCTGGGCTCCCCCTTCTCCAAAAGTACAGACAGCCCAGAGGGCTCTTAGGAGAGCCCTGAGCACACAGGAGAACCCTCGCAGGCCTCTGGAAACCAGGCAGACACGGGACGGAGATGCCTCACGGGGCATGTGCCCGGGGGGAGATCTCGCCTCCCTGCTAGCCAGGTCTGGGGCTGGCCATGCCGCCCTGCAGTCCTGCTTGCGTATGAACACAGACGTGAAACCAGCCCCCTCCCACATCAGGTGGCCCAGGAGCCACGTGGGAAGGGACCCTGGGGCGTGCTCACCAAGGAGCCACCCCTGAGGCACGGAGAGTGGAGGAGACTGGCCACGGCCTTCGTAGTCTTTCCCCGAGCCGAGCAGCAGGAAGACAGGCAGCGGGCAGCATAGACTCACCCACTCCTCCTCGTGCCAGTCCACCTGCAGGGAAGAGCGGCTGTTCCTCCCCGTCCACCTGGCCATCAGGGTGTCCTGGTCGTTTCTGAGCATGACCTGCTCCTCCTCAGTGGAAGTGGGGGAGGCCTTGGAGGCGATGTAGTCGGGCCGCGCGGCATTCAGCCCATGGATGGAGTTGGCCAGCAGCTTGCAGTCACAGACCGTGACCAGCTGCCGGGTCTGCGGGCACACACAAACCAGACTGCTGAGCCCCGGCCTGGGCCCAGGAAGGCCTGCCTCCTCCAAGGAGGACGGGCCTCAGGCCCTTCTCTAGGGTGTGACATGACAGAAGGTCCCACAGGACATCTGAGAACAAAGGCTGCCACACGGCCTCCCAGCTGCACATCTGCAAGACCTTCCCAGTGACAGGGGACACACGGAAGCTGGGACGAGGCTGAGAAGTCGTCTCTGCCATTCGCTGGCCCCTGCCTGCCCTGGACCCTGCTATCACCAGGGGGAGGGCCTGGAGAGAGACCAGTGACCACCCTGGTGACCTCTTGGGCTGTCCTCTGCACACAGGAGCAGGTCCCGGGGCTCAGGCACCACCTGAGTTAGGGACTGCAGCCTCTTCGCTCTGCCTCATCATCTACTGTAACACCCGAAGTGCTCTGCGGTCCATCGCACGACTGCCGACTACACCTTCTCTCCCAGGGGAGAGACCCCTGGCTCCCAATCTCTGCTGTGCCAGCACACGTGAAGGCTATGGCACGTTCTGAGCAGGGATGGCAGCTCGTCTCAGCATGGTGAGTGAGAGGGAGGTGTAATCAGAACCTGTGTGCGGGTGTATGTGTCCGTACGGAACGTGTAAGGGAGACTGAGGGAGACTGAGTAACATGAAAAAGCATCCTCCCTCAAAAGGGTCTTGGGTGTCCACTTGTTCCGTATGCACCAACATTTATGTATTTTAAAATCAGGATCAAGCTACGATTAATTAGAAGCTGGTTTACTAGCTATGTATAAAATTATATTGTTCTTAACTTACTTGTGTAATAGCTGTTTTTTTTTTTGAAATTCCAGCACAACAGAAATGTGGCCTAAGGATGAGCCCATCAGGCCATTACTGAGAGTGTGGAACTGCATCGACCCTCAAGACAAGCCGCGTGGACTTGGTGGGAGCCCAGCTGCATGAGGCAGCCCGCGTCATGGGCTCTGGGCCCTGGCCTTGGCCCACCCAGCTCCATGATCTGGGACCACAGGTAAAGTCCCTGAGCCTCCCACAGATCCACAAGCTTGCCCTGGTGTCACTCTCTGTGGGCAGCTCTAGGCACACCTGGGACTCCCTGGAGTGCCCAGTGGCTTCTAGAAACCCAAGGGATCCACCCACCCCACCTACAGCAGGGCGCCCCTCCTACCTTGTCTGCCAAGATGGCGAGCGTCCTCTCGAGGCCGGTGGCAGACCTGTCCTTGGCCGCCCTGGAGAGCCGCTCTGCGTAGTAGCTGACTTGGGTTTTCAGGGTGTTGATCTGGGCGATGATCTCCTTGGCCCTGACGATGTCCTGCGGGATGTAGATGATGGACTGGCAGCTGGACGATGTGCTAAGGGACAAGAGTGGGCTCTCAGGGGTTCTCCCCCATCTGATGAGGATGGCAGCAACCCCAGTCCACAGCTAACCCCAAGACGAAGCCTTCTATTACTCAGGGATGTCTTCCCGGGCTAGTCTAGTGGTGACGGGCAAAAACAAATCTTAGGAGATCCTTTCTGTCTATAGGATAGACGACTGAAACAGTAAAATATGTCTAAGTGCTTTATCTGGATCGTATAGACCTGTGTTTTTACCGTGTGTGTACATGTGTGTACAGGTGCTGAACAATCATACCAAGCAATTACCTCAATGCTTGTGTTTCTTCACATAAGAACCTCATCTGTCAGTTTGTAAGTAGCATGAGGTAGAGAATAGGGTTGGCTTACACCAGAAGGACTGGGTTGATTATCCTGACCACTGCAGTGAAGGGACAGACTGATAAGGGTGTTGGGCTTTGCCAAAAGCGAAACAGAACAAAAAATACGAAACTCTGATTTTTCACTTGGGTGATCAAAACTTCAAACTTTCTGAACACACCCACAGATCTCCTTCACAAGTCTGACTCCAGCAAGTCCCCAGAAAACAGGGGACTTGCTCCCCCCTGCAGCAGGACTTCCCTACTTTGAAAAATAACACTCCATCAACTGAAGAGAAGGTGGGCAACGGGTCAAACCAGGAGCCAGGGCCCAGCTCTGCAAAGGCGTGGAAGACGTTGAAGCCTGGAGTCTTCGTACCACATAGCAGTATGTGCGTCTAGCATTTGATGCCAAAGCCACAGCCCAGCTACTGCCCTGCATGATCAGGGGCCCAAGAAGGGCCAACTCTGTGCCCCCTGGCTGCGAGGGCCCGGGCTCTGGCTAGCATGTCTGGCCTCCTCGACAGGGATGACAAATTACATGTCTCTTAGCTCAGATCTCAACCAGCTCAATACTGGGAATTTATTTGTCAGACCACCTGAGGACACCAAGGAAAACAGGGAGATGTACAAGCAGCCGATGCAGAGGCCTCCTCCTAAAATTTGAAATGGGAGTGCTAGGTGAAGTGGGTAGCCATTTCCTCATAAAATGAGGGGCCCTGACTGGTCCCTCAAAGGTTGGCCCTTAGAGTTCTGGGGAAGAGGGAGGAGGCAGAAACAGGGCATCTCTTGCCACACCCTCCACCACTTCCCCTGGAGATGAGGGTCACCTCGGGCAGAGCTGAGACCCTTCTCCCTGGACCTGTGCAGAGTCACCTGAAGATGGCTCACCAAGAACCGCTGCTGCCCCTTCCCCCCGGTGGACTACGGGGTGAACATGCAAAAGCTGAAAACCAAAGCCCCCAGAGAGAAACATCACCACTATGAGCACACACAACAGAGAACAATGGGTTTGCAGAAGCCCATGCAGCAGACGGACCACGCCACGTGGTCCGACCAGAGTCATTCCACGGCGTCACGTGCACACGGCTACGTTCCAATCTGCAATCACTCTTTCGAATGAATAGCTGCCATTTAAGGCAATGTAGCCTTTAAAAATATATAAGCTCAAATTGAATTTTTAAAAGCCTATTCTTCCCAGGCCCCCTGTACTTAGAATACATAGGACATCTGTAATATGTGTCACATGTAGATCTACTTTTGTGCATGTGGGTAGCTCTGTCCCCTTCACAAACACACACTCTTCCCAAGGTAGAGAGAGACATGCCACCCCCCGCCCCCCGTGTTCTTAAAAATCGTGTTCTGAAGCGGTACTTGGGACTTAGGCACAGAAAGTGCATAGTGGGGCCAGAGCGGGTAAATTTCAGTGGCACTGTCTAGGGGTGACCAGGAATACACGAGCACACAGCTCAGCAACTTTGTTCTAAAAACAGATGGCATGTGAGTCAGTGGGGAGGGGTGCAGGCACTCCCAGGAAGTCTGAACTCCAGGGAGAGGGGCTGCTCTTCTGCCAGTGAACCCTTGGGTATGGTTCTTGGTATGGTCCTAGATATGGTTCTTGGGCCTCACCCCAGACCCACTGCCTCAGCCCTACCCAGAGCTTAGGTCCTGGGTTGAACTGGAGATGCCAACTGAGCTGACAGTGCAGTCCCCGGTACCAGCCTGTGATGGCTGGGAGCCCACGCACGGTAGCCGCTCTGGACGACAGACAGCAGGACCACCACTGCAGCCTGACTGCCAGGGAGCTGTGACCCACACAGACTACAACCAGGACTCCTCGCTGTGACCCTCCGCTTCCCTCCAGCCCCCAGGGTCTCAAGGGTCTGCTATGCAGAGACTGAGTAGGCTCAGGAAGGCCTAGGTCTCCTCAGTGAGGAAGGAACCCCAGGAAGGTTAGTTCCCAGGACTGTACAGGTAAAGCTCCACAAAAACACTTGGGCTTGGATTTACCAGGGGCAGCTGGGAGAAGGTGGGCCTTTGCTCTCCGTCCCACCACTCACTCCCCCAGCCTCTGGACCTTGTCCCTGAGCACTTCACTCACCTGACCAGGGAACAGAAAGTAGGGGGGAGGGGGCCTGAGGGGCCATGGCCTCAGAAGCAGCTCGTCCCCCTCAGGGAGTCGGGGGGGCAACTTCTTCTTTATACCTCAAGTATCCCCAGGGTAAGGGAAGAGGCCTCAGCCTGGGGTGGGCATGTTCTCAGAACTCCCACTGTCAGATGTCCCCAGCAGGGCCCTACACGGTCCCCAGGATGCACCTCTGCAGAGCTCCGGCTGGGATTGGGGCAGCAGACACGGTCTGACTGCCTCCCTGGTGGAAAAGTCACTGGTTACCAGAATTCTTGGAGTGCCACCCACACAGGGATAAAAACCCTAAAACAGTGTTTGTAAAATCCGCATAAGTTACTAAGTCTCAAGATAATGTAAGCTGGCTTCATTCCTACAAGAGGTGATGGTGAAGTGAAAACCAAAAAGCCTCAAGATTTTAATAGAAGGAGACAGAAAGGGATTCCCAACCACACCAACGGGTGACGTGAGACCCCAGCACCCGGAGGGCTTGCTGGGCCTGTCTCCTCCTCATCGTGGAGTGAGCACAGCAGAGGCTGCTGCCGGGCCTGAGGGGTAAACAGGAGGCTGGGGGTTGGCTATTCATTATCAAAGACCATTGCAGTTGGAAGGAGGACTCTGGCTACGCGGCGTGGAGGTAGGAGCCCACGGCGCACCGCGGGGCACGGCACCGCCAGGGTGGGTCGGGGGAGGACGGCACAGGCTTCCTCTGCATGAGAGCGAGCCCAACAGACACTCTCCACAGACAGAAAACTCACCAGCACTCCTCAAAACTGCTAAAGAAAAGAACCGAAATGAAGTATTAGCAGTTTGTTAGCAAATACAAATGCAAAACAAAAATTAAAAAGCCAAGTGTTTTTTTTTGTTTGTTTGTTTGTTTGTTTTTGTCAAAATACTTATAAAATTATTTGTGGAGGTCCCAACCACAGGGACAACTAAACGTTTGAGCCCAACGTGCTTCATTGTTAGAGCGATATCACTGCGTGTGCTCAAGCCCCTGGAGACAGCCCACCGGGGTGCGAGGCGCGTCTGCACTCATGAGAAAGTTCCGATGGTGAAAGAGCCATTTCTATAAGGGTTTTGTGACAGTAATAGGAAATTAAACAAAATATTTTATTTTTGAAAAATACTAAAGAGCCATTCTGGGAAACGAATTCTGAAGTTAACATGCAGCATCATCAGGTGATCAATACCTCAAACTCTCCTGGGACAGGGACAACCAGGTGGCCGCCCTGTGACTGGTCGCACAGAGTTAATGAGTTGTCTCCCTAGGGCCCCATGCCATCTCAAATCGCACGCACACTCTCTCCACAGGGCAACATGCAATGGAGCGACGCCACGCTTTCCGGCTGGCTGTGCAGAGCTGTGGCGAGCACAGGAAGCTCCTGCCTTCCTGATTTCCCGAAGGCCCACTGGAGTCAGTGAATCCCAAGGCACGTCTGGTGACTCGCTTGAGCAGAGAGGTGCCCTTGGTGGGGATGAGTCAAGGTCAAGCAGGCTGTCAGGGGCCTCCAGGAGAATGCTGGGGTTCCTCTTGCTCACCAGCCCTTCCCATCTCCATGACCTGCTCAACTCTGGCTGGGGCAGCCCATGAGCATATCTGAAGGGTCACTCCTTGCAGCGCACCCTCTCCACTCCTGCTCGGTCAGCCAGCCCTGTCCATGGTTAGTGACACTTCTAGGAGCATCCCTGACCTCCTTGGCCACCGCCCTGACCTTTCAACCCCTCCCCGATCCAGCCTAAGGTCAGTTTCTCTGGTTGTGTCCTGACTCCCGGCCATGGCAGCCCAGGGCCGAGCCCCCTGGCCCCACCACGGGTGCTAGAGCTCTCCCCCGCCACCTGTGGGCCTCTCTCCACAATCCCTGGGCCTCTGCTTCACCTGCTCTCAACCCCTTCAGCCTCACATTCTGCAGTGGCTGTTCAGTCATTACCTTGGCTTATTCCCTCCCACCTGAAAACTCTCTCTGCAACCCCATCTTCTTCTCCTGTCCCTTCCATCCCTTCCAGGATGAAGGCCTGGCTCCACCTCTGCATCTTCTCCCGACCCCTGCTCCACAAACCACCTCTTCTCTTCTGCCCTCCCACACCCGCCCTCGTCGTCCCTGCTGGCCTAGACACATGCTCCCACCAGAAGTATTCTCCCCAGACCGAGACCTTCATCTGCTTTCTCTGCTTTGCAGTCGGTCTCAGGCCCTTTGGGACTATCTACACTATCCCCTCCACTTCCCACACTCACACCCCTCGGCCCATGTCAGCGGTGATGGGTGGCATTCCGGAAGACTGCCAATGCCC
Organism: Tupaia tana; assembly: GCA_026018925.1. Taxonomy (NCBI): domain Eukaryota; kingdom Metazoa; phylum Chordata; class Mammalia; order Scandentia; family Tupaiidae; genus Tupaia; species Tupaia tana. The sequence goes on from JAKSZU010000003.1 coordinate 141,089,407, forward strand.
ACCAGGTGTCCCAAGCAGCAGCCTGGACTCAGGCTCTCTCCAAGACCCCTGCACTGGGGGGAGAGCCTGCCCCGTGCTGTGTGGCACCCTCTGCCTGCCTGCTTCTCCCACTGCTCACACACGTGGTGTGTACTCACTTGTCCAATCACCGCGGCCGGGCCTAGACCTGCTGGCCCTGCATCCCTGGTCACCAGCACAGAGAGGCTGGAAGTGGGGCCAGCTCTCCACTTTAGCTTCTCTCCCCAGGCCGCGGGGTCCCAGCCACACTTTCCTGAGCTCAGTGGCAGCCACTTTATCTAGTCCCCCTGTCCCATCTACCTGGTGATTTTCAGCTCAGGACGGTAGCCCCGTGTAGCCCCCCAGATCTTTTTAAAAGTGGGAATGTCCCCCATTGCTGTCCGTCAGAAAGGGACATGATGTGTTCTGGGCTTTATACTTGGGGTGTTCGACTGACTAACCAGGGCTCTAAAGGACAGAGTCAGCACAGAGGCCACGGGAGCCATGTGAAGCCCCATCCAGAGGTGGACCACAATCTGTCGCGCACTATGAAGAGATGGGGCCATTAATCAGGTGCCTGCACACCCACCTGGCTCAGTCTCCCTCTCCCTCTCCTTCTCTGTGTCTCTCTCTCTATGTCTCTCTCTCTCTTTCTCTCTCTCTCTCTCTCACACACACAGCAGCACGGGGTCCATAAGGCAGCTCCTCCCACCACGCAAAAGCAGATCAGATGGCTGGATGTTTCTGCGGTCACGTTTTTTGTTCACTTATTTTTTAAACTGGAAGCATCAGACAGCTGTACAAGAACCACAAGTGCCCTCTGGGTACTTACTGTTTCTTAGTCTCCTCGAACTTGTGCAGCTTTTTGCGGAGCCCTCCCGACTTGAAGCCTTGGCAGTGCGCTGCGGGTGCACCGATGGTGACGACGTCATAGTTCTGATCTAACGACAGAAAGCTCTTCTCCATTACCCTGGCTCAGCCTGTGGACAGGCCGGCTACAGGCGGGTGCGCCCAGCCTGGGGTCCTGCCCCTCCAGCATTGTCAAGCAGCCTTTAGTTCTCTGGTCCCACAGCCAGGGCTGCCCTAGGGCCGCAGGAGCAGCACCCTCGTCTCAGCAAAGGGGTTGTAAATGTCCACAGGAAACCACCCAGCAATGCATGCGTGTACCCCTCCTTTTAGGGACAACTGACAGGCAGCCGCCTGCTCCAGAACACAGAAGCAAGCAGGAGGGAGGAGGCGGGAAGGGGCTTGGACGTTTTAACAGCGAGCTCTCAGAGGCCCTGTGATGTGCTCTTTGAGTAGTCCCACAGCAGAGCACGCAGGAAAGCTGGGGCGGATGTACTCTGTGACCGAGTACCCAGGGAGAAGGGCAGAATAGGACTGGACGGGAGGGATAGAAGAAAAGGTACCTGATCCTCCGTCATCCTGAACTCTCATCCTTTGTATGTGCAAGTTCGTGGGGACAAATTCCAACTTTTTATCTGCTTTCAAGCTGCTTGCTTTAAATGAGGGACCTAAGAAACAGGATGAGAAAACAAAGGCCATCAAATGTGGCCTGCGTCCGTGAACTGAGCCGAGTAGAAGGAGGGCTGCCGCACGGGGGCAGGAATGTGTGGGCAGCGGCCTAGAGAACTCTGAGTGTGCAAGTTCTCTTCCTGACGGCGGGTGGGTGAAACACTGGAGGGGGCAGCTCACCGGGAAGCTGGCTCTGGGTGCCTGGGTGGATGGAGCCAGGCAGGCAGCCTCAGGGGCTGTGGCAACGATGCCGTGCCTGCGGAGACTCAGCTCTCAGCCGAGACACCTGCCACAAAGACAGGGCTCTGCGCGGCGGCGCGGTGTCAGCGCACTGTACAAAGCACACGGCCGCGCAGAGACGGCCGCTCCGGCTCTGGAGAGCGCCATCACTGGGGTCTGGGACACCGGCGTGGCTAGGCTGGCACAGCTCCTCCTGAGTAGTGCCGAAAGGGGCCTCTCATCACCCCGGGCCCGTCCAGATGCATGGAGAGATGTAGCACTGGGGAACAAATGCGAACATGCACCCCGATTCTTGCTTGGCTGGTTAAGGAGGTTAGCTGTGTGTGTGTGTGTGTGTGTGTGTGTGTGTGAGAGAGAGAGAGAGAGAGCGCGAGAGCGAGAGAAAAACAGCTATCTATGAACGGAGGACTCAGCCCTACAGACTGAACGGGCTTCCCAGAGGACCTGGTACACATGGACAGAGGAGCAGCTCTTCTCTAGAAAACTCCAGGCTGTGTGGGTTTCCACTTTCCCAGGGACAGTCGTCCAGCCAGGGGGCCCTCCGCTCGGCAGGCGAACGCTGACTTTTCTCTAAGGGCCACACGCAGACCCGTTCCTCAGCTCAGGCTACGTCCAGGCACCACCATCCCATCAGTCCTCTCTCTGGCTGTTTCTCACCAGGTTCAAGGGTGGTTAATATAGTCTGTGCTAAAATCACATGGAGGCTTTACGATTTTCCTTAAACCCTGACATTCCATTATGTGGAGGAAAAGAAGAAAAGAATCGGAAAACAGAGAATTAAAAATGATAAAGCAGTAAGTAATGAAAAATCAAAAAGTTTAATTCTGTTCGGAATAAATGAGGAATGAGTTATGAAGAGCCTCCCGAGTCTACCTTGAGCGTGTTCTGAAAATCAAACAACGTCCAAGAGGAAAAGGGGAGGTGTTCACACTTCACTTTCTGGTTTGAGTCTTAAAGTGGAGAGTTCCACTCTGACAATGTGTATGTTCAATACAAACGCCACTGGATATAACTTCTCCTGTACTCACGATGGAGCATGTGGCACACGTGAGAGAGAAGCAGCCTCCACCGAGTCTGGCCAGGCCGTGGCCCTGCCCTCCAGCCTGTCAGACCGTGGGCACTCGGGTGCACACCCGGCGCATTTCAGGCTGCCCCGGCAGGGACTGGAAACACGGTCGCCCGTGGGAGCCTCTCCTGAGCGGCGCATCACCACTGTACCTCGGAACCGGCCCTGCGACTACATGTCAAATCCAGGAAATCTGGAAAACTGCTGCCTGAGGCAAACAGCCTACGTCCTTTCGGATAAATAACACGAGCCAGTGATTCTGTCTCCCTTAGGTTTCACCCACAGTAACTGTTTTGGCAGGTGACACCCTAGAAGGACCTTTTGCTGAGGTTCACAGATTTGTCTTTTTAATTAAGATCTGAAAAGCCCATCTTTGAAAGAACTCACACCTACGGGAGGATCTATTTTTAAACACACATTACGGTGTCTGTCAGTGACGATGCGTGACCCCCATGGGTCCAGATCCCTGGTCAGGGAGGTGAAGCGTGTGCGTGGTGTGAGAGGATGGGCCATACCCACCTTTGTACTGATGGAGGTCGGTCAAGTTCTCCTGGTACGTGAGGATGATGGTCTGGTACTGGGTGACGATTTGGCGCCGGAGGCTCTCCCAGCAAGGGGACAACTCCCCCAACTCCTCCAGCTCACACACTCTGCAAGCAGGACACACACACGTGTCAGGCCATAGGGCTGGCTCCCTTTCCTGGAGAGGCCCAGGAGGCCTAACCAGGAAAACAACACACACGGAAGTAGCACTGCCAGCCAGGGTGGCCCAGCACCCAGTCACGTGGCCCATGTAAAGGGCAGCCAGGAAGCTGAGGGAGCAGACGGCCCAGAAGAAGCAGACCACTGACCACATGGGAAAAAGTAACTCAGTGGTATGTTCCCAGGAAACTAAGCAGAGGCTGGGGGAAGGAGAGAGGCTGTCGGGGAGTGACTCCACCCTGGCACCCTTGCACATACCCACGCAGGCCCAGGCTCATATAGTAGCCGGCCTGGACTAGGGCAGGATGACGTGTCATCTGGTAGCACTCAGAGATGACTGAGAGAGAGCAGAGAGGACTAGGGTGTGGGCGACCGCCACGACCCACCTCCCGCTGGCCTCCCTGTCTCCCTTAGGAGGTTGTAGGCAGCTGCTCGTCGCCTCCCAGGCTCTGATGAAGCACAGGCCTTCTGCCCCACCTGAGAAGAGCTGCAGAACACTCGACTGCTCAGCTGGAGCCGAGGCCTGGCTCCTCAGCATCGGGTCCCACGACTGCTGCTGCAGTCCTCAGCCCCTTTTGTCCCGGCTGTCCTTCTGGAGGATGGGGAAAGGACCACAGGGAGCCCAGGACAAGGGAACCAGCATCTGTGGCTCGTCTTCCTTCCGCTCCCTACGTAAGTAATGAACTGCACTAGTCTAAAACTGGTCTGCTGTCAGTGCTGGTTGAACCACACAGACTGGGTCTTGGCCTTTTCTTAAACGTGTGTGTTTGACAGAGGTAGGGGGAAAGGGGAAAGGAGAAAGGAAGAAATGGAAGAAGAAAAAGAAATTGATACCTCCAGAAGAACAAATGCTATCAAAAAACTGAAACTACAGTCCTAGCCTTACAATGGGGTTACATCCCAATAAACCCATCAACAGTCACAACCATGGTTGAGTCAAAAATGCACTGTAAGTGGACACTACCATAGCTAAGTCCCTGACTTTGATGGGGCTACGGTTCCTACTGAGTGCTTATCACTTCTGCACCATCGTGAAGTCAAACTCTCATGTGAGTTGAACCATCTTTAAGTCAGGGAGCATTCACCTAAACTCCTCAACTCAGCAATGAAAAGTTACATAATCATAACAGCAAAAATACGATGGAGTTTAAAAAAAAAAAAAGATAACCATATTAGGAAAATGAGAACTGGGAAAGTACTGGGTCATCGGGAAAGCCGTGACATATTTTCCTGTTTTTCTATGCAAAATGCATCATGACTTCCCTGACGGCCCAGTATGAAAGGCCTCAAGTCCTTGTCACGGGAAATTAGTAGCTTGGCCCTGAGACTGATTAGTGAAGGCAGTATTTACCAGCAGCTATTACTGAAACTGTTCCGTGTGGTCATTTCTGTGAAGTAGATCAGAAAGTAGAGAGACCCAGTGTTGTCTTTAGTTAAAGCCTTTTAGCACTATTTGGCTTTTTACAGTATGTACATTTTCTTTTGAGAAAAAAAGAAAACAAAAGCTAATTTTATGACATTTTTTAGGAATCTACTGAATTGTCCAAAGTAAAAATAAAAAAAAAAAGTTATACTATTTTTATTATTACTAAAATAGCGAAATTGGGCTTGCCTGGCAGTACAGTAGTTAAGTGCAATGCACAGAAAACTGGATCTCACATGGCTGACTGTGGTTTGAATCCCGGCCCCAGCAGCTTGTCAAACACATTGGGCATGTACATGTGTGTGCCCAAAGTCCTGATGGGATGGAAAAATGCAGGGAAAGGGATGTGACATGACTATGTCCCACTGTGGGTGCTTTATCTTTCTCTTTCTCTCTGGGAAGCATATGTGTCCTCTGGCAAAAAGGAAAAAAGACATAGATAGCAAATGTAACACAAAAGCACACCCAGTGCACAGGGCTGCGGTGAAACCATCCTTGCCCACCGCGAGCCGGCCTGCCCTGTGGCTGGAGGTTCTTCAGTCTTTCCCGGCCGCTGCTGGCCCCTCTCTCTGGGATGTCCCGGTCAACCTGTTTCATATCTGTTGCCTTTGCTTCAAGTTCAGCTTAATGCTATCACCTGTCAGAGCGCTGCCCTGACTGGCCTCTGCATTCTCACGGCCTCTCCTCATTTCTGGCACACACACAGGTCTGGAGCTCCCGCGTGAGGCCTCCACTCTATTTCTGACCCTCATCCAGAGCCGCCCTCACTGAGGACAGAGCCTGAGTCACCACTGCTGCTTAGAGCAATGAAACCCTTGAACTAAAGCACTGCTAAATGAAAGAACTCTTTAAAGTTATCACACACATACAACAGGACACTAGGCCATCATTAAAAACTAAAACATGAAAACCGAAGATTCATGAAAAAGTAGTTGTAGCTATGCAAATATATATAAACATGAACAAAGCATGAAAAAAATTTTAAATTAAAATGACTATTAGAAAATGTGCATAGGGACCAGGAGTTAGCATAATGGCTATGTTGCTGGACTCCCATGTAGTCGACCGCAGTTTGCGTCCCAGACCCAGTGGCTTAAAATTCACGCTGGGCGCATGTGCGTGCGTGCCCAAGATCCTGAGAGGAGAATGGAGGAGAAGGGATTGCGGCATGGCCATGCCCTCTGGGGAGTGATTTCTCGCTTTCTGTCTCTCTGTCTGGCGAGTGCGCGTGCACTATAGCAAAAACCTCTCCAAATAAAAAAAAAAAAGAAAATGTGCATAAAGGGGCAGGCAAGGGGTGTGGTAGTTAGAGGCACTGGATTCCCACATGGCTGACAGTGGTTCAAGTCCTGGACCTAGCAGCTTGCTTTCTCACTTTCCCTCTCTCTCTCTCTCTCTCTCTCTGGTCAAATAAATAAATAAATCATGTTAAATAAAATAATTATTTAAGGAAGAGAAAAAGAAAGTGTACATACAAAGAGATAAAGTGATTAACCAAGTATCACCAACTGGTGAATTTAGGTGAAAGCTGCTCACTGCATTGTTCCTGCCATTCTTCTCTATGTTCAGTTTTTTTTTTTTTTTTTTAAGACGAAAGATGATAATGAAAGCGCTGTATTAAAACAGTAAGACTGTGGGGCCAGAGGTGGCTTAGTGGTTAAGACACTGGATTTCCACATCGTCAACTGCGGTTTGAGTCCTGGACTTTGTGGCTTGAAAATCTCGCCAGGCATGTATGTGTGTGTGCCCAAAATCCTGAGAGGAGAATGGGAAGGGATTATGGTGTGGCTCCTCCCTCTGGGGGGTGATTTCTCACTTTCCCTCTCTCTGTATCTCTCTTTCTTCTGTGGCAAGACAAAAACCTAAAGACAAACAAACAAAACAGGATTCTGGTTGTCTTGTTTTCGTCCATGCTTCTGGGGTATTATTTTTATGATCAACATTGTTTTAGGACAAAGAGCAGATGACAGTCTGAGACAGAGGGGAACATAATCTGCAGGCCGTGAGCCACCTCTTTCCCTGCTTTCGGACCCATAAAATAATGCCCTGTGTTGAGAGCTGCAAAAGGCCGAGACCAGTGCTGCCTGGGACTGAGCGCCCTGACGGGTCACACTCGGTCTTCTGAGCCCTTATCTCTGCGGCCCTAACCTGGGAACCCACTGACCTGGGAAGCTGTGACCAAAGAATGACTAGTCACTTCTAATTTCCTGCCAGAGAAATAAGAGGGGAGAGAAAGGGGAGGGGAGGGGAGGAGGGAAGGGAGCTGAGTCGGGGCACACATCTGGACCTTCGAGCACACTGGCTTGTGAAGCCCTTGCACAGGAAGCCATGACACAGAGACGCAAACTCGGCTTTCACCAGCTCGCGGCAGAGGCTGGGTTTGTCGTCCAGCCAACCCAAGGCCAGTGCTCTGCCCGCTGCACCTCAGAAAGGCAGGACACAGATGTGCTGTGAGGGGCGGTCAGCCCAGCAGACGGCTCACCTGGCCGCATCTTCTTCCAGCAGGAGCTTCACGAACTGCCGGGGCACGTGCAGGGAGAGCACGCTCTCCGCCATCTGCTCCAGGATCCGCAGGTGGTTGCCGTCGGTGGTGGGGAACCGGTACATGCGACAGATGGCACCGCCGAACACTGAAGTGGGTCGGATGAGGGGGAGACAGGCTGCGTGTGAGCTGCCCCCCCCCCCCCAGGCCCTTGGGAGTGACCCTGACACCCTCGAGTCCCCTTACTGGCTGCTTCAAAACACTTAAACCGAAACCCGCCAAGTGGCCGAGCCTGAGGTCCCTCCCCGGTGACGTGTGATCTCCTTGTTGTCGCAGAACAGGCAAACTCCAAGGGGCGGGGGCTGGTGAGGGGAGGCTGCCAGGCACCAAGCCCAGTGCGAAACAAGAAAGAGTGAGACGCAGAAGCAGCCCCTTCCTCGGAGCACTGACTCTTCCTATGCTGTCCACATAATGGCATATGGACAAGCTGCAGAGCGGGGACACGCAGGGTGCCCGGCTGTGACAATCACAGCAGGTGGGGAGCAAAGGGGGACATGGGCGCGAGTACCAGTGAGGAAGCTGCGTACCTGACTTCAGTAAGGTGTCCTTCCGCAAGGACGCATACTTGGATCGGATTCCTAGTGCCTCGGTCAAGCTCTCATCAACGGGCAGAACCATCTAATAAGGCGCACAAAAAAGCACATGACACTCAGAGGGCTCCAGGGCACTCCAGAAATGGTGGCCTAAGTATACCATAAAAACACTCTTAAAATGAATGTCCACCAGTAACTCTACAATAAACACAACACCCAAGTCACAAATTAATTCACCTCTCGGTACACAGAACGCTCTCCGTGCATGGCCCCATTTTCTAGACACGCACCTCTTCTAAGTCATTTTGCTGTGTGCTTTCTTACGTATAAAATGAAAGTGACGATGCAGAGCTACTTCCAGAGCGACATTCTGGGCTAGCCTTACAACAGGGACTGCTTAACCTGTGTCGCGGGCCTTAAATCACACTTCTTATGTGAGAACATCAGTGTCTGTGTGAGAGACTCTGTGTGAGGGGGTGCGGGAGGTGTACCCAGGGGAGGGCAGGAAGGATGGGCACAGGGTGCTGAGAAGGTGAGGTGTGTGTGGGGCAGCCGGGGAGCATGTGTGTCTGGGAGAGGACGATATTAACAAAACACAGAGAAGGCCTGGGTCTCAAGTGCTTCTTTGACCCACGAGCCCTACCCCCCGACTGCAGTCCCTCCTCCGGGGTCTCGCTCACTCACTCCCACCCTCTCAAGGCGGGCAGCGAGGAGCCCTTTCTCCCTCCCTGGGAGGATCGAACATCCTGAGGGGCAGTACCGCACGGCAGGCCCTGCCCTGTGCTGAGCAAGGAGGCTGAGTCCACACCGACAGGCCCTCCTGTCCCTAAGGGCGAGCAGGAGGGTGGTGTACTCACCCTCCCATTGACAGTGTCCACAGACCGGGTCACAGGGGGCCGCTGATCCGACTTCTCCTCCATCTGCCAGCCGATCACCGTGATGTTACCCACGCGGTCGCTCTCTGCGGACCTGCAACGGGGCAAGCGGCTTTGGTGAGCGGCAGCCAGACCGCACTTCTTCTCTGTTTAAATGCAAAGTTCCGCTATCCTGGTCATCAGGACTCCCAGAAGTGGCAGGCCTCGCCAGCTTTGCATTCCCTGTGCTCACAGACTCCCCGCTGGGGAGCAGGCGAGGGAGCGTGGGGCTGCCAGAGGGCACGTTTGGTTTGGATCATGGCTTGTCCCTAGTTTTGTGTTTTAGAACTAATTGCTGGGAGGTGGTGAGGCCCAGGAGGCAGTGACTGGATCCTGGTGATGGCCTGGTGGAGGCCACACTCCCATGAATAGAGGAACGATGTCTTGTGAGACCAAGAGAGTTCTAGCTCTCGCCTCAGGTATTCGTTAGCAAAGCCAGTGTGAAGTGGACTAAGGCAGCAGGCAAAGCACCACGGGGAAGTGTGGCCCTGCCTGATGAGGTCGGCAGGGGCTTCCCCAGGCAGAGTCAACACCCAGTCACTGATGGGGACAACCTCTCAGAGTCAGGACTAGGGGACACAGTTTTCTGGCACAGGGTCCTCTCTGCTCTTTCCCACCCCAGCCCTGAGGTCTACGCCTGAACTCCAAGACCAGCCAGGGTTTCTCGAGTCCTTGAATCTTGACATGATACAACAGATGCCAGCCCTGGTCAGCTCCGCCTCTGAAACGGTTCTGGGTGATGGCACCTGGGCCCATCTGACTTCTCTAGGACAGCCCCAGGGACACCCAAAGCCTTGCGTCTTTATTTACGATGTCAGACTCTTTTATGTGGTCACAGCTATTGACCGCTTACTTTGTGATTTTCATTGTTCTCATGCCTAGAAACGTTTTCCCTGTTTAATAGTCATCCTTCACTCTTTTCAGAAAAGGATGTCCATTTCTTACATTTGAGACTAATCCAGCTAGAATTAGTTCTGGCAGCTAATATACCTAAATATTGTTCTCTAATGGTCCTTCCCCTTGCATTTAACCTAAAGGCCTTCCCTTTCTCCTCATCGGGTTTCCTGTACACACGAGGCACTGCTGCAGCCAATGACTGCAGAGCTGTCGTCTCCCACGGCAGCGTCAGGATGGCTCTACATCACAGGGGCATCCTTGTCAAATTTTCTTTGTAATTTTGAACTATCTTCCCAGGCAATATTTTTAAAATTTCTATACCATTGATTTTTTTTGGGGGGGTGGGGGTGGAATCTATGTTGTGGTCTTGGTGGGAACTTCCCCTAAAATGAAGATGAGACAGCTTGACATCTTTCACCTTCACCTCTAGGGACACAGTGGGGATTCCCTTTCATTCACTCATTCCCCCGAAAAATGATTTACTCAGCTCCAGGCCCTGTTCTAGGTGCTTGAAGCAAAGCAGACACAAGTCGCAGCTACCCGAGATTACACGCCGTCGGGGAGGGGACAGACAGATACTCTTGGTGTTGTTAGACATGTACCCAGGCTCCCCTGCAGGTATGAGCGCAGCTGTGCTCACACGCCACATGCTTGCCCTCGCTGCCAGGCCCCCTGACGGGCTGAACGTTCACCTCATCTCCACGGACAACGCCCTCACCACTGGGACTGGCTTCTGTGAGGGAGCAGGCTGCTCTCTCAGAAAAGGAAGTGGGGGGCTTTCCCCGTGCGTCCTGGACCTCATAATTCTAGACCCTTCTGAAGGACTGGAACCCCATACCAACCTTAGCGTTAAATGCAACCTGTGGTGCCGGTCCTGGAGCAGGTCTTTGACAATGAAGGTTCCAGAGCCCAAAAGGTACATCTGAGGGAGAGGAGGGACAGGCAGCGTCAGTGCATTCATGCTGCCTCTGATTGGAGGACCGCAGCCCAGCGCAGTCCAGCCACCTGCTTCCCACGACACGCCTCTCCCCACCCATCTCAGGAGCCCGACAGGAATGCTCAGGACATTTCCAAAGACAAACACGCTGGACAGGAGTTAATCTGTGAGCCAACCACGTTCGCCTCTCACTCTAATGATCATTCAACTTTAAAAAAGAAGGACGTCCCACCCACTAAACGTGTCACTTAACTGTTCCCTGAGATCGATCTTTGACGTCATACACGGAGAGCTTGATCTGTGTCATCTGATTGATAAGAGAGTCTTGAAAGAAAGCAATACTACTTAGAAATATGGGGTTGTTGGTTCCCTAGAACAGAAAAGAAAATCATCAGAATACAGAGTTGGACTTTTTGAAGTACACCGCCATTTCCCGAAGGAGAAAGTCACATTCTTACCGACTGGAATCAACATGAATGCTACTGGCCACTTAAGTGGGTGCGGAGACTCAAAGACAGCTTTCCAAAAGAGGAAAAGGCAGCCTGGCGAAGACTGTTACCGCAGGATCCAGACACAACAAAGCAGCCCCTGCACAAGCCAGGCCTGCGGGCTCGTTCCGAAGGGTGTTACCCAGGAGGAGGAACTTTCTAAAACTGTGTCCACACACGTTCTTAATGTCACAACTTGAGGTGCACTATGGACTTGGACCTACTGTTTTCGATTGTTCTTTTAAGATGAACAAGCAGAAGAAAGCGCAAATGAACGGTTGAAGTGGCGTATTATTTCAAGAATTCTGTATGTGGAATAATTAAAGCTTGACTTTTAAAGCTATCCTTTTTTAGGACCAGCTGCTAGTTTCTAAAGTGTAGGTGTCTATTTCCTGCAACTTAGCCCAGCCCCTCAAGGCCACATAATATCGTAATTGCTTTTTTGGGTCATAATGAACCACCTCAGCCAAACCGTTACTGGTGTTTTCATACCTGCTGTAATGGCCGCGTCCTCTCGGTAGCCCCAGATCTAGCCCATCAGTGCCTGCTGGGAGGAGGGCGCCTGTCGGAGCCTCAACTCAACTCAACCTCTCCCTCTGTCTGCCCTCAGTTAAGGCCACCTCTGACCCTCTTTCCAAGCTGGCTAAAAACCTGGTGCCCACTTTGGTGCATCCTTCTGTGTTGGTCTCACTCACCCAGTGACAAAGAACTCCCCCAGGACCCACCTCCACAGCCTCCCTCACATGCACCTTCCCACTCCCTGCTACTGCCAAAGCCAGGGCCTGCACCACTGCGCTGAATGCCTGCCTGAGTTTGCACATCGGGCAGGACCCTCCTGCACCAAAGCCTGCTCTGGCTCATGACTGTGAGCTGCGATACAAACCCCCTGGCCCCGCGTTCAATGCCTCCCTCCCTCGCTTTACTATTTGTGTTTTTGCACACACCTAACAGGACAGTTTTTCTCAAATCCGTATGAACTTTCCTATCATCACACCTTTGCATGACCACCACAGAACTCTGGGCCCCGGACCCCAGCCTGATCATCGCCTGGGAACTTAGGAGAAATGCAGAGTCCACGGCCCCACCCCACCCCCAGAACGACTGAAGCAGATGCCATTAAACCCCAGCCTAGGAATTCTGCTCCGACCTCAGGACTGGATGGGACCCAGCCCTCCTGGGGTTCTCCTCACCCTTCTACTCTAACGCATCCCACCCTTTACTGCACACAGGAGCAGCCACACTCATTTCTGTCTCCCCACCCACAGGCCGGAGCGTCGCAGCGTCCACGGCGCCAACACTGACAGGTGTGTAGGTGGCGCTCAAGGAATGCTTAGAAAACAAGCTGTTGACGTGAACTTGGAAACAAGCTTCTAAGATACTAAAAGGGTTAGTCTAGCTTCTAAAATGTGAAACAGAGGAACCAGACAAATTACAGTTTAAGTTTGCCTGATAACTCTTCACATTACAAATAAACTGTAGAACCTCATACCAGCAACTCCTGCACTTAGTATCATAACTTACACAACATGCTCAATTTTCTAAGAAAAACTGCATAATTCTCTCAGTGAATGCATGTAACCTGATTTAATATAAAGAGAAAACATATACCACAAAACTCCCCAGGCTAAACAAACAAAAAAAAGCCATAATAAAATTAATCAAAAATAAGGCTACATCCAGGCGATTCCACTCTCCTCCAAGCTGTGACCAATGAGCACAATTCTCCACAAGTGGCAGCCAATCGCAAGTGACAAGAAGAATTAGGTCTCACTATTTAAAAGGCAATCAACCTTATAGAATCACTTCTCAAAGATAAGTAGCCAATGGTTAAGCAGTAATTGTGAAGTCTATAGCAAATGTATTAATAAATGTCACCTAAATGAGTGTGATGAAAACTATTGATGTACTGAAAACCTAGAGGCAAACAGCATCAACTGGCATGCATATCGCTCAGGGAGCTGGCCACCCCCCTCCGTCAGGCCGGAAACACCACAGGGGCATGGATGGCCTGCCCCCCCACCCCCCAGCAGACTCACCTCGATGATCTCCGTCTGCGCATGCTTCGTCCAGAATGCCTGAGGAGGGGTGGTTACACTCACTGCTACAAAACTATTTGGTTTTCGATCTAGCGATGGAGTATGCAGCTCACTGCAAGCTATAGAATCAAGATGGGAAAAGATGAACCCTTTAAAACCAGTTCCAAACGCTCCCAAAGAACGCACAGAGAGCACACAACACTCAAAGCAATGAGGTGGTCACATTGTCCAGTAGTCACAGGGAGATCAAAATTTGGAACATGGGACCAGCAGGTGGTGTGGTGGTTAAGGGCGCTAAACTCCCACATGGCTGACCGCAGTTCAAGTAGGGGAGCCACGGGGTCTACTCAGTCTAAGAGCCAGCTCCACGTGCTGCACGTCGTGACTGCTGGGTAACTGCACTACAGTGCCCATGTGTCTCGGTACAGGGATGGATGTACACTGGGAGAGAAGGAAAATTCCATGGTGAAATATACCACACTTTAAAAAAAATTTTTTTTTTTGTCTATATATAATCAGTTATTTAATTAGGTTCTTGGCCAAAAAAAAAAAAAATAGAACACCAATTTGTGAGGATAAACTCCATTTGTAAGGCCAAACACGGATCACAGGTAGCCCTGGAGCTGAGGAACAGCTTTGATTTTTGGTAAAATTTGCGAATCCACAGCTTTCTGATCAAACTTGCGCTGCTCTGAAATCTTGTATTTCTTCTCTGTGTTGAAGATCTCACCTTCCTGGTGTCTGGGCTTCCGCAGTTTCTTTTTCTTGAAGTAAGCATCGGTAAGGTGCTTTGGGATTTTTACTTTGCTAATATCAATTTTCGTGGAGGTGGCAATGACAAATTTCTGGTGTGTTCTATGCAGTGGAACTTGATTGAGAACCAGCGGTCCAGTTACAAGTAGCAACCCACTGCTCAGCTGCTTCAGGAAAACCACCCTCTTGCCTCAGTGGCGTCCAGTGAGGATGATCAGATGGTCCCAGGAGTGACGCTGGCTCGCAGCTTTCTCACAGGCTGACTGGAGGGTTTTTTGCCGTGGCTCAACAGCTTTCAAGGCACATCTTCAGTAGGATAATACCTAGGCATTTTGCGCAGTTTAACCACCTGGGTACCACCATTCTTGTCCCCACTAACTGGTTTTGTGACAGTCCCAAGAACCTTCTCCTTTTCGATCCTGGATTTAGTGGCCGAGTATTTCCTCTTGTATGTGGCCTTCCTGCCACATGGCAGACCAGGAGTATCTGCCGATGCCCCAGACTAGGACGGGGTTTCAGCTGCCATGGGGCTTCCCCTCCTTGGGGTGACCCTTTTTAACCTGGCCACTGGCATCAGCCTTCAGGTTTCTTCGCCTTAGTATCCTGCTTCGCAGCTTTTTCATCTGCCATCTTGAATAGTGGGAAAGAGAACTCACCACACTCCTCTTGTACACTGTAAATCAAAGTTCAACACTAGCAGTACAATTAGCTGTTTTTGGTGGGGCTCATTTATGCTTCTTCTGAAAGTTGTATCAAATGTAAGATAATTTTAAAATGTTACTGGGCTAGCTGGCGGTGTAGTAGTTAAAATGGCCGGATCCCACATAGTGAATGTGTGGTTCGAGTCCTTGACTTGGTGACTTGAAAAACAGATCAGGCATGTGTATATGCATGCCCAAAATCCTGAAGGAGAAATGCAGGGGGGACTGCGGCATGACCATCCCCTGCGAGGGCACTCTCGCTCTCGCGCTCTCTCTCTCTGTCTCCAGTGAGCACATGTACCCTCTAGCAAACTGGGGGGAAAGTGTTACTTTTCATAACTAAAGATATCTTATAAAGTCATTTCAGTTAGAAAAATGTATCATGCCTAGCATTTTTGAAATAGATGACAAGATTTGGATAATTCTATCCCACAAATGACCCACAGGAAAAATGACCTTATTTTATTGACTCTAACATATACCTGTTGTAAAATACTCTATGAAAAATAAAAACCCACTGCCATTTAAGTATGATATGTCATTAATTATGAGGCATTAGAAAGCTGTGAAATATGCAACAAATATATATCTTAAGATTGATGACAGAGGTGATCTTCAAGAAGTTCACTGAAAATGCATGTTGTGAAGAATCTATATGTGGATTTTAAAATTTTTTGCAACAAAATAAACTCTCTAATTACATTTTTTCCCATAAACTTTTTGAACTCCTCTTTGGTGATGGTTGTGAATACGCTCACTGCCACTGACTGTATATTTAAAAAGAGTTAAAATGGTGAGCCAGCAGGTGGCATGAAGGTTAAAATGGCTGGATCCCACATGGCTGACTGCATGGTTTGAGTCTTGGACCCAGGGCTTGAAAAATACAACCAGTCTGTGTGCATGCATGCCCAAGATCCTGAGAAGAGAATGGAGAAGGGACTGCAGCATAGCCATCCCTCTTAGGGATGCTTTCTCACTTTCTCTCTCTCTTTTTCTCTCTCTCTCGTGAGTACACATGCTCCATAGCAAAAAGAAAGAAAAATTACGATGGTAAATTTTAGGCTATGTATATTTCACCACCATTTAAAAAAATTATTAACTCTAATTTAAAAATGCATCCTCAGGTCCACAACAGGTGAGACAAATGCAGGGAAAAAAACAGGATGGGGAGGAGAGATGGAATAGAAGGAAGATACTAACAGAGTTGAAAGAAGAAACGGGGGAGGAAGGAATAAGAAGAGATTAAGAGAAAATTAGGACAGGGGCCGGCAGGTGGTGTGGTGGTTAAGGCACTGTACTCCCACACAGCTGACTGTGGTTCAAGTCCAGAACCTGATGGACTGAAAAGATCACACCAGGCAATAGGTGTGTGTGCCCAAATTCCAGGGAGGAAAATGGAGGAGAAGGGATTGCAGCAGGACAATTCCTCCAGGAGGTGATTTCTCTCTTTCCCTCTCTCTCTCTCTCTTCCTGGTGAGCACACATGCCCTATAGTAAAAATCTAATTTAAAAAATATTTTTAAAAAGGAAAAGAAAGAAAGAAGAAGAAGAAAATTAGGAAATGTGAAGAAAGGGAAAAAGCAGGTGCAAATGTGGGAGGGTAGAACAGAGCAGTACCTGGATATGTGTTGAGGAGACTTCAGTGAAGATTCATCACATTCATTTCAAATAAGTTTTTAGCTACCACTGTCCTTTGGAACGTGCTATACTGATGTACCTGCACACTCGCGAACTGCTCTTGTGGGCTCTAGTTACACTTCATCTAACATTAACATCACTCCACCTGTTCTCTCTCACTTGCACACATACGTGTGTGTGCGCGTGCATTTTATAGATCCACTACTCACTCTGCTATGCCCAGATGTTTACCCCAGACCACTTCATGTTTTCTAGATGTTCAACCCTTCTCTACAACTGTCCATCTGAAATCATCAGTCTTTTTTTTTTTTTTAAAGAGAGATTTTTGCTATAGGGTGCATATCTCACTGGAGAGACAGAGAGAGTGAGAATTCACCCCTCAGGGGGTTTGGCCATGTCGCAATCCCTTCTCCTCCATTCTTCTCTTGGGATTTTGGGCATGCACACACACACATGCCCACAGAGTTTCAAGTTGCTGGGTCCAGGGCTCAAATCACGGCCATGTGAGAGTCCAGTGCCTTAACCACTATGCCACCGACCTGCTGGCCTTTCACTCGTCTTCTAATGGGGAACAACACTCAGCATGTTTACACTGCAGGCCTGGCGTTGACATGTTCTTCCAGCTTTTAGTTTGAAATGTCTTTATTCCACCTTAATTCTTTTTCTTTTTAATTGTCAGCAGGTGTGTGTGCTCAGCAAAGAGAGAGACAGAGAGAGGAAGAGGGAAAAAAAGCATCCCCCAGTGGGGCGGGGTCACTGCAATCCCTTTTCCTCCATTTCTCCATTCTGTCAGGATTTGGGGCATGCGTGCACATGGGACTCGTGTTTTTCCCAAGCTGCCTGGGCCAGGATGTGAACCGTGGTTGGTCACATGGGATCTGGCTCCTTTAACCATTAGGCTACAGGGCTGACCCACCACCCTAATTCATAAAGGTTTCTTCCCTAGGTGGTTATTTTTTCTGAGCCCTCTAAATATCAATATATTTGTCTTTGGACTTCTTTCTGTTATGAAGTCAGCAGTTTTAATTGTTGCTACTTTGAGCTATGTGTGTGCATGCTTTTCAGCAGCTCTTACCATTTTCTCATTGAGTTTGGCTTTCAGCGACTTTACTATCATGTGTCTCAGCATACACATCTTTTGTTTATTCTTTGATTTTATTAATTTTGGGGAAAAAAAAGGTCATCTGTAAATACTACTTGTGACTCTTCTGTAGATTCTTTCTTGGACACTAAATGTATATACGATATCACTGTACTATTTTTTTTAACATCTCTTCTGATATTTTTCTATTATTTTATCTGTCTAGTATCATTATGGAAAATTTCTTTACTCTATGTAACATCACTAATTTTCTCTTCTGTTGACTCTAGGCTGCTTTTTATACCCATCTAAAGATTTTTATATTCTGTTATTAAAAAAAAAAACAAAAACAAAAACTTAGAATAGGGGACCAGCAGGTGACATAGTGGTTAAGGTGCTGGCCACATGGCCGACCACAGTTCAAGTCCTGAATCTGGTGGCTTTAAAACTCACTCTGGGGGCCGGCAGGTGGTGTGATGGTTAAGGACGCTGGACTCCCACATGGCTGACCACGGTTCAAGTCCTGGACCTGGAGGCTTGCTCTCTCACTTTCCCACTCTCTCCTTCTCTCTTGTTCTGTCCCTCTCCGGTCAAAATGTTAAAAATGAAATGAATGAATAAATAAAAAACAAAATAATTCTTTAAAAAAATAAAAAAAAATAAAACTCACTCTGGCACATGAACATGCACACTCAAAATCCCAGGAGGAAAATGGAGAAGAGATTACAGTGTGGCATCCTCCTCCCTGGGGAGGGGTGATTTCTCCCTTTCTGTCTCTCCAGTGAGCACACATGCCCTACAGCAAAACAAAACAAAACAAAACAAAACAAAACTCTCTTGAAAAAAAAAAAGGTCCTAGAATATACATTTGGTTCTCTTTATGGTTTCTAGTTCTCTGAACACCCAAGGTGATGGTACTAGGAGTTGGGACCTTTGAGAGGTAATTCAGTCATCAGAGCACTGTCTTCATAAATTAAATTAATACCTTTAAAAGAGACACAAGAACTTGCTCCATCTGCTTGGCTCTCCTCAGCCTCATAAGGATACTACGAGATGACAGCCATGTGCAAATCAGGAAGCTGGCCCTCACCCAACAGTGGACCTGAGGAGCCTAGGCTTGGACCGCCCAGCCCCCAGAACCAGGAGAAGTACATTTCTGTTGATAAACCCACCTGGTCTATGATACACTGTTAAAGCTGCCCAAACTGACAAAAACACATAGGCAATACGGTTATTTCAGCATCTTTGTCTATTAACTCTAATATCTGGAGATCTTGGGTCTGTTTCTATTCGTTTCTTATTTCTGCTTATGTTTCTAGTCTCCACTGAGCAGTCATGACTTTCTGCTAAATGTTACATTTCAAAACTGTTTGCAGAAGTTATTTGAGGCCTAGGATAATGCTATCTTTCCCCAGAAGAGTTGCGCTCACTTCTACCTGGTTCTAAGGAGCACTAGCACTCAAAGGCACCTTCATGTATTTTCAGGAACTAGGTGGACTATGGCCCCTATCAATACCTGCTTCCAGTTTCCCTCAACTCTAGAAGCATAAACTTTGAGATTCTGAATCAGTGAGAGGGATTTGCCAAGGGTCATTCCCCGGTGACCCTAGAAGATAACCCCTGCCTCCCTAGCACTGAGCGGCTGTCTACAGCACTGCTCAGCCTCCACACCTCTCAGCCTTGTGCTCAGGATCTCTGTTACCCTAGAGGAACAAATGGGATCCCATCCTCAGATCCCTTATTGTGCTGTTGGTTCTCTGGGCACAGACCAGATATCCCTAGAGTGGCTCATTTTCTTCTAGTTGTCCTTAATGGGAGGATCTGATTTTTGTTTGTTTTTCATCTAGAAGCATGTACAATTTTCCCTTTCTCCTTGAAATTTATAAGTTTCACGAGAAGATACCTGGCACCTGGTGAACACCCTGGGTGGCAAGTTCATCCTTCCATTAGAAAAGGGCCCTTTGGTTACATCCGGCCTGCTGCTGCTGCTCTTTCTGTCTTTCTAAGCTTCTGGGTCTCCTATCAACCAAATATTACAACTCCTGGATCTATCACATCTCTTCACTCACAATCACAGTTTCTTCAAGTGGTGAGATTGTCTACTTTCTTTTACAGATTTATAACAGTTTTAGCAGCATTTCTCGGGCTTTTTTACATTTTCTATTAAAATACAGTTCACATCCCATAAAAGTCACTGTCTTAAATGTGTACAATTTAGTGATTTCGAGGGTACTCACAAACTTATGTAACTATTGCTATTAATTACTCAACAATGACATCACTTCGAAAAACAAACACAACAGCAAAACCCATTAGCAGTCATGCCCCATGCCTCCCCTCCCCACCCCAACACTACTACTTACTGTCTGTATAGATTCATCTATTCTGCACATGTAAGTGGAATCGTACAATCCACTGCTTTTCATGTCTGCTTCTTCCACTTGGTGTATTTCCAAGGCTCATCTATACTACAGCAAGTATCAGTGTAATTCATTCCTTATTACTGATGAATAATATTCTACTCTATGAGCACACCACATATTGTTTACCCATTCAATAATTAATGGATATATAGGTTGCTTCCACATTTTGGTTATTATGAATAATGCTATGAACATTTATAAACAGATATTTGTGTGGACATATGTCTTCATCTCTCTCATTTTTGAAGGACATCTTTGCTGGATAGAGAATTCTTGGCTGACAGTTTCTGTCAGTAAAGTGAATATGCCGTTCCACTATCTTCTGACCTTCATGGTTTCTGATAAGCAATTAGCTGTTACACTTATTGATAATACATTGTACATGATTAAGTCACTCTTCCCTTGCTGCTTTCAACATTCTATCTTAGGCTTTCAGTAATTTGATTATGATGCATCCATGTGTGGATCTCTTTGAGTTTATCACACTTGGAGTTCACTGATTTTCTTGGATACATGACTTAATATTTTCCATCAAATGTGGGAAGTTTATATTCTTTCCCCCTTCTCTCCTTCTGGAACTCCCATTATACATTAGATGATCTCCTGCAGGGCTCTGAGGGTCTATTCATTTTTCTTCATTCTTTTCTCTTTCTGTTCCTTACCCTGAATAATCTCAATGCACATGTCTTCAAATTTGCTGATTCTTTCTTCTGCCTGCTCAAATCTGTGGCTGAGCCACTACAAGTGAATTTTCCATTTAGGTTATTATACTTCTTTTTTGAGAGATTAGCATGTGTGCTTGCCAGAGAGACAGGAAAAGACAGAGAGAGACACAGAGAGAAAGTGAGAAATCATGCCCTGGGGGGAATGGCCAGCCACAATCCTTCTCCTCCATCCTCCTCTTGGGATTTTGGGCATGCACATACAAACTCATCTATAATACAGTAAGTATCAGTATAGTTCATTCCTTAGTACTAACGAATAATATTCTACAGATGAGTTCCAAGCCTCTGGATCCAGGACTTGAATCGGGGTGAGTCATGTAGGAATCCAGCACCTTAACTACTATGCCACCTGCTGGTCCCTTAGGTTATTATACTTTTAAACTATATATAGATATTTTTTTTTCAGAGATTTTTTCTGCTATAGGGCACATGAGCTCCCAAGAGAGACAGAGAGATAGAAAGTGGGAAATTACCCGAGAGGGGATAGTCATGCCGCAATCCCTTCTTCTTCATTCACCTCGGGGGATTTTGGGTATATACTCATACACGTCCAGCATGAGTTTTAAGCAGCTGGGTCTGGGACTTGAACCATGGTCAACAACATAGGAGTCCAGTCACGTAATTGTTATGCCATCTGCTTGGTACCCTAGGTTATTATACTTTTAAACTCTAAAATTTCTACTTAGTTCTCTTTTTTTCTTTATTGCTAGAGGGCATGTGCACTCACAAGAGAGAGGAAAAGAGAGGGAGAAAGTGACTCCCAATAGGGTATGCTCATGTCGTAATCCCTTCTCCCCCATTTCTCCGTTCTGTCGGGATTTGGGGTACATGTACGTGCGCATGCACAGACACACACAATGTTTTTCAAGCCACGGGAGCCAAGATTTGAACTGTGCAATCGGCAGTGTGGGATTGGTTCCCTTAACCACTAGGCCATGGGGCCAGTCCTATTTGGTTCTTTTTATAATTTCTGTCTCTTCATTGATAATCACTATTTGTATAAAACACTGTTCTCATACTTTCCTT
Organism: Tupaia tana; assembly: GCA_026018925.1. NCBI lineage: Eukaryota > Metazoa > Chordata > Mammalia > Scandentia > Tupaiidae > Tupaia > Tupaia tana. The sequence goes on from JAKSZU010000003.1 coordinate 141,111,044, forward strand.
TATTTCTTTAGACATGGTTTCCTTTAGTTATTTGTATCTATTTAAATGATCTAAAAAATTCACCTACTAAATCAAACATCTGTGCTTCCTCAGGGATGGTTTCTATTGTCTACTCCCCCCCCCCCCCCATGAAAGGGCCATACTGTCTCGGCTTTTTTGGGGCAATGTCTCATAATTTTTTGGTGAAAACTAGAAATCTTGAATAATATAATGGAGAAACTCTGGAAATCAGATTCTCTTTCTTCCCCATAGTTATGGCTGCTTTTCACTGTTGCTGTTGTCTCTGTTTATTCCATGACTTTCCTAACCTAAGCCTGTAAAGTAATTTTCTTTGTCATGGGCAGCCACTGAAGTGACTAATTGATTACTTAGTGGTCAGATAATGATAGGACAGAGATTTCTTTCAACACTAGGGACCACACACCATTACTGTGGCTTCTACTGAAGGTTTCTGTGTGTGTGTGTGTCAGGGTACACGTTCATTGTTCAGGTAGTTAATTTATTACTCTGCCTTAGCTTTCACTTCCTGCCATGCAGAGCACCTGTGTCAGTCAACGGTGACTGTGTAGAGCTCTCTTGGTTTTTTTGTGAACATGCACACAGTCCTGGACAGGTGTACAGCCCTACACATATCCTAGCCTTCTAAAATCCCAGGAATATGTCAGAACTTGCTCTTTTTTTATTTCTTTTTTTCTACAGAGAATGTATTATGCACAAAGAGGAGGGGGCTCAGTCTTTTCTGGCAGCCACTTTCCACATGACAGCCAGGATGTTGCTCAACTCCTTTCGCTTCCTCTTGGCACCAGTGTGTGTCCTCACCCTTGTCTTGATGAATTTGAGGGCCTACTTGTTCTTGGAGACCCTGGACAGCTCCGTGACACACTGCTTATAGGGGACAAAGTCACACATCCCTCAGGGTGTGTCCATGCAAACTTGGTGTGCTTGGTGAAGTGCCTATACTAGCAGCCATGCCTCAAATGACTCATGTTCTTGGTCACTTTGTGGCCCTTGTTGACACCCGTGGCCATGGAGTAGCACAGAACCATGGCCACTGTGGCAGAAGGCCTGGTGCTGCACAGGATGCTGGGAAATCTGCCAGAGTTTTACAAAGCTCTCCATGGACATCCCACTATTCAGCTCTCCTTCTGAAGTCTTTCAGTCAGCCTTTTATTCACCCCAAATGTTTTCACTGCCTCAGGCAGCTATGATGTTAAAAAATTGCCACTAATTGTTTTTGGCAAACACTCTCAGAAAGAAAGCTATTCCCACTAAGTAAATTCTGAATTCAGCCAGATAAAGACAAGTCCTAAAAGTAAGGTTTTCCAGGAACTGTTAGGTCAAATAATAATAATTCTCTGAGAATAGGGTGTTTATTAGGATCTCAAATCCCATTCAGTCCCCATCCAGTGACTTCTAGGGTACTGCTTCCACCATAATTTCAGGACTGTTTGTTTTTAAGTCTATCATAGAGCTGGGAAAGGATAGCAATAGGGCAAATTAAACACAAGAAAATTCTCTGTTCTTATTGAGACAACCATTTTTTCTTGAATAAATGGTCCTCCAGAGTGCTATAAGCCTTTGGTTAATTTCCAGAGTTCTGAAACTTATTCTGGAAATTTATTTTAGCCATTTTGGGTAGTATTCTTAATATCCTTATGCAAGAAAAGACATTTAGAGGTCTTCGCTCTGCCACTGCAGCCCTTAACATTCTCATTTTATTTCTTAAAAATATCCATTGGTGATTTAAAATTTAGAAATTGGGCCAGCCCCATAGTGCAGTGGTTAGGTACTATACATAGAAAGCCAGATCCCACCTGGCTTATCACAGTTCAAATCCCAACCCTAGCAGCTTGAAAAACACATCCAGAATGTATGTGAATGTGCCCCAAATCCTGGCAGGTGGAGAAACGGAGGAAAGAGGATTATGACCACGACCATGACCATGTCCCGTTGTGGGAGGTACTTTCTCTCCCTTTCTCTCATTCTCTACCTGGTGACTACACCGACCTTTTGGCAATAATTTTAAGTTATAAAATTTAGAAGTTGATTTTTATTACTAAAATTTATTTTGGTTCTTTGGTTATCCCTTTGTAATATTTTCTGGTATATCTTCAGGAACTTTCATTATTTACCAAATACAATAAAAAACAAACAGCTTAGGTGGTCAGTCCAATTGAGTTTTGAGGATCATAAGCACTCACATAACCATCATCAAAATGAGATGGGGTAAAAAAAATTACAACATAAAACAAATTAGAGAACATTTTCTTTCTCATTGAGTTGTAGGAAAAGTCATGAACATTTCTGCACAGAGAAACATAGAAAAAATACATCATGACTTTCCCAACATCCCAATATTTTAAATCTGTCAGAGGGTGCATACACCCATCAGAGAGAGAGGAGAAAATACTCACCAAGGGTATGGTTAATCCCTTCTCCTCCATTTCTCCCTCCCTTTGAGATTTTGGGCATACACGCACATGCCCAGTGTGTTTATCAAGCCACCAGCTCTGGCACTTAAACTATATTGTTGGCCATATGGGATTCGGCTCTCTTAACCACCAGGCCATGAGCTGGCCTGATACTCCCCAGTCAATTCCCTACCTCTGTGACCACTTCCTGATTTCTATCACTATAGTTTCATCAGTTCTTAAATTTCATACAAATGTCCTTGGGATTTGTTATACATATTGGTAATCCATTCCTTTTTTAAAAAAAATTGATGAGTAATATTCAATTATATAAATGCATCACAATTTATTTACTCATTCTATTGTTAATGGACCATTGGGTTGTTCCTAGTTTTGAAGTATTATATGTAAATGTGACAACCATTCTTGCTCATGTCTTTTTATGAATATGTTTTCATTTCTTTTGTATAAGAATCCTTTTTAAAGAATTATTTAATTTAATTTCATCCCCCATTTTTTTTTTTTTTTTTTTTTTTTGTGGCAGGGGGAGGTTTTTGCTTTCTGGTGCACGCGCTCACCAGAAAGACAGAGAGACAGAAAGCAAGAAATCACCCCCAGGGGGCATGGCTACGTCGCAATCCCTTCTCCATTCTCCTCTCGGGATCCTGGGCACGCACGCACACATGCTGGGTGTGAGTTTAAGCCACCAGGTCCAGGACTCGAACAGCGGTCGACTACATGGGAATCCAGCGAGGTAGCCATTACACCAATTGTTGGCCCCATTATTTATAATTTGCTATAGGGTACACACACTCACCAGAGAGAGACAGAGAGAGAGAAGGAAAGTGAGAAAGCAAGCTACCAGGTCCAGGACGCAAATCGTGGTTAGCCACGTGGGAGTCTAGCACCTTAATCATTACGCCACCTGCTAGCTCTTGTATAAGAATCTTAAGAGTAAAATTTCTGGTCATACTGGAATATGTTTAACTTTGTAAGAAACTAAAAGTTACTGAAATGTTTATTTTACACTCCCACCAACAAGTGTATTAGTTTCAGTTGGGTAGAGTTAATCTTTTTTCTTTTAACTATTCTAATGAATGTGTTTTAATATGTACTTCCAAGATGATTAATAATACTCATCATCACTTCACCACTGTTCATTTGTGTCACTTATTTTGTCAGGACTTTCGGTCATTTATAAACTGGGCTGTGTTTTTATTGTCAATTCACAAGCGTTTTGCTCTGAACGTGTCCTTTGTCAGGTATGTGTATTGTCAATATTGATTTCCCAGTCTGTGATTCATTTATTCATTTTCTTAGTACTGTTACTGGAGGAGCAATAATTCTTACTAAGTCCAATTTGTCTTTCCTAAATTATTATTAATTTTAAGGAATGGTAGACAGAAAAGTACTCCAATCCCCTGAAAAAAAATAACAAAGTCCATAACCTAATCTAAGAAGCTATGAACACATCACATTATATGGCAAAAGGGACTCTAGGTGTGAGTGACGTTCGAGATCTTCCTATGGATTTGGACAACCTCAATCTAGTCACATAAGCCCCGACAAGTAGAACAAGAAAGCAGAAGGGTGAAGCATAGAAATGGAACAGTGGAAGAGGAGGCAGGAGAGATACGAAGCATAAAGGGCCCTTGACCTGCCACTGCTGGCTTTGAATACGGAGGGAAGGAGCCATAAGACCCCAGAGGAGCGCGAGTGGCCTCTGTAACTGGGAATGAATGACCCCAATGGATGGCTAGCAAAGAAACTGGTCCCAGGTCCTAAATCTGCCGGCACTGAGTTCTCAGACAACTTGCATGAACAAGGAAACAGACTCTCCCCTTGAGCCTCCAGAAAGTAATGGTGCCCTGCTGACACTCCGGTTTGGTGCTGTGGGACTCTAAGCAAAGATCCCTCTGAGCACACTGAATTTCAGATCTAAGGGAAGTGAAAGACAAATTTCTATTGTTTTAAGGTGCTAAGTTTGTGGTGATTTGTTACGGTAGCAACAGCTAACTAAAACACGAAGAGTTTTTGTGTTCTAGCCAAGACATCTTTACCTACTCTGAGGCTGTGACTTCTCCTATGTTTCCTTCTAGAAGCTTTAAGGTTTATTATTACTATTGTTGTTTTTTTTTATTTTTTTAAATTTTTTTGGAGACGTTTTTGCTATAGGGCGCGTGCACTCGCCAGACAGACAGAGAGAGACAGAGAGACAGAAAGCGAGAAATCACCCCCCAGGGAGGGATGGCCACGCCGCAATCCCTTCTCCTCCATTCTCCTCTCAGGATCCTGGGCACGCATACACGCCCGGCATGAGTTTAAGCCACCGGGTCTGGGACTCGAACCGTGGTCGACTACGTGGGAGTCCAGTGACATAGCCATTACGCTAACTGCTGGTCCCTTAAGAGAGATTTTTGCTATAGGGAGTATGTGATTGCTGGAATGACAGAGACAGAGACCGAAAGCAAGAAATCACCCCCTCCAGGGGATGGCCACAGCACAATCTCTTCTCTTCCAGTCTCCTCTTGGGATTTTGGGCACACATGCACACACACCCAGTGTGAGTTTCAAGCTACTGGGTCTAGGTCCCGGTCCAGGTCCACAGTCAAACCGTGGTGGACTACATGGGAGTCCAGTGATGTAACCATTGTGCCATCTGCTGGCCCTGGGTTTTATTATTTTTAAAATTCTTTTCTATTCCTTCTGCTACTTCGGCCTCAACAGGAACCCTTGCCAGACACACACACACACACACACACACACACACACACACACAGAGACAGAGACCGAAACCGTGAAATCACCGCAACCCATTCTCCTCTCAGGATTTCAGACAAGTACACACAAGCGCCCAGTGTTTGAGTTTTAAGCCACTGGGTCCGGGACTTGAACCACAGCTACGTGAGAGTCCAGTGACATAACCATTACAACATTTGCAGGTCCCCAGGCATGGGTTCTTGACACCCACAGAAGGTTGGACCCCTGGGTCTTTCAGGCACTCATGACGGCAGGTAGGCTGAAAGATCGATATCACTTTAAGGGCTGATAGGCCCATGGCCACCTTCGGAGCACACCTTCCTACAAGTGGCATTTTCTCTTTGCCTCATCTCCCACCCAGACTATCTAAATCTCACATCATGCTTCATTTCTGGCTCAAGCTCTGTAGCTTCCATGAAGCTTTCAGCAGCCTACGATCACGTCCCTTCTGTTTGTCACTTACATCATTCATTTGGCTTATTTCCACAGAAACCACAAATCTCTGGTAAGTATGCCTTCTCCCCAACCTGACCATCTGCAATCCCAGCTGAATAAACGCTAAATAAATGCTGTTGAAGTAAACTGGCAAAACATATTTCCAGTGCATATATTTGACTCAGCAATTCTGTATCTAAGAGTTTACCCTAAGGAAATAACAGCAAAATGTATCAAAGATCTGGGAATATGTATCAAAGATCTACCTACAAGTGCGTTCACTGTGACAGGGTCTGTCATGGTGAATCGGAAAGGACCTAAATGCCCACAGTAGGGCACTGGGTAAAGTGAGTACGGCACGACTATCCAACAGGCTTCATATCGGAATCCAAAATGATAAAGCCGATTCAGCAACTAGTAAAATAAAAAGCTGCCAGCGATAATCTATTTCATGAAAAAAGCATACCAAGTACATTAGATTGATACTCTTATAAATAATTCCATCAGCTCCACAACCAAAATCATTAAAAAATTCCTGTATTGCCCTCAGTGAGGGCTAAAAAAAAGAAATAATAATTTGGAAGAATATATTCCAAAATATATTCCTATATCTCTCTCGAATAGGGTTTTCTTTCCCTCTAACACTTCCTGTACTAAAGGTTTTACAATGAGTATAAAGTTAATTTTTAAATCTTTAGAGTGTATTTTTATTTTAAAGGTCAAAATATTTGTTCAATCACTCAGTTCCTGCTCCTTTAAAAAAAAAAAAAGATAGGAAGGACCAGACAGGTGGTGTGGTATTTAGGGTGGCTGAAACCCACATAGCCGAGTGGCTGGTTTGAGTCCCGGACCTGGCAGCTTGGCATAAACGCTTGGGCGTATGTACGTGTGTACTCAAAATCCGGAGAAGAGAATAGAGAAGGGACTGCGGCGTGACAATCCTCCCTAGAGGAGGATGATTTTTCACATTCGCTCTCTTTCTCTGTATCTCTCTGGTGAGCACAAGGGCCCTATAGTAAAATCTATACAGGAAAATAAAAGTAAAATTCACTTATCATAAAATTCATCCTCGCTTTTTAAAGATGTTTATTCCTCTGTTTGTCCAATTAACGTGACGAGATTAATGATCTTAACTCGCCAAATTCAGAAATGTTCTGATTTCTATAGAAGGAGATGAAGATGTTTAACTCAATTACACCAACTCTCTTCCTCGCCTATTCGCAATCATGTTAGCTCCATTTTCTCTTAAGTTAACATACCATGTGGTTAAAGTTAAGTGAATATTACTGAACATAAACCACATGGGGTTTCTCTTACTTCTCGCATGTGAGGACCTGTTTCCTGGATCTCATGTCTTTTTTCCTACTTATTCTTAAGTGGAGTACGTCCTCCACTTTCACTTCTTTCTGCCCTCACATTTGATGACTGGCCTGGTTGGGCTGAGAATTCTAGGTTGAAAATGCAATTAAAGGTGTGTCTCCCTGCCTTCAAGTTTCCGCTGTCACCGAGAAACTCTATGCCAGTTTAATTCCTGTTCCTGAGTAAAAGCTATAGTTCTCTTTCTGTTAGTTTTTAGAATTTTCACTTTATTCCCAGTGTTTTAAAATTTCACAAGCTGTACTTGGTTATGGGTCTCTCTCATCGTTATGCTGGGCCCTGACAGGCATTTTAAACTGAGAAACACATCCTCCATGCTGGGAGATTTCTTCTACTACTTTTTGGTAACTTTTTCCCTTACATCTTTTCTCTGCAATGTTAGACCTCTTGGATTTACTCTTTAATTTTCTTTTTCTACTTCATACCCATATGTTATTTTTTTAAGAATTTATTTATTATTATTATTGTTAATATTATTTTTCACATGAGTTTTACCAGAGAAAGAGAGAGAGAGGGAGAGAGAAAGTCGCCAGGTCCAGGACTCAAACCATGCCAGCCATGTGGGAATTTCAACACCTTAACCACTATGCCACCTGTTGGCCCCCATATGTTATTTTTGTTTTTATAATTTTATTTTCTGGGAGAACTCCTTGAAAATCTTCTAAACTTCATTGAAATATTTTAAAGTTTGCCTATCATATTTTCAATTTCTAAGATTATTCTTTTTTCCATATAGTATCCTGTCCTTATGTTATACATTTATAATTTTTTCTTCAATATATAAATTACCATTTCTTTAACATTTTCTTCTATTTTCTGTACAATGTCTCTTCCAAGCTGTATTTTTTATGTTGTTTTTTTTTTTTCTTTCAGATTGCTGGCCTTCTGCAAAGGTAATGGTGATCTTTAACTATTCTTTCATTCTGTTTTGAATAAACCTTGAGGTATAACCTACATAAAGTGTTCCTACGTTACGCATAGTGTTGCGAGTGGGATAAACACAGGGATCCACACCACCACTACCACAGTCAAGACGATGAACCCTGCCAAAGGGCTCCCGTGCTCCTTTCCAGTCAGCACACCCTCAGGCCAGGGACTACACTCGTTTCCTATCACTGTCGATTAGTCTTCCCAAGTCTCACGTTGACGGAATCATGCCTTGTGTGTACAGCTTCACTTCTGAAATGTGTGTGAGATTCATCCATGTGGATACATATGTCAGCTGTTCATTCCTTTTCCTTCTTGAGTGGCTGGTATTCCACTTCCTGCTGATGAACATTTGGGCTGTTCCCAGCACTGGCTATTATGAATAAAGCTGCAAGTAATCTTTTTTAAATTTACTATAGCATGTGTACACTCACTAGAGAGAGAGAGAGAGAGAGAGAGAGAGAGAGAGAGAGAGAGAGAAAGCACCACCCAGGGGAATGGTCATGTCACATCTCCTCTATTCTCCTCTCGAGATTTGGGGCATGCACACATGCACTCCGTGTTGTTCAAACCAGTGGGTCCTGGATCAGAACTGTACAGTCATTCATGTGGAATCCAGCCACCTCAACCACCATGGTGCCAGCTGGCCCACAATAATATCTGTATACCAACTTCTGCGTGGACAATCGCCTGCTCATCGTAAGGATTTTTGATGCTGTGCTGAGTGGACAAGGTGGGCTCCAGGACAGTGCCTGGGTGGCTAGCTGGCCGTGGGGAGTGAGTAGTTTACTTTCTCCAGAGAAAAATGTCTCCTGCTGGCAGAATTAGGAGGAGGAGAAGGCTGAGCTAGGGGGAGCTCATTAAATAAAGACTTCCACTGAACCCCAGTTTCCATCTGGTCCCTCATCCCACTCTTCTCTGTGCTCATGTACCTGGCCAGAGCCTCTCTGCTTCTTGAAAGAGTAAGTCTCTTGAGAGAATGAACCTCTTGTCCCCATGGAGCAGAGGTGGAGTGATGGGAAACTGAGCCCAAAGAGTTGTTTTGTTTTGTTTTTCCATAGGGTGCTTGTGCTCACCCAACAGAGGCACAGAGAGGGAAAGAGAAGGAAAATGAGAAATCACCCTTGGGGGAGATGGCTGCACCACAATCCCTTCTCCTCCATTCTTCTCTTGGGATTTTGGGCACATGTGCACACGCGCCCAACACATTCTTCAAGCTGCTGGGTCTGGGACTTAAACTGTGCAGTGTGCCAAGTGAGATCCAGCTGCCTTAACCATCACACCACCTGCTAGTCCAAGCATCTGCAGACCATCTCAGTGCCTTGGAGGCCACTCCTCTGCCCCGGCCTACAGTGACTCTCACACACAGGTGTCACCACACTCCTCTCTCTTGTCTGCTATTCCTCCATCTGCTCCCTTCTCCCAGGTAACACTTTGGGGTTCTGAACAAATTTCACTGTTTGGAGTTCGTGACTTTGCTTCTTATTCATCCTGATGCTTGGGAAGATTTAAGGTAAAAAGATATTTGGAGATATGTTCACTCTGCCGTTATGAAATCGAGGACTTTCGAGTCAGTTTTATAATTTGTGAAAAAACAACCTATCTCTAAGGTGGCGCAGTGGCTGTGTGGGAACCCCAGCAGGGTGAGTGTCTCCCGCAAACCTCCCATCCAGGATGCAGCTCAGTGCTCGATGCCCTACAGAACCAGCAGCGAGTCTGGACTGGACAACTGCCCCCCACCAAATCATTTCACCTGAATGGTGTTTACAAAACTTAATTTGATCATAATGTACTTACACTTCCATGGGTTTTGCAATTTGTCCAAGTCTTTTTTGGGGGTGGAAGTGCTCTTTGTCTCTAGAACAAGCAGTAACACCACCATACAGCACATGAGGAAGGGGCCAGCATGTCAAGTAGGTGGCTCAAGGCCATGTGGTTAGTTTGGCATAGTGGGGACTAGAGTCCGGGTCCTCCGACTCTACAGGAGGGGTCTCTTTTATGTCACCACCTCCCGGACATCGGTGCCAGACTGCTGAGAATGCTAACAGCCCCCAAGTGAAGGGACGGGGTAAGAGCGTGGATAGTATCGGGCCCCCGAGTGCTTCGGACACCAGCCCTCTGACCTCCTGGGTGAGCCAGAGTAACGCCCCACTTCCCTGACCCAGCCGGCACAGTCATACCCATTTTTCAGCATATACTAAGTTTGATGCTTAGTTGAATGCTTGCTGAGAGGGAGAACACCCAGCCATCACTACCACCCTGGACAGAACAGGTGAACCAGGGCCTGAGAGACAGGCTCGACCACTCCAGGCCTTATGGCCATGGGTGACAAAGGAGTGGAGCTAAGCTCAGTTTTCTAGATCCCTCCTCCTCTCTCTTCCAGAAGGGCAGGAGGAGAGGGGGAGACTGCCTGACTCGCTGTCTGCAGCCACAGCACACCCTGGGAGGAGAGGGCCCACGGAGGAGGAAGGAGCCCTGCGTGCACACAGCCTCTGAGGTTCTGTCCCACCCACAGAAGGTCACACCTGCATGTGGCCTCAGCTCCTCAGAAACACACTAGCAACTGTGGAGTCAGCGGCAAGTTCTTTCAGATAAACCCAGACAGTGTTAGTGCTTCTGCTTTCGTGTGACATTTTTTTTTAAACAAAAGCATAAAAAAAGATACATACCTAAGCTGAATTCTAAAATGGGCTCATCTGGATCTTGTATATTTCCTGAAAAGAAAATAAAAGACAGAAAAACCACCTCAATAAAATTTTCCTTGTTTTAAGATTTAATGCTAAAAATCACTTTTTCTCCCCAAAGAACTATTATATAAGATGATGTCTTCATTTCTAAATATTTTGCTTTTGAGATTTCTGAGAAGTCTCAGCCCCCAAGCCCACCCCCTTATTTTGCAGTCTGCATGGCCACAGCAGGGAGGGCTTTCGGCATGGCCACGCATTGCCAGCCAGAAGCCGTGGGCATTCCCACACTACCTCCTGGCAGAGGAGCCCTGGAGGGGCTGCCTACACCGGGACACTGAGGGTGGTCAGGTTCTAGTGGGAGCAGTTCCCAGGAGGAGGCTCGCATCCCCCTCACTGCACATTTACTTTGCTGGTTCCACCAGAACGATGCCGCACCAGGGCACAGTCCAGCCAGGGGCAGTCCGGGAAGGCTCGTCCTGGCTGTCTGCCCGGTGCCCCAGGGGGCAAGCATCGCCCTCCCTGCACTGCTACAGGATCCTGGTGCAGGCCCATGAGGCTCACCTGCCAGAGAGAGGCCCAGCATGTCGGCCGCCACATCGATGGTGGAAGCCCGCTGCATCGCGCGGGCCCTGGCCCCATGGCGAGGGCTGTGCTCTCTTGCGCTGTCATGATGTCATTGGTGACGTGTGCTTCCTGTTCCTGGGTCACACCACGGCTGCGTCCCAGGAAGAGCTATCACCGGGCCCTAGTCGCTAAGGAGGCAGCAGCCCTGAGAAGCAGGAGCAAACAGGTAAAAAAGCACAGGGATGGCGACTGAGAGACACAGCTTTCATGGAGACAGGACGTGACCAAGGGCTTCGGGCGAGTGAGAAACTGGGGTGGGGCGTTGGCTGCTCGCAGCCTCCCCAGTCATCTTCTCCTCCCCACGCTCCAACACAGTATGCCCGTGGGTCCCATAAAAAAACACATTCTTTTGGGACCAGCAGTTAGCGTAATGGCTATGTCACTGGACTCCCACGTAGTCGACCGCGGTTCGAGTCCCGGACCCGGTGGCTTAAACTCACGCCGGGCGCGTGTGCGTGCGTGCCCAAGATCCCGAGAGGAGAATGGAGGAGAAGGGATTGCGGCGTGGCCATCCCCCCTGGGGGGTGATTTCCTGCTTTCTGTCTCTCTGTCTCTCTCTGTCTGTCTGGCGAGGGCACGCGCCCTATAGCAAAAACCTCTCCAAAAAAAAAAAAAAAAAAACCACATTCTTTTCAACTGAGATAGGCCACATTACATGGTGGTATATACCTCATCAGAAAATATGGCCTCAGAGAGTTTCTTGTTTGCTTTATTATGCCCATCTGTTGGCGAGGCTCGTAGAACTTGTAGATTTTTAAAACAATTCACTGTACCGTCTGTTATAGAAGGGGAAGAGCTGCATGAAGAGGTGTGTGCCCACGGGCTCCCGAGCCTGGCAGAGCACCAGACACAGGTTCACACCTCCTGCTCACCCTTTCTTCCTGGAGCTCCACATGTCATGGGCACCTCCGTCTCAAGCTTTCTCTCCTCACCTAAGTGATAACCTCCACCCAGCCAAGACGGAAGGTGCTGGGCTGTGGGCAGGGAGGGCTCTGGGCAAAACGCCCCCACAGGCCGAGTCAGACAGACGCTGGGCACAGCACGGAGCTCCCTCTGCTCCCCAAAGCAGGGAAAGCGGCAAGAAGTGAGCTGGTTTTTCCAACCCGCCGTGCTACAACTTCTGTTCTCTCTAAGAGGGACCAGCCTTTACAAGTCCGGGTAACCAGACTGAGCAGTAAGCCCAGGTTGCCACGCCCTCAGGATCTCCATGTATCCAGAGACACCTGTCACCTGTGCCTGAAGGGCCCAGGCTCTGCTCGAGTGAATTCACCAAGCCACTTACTGGACATGTCTGCTCTCGGACCACGTGTCATTTCTTCATAGGAGCACGTCCACATCCATCATCTGAAAATAGAAAAGTATAAACTGAACACCGGACGAACACAAGGCTCTCAAGAACACTTAGAATTGCAATGCCTAGAAATGGAGGAGCCAAGAGATACGCCATGTTCCTTTGAGCTGCGCATCCCCACTAACCTTTTGACTCAAAAACACAAGTTTTTCTCAAATCTATAAGAATGGGAGAGAAAAAGTGCACATTCCTCTGGCCCCTCCAGGGTGGTCTAGGGGGTCGGGCCTGCCCTAAAGAGTGAGAAGGACAGTTGCAGTGCGATTTAGGGAAAATGACATGAGAATCTGGGCCCTAGTTTCCCTGCTCACAAACTGCAGACTCCAGATAACCTGCACGGCCCTCAGACCTTGGAGGCTCTGCTCTGAGGTGTCTCCGATGAAGCCAGCTGCACCCATCTCATGGGGCTGCAGTGAAGACAAAACATGCTCTGCAAACTCCACGAGGCTCCCACTCCACTACTGCCACCTGCCTCCTGCCCCATCCTAGAGATCAGAACCCCCAGGTCCCACCAAGTCCTGGCCTGCCCGGGGCTGCTGAGACCAGCCTTGTGGCTCAGCTCATGAGCCCTTGAAGTGCAGAGGTCAGCAAGAGCAGTGGGCTGGGCCCCTGGCCCCCTTGCAAGCTGTGCCCCCATCCCTCCTGCATCCCGGGTCCTCGGGTGAATGGGTGTGGTCTGACAGGGGAGCCACAGCACACACCAGTGAGGGGACGACTCATCAAAAGTGAGTTTTTACCAGAAAATACAACACAAGTGGTGAAACCAGAAAAGTACTTGTAGAACTAAAACCTGCATTATACAATAATGCTTGTGTGAATTACCAAAAAGCTCACTAACTATGCAAATAGTAAGTGGTATAAATTCTTGAAATAAGAATATAATTGGAAAATACGTTGGGAAAGAACTTGATGACAATTAAAGCAATGCCAAGTACACCTATCCTCACCCAAATTAGTCCTCCAAGAGAGGTCTGTTGGATCTTCTAGTGGAAATACGCATTGCTGGAGGACTGGGGAAACAGGCTAGGGTTCTGATTAGTGCTGCTTGTGGAGTGGTATGATAATTCAGAAAACAATTTATCAAAATTGTAAACAATAAAAAAATTGTAATGAAAATTATTATCTAATGTATTCGCATGTGTAATAATAAATGCAACTGGACATGTAGATTATATCTTAAAAAAAATTTGTAATGGTAACATTCTTGCCAATAATTCAGAATACGGAAAAGAAAAAAAGACTACCTCACAAAAATATTTATGGTAGAAAGAATTCTAACAATAAGAACTGGAAACCATTTAAATGCCCAGCTATAGATAAGTATTGGATTGTCAGGAAAGTCATGATGCATTTTTATATAGAAAAACATTTTTAAAAAAAAACACATATTACGACTTTCCCAATGACCTAATATATTTTAGAATCCATAAGACAAGGGTTATACAGCTGTTAAAATTATCAAGACCAGCAGATGGCATAACAGTTACATCGCTGGACTCCCACGTAGTCAACAGTGGTTGAAGTCCCAGACCTAGCAGCTTGAAACTCATGCCGGGCACGTGTGCGTGTGTGCCTAAAATCCAGCGAGGAAAATGGAAGAGAAAGGCAGTGTGGCTGTTCCCCCCACCCCCGGGGGGGGGGGGTGATATCTGTCACGGGGAGAGACTTTCTGTCTCTCTGGCAAGCGCACATGCCCTATAGCAAAAATCTCTCTTAAAAAAAAAAACATAATAAAGCCAATAAACACATGAAAAGTTCTTGATCTCAATGGACACCAGGGAAATGCAAACTAGAACAGCTAAAATGAAAAAGACAATTCCAAGTGCTGACAAGGATGTGGAACGATGAACTGACCTGCAGGTGGAGGAGAGATGATCTAGTCACTCTGAAAAACTGGCAAGCTCTACTCAATCCGAACACGCACCTACTCTGTGACCTGGTATATAACTCACAATAAAATTGCTAATAGAAATACATACATATGTTCACCCAAAAAAATATAGGGAGACTTTAGAGCACCAACATTCATAATAGCACAATATTAGAGACAATCCAAAACAGCAGAATGAATGAAACAATGGATGAAGCTCAGAAACTATGCCAAGGGAAAAGCCAAACCACTGGAGCCCATTCTAGGCAGGCACATTTACATGAAGTTCAAGTCCAGGCCAAATGAATCCATGGTGTTAGGGAGGAGAGTGGAATCTTGGAGAGGTAGTTACTGACTGGGGAGGACGTGGCAGCCTTCTGGGGCTCTGAAAACAAGCACTGTTTCTTGATCTGAGTGCAGGTTCCCTGAGTGACTTTACTCTGCAGAAATGCACTGGGCTGTCCACGAGTGATTTTCATACCTCCATATAAAGAGTGTTTGATTCTTTGAGTGACTGTAATCAAGACCACAGAGCACGCAGAACTGTTGACATTGGTTCGACATCACATGTGTCTGTCATGATGCGTTCCCCCCCGCCCCCTGCTCTGGGAACAGCCATGTCAGCAGATCCGATGCAGAGGGGAAGGGCGGACAGGAGACTGTGGAGATGATGGCTGCATTGGGGGTGTGATCACGGGGAACTGTCTTCTGCCTTCCCTTATTGTCACCCTCTTGCCTCACTGAAGGCTGCAGCCCAGGCTGGTCAGAGGCAGCTAACTGAGCATGCCCCGAGCTCCAGGAAGTTCTTTCCTGGTGAACCTTCCAAGCATGGATCACTCCAAGCCTGCCCTGCTGTCCCCGGCCTCTCAGCTTCTCAGTGAAGTTGCTAGTCAGCGCTTTTGCTTGAGATGGGGGAGACATGCCACCCAACAGAGGACCCCACCTGTACCCTGCCATCCTGCCAGTCCCAAGGAGGTCTGCAAAGCCCTGACCTGCTCTTACCCCTGCTGGCCTCCCCGCTGGGCCCTGCTCACGCCACCTGCCCAGCTCTCCCTGAGCACAGCAGTTTGTACTATAACTCGGCATCGGGAGGTGCCCGGAGACAGCCCTGAATCACCTACAGACAAATTCTACACGTGAGAGAGTTCACAGAGCAGAGAAAATTTTAGGTCAAAAAGACCTTAGAAGCCACTTTATAGTTATTTGGGGGTATTTAATTAGAATTTTCAATTTAATCATCCAGCCCCAGAACTCAAAGCTAATTTGCATGGCTGAACTCGATTTCCCATCTTAGTCTCATTAATTGAAGGTAATTCACCAAGGATTCTTATATTCCCTAGGTCCCTGTTTTTCCTCCCAGCCCCATTTGAAGACCAAAGCTCATTAGGGGAAAAAAAAGAAAAAAAAAGCACTTAAATCAAAGAGGACAGAGTGTGTGGGAGGACTAGTATTTTTTCTTAGGGGCAAGAAAGAAAGAAAGAAGCAGTAACTCATGGCACTAACTGCCTCCCCTCACCCTGTGGGGTCAGTGATCTCTTTGGACACGAGGACACAGGTCATCTGATCTACAGCAAAGACAGCAAACCCTGAGGTTTCATCCCCCTGTGTCCCTTCCCCTAGTGTGTCCCCTCACCCTAAGGGAGACGGTGGTGAGGGGATCACTAGTAACCTGGAGATCATGCCAGGAGGATTCTCAAGGGTGATGGAATTAGCAAAGGCTGAGAAGGATCCTCAACAGCTTCTCAAGGAACCAGTCTTGGGAAAGGTCCGCCAGCCCTTCTCAACAGAACGAAGGAACGTCAGGCCTGGAAGGACTGTTGGAGGCCCCGGGCTCAGTGACCTCTCAGGGGCTTCTGAGCTGGAGGAGAGGGGGCCAAATTAACCATGAAAGCTTCATTTTCATCCAGTTTATACATCCAGGTTTTTCTGAAAATAATTTTTACAAGTTATTATTACAAATAATTCTTATAAGGACTTGCATAGATGAGGTCAGGGAAGTACAGACGGGGTGAGCTTTTGAAGGCCACGTGAAGGTGAAGAGTGAACTATCAGAATCAGCCCAAAGCAAAAGGCTCGAGTGGGGCCCCTCTCCGTGCCCGACTCATCCTACCCGTCCCACCCTTCCAGCCGTATTGTCACCGTGGGCTAACGGGCTGACACCTTTGCTGGGCCTCTGCTCTCTAGACACAGGCGGCACAGAGAGAAAGCGAAATGAAAAGCTGGAGTGAGTCAGAGCGTGAGTCAGCAGCCCTCGAGAAGAGGCTATTGTAGGAAGCAGAAAGAGGAAGAACTTTCTTCTAAAACCCCCAAATCCAGGATAGCTAAAATCACTGGTCTATGAGATGTCAGACCATTCACTGACACCAAAAATTGCTATTAATAATAACCTCAGACAAACATCACCTTCCTGCCTGGAGCCTTTCCTGTAGACAGATCTTTCCTTACAAGGGTCCCCCAACACAGCTCGGCAGGTGTGTACCCCATGATACTCCCCTTCCTTGTGTGACTCGTGGAATGACCATCTGGGCACCTTGTGTCTTTAAGTGCCGGAATTAAACTCCTAGCTTCTTCCATATTCTCCTGGGTGCCTAGTTCAAGCCTAGCCATTGCCCAGGGTATCTATCAAACACATGCTGAGCAAACAAACCATCAACGACCGACCGTGATAGAAACTGCACTTGTCCTTAGGGGCTGGCTTTTTCTTCCTCCCAGGCACACCACACTGACAGATCATTCTCTGCAGCCCCTTCAGCGAGATCAAATGTGTGGCTGAGCGCAGAAGGGACGAGCATCTGCCTGGGCGTGCAGAGCAGAGTCGTGCATATGGCTCTCCAGCTCTCCCTCTGCCTGGATTCCTGGCTGGGTGCAGTGGATCGGGCGGGTTATTCCAAGGCCTCCGGGTCACTAGTTGGAAGGAGACGAGGTCTCTGAAACTGTGTGGAGCAGAGTGCCAGTTCTCCGCTCCCACTCCCCCACACAGCACTTACATGGGCCTTAACTTGAATAAGAAATAAACCTTTGTTGTATGAAACTGTTGAGGTGTGGGTGGGGAGTTTGTTGTAGCAGCCACTGTTAGGTGCCCTGACTAAAATCTGGTGATACCACACATGAAATAAATGGCTATGATGAAAACTGAAACTATAACCACCGTTAATACCACACAGCCTGAAAAGGAATGCGGTTTGTTCTTTGGAAGAGGTATGGCTAGTTCCAGAGAAGAGAGCCCACAGGTGGTAGGGAGATGAACCCAGAGCTCCAAAACACGGAAAAGAACGCAGAGAAGTAAATATTGCACGTTAGCAGGTGGCCAATCAGACAAATATTTTGCACCCAGGAGACACAGGAAAGAATAAACTCAGTTTTTCCTACTATGCTCTCGCAACACAGAACACTTCTGTGACCCCAGCTGTGAGGGTATTTCTCCACATATCAAACATCAGGTGAGCATCCTTGAATCCAATTTGATCCCGACACTACCTGCCTGGAGATAGCTTCAGACCCCACAGGTTGAGGACCCTGCCCCCAGTTCAGACACCAGCCCCACGTCCCAAGTTCTCTCACATTCTATCCCCAATATATTATTGATTGTGTCAGCGAGGCCAGCAGATGGCATGTTGGTTAAAGTGCTGGACTCCCACATGGCCGACCATGGTTCAAGTCCCAGACCTGGTGGCTTGATTTCTCACTTTCCTTCTCTCTCTCTGGTCAAATTTAAATAAATAAATAAATAAATAAATAAATAAATACATTAATTAATTAATTCTTTTTTTAAAAAAAAAGATCCTGTCAGCTCTATTATGCCCCCCACAAACAAACTTACACCTGCTCAGTACCTCAATCTACATGCCCTACACTTTCGATCAACAAGGCTTTCCCAGGACCAAACTGGGGTTTCCCATGACTCCATCCTTAGGGGGAATTAATTTCCTACAGAGGGCCATAGAACTTGCTTTTATCCACTTACTATTAAGAATATCACAAAGGATACAGATGAACAGCCAAGTGGAAGAGATGTACTAGGCAAAACGTGTCAGAAGGAACACAGAGCTTCCTTGCCAGCCTCTAGGAATCTCCATGTGTTTAGCTATCTAGAAGCTTCTAAAATTTAGTCTAAGGTTTTTATGAAAGGTCCACTACTAGTCATGGCTGAGTAAATCACTGGTCACTGACTTATGGCTAGCCCTTCAGATCGTCTCCCCTCCCTGGAGGGGGAAGGGACTGAAAGGTCAATCCTTTAACCGCATGCGGATTCCCCTGGCACGGGCTCCCACCCTGAGGCCATCTGATAAAATGTCTAAACTCAGATACAAACACACATCCCTTGTCATCCCATCAGCATACAAAAGGCACTCCCACCACTCTCTCTAGGGTGACATATGCCTGAAAAGGGGAGAAGGAAGATCAAATACCTATTTCACATTATCACTACTCCTCTCTAACTCTAGGTCGGATTCAGGACACCCTGAACACGTATCCTGCCCCTTTTCCACTCACATGCTCCTACATGGGCCTGGGCCTTATCATCCCAAACACTCTATCGTATGAGAAGGTCTTAAAGGCAAGAAGGCACGTTCACGGACTGGAACTGCTAATCCAACCATGAGAGAAGTGACCCAACTGCGACTGCAGGATGCCTGTGATCAGCCTCTGTGCCGTAGGTCCCCTTGAGTCAGCTGGGAATTGAGGCTACCCAGAGCTCCACCTGGTCTACACCCGACAGAGGGCTTACAACCCTTGAGGGCTGCAGGGCCACCAATCTTGAAGCCCAGCCAACAAAAACAACAAACTCCAGGAAACTCCACAACATAGGCGTAAACTTGTGGGTGGGTATAGGGTAGGTGGTGTTTAGCTGCAGAGGACAAACTGAATAGGCCAGAGCTAGAACGGCTGTGGTGACAGGGATGGGGACCAGGACTACACAGAGGAAGAGGGGCAGCATCTCTAGATAGCCAAGGGCAAGGGTGGCCAGCAAACCAGAAGCTCTACTCCAGGGAAACAGCAGCACCCGCCCAAGAACAGGCTGAACACACCCACTGCCACAGCGGCTCACATTCTGTCCCTGAGGATCTGCCCAGCTCAGTCCCCTGCAAAGGGACATGTGACGCATGCCAAGGGCCAGAAAGGTTTGGCTTGATTATCCCAGAGCAATCACCAATGGCAGCAGAAACCTCCTCTGCCTTGTATTTAGAATGAATGACTGTAGTGGCCCTGTCCCTGTGACAGTTTTCCCACTTCCCAGCTCCCCAACCCTTATTCCCCGCCAGTGAGGATGAACGAGTAACCATAGCAATGAGTTAATAACACGCCTCTTTAGTTTAGAGACTATGGCCACTGATACAATGTCTGAACTCAGATGCAAACACACATCCCTAGACTGCAGTGGAAGGAATCAGTCACCTTGTGCTGTGGTCTGAATGTATCCCCAAACTCACGCGTTGAAACGTAGTCAACATCGTACTGTTAGGAGACGTGGCCTTTAGGAAGTGATTAGGTCTTAAGGACTCTACCCTCGTGAATGAGATTAGTGCCTTATAACCGGGCTGGAAAGAACTAGGTAGGCTTTGTCCTTCGGCCTCCCACCTTGTGAGGGCACAGCAAGAGGGCCCTCTCCAGACAAGGCTGGCACCTTGATCTAGGAACTGTAAGAAATAAGTTTCTATTGTTTATAAATTACCCGGCCTCAAGTATTCTGTTCTAGCAGCCCAAAATGACAGAGACAGAAATCAGTACTGCGAGGCGTGGTCGTAACAAATACCTGAAATGTGGATGTGGCTTCGGAACTGGGTAATGGGTAAAGGCAGGAACATTTCTGAAGTGCATGCTAGAAAAAGCCAAGACTGCCATGAACGGAACATGAAAGGCAATTCTGGTAAGAGTGTAGGTGAAGAGCCTGTCTTCTGAGACTATCGAAGTGGTCATGAACGGAATGCTGAGAGAAATCTGGATAGCAAAGGCCATTCTGATGAGGGCTTAGACGGAAATAAGAACTATCTTACTGGAAACTGGAGGAAGGCCATCCGTGTTACAAAGTAGCCAAGAACCTGGGAACTGTGTCTGTGTCCTAGTACTCTGCAGGGCACAACTGAAGAGCGAACTAGGATATCCGGCAGTCTGTAAGCAAAGTCTTGAGGGTGTGGCATGGCTTCTCTTAACTCTTTATAACAAAATGTAGGAAAACCACAGTATTATTTATTTATAAACAGAAACAATTCCTCTGCCCATGTACCTGAGTTTCATAGTTCAGGAACAAGGGACTCAATCCAAAGACATTCTTGACATTCCAAAATCACTTTGTACTCTGAAAGATACCAGCCTTCTTCATCTCCTCAAAATCTTTCATGGAATCATAATTTGTAGAAATCTGGGGCCAGCAGATGGCATAGTGGTTACATCGCTGGACTCCCTCCCACGTGGCCAACTATGGTTCGAGTTCTGGACCCGGAGGCTTGAAAATCGTTAACAGGTGTGCATGCCCAAGATCCCAAGAGGGAAATAGAGAAGGGATTGCAATGTGGCCATCCCCCCAGAGGGTGATTTCTTACTTTCCCTCTCACTGTCTCTCTCTCCAGTGAGCACACGTGTCCTAAGGCAAAAACCTCTTAAAAAAAATAAATCTGCACATGACTTTTTTCTTGGTTCGGCCACAGCAAACGTGGAAAGCTGCAACACTCAGGGATACAACGAATGCTTCTACAATATGAAATCACAGACACCTGGCCCAAGGCCATGGCTCTGAGGATTCGTCAAAGCACAGGAAGCCACGGTAAGTTACTGTTCCTCAACGCCAGCCTCCTTTCTGGCTCAAAAGCAAAATGGTTTTAAGGGCGGCGTCTAGGACACCCATGGGACGTCCAGTTTCTGCTTCCTGCGTTCCAGAGCAGTGCTCTTGAACTGCTCCAACTGTAGCTCTAGCGGGCTCAGGTATGGCTCCGGCCACCTCTCCAGAGAGTCAAGTGGTAAGCCTCGGCAGCACCCACACGGTGCTAGTTCTGCAGGCATGCAGCGTACACGAGCTGCAGAGGCATGGCAACCTCCATCTATTGACAGATTTCAAAGAATGCCACCGAGAACCTGGGGGACCAGGCAGAAAATGGTCACAGGAACAGGGTCACCACAGACAGTCCCCTAAGTCAGCCTGGGAGTGACAGGCATTCACTTCAACATAATCTCTGTGAGGGATGTGCCCAGCAAAACTATGGGAGGAGGACTGACCCCACCCCAGCACATCCAGAAGGTAGGGCATGGAATCAAAGATTATTCTCAAGCCTCAAGAGTTAATGCTTTAGCCTTGTTTGGATTGGGACTTCCTTGAAGCCTATTAAATATTATTCTTTTCTTTTTTTGTATTGCTCTTTTTTGGAACTGGAACGTCTACTCTATGCCGGTCCTACCACTGTATTTTGAAAGCACACTGCTTGTTTGACTTCACAGGCTCACAGCTAGAGAGAAATTTTCCTCAGAATCAACTGTACTTGGGTCTCACCTATCTGATTTAGCGAAGATTCTGGGTATTAGACTTTGAATTGGCACTGGAACAAGATGAGTCACTTAGGGCCTTAGGGATAGAATAAATATACTTTCCTAGTGAGAAGGACATGAAACTGGGGGGCCAGGGACAGAATGCCATGATCTAATGTGTCACCCAGAGGCACACGTTGAGATTTTATCAGCACTGTGCAACACTACGACGGAGCCTCGGGGGTGACTAGGCCTCAGGGCTGAGATTAGCGCCTTATAAAAGAGCTAACAGAACGAACAAGGCCCTTTCTGCCCTTACACCTTCTGCCACGTGAGGACACAGTGTTTGCCTCTCCGGCCCTGGAAGGACACAGCAAGAAGGCCCTAGGGAACACTAAATGCCGGTGCCTTCATCATGAATTCCCCAGCCTCCAGAACCATTCAAAATAAATGTCTGTGGTTTATAAATTACTCAGTTCCAGGAATTTTGTTACAGCAGCTCAAAATGACTGTGACACCTTAGACAGGGCTGTGTGTATCCCTTTAATCCAAAAGCAGAAGAGGGTTTTCCCAGACCAGGATGGGCTCAGGCTGCCTCGGCTTTCTTCCTTCCATCCCAGCCCCTCCAGTTTTCCCATCTTGGTCAACAGCATCTCCACCCTCCTGCTTGCTCCAAGCAAGAAACAAAGTCAGTGCAGGCGTCTTCCTCCTCCTCCTCCTCCTCCTCCTCCTCCTCCTCTCATGCCTGTGCCCAATCCATGAACGATCCTGTCAGGTCTATCATCCCCACAGTCTAGCTTCAGCCTGCTCGGCACCCCAATCCACATGGCCTGGGCTCTGGCCCCCAACAGCCCCCATAGTCTGTACCCAACAGCCACAGAGGAGCCTGTGGACCTCCTAGGAGCATTATCCTACCACTGTAGGATAATGTTTGCTGTTCTTTGATGTTCAATTCAATGTTCCTGGTGGGAACCTGGGCCGCCTTGTTGTCTAGACTTCCGCTGGACAGGGCTTTGCACCAGCCACCCTCTCTGGATTGCTCTTTCTTGAATGGCAATAGAAGTGGCTCCCTCACTTCTTTTATGTCCTTCTGGAATCCCAGCTTCAGGGTCTTCAGGGAGCACCAGTTTAGAACTGCAGCTCAGCCCCTTACGGTTTACCTGCAAACTATGAAACTTTGGGGAAGTTTCTATAGGAAATGTTTGAAAATAAGTCACCCTGAAAAAAATGCATTAAAGTGTTTGTGTTGAACAATGCAGATGCCAGGCCCCAGGTCTGGGTGCCTGCAACTGGGGAGATGAGAGAGACATGTCAGTAATAACATGCAACATCAGAGAAGTGCCAGGAATAGCCACAGGTTGGTGGTGGTAGGGGGTGTCCAATGGCTGCCTCTGCTAAAACAAGCTCTTCCACCCCTCACACTTCAGCCATTTTTTCTCCAACACCTATTACATGGTCTTCCTTCCACAACTCATGCTGCTGTAGTATCTCCATAAACTGGCGATAGCTTGAACAAACAGTTGACAGTCTATCATGGATCAGTCCTTTGGGACGTAAAAATGAGCAGGAAGATTGGATCAGGAGCTATATCAAAAAAAAAGTAATAAATAAAAGAATGGTAGACAGTCTGAGGACCACAGTGGTGGTGGTCACACCTCTTTGAAACCTTTCCCTGGGTGAAGGGCTGCCTGCTGCTTTTGCTTTTCCAGGCAGGGGCACCCTCAGTCCTAACCAGGGATTATAGAGGGTTTTTCTAGGGCTGAATCAACCCAGTGTTCCGACACGTCACCCCTTTCACTCCCATATACCAGAATGTATCTGTAACTTGGTACTACGTAAGTTCTCCAACACTACACACATGCAAAGATAACACACACAGTATGCTGAGAACAACGGCCCATTGTAAGGGCTGCCGATTTAGCACTAGAGACAATGTACACCAGTCTCAATGATCTTCTCTCTCTTAGAACTGTCAAGGACTCAGACAAGTCTCATCTCTTGCTCCATTGTCAACTCAGACACTTGAAGCCATCACACAATCAACTGAAAGTTCCCATGTGGGTTAGCCTTCCAACAGTGTCACAGAAATTTTCAAATACTGTCAGACATTGCTTAATGACAAAGATATGTTTGGAGAAATGTGTTGCTAGGCGATATCATCACAGAGCATACAAAGGGACTTCAAAATGTTCATGGAAAATGGAATTAAACAAGCTTATTTTGGTGCAAAAGAAACTGAAATCCATGCCGTTTTGTCATAAAGTATGTTTTCTATAGGTTTTTGAAGACACCACCTCCCCCCCCCCCCCCGAGTTCTTACGCAGACCTCGGTGGTACAACCCACTACATACATACTAATCTCATGGAACCACCTTGTCTGTTAACCGAGACAGTGCTGTGCAGCACCTGGCTGTGGATGTAAAAAAGGGCTGAGGAAACCATCCAGGACTTATCAACCCCCATATTAATGACAATGTGCAGTTCCCAGGGGGCCAAGAGCCAAAGTGACAAGGGCAAGGCATTCCTGTGACCCAAGGGTCACTTAGTTCTGAGTGAAACCTCAGCAGTCAATGAAGGAAGATGCCCCCCAGTCACCCAGGGCGCTTCTTACCGGATGTCTGGTCCCAGGAGATACAGCCAGACAACTGCAGGGTGTGAATCCACTGTGACTCCTCTATAGCTGGGTGAAGGGCACTAAACCCCAGCAGCAGACTGGCTGTACTCCATTCATTGCCTAAGGCAGTTCTTTCTCCTTCCTCCTCTTCCACCCAGACCCAAGGCCGTAAGACCTGGCCTGGTGCCTGTTTGTAGCTCTGCCACCCAGAGCTGGCTACCTGGAAGCTGGGCCCAGCCACCAGTGTGGCCTCCAGCCCAGCTCTTCTCTCCTCCTTCCCTTTGGGGAGGGGTGTAGCCACAGCTGCTCACACAACTCAGGACAGCAAAACCAAGCAGGGACACCGCCCTGAGGCACACAGCGCCCTCCGCCTTGCCCTGACAGGGTTTCTCATTCCCCCCATCCCTCGCCCCCACCAGAGTTCAGTGATGAGGCTCTCACGGCAACAGCAGGCTCTGGGTACTCTCGCCCACCTGGCCAAAACACCACATACGATCATCCCTCAGTATCCATGGGGGATTGCTTCCAGAGGCCGGAGGACACCAAAAGCCACAGATGCTCAAGTCCCTTCACGAAATGACATAGTATTTGCACAGCCTCTCATATGCTTTCTAATTTTAAATTCATTCCATGAGTAAGACAGAGAAAGTGAGAAAGCGAGAGAGATGGATACAGCACCCCCAGCAGGGCCCCACCTCAGCAACCTGGTTCATGGGCTACACACAGGCCCCGTGTACTCAGGAAGGGCTCCAGACTGCACTGGGAATCCTCTCACATGGAGGCAATCTCGCAGAGACATCTTATTTTATGGCTGCAACCCCTCCCCATATACTTTAAATCATTCCTAGATGCTTGTAATTCCTAACATCGATACAAGGTAAATGCTAAGCAAATAGCTGTTGAACTGCGTTGTTTAGGGAGTAAGGACAGACAGGAAAAAGAAGTCTGTACCTGTTCAGTACAGATGCAACCACAGACCGAACTCCAGCACTTGCCGGTCACAATGGAAGTCTCCCACGGGGGCTAGCTGAACCTGCAGGTGTGGAACCCGATACGGAGGTGCCTGTGGAACGGCCGGGACACCTGTGCTGCAGGGGGAGAACCCAGCTCAAGTGGGCTTAAGAAGGTTCTAGGCTGAATGAAAAATTGAACAGAAAGAATCGCATCTGAGCTCTAATATCAAAAGCAAGAACGACTCATCTTGGCTCCCTGCTGCTTACCCATGTCCATCACTCTCCCTGTTCTCTGCAAACGAGCAGGCCCAGTGAGTGGGACGTGAGGCAGCCTCCAACTTCAAACTCTCCAGCTCTAGCTGCCAGAGAGGCTGATCGCACGGATCTCTCTGAGCTCTCTCCAGAGAAGGAAGCCCAGGGGCTCAGCATGACAGGTGCCTCCTGGCAGAAGGCTGGGTTCACACTGCAGCATAGGGACTCCCCCACTAACCATGAGCTTGGGTCGAAGGGAGGCTGGACAGAATCACCTCAATTTATCAACACATTCAGC
Source organism: Tupaia tana (assembly GCA_026018925.1). Taxonomy (NCBI): domain Eukaryota; kingdom Metazoa; phylum Chordata; class Mammalia; order Scandentia; family Tupaiidae; genus Tupaia; species Tupaia tana. The sequence goes on from JAKSZU010000003.1 coordinate 141,137,058, forward strand.
CGACCAATAGAGATACCCCTATAGTAGATATGTCTTAAACCTTAAAGAAAACAATTCGAAGAACTCTCAATTAACTAAATGTTTTTTAGGTGACATAAACATAGAATTAGGTATAAATTCTTTTTGCTTAGAGCTCTTAAGCTGCTGTAACACTAAAAGAGATCTACAAATCAACTACAAACACAATCCGAACAGGAATGCACTCAGGCTTTATTGCTTAACACGACTGACGGTGTCGTTTTACGGGGACATAACCTTGACCAGCTCAGAAGGCCTCTTCTGCAGGCTCTCTCCTCCACTCTTGCCTGGCCTGAGGCCAGAGAGGGCCAGGATGGCCACTTTCAGAGTCTATGCAGCAGTCATTTGGTCCAAACAACAGTGGCCAGCAGCCACTGTTCCCAAAAAAGGCAGGTATTGAGCAGTGCAGCGGAGCGGGGACGCGGCTGCGCCTCCCTGGACTGCGAACGAACGGGGATCCCAGGAGGCAGACGCTCCTGCACGTTTTTCCCCTCTGACTGAAATCAGGGGTTACAGAAAACAGCACAGCTATGGCTTGCTGTGTAAAAACGCCACGCTGAAGCTGCCGGCTACCCTTCCCAGACTCCCCTGCTGTGGGGCGTTCCCACTGCAGGCCACTGTGGGTGTCACATCCAAGGTGGTGCCGACGACTCCTTCCTTTGTAAAAAGCAGCCACCGCTGCTCGCTTCCGTCTGTTTACGGTGTTCCTTTCCTCCGGGACTTCATCTAGTGTCTGCTGCTGATGCAGGTGAAGGCTCAAGTCTCTCATAACGTGGGACCAGCAGTTGGCGTAATGGCTATGTCGCTGGAATCCCACGTAGTCGACCGCGGTTCGAGTCCTGGACCCGGTGGCTTAAACTCACAACGGGCGCATGTGCATGTGTACTCAAGATCCCAAGAGAAGAACGGAGGAGAAGGGATTGTGGCGTGGCCATCCCCCCCCCCCGGGGAGGGGGGGGGTGATTTCTCGCTTTCTGTCTCTCTCTGTCTTTCTGGCGAGCGCATGCGCCCTATAGCAAAAACCTCTCAGAAAAAAAAAAAAAAAAAAAAAAGTTTCTCATAACATACCTAACCCATGGAGGTCACGAGATGGACCAAAACTGCCAAGCCCAAGATGCCTCCTGGCCTCTCGTTTGCCTCATCTGCCCTCCACGGAGAGAAACCCCTTGTGTGGAAATCACGTTAGGTGAAACTCGCTGGGAAAAGTACCCGCGTGAACAGTGGCACAGCTTACACACGCCTCCCACATCCCTTGACTTGCTTGGCCCTCACAGTGTATTGCTGGGTGGCAAGGGATGGCTGCTCTTGTCTGACACCTGGGAGCCAGCGGGGCTCCCCCAAGGTCACGAGCTGCAGAGGGCAGTCAGCCCAGCGCTCTCCTGCACACAGTCGAGCACAGAGCACATGGACTCAAACTACAACCCAGCGCTAATAACAGGCACAACCGGGCCAGCTCCCGGCCTGATGACGGCAGCCGGGTCCCACGTGGCCAACTGCAGTTCGCATCTGCGACCTGGCACCTTGAGAAACACGCCAGGCGTGTATGCATGCATGCCTAAGATCCTGATGAAGGCGAGATGGAGAAGGGACCGTGGCATGACCATTCCCCAGAGCCCAGGGAGAGCACCCCCCACCCTGCCATCTCTCTGTCTCTATCTAGCGAGCCCATGACACTTGCTCACAGGGAAAAAAAAAGGCACAAACTTTTTTCACTTACAGAGTTCCCCTTCTCTCTAAACATTTCAGACTCAAGAAAAGATACGCCAAACGGTATTTCCTTCCCTATCCTCCCCACCCATCCTCCTCCCCACTTTAAGAGTGTCCAGCTTTCATATTAAGCAACACCTGATACCAGAAAGGAAATAGGTCTTCCTGGAGAAGGCAAAAGAGAGAATGGTCCGTTGAGAGCCACTTCTCTGTTTGCATCATTCATGCTTGATTTCCTTCTCCTAAGCTGAAATAAAGTTCCTTGAAAAAATACCGTCTTTTTAAAATGTACTGTTTTTCTTCTTCCACAACAGAGAAAGGCAGACACCCCCGCAAGGTCCCAGTGCCATGCTCCACCGCAGCCGCTGCTGGCTTGGACTGCGGACATGCACATATGGCCGCAAGTATGAGGAGACCCCTTTCTCTGTGGTCTGGTCATATCACTGCTGCTTTACCACATGGCTCCTACTGTCAGAAGAGTTTAAAACAAAACAAAACCAAAAAAAACACAAAAATTTGTAAACAGGACACAAAGACTAAATCTGGCAACACCAACAAATGCTTACTAAAGTAAAAAAGCAAAGATGGGGAACCAGCAGTTAGCGTAATGGCTATGTCGCTGGACTCCCACGTAGTCGACCGCGGTTCACGTCTCGGACCCGGTGACTTACAACTCACGCCGGGCGCGGGTGCGTGCGTGCCCAAGATCCCGAGAGGAGAATGGAGGAGAAGGGATTGCGGCGTGACCATCCCCCCGGGGGGTGATTTCTCGCTTTCTGTCTCTATGTCTCTCTCTGTCTGGCGAGCGCACGCGCCCTATAGCGAAAAACCTCTCAAAAAAAAAAAAAAAAAAAAAAAAGAGCAAAGATGGACCGGCCGGTGGCATGGAGGTTAAGGCACTGGATCCCACATGGCTGACCAGTACCAGACCTAGCCATGTGAAAATCACACCGGGTGCATTTGCATGTAAAAGTGGAGGAGAAGAGATCTGTATCAGGGCCATCCCCCCTGGGGAGTGATTTCTTACTTTTCCTTTCTTACCTTGGTGAGTACATACACCCTATTGTGAAAAAATTAAAAAAAAAAAAAAAAAAAAGCTCAGTATTTCTCACAGTAAAGGCAGGGCTTACATAAACATTGGACAGAAATGGTCCATTTCGGTAGGAAAGTAGAAGGGGAATGCACACTCCCACTGGCTCAGCAAGCCATGATTCCAGATCAGGATTTTGTGATGATGGTGGCTCTATAAACAGGGCTCCTTCGTGCTGTTTATATGAGAATTGTCTTTAACTTGCAATCTTCTCTTTACTATTCCTAAAAGTTACATACATTCCCTGGAACATGTCCTGGTTTGCTAAGGGAATAATGTGCTGCGGTGTTCGAGAAGCAGTCACTGACTTGACCATAGTTCACATTGGGGACACGCTCCACAGCTCAGGAATAAAGCATGCATCCTCCCTCGCCTTACAAAACCTTCCATATTCTCTTTTGGGTTCATCAAGGGAAGTGCTGCAGGGAAACCTAGTCCAGCTCACTACTCGAGAAGTGGCTGGACACATAGACTAGGCAGGTCCAATGCGGCAGGGGAAACACAGGCCTGGACCAGGGTCGGCCTACTCGGCAGTTCCAAACACCTGCCCAAGACTTTTCACCCAGAAGCCAAGTGCACTCTTGGGAGGGAGAGGGGAGGGGTTGGGCAGATCCAGGCTTCATGCTACCCAAACCTTGTCTGAATGGGGAGCTCCACCTAGGGTTGACGCTGGCTCAGTGGGCGGCAGTGACGCCAGCCTTTGCTTCTTTTTACTAGAGAGTAAATTATCAGTGCAGTGCTTTAACCTCAAGGTGACTTTCCAAACTGCATGCTACTGGAGTTTTGGGAAAGCAAAGGGAACACAGAGCTCCTAGGTCTTACCTGACGAGACGGTGCCAGTCACCACACACACTGGCATCTGTGTGCTGGCATCGCGTCATGCAGACCCTCAACTCCAGCCAAACCCACAGGCACCCAACCTCTCACCTTGCTCCTGCTAAGCCTTCTCCTTCAGCAGGGTGGCACTTCAAGGGGCACTACCAGAATCACTCCAAAAACGTACACTATTTCCTTCTACACTGCCACTGAATGAGCAGGACTGACAGTGCCTGGAAAGGTCCCACACTTCAGCTGATTGGAGTTAGATGAGTTGTTTTTTGTTTCTATTTTTGTTTTTAATATAAAACTAGGAAATCTTTTTTTTTTTCCTAATTCACAAGTGTTGAAGCTGGCATCATGAGAAAATCTAAAAATTTCTAGGCACCAACAAAAATCTATAAGAGGCTCTAAATGTGAAGGGAACCACAGCAGCTCAATGAAATGCCAGGAAGACACTGTTATTTGAGGAACGAGGCCGTGGGCCAGCAGGCTGGGGATGACCTGCCCAAGGCCTCCACGCAGGGAGTGGAGACCAGTTCGGTTTCTAGCTTCCTCACCAACAATCGAAATCGGGGAGCGAGATCTGTCCTCCAGGTACCTTGTAAACAGAAGTGAGTCACGCGTGACTTTACTCGGTGTGGATCTCTGGCAAAGCGGAATGTTATTTGTGTATTTTAACTGTACACATTGTTTTAACTCTTCACCCCTGGATCCAGCTCTTAGCAAAGACACTGAAAGGAATTCAGTGCTTCATATTTTCATTTTTTTAAAAAGCAGCAGCAACAGGTCATCCCGATCTTTACACAGACCTCTTGGGATCTCGGGTTCAATAGCTTCAGCTGCTCAGTGGTGGTGTTTGGCTGTTCAGTGTTCAATGCTCAGTGAGGGGGGAACCCTACCACAGGCCTTCCAGGGGGCTCTCTCATGGTAGCCTGGCCACAATTCTTCCTGCAAAGCTGACAGTGGCCAGACTACCATGTTTATTAAACACTCAAGAGGAAGAGAAGCAATGTTTAAAAGAAAGCTACGAGCAGTGCTCTGCAACCCATGCATCTCCTCCGGCAGTACTCCAAAGCTGTCCGCTGCAGCTACGGTCAAGGAAGCTCAGCGAGGCAGGGAGAGACACCGAACGACCCTATGCCCTCGTCCTCACAGAGACAGCTTCCTTCTTCCCATGTGGCACCTCTCTTCAATCACCAGTGAAGACCAGGCCAACGGGGGAGGGACCAGGGGCAGAGGACAGAGAGCAGCTCTGTAGGAGAAAGTGTTCCTGTCCTCCTCCTCCTGTCCTCAGGCTCAGTGGCCAGAAACACCCTCTCTTCGGGCTGTCCATAGGAGCCCACCATCTGGAACCATAGCTGCCCATTTGTTTGTTCAAGAGGTGCTGAGCCAGGTGCTTACGGTGGACACACCAAGTGAGCCAGAGTGACTCCTGCCTGCAAGGACCCAGCAGCGAGATGACAGGAGTCCAACATTCAGATAAGACAACACCAAGACAAAATGAAACACATGCTCCAGGCTGTGAAGGAAGTGAGGAAGAAGCTCAAAATCTGGTAAAAGATGGTCCAACAAGGTACAAACAGACCTGACTTCCAAAGGTGCAGGCACACTCAGAGACACAAATCAGTCACGGAACAGGAAAGTCCACATACGAAGGGACAGAGAGAATGAATGAGGCTGGAGAACCAGGACGGGATCGGGGCGGGCTAACAGGCTAGCAGCAGACCTCAGAGCTGCATTCCAGTTGTGGCAATGAGGATGCCCCTAGGATCTCAGTTTGGACAAATCTGAAAAGTCTTGGTACTACTCTCGTGGACTCCTCCATGGGGCTTTGAAGACAAACCTCTAGCTCACTTGGTACAAACCAGGGTGGAAGCTACACACGCCTACAGGATTGCGATGAGTACTGCTCCTGACCTCCTAAGAGCAAAGGCTCAGTGAGGCCGGGTCAAGATGGCACCAATCACAGACGGTGACAATGTCATAACCAAAGAAAAAGGGTGACTCCCTTGTCCCAGCAGGTCTCCAGGGGGTCCCAAAGGTCAGCACAACCAAACCTAAATTATGAGCAGGTCATGCTCATAATTCTTAAGGAATCACCAATTTTGTAAATATAAAATAAAAACTGAGTTGGCTATGTGGCTTAGTGAGGGATTTAAAGTGCTAGATCCCACATGGCCAACATGGTTCAAGTCCTGGTCCTGGTGGCTTGAGGGACATGCTGGGTGCATGCATGCCCAAAATCCTGACAGGATGGAGAAGTGGAGGAGGAGAGACTGCATCATGACCACACCCAGATAAGGGTGCTTTTTCCCTTGCCCTCTCTTTCAGTCTGTCTTTCTCTCTGGCAAGGGCATTCACCTGTCACAATTCAAAAACAAAACAAAACTGGTGTAAAAACTAACATCATCAACAACACTAACAGAAAGTAAAACCATTTGGTAATTCAAGAAGCCAAGCAACTGCAGGTCCATTAGCACAAAACAAGCCTTATGCCGAACCCATGCGCCTGTAAGTCAGGTCCCCCGACGACCTCACCCTGAGAAGCGTGGTAATCACACAGCTCTAGAAAGCTGCTAGAACCATCTTCTCCTTCTCCTTCCTTCACTGTGGCTTTGGTCCAGAAAGATCCCTGAGCTGGTCGTGCTTTTGTTTCAAAAGGAAATGCTAATGAGCCAAGATATCTGTATCATAATAAAGATGTCAAGAGGTACTTTTGCCATCATTTCTTTTTATCCAGAATTTGTAGCCAAGTTATGAAGTGGAGAGAACACACTGAGACAAAGGGCCCCCACAAAGTGTCTCCCTGTCACATAGCACATGTACAATTACCATCACCAAGAGCAGTGACAGTAAAGCTAATTAAAATCTCTACTTGTGCTTTTACTTTTCTTTTACACTTAAAAAAAAAAATTCATGGCAGTTGGGTAATAAAAAGATCACAATTCACTTTTTAGAACAGCTCCCATCCCCAGTGAAAGTAACCTCTAGAAAAACTAAAAACTAAACCGGCATGTAGCAGATAACATCCTATAAGCACCAGACCCTGGCTCCTTAGACACAGGCCAAGACACTGAGGGTAGAGCCCAGGTGGGCAGGTCTTCACACACAGAAAGTTCTCTCTCACCTAGAAAACTCAGCCAGCACACGGGTATTGCCTAAGACTCTCAGGACTACGGTCGGGCCCTAGCCAGGGCTCAGTGAGGCCCAGGTGCAAGTGCACACACTCACATCACTGCAGAGGGCTGTACGGAGGGGAATGCACTGGTGACTGAAGGTAGCTGAGGTCATGGTTCAGACAGAGATAGGCTGCCTGGACCACAGATCACAAGGGCGATGCAGCCGAAGACCTCACAGCTGCTCAGCTCAGCAGCACGTGGCCAAGCCACTGACCACAGGCGAGGGGCAGAGAAATGTGCCGAAGCACCGCTGACATGGAGTCGGGGCTCCTTGGCTCCTGGCCTGGCTCTGGTTCTCAAGCAAATCTTGAAGTCTGGGCACTTTGGTGTTGCCCTGCCAGATATGGTCCTCACCTCCCCACACCTCCCCTCTCTCCCCTGACCTACTATCCAATTGGCAGATGTCCAAAATGGTATTGGCTGTGTTTATTCTGTTGTGTCATTTGCTCCTCACAACAAAGCCTGCCCCACCACAGAGGAACCATTACCCCTGTCTCAGCAAAGACATCGGGTTTAGGGAACCTGAACAATGACGTGGGTGCAGTCATTCCGTGCACACAGGTTGGGACAGGGAACAGGAGCTCTGACTTCCAAACTGAGACCTCTCGGGGTTGGCACAGACGTCATGGAACTTCAGAACCACCGGCACTTGCGAAGCCTTCACCTCTACGATGGCCTGTACGGTCCTTGAGTTTCTCTTCTAATCATTTTTATCTTCAATCTAGTACATGTAATGTCCTGAAGTAGCTACGCATGTAAGCGTATATATATAAACAAACTTAACTATTCAGACACAAAGCGGCTTTGCACCATCTCACTAGGGACAGTGACAAAGATCTTAGATCAACCGATCTTCAGTCAGATTCTGGAAACTTCTCCTAGGTACATCTGTGTACTTTCTTGTAAAATCCAGTCTTAGCAAAGAACTCGGCTCATTCAGTTTAGCAGGAACCTCCCTTCCTTGATATTTGATCAGGTTTTTCACCTTCCACCTCCACCCCAGGTAGGATGTCTGGTCAAACTGCCAGGTCTTCAGCAAGAATCCTGTTGGGTTGGTCTAGCCAGAAACTCCCTTACAGCCGATGTTTCTTCTTAATAGTTTTACATCCACTAACCTCTCCATGGTTGTAGATACCCATCTGTGCTGACTGTATTTGGAGTTGAGTCCCATCTCCCTAATCCACTGCCAGACTCTGCTACGGAGGTCCCTAAAGCGATTGCAATGGTCCCAGTAAAGTCTTCCCTACCATGCTTTAGTAAGTGTCATGAATACTGTTTCACACATACCTTTAGGAGACCTGGGCATGAGGCAGAATGCACGGAGCATGGCGTGCCACCCCATCCCAACCACCATCAGCTGTCTGAGTACAGGCAAGTTTGCCTCAGTCCGTGTCCACTGTCACAAAGTGGGGGAGGCATTCCTACCTCAGAGGCTTGCTGTGAATCTCAAAGAAGAACACGTATGAAGCCTTTGGGGACCACAAGCCCGCTTAGTAAAGTTACATTTCAATGACACTAGGTTTTGCTAAGGGTCAAATGAAATAGAAAGAGAAGGGGTAGGATAAGACACTTCTAAAAGGTTGGAGTTGGGATTTAAATCTTTAAGTGACACATTCTCTGGAGACTGACAAAGCCTGAAGCTGTGGCCTGTGGAAAGGCTTCTTTTTTTTTTTTTTTTTTTGGAGAGGTTTTCACTATAGGGCGCGTGCACTCACCAGACAGACAGAGAGACAGAAAGCGAGAAATCATCCCCCAGGGGAGATGGCCACGCCGCAATCCCTTCTCCTCCATTCTCCTCTCGGGATCTTGGGCACGCACGCACACGCGCCCGGCGTGAGTTTTAAGCCACCAGGTCCGGGACGCGATCCGCGGTCGACTACGTGGGAGTCCAGTGACATAGCCATTACGCTAACTGCTGGTTCCCTGGAAAGGCTTCTTTAAGAGGCAGATCTGGGTCTGTAAATGGCATCTCTTGGGACTTCATGGGCCTCCCAGGTGGGCACAATGCAGACTGGGGTGGGTCGTCTGACACTGGTACCCTCCTCCAATCACTGACCATGGTCAATCTAGCCAAGAAACTTACTACTGCTCTAAAAAGAATCTTTTCCTTTTGTCCTTGAAAAGTTACAATGGCACAATTTAAAGACTCTTGTGTGGAGACAAGGCTCATTTAGCTGTAAACATAAAACTGCTCTAAAATATAAAGTTTCTTAATTTTTTAAAAAGGGAGGGGCTTTGGGACACTAATCCCAATGGGGTTTTTAGCTGCCCTGCCCTAGATGGTCTAGAAAAAAAGGAGAAAATAAGTCATAAGAAAGCCTCCAAGCATATCAGTAGGTGAGCCTTTTATGGTATAAATTCTAGAGTTCAGCATTCACCAAATTACTTGGAGCAACATTCAGAAAAGACTTGAAATTTCAAATAAAGTCAAATAAATTTAGAACTCTGTAGATCTTAAACAAGGCTAGATGAGAGGATTAAACCACATACCGAGAGATGGTTTGCACTGAGAAACTGCAAAGCAGTTCTAAAAATATCGTGCGATCATCCACCACCGCTGCTTTAGGAAGAAAAAAACAGGGAGGGGATCAAAATCCAGAGCAAAGCTGACATTTCTGGGAGAAATGCTGACATGCAATCCCGTTTCCCGGAATAACCAGACACACCAACCAGACCCCACAACAACAGGGCAACATACAATTTCTGTCACCAGGCAGGCCAGTAAACAGATTTGAAAGAGGGCAGAAAGAAGACAATCCCCAAATCAGGCTTTGTATTTGCAATCACCTTGCCTGCTTGTGCTTTTACAATTTTGAGCAGTCTGCTTCCCCAGTTCCTCGAGGGGAGAACTTGGCAGTAAGGCTGGTGGGTACTGAGAGAGAGCATTGAGATTTCGCGTTCCACACGTTAGGATTAGTCTGCTCGGACTGCCGTACAGAATATCACAGACTGGGGGCTGAAACAACAGACATTTATTTTCTCACAATTCTGAAGGCTGGAAGTCTGGGATAAAGGTGCCAGCCAATCCCATTCCTAGCAAGGGCTCTCTCCTTGCTTAGCAGACAGCTGCCTTCTCCCTCTGTCCTCACTGGGCCTTTCCTCCATGCGTCTTCTTTGGTGCCTCATCTTTATTTTTTTTAGAGAATTTTTTTGGCTACAGGGTGCGTGTGTGCTGGCTAGAGGGACAGAGAGAGAGAGACAGAGAGACAAAAAACAAGAAATCACTTCCCGGGGGCATGGCCACTGCCGCAATCCCTTCTCCTCCATACTCCTCTTGAAATTTTGGGCACGCATGCACACACACCCGGTGTGAGTTTCAAGCTGCTGGGTCCAGGACTTGAACTGTGGTCGACTATGTGGGAGTCTGGCGACGTAACCATTATGCCATCTGCTGGTCCAGTGTCTCTTCTTATAATGACACAAGTCCTTTTGGATTAGGACCCCACTCTTAAGGTCTTGTTTTACCTTAATTACCTCTTTACGGGCTTTATCTCCAAAGATAGTTGCTTTAGGAGGTCAGGGCTTCATATAAATCTAGAAGGGGACACATTCGGACCTCTGTTAGGTGTTGGTAGGGTGACTGGTAAGGCAGATATATATTAGGAAAATAGCCTGGAACACAAAGAAACTGCAAGGAGAGACTACATGCCCATCTGTATTATACAAAATAACTCCCTGCAGCATGAGACCTACAGAAAACAAGAATGAGGAACAAGTTAAAAGAAATTAAACCCTGGGTGTGTGTGCATGCGTGCCCAAAATCTGGAGAGGAGAATAGAGGAGAAGAGATTACAGCATGGCCATCCCTGGGTGGGGGAGTGATTTCTCACTTTCCCTCTCAGTTTCCCTCGAGAAGTGCACACATTCTAATGACAAAAACCTTAAAAAAGGAAAGAAAGAAATTAACAGGTCAAAAAAGGTCTAAGGGTACATATTTTTTAAATAAACAAAAGATCTAAAACAGGATCAAAAGGGACCCTGGGAAGAAGACGAGGCCGTTTGCCTCCCTTGGCAACGACCCTTCCTGTTTATGGAAAGTCTCTTGGCCCTGGCCTGTTCGGTCTATGGGATGTCTCTCTATCTCAATAAACCCTGTGCTCAGCTTGTTTCCCTGTCCTTCAATTCTTTGCTGAGATGGGGCAACAGAGACATCAAGTTTCCCAACCAAACACTTCCACACACCGCAGACTGTACCTGGTGACTTCCATAAAACGCTTGCACGTGCCCAGCATCGGAGTGGGTGGGTGCTGCCAGTGAGAGGCCACGGGCCAGAGTCCCACCCACTTCCGCCTACAGAGGGTACTGGGGCAGACACACTGGATTCCCTCTTTTCCCACCCACTTCTGCCTGCAGAGGGGTGAGGAGGAGGACTGACTGCTGGGTCACATGTCTCACTGAGTGCTGAAGGCTACATTTGACAAGTGAGAGGGAAAAGCAGCCAGCCCAAGGTCACAACACACGCAGTGGAACCAGGACACTCCACCCCCAGACTGTATGCCCCAGGCTCCAGCTTCCACTCACACCACAGCGGCCCCCTTTATCTTTATAACTTTCAGGTCAGGTGACATTTGAGACACACCTTCAAAACAAAGACCCAGAATGAACCAAAGACAGTTGTGGCCTATACCAAGACAACTGATGAAATTTCAAGTAGAATTTTAAAAACACTGTAAAACTCTAATACGGAGTCTATAGCCTTAAAATAAAAACCCTTTGAAGGGGGCAAGGACATAGACTTCCCCGTCTTTTTTGTCCCTCTATTCCTTCTGGAATAGTGTTCTTTGTTCTCAAGTGGCTGTTTCCTAGTGTGATCTTTCATTCTTCTACTCACACAATCCCAGGGAGATACAGAAACATCACTCCCGTAGTTCTAGTCCCTCTTCCCCATTTGTGTTCTATTATTTTATATACACTACATGTGAGTTTACGAGGAAACCACAACATATTACCATAATTATTATTTTATATGCTTTTGTGACTTTAAAGAAGCAAAGAGAAGAGAGAAAGTATATAGAGGTAGCATGTTACATTAACCTTTTTATTTGCCATTTCTGTTGTCATCACTTTTCTGGTATATTTCCCATGTGGTATAATTTCCATATTTAAATAAGCTTTGCTCCCACCTGCCTCCTGCATCCTGCTATAACCAAATATATTACATTTCTAAATGTTATAGGCCCAACATAGATATATATAATTTTTTATGAAATTGCCTTTAAATCAGTTAAAAGAAGAAAGAGAATTATCCATTTACAATGTCTTATGTAATTACATAACTATCTTCACCACCACTGTTTTCAACTGTGGTTTAAATACTGTCTGTGGTCATTTGCTTTTAGCTTGAAAATTTTCTTTTAGCATTTTCTGTAAGACAGGTCTCCTAATGACAAATTATTTCTGTTTTTTTTTTTTTTTAATTTTGAGAATATCTTTATTTTACCTTCATTTTTGAAATACAGTTTTAATACTTCATTGACAATTTTTTGTTTTTTGCCTTTTTTTTTTCCTGTCAGGATTTTGACTAAGTTATCCCACTGTGTTCTGGGCTCTACTGTTTCTAAAGAGAAGTCATTTATTGGGAGTCCCTCCTCCATGAAATATCATTTTTCTCTTGCTACTGTCAATATTTTTCTTTCAACATTTTTCCTATGTGTCTGGATGTGGGTCTTCTTGAGTCTAAGCTACTTGGATATCATGATGTTTCTTGAATATGTACACGTTTTCACTCATTATTTCTTTTCGTATCTTTTCCTGTTCCTTTATCTCTCTCGCTCTTCTCCTTCTGGAACTCTTATTACATGAAGATTGGTGCACTTAATGGTATGCTTCTCTGAAGCTCCACTCATTTTCTTCATTGTTTTTTTTCCCTCTCCTTCATTTGGATTGCATAATCTCTATCATCTATTCAAGTGCACTGATTCAGCCAATTGACACCTACTTTTGTGGCCTTCTACTGAATTCCCCATTTCAGTTATTGTACTTTTTGATTCCAGGTTTTCTATTGTGGGCATGCACAGCTGTGTGCCTGGTGTGTTTCTCAAGCCTCACTTCTGGGACTTGAACCAGGTGATCAACCATGTGAGATCTGGCTCCCTTAACCACCAGTCAAAGGCCTAGCCCTCCATCCATTGTTTTTGTTTTTGCTTTGTTTTTTAATAGTTTCTATTTATTGGTAAGAATCACTGTCATCAGACCTTACTTTTTTTTTTAAATGCTAGAGGGCAAGTGCATGCACAGGAGAGAGAGAGAGAAAGCAACTCCCAACAGGGCCTAGTCACGCCACAATTCTTTTTCCTCCAATTCTCTGTCCCATCAAGATCCAGGGCACATGCAAATGTATTCAATGTGTTTTTCAGGCGGCTTGCTCTGCAGCACTTAACCAGGGAACAATGGGGTCGGCCTATATCTTAATTTTTTTTTTCCCAAGAGGTTTTTGCCTTAGGGTGCTTGCACTTGCTGGAAGGAGAGAGAGACAGAGGCAGAGAGAGGGAAAGTGAGAAATCACCCCCATGGGGGGATGGTCATGGCGCTTCTCCTCCTGGGATCTTGTGTGGCATGTACACACACACCCCCAGCGTGAGTTTCAAGCCACCAGGTCCGGATTTGAACCACAGTCAGTCACTCGGGAGTCCAGCGACGTAACCTCTACCCCATATCTTACTTCTTTAAGCATGACTTCCTCTAGTTCTTTGAATAGACAGTCATATGCTACATAACATTTCAGTCAGTGACAGGCTACACATACAACAGTGATCCCATAAGGAGCTTACATTACACAGCCTACGTGTGCAGTAAACTATTATCTAGTTGTGTAAGTACACACTGTGGTGTCCAATGACAAAATCACCTAACGGCACGTTAGAACATATCCCCATGGTTAAGCAATGTGTGACGACTGTACATCCAAGCCCAATATCTGGGCCCTCTCTCAGGCAGCTTCAGTCGCCTGCTTTATTCCTGTTAACTTTCCTATTTCTTTGCATGCATTACAATATAATTTTGCACTGAAAATGACATTTTGGTGAATATATTATAGCAACTCTGGATACTGATCCCTACTGTCCAGAGCTTGGGTTTGTTTGCTTATTTTTTCAGTCCCATGGACGGACTAACCTAGTGAACTGTACCTCCAGTGTACAACCTCTGATGTAGCTCCTCAGGGGATGCAGCCTCAGGTTAGCACAGTCTCCCTGAGAGGAGGAGGTTTATCAAGGTTCTTCCAGACTGCATCTTCTTGATCTCTCTGTTAAGCTGTCTCCCTCTAACACCACACCCAGATGCAAAGCCCCAGGAATTTCTGGATGATTGCTCTACTTTCCAGGCAAAGGCCTGGGGCATAACTTGCTTCACAAGCCAACAAAATTAAATGCAGGCCTTTTGCAGGGACAGCTTTTGATATCAGTGTTTGAGGTTTTTTCTGACCCCAGGATGACTTTTCTTAGTTGTCTTTTCCTCTGGTTGTCTCTGACTCAAGGTTTTTTTTTGTTTGTTTGTTTTTTTAAACCTGTTGCTTTCATGAAGTTACTGACTTCTTAATCGTTTTCCACCAAAATATTTATTTTTCTTAAGAGTACTCATAGGCTTGTGCTTCCCCACACTCAGTTATAAATAAAGGCAATACCTTTGAAGAAAGCTGTAAAATTTCTACTTGGAAAAGTCTCTGAGTCATTGATCTGGGTAAAGGTGGGGACTGTGGCCCACTTGTCTGAGAGTGGCACCTCCAGTTTATGAACAGGGTACAAAGAGGGAGTGGCAGCCTTTGGTCTTCTTGGCTTGACTGTTCTGGAATCAACCGTTCACCCTTCAAGCAAGCAGGAGTAAAAGGACACGGGGTCCTCAGCATTCTCAGCCTAGGGTAGAGCCTCCACCCTAGAAGCAGGAGCTGGCCACACTCTCCTGGGATTTAGATTCTGCAGGAGCTTTTAGGAGGAGGAGTGAGAAATGTTGACTGCCTGCCCTTCCGGGGAGCTATCACAGCCCCAGAGCAGAACCTGGGGTAAAGAGAGTCCCCATCTTTTCAGCTACAGAAAGCTAGAGGGTAGCTTGTATCGTGCTGACCTGAGCGGAGGCAGGGGAAGGGGAAAGAAGAGAAAGGAAGGAGTGGGTGGTGGCTCAAGTGCCACAGACTCTTGAAGTTCTTACTGCGATTCAGTAGGTTTTCCTGATTACATGTTTCTTCACTTGCTGCATGCCTTTCAGAGACTCTAACTGGTTATTTCCTTAAAATAATTTTCACCAGTTACTGTCATTTCATTGAGGGCAGGTCCACAGAGCTCCTTAACACCACCATTCCAGAAGTAGATCCCAAGAAAATGTAGTTCCCATTTTTTTTTTTTTTTTTAATTGCTAGGGGTTGTGTGTACTCACCAGCAAAAGGGGAAGGGGGAGAAAGCATCCCTCAATAAGGTGTGGTCATGTGACAATTCTTTCTCCTCCGTTTCTTTATCCTGTCAGGATTAGGGTGCCTGGGCATGTTTTTCAAGCTACCAAGGCTGAGATTCAAATTGCAGTCAGAAATGTGGGATCTGCCTCCCTTAACCACTAGGTTATGGGGTGGGCCCTCAATTTATTTTTTCTTAATCAACAAAATAATATATGCAAAATTCCCTTCAGCCTGATACTCCACGTTAGAGGAGCTGGCACTAACCAGATATGACCTGTGCACCAGGAGGAAAATCTCCCCCACCCCAACAGGGACAGTCACGTCTGGAAAAAGACACTGTTCGTTAAAAATAACTCATCCAGACACATATCCTGACTGGAAAGTAACTTGCAAATGCAACTCTCTGCAAGGACCCACTTTGGAAGGAGGCTACTTCACATCCACGGACCTCCCCGAGCACACGAGGCACCGGCGTGCCCACGATGTGGTGCTGGCTGAAGCTGGGAGAGGATCCTGGAGACAAGACCTTGTGGGAGGTGCTGCATTTCTGTCAGTCCATCTTGCTCTCTCTCTTTCACTCATGTAGTATACTTTTTGAAGAAGAATGTAATTTATAAAATATGAACAAAAATTTCCATTACAAGTGACCACAGATCAGTGGGCCAGAATAAGCAGAGCAGCCAGACTCACCCCTCCTCATATAGCCACCCGTACATAGAGAGGGCTCATTTCACTCTAGGCCACTCAAGCCAAAAGGCTTCCAATCAACATCCTCCCCTCCCCCCAGAAAAGGGGTACTCACTCCTCCTGAAAAACAACTAGCTGGGGAACCAGGCATGGGATGGGGGGGGGGGGCGTTCTTAGAAGTCACCTGAGGCTGCCCACTCCCCAAGGGTAGCAAACAGTGTTCTCAGAATCCCAACTGAAGAGGGAGATGGCAATGTGAAGATACCAGCCAAGCACCTCCACCTCATGGGCAGGTGGGGGGTGAGGGGCTCTGTGTACTTCATGCTCCCTGGGCCCCACCCAGTGCCAGGCCCAGGCTGGCTACTCTGGAGCCCCTCCTGCTGCAGGTTACTGTACTACCAGGCCAGGGAGCAATGCACCTGCAGTGAGGTGGCTGCTAAAACTAGAAACTTTACTCCAAACCCAGAAAAACCCACCATCTGACGTTACTACCCATTGCATAAAACTGAAAATACACAAAGCTCACTCTCCCCCCCCCTTTTGGAAATACAATTTGGTTTTGATTAACTGGGTCTTGGCTACAATTAGATACAGACAGAACTAACTGTTCCTACTATGATCTGTCTGACCCAGTTTGGGTTTTGATTCTTCTTTCCTCCATCAATATAAGGAAATACAACCTCCTTCTATGACTCCCCCCTGTAATTTTTTTATTAAAAAAAAAAATCATTAAAATGCTTATTTTTTGGAAAGTGTTTTGCATTGTTTCCTAAGCAGAGTGAGTCCACATATTATAAAATAATCATTTTGGAAAACAAACAAAAACCCTTCATGATCTCGTACGTCACCAGGGGATGGCTGTTGAAAGCAGAACTGCCGTTCGGCAGGTGCAGGCACGACCTCTCGACCCCGCACCCTGCACCCAGCTGTAGCACTGACAGGAAAGGGGTGGCTGTTCCAGAACCTGGCCCCACCTACTCCGAAGCCCTGGTGTCACAGGTTGTGGTGAGTCTAGGGCAGGATGATGCGGAGTCCTAGTTTCAAACAGAACAGAGAGGGAGGAAGACATCCCCCACAGGGACAATAAAGGGGTCAGGACTGAACCAGGCTGCAAATACTTCCAAGGACACCTCATGCTTTAACTGGTGAAGTATCAAAATCTCTAACCGGAAACCCAAGCCCCAGCTCCATATTAAACCATGACGCCACAGGTGCAGGGACTTGGGTACCTCTGTGAGTCCCTGCAGGAGACCACTAGGGATGGACGCAGCCCCTCCCACACAGGCATCCTCACCCTCAGTAGGGCCTCCTTCTCCAGAGCCAGGAGTGACAGGCTGCATAGTCAGGAACAGGAAGCTCGTGGAGGAACCCAGCCCTGCAAGTGACCTCCACGGTCTGGGACTGTCAGTGCAGCTCTTTCCATCAGGTCTGCTCCGGCCCTAGTCTTCTCCGTCTCAGCAAACGTCCCTGCCTTCTTCCAGGTGGTCAAGCTAAAAGCATGGAGACTTCCTGCTTGCTCAATCGGTCTCTCCCTCCCCCACATGCCACCCAACACCAGGACCTGACGACAGAGCCGGAATGGAGCACTCTCACGTGGCCACAGCCTCCACCTGGCCCCAGACACCACATCTTAAGAGGTTACAATATGGATGAGCCTTTCCAGACTGTCTGCCCCACTCCACAAGCACATGGATCCTCTGAAGATGTTACTTCCACATGGAAGGAGCAGAAGAAGAAGGCAGAGCTCGGCAAGTGAACCGGGGAGGACGCATAACCCTACCTAAAACACCGCGTCACCCAGGGCTAACACTCAGACCAGACGCAGTTAGACCCTACCTAGAACACCACATCACCCGGGGCTAACACTCAGACCAGACGCAGTTAGACCCTACCTAGAACACCGCGTCACCCAGGGCTAACACTCAGACCAGACGCAGTTAGACCCTACCTAGAACACCACGTCACCCAGGGCTAACACTCAGACCAGACGCACTTAGACCCCACCTAGAACACCGCCTCACCCAGGGCTAACACTCAGACCAGACGCAGTTAGACCCTACCTAGAACACCGCCTCACCCGGGCCTAACACTCAGACCAGACGCAGTTAGACCCTACCTAGAACACCGCGTCACCCGGGGCTAACACTCAGACCAGACACAGTTAGACCCTACCTAGAACACCGCCTCACCCAGGGCTAACACTCAGACCAGACGCAGTTAGACCCTACCTAGAACACCGCATCTTCCAGGGCTAACACTCAGACCAGACGCAGTTAGACCCTACCTAGAACACCGCATCTTCCAGGGCTAACACTCAGACCAGACGCAGTTAAACCCTACCTAGAACACCACGTCATCCGGGCTAACACTCAGACCAGATACAGTTAAACCCTACCTAGAACACCGCGTCACCCAGGGCTAACATTCAGACCAGACGCAGTTAGACCCTACCTAGAACACCACGTCACCCGGGGCTAACACTCAGATCAGACGCAGTTAGACCCTACCTAGAACACCACGTCACCCGGGGCTAACACTCAGACCAGACGCAGTTAGACCCTACCTAGAACACCGCCTCACCCGGGGCTAACACTCAGACCAGACACAGTTAGACCCTACCTAGAACACCCTCACCCGGGGCTAACACTCAGACCAGACGCAGTTAGACCCTACCTAGAACACCGCGTCACCCAGGGCTAACACTCAGACCAGACGCAGTTAGACCCTACCTAGAACACCGCGTCACAGGGCTAACACTCAGACCAGACGCAGTTAGACCCTACCTAGAACACCACATCACCCAGGGCTAACACTCAGACCAGACGCAGTTAGACCCCACCTAGAACACCGCGTCACCCGGGGCTAACACTCAGACCAGACGCAGTTAGACCCCACCTAGAACACCGCGTCACCCGGGGCTAACACTCAGACCAGACACAGTTAGACCCCACCCACCGCCTCACCCGGGGCTAACACTCAGACCAGACGGGCTAACACTCAGACCAGACACAGTTAAACCCTACCTAGAACACCGCGTCACCCAGGGCTAACATTCAGACCAGACGCAGTTAGACCCTACCTAGAACACCACGTCACCCTGGGGCTAACACTCAGACCAGACGCAGTTAGACCCTACCTAGAACACCGCGTCACCCAGGGCTAACACTCAGACCAGACGCAGTTAGACCCTACCTAGAACACCGCGTCACCCAGGGCTAACACTCAGACCAGACGCAGTTAGACCCCACCTAGAACACCGCGTCACCCGGGGCTAACACTCAGACCAGACACAGTTAGACCCCACCTAGAACACCGCCTCACCCGGGGCTAACACTCAGACCAGACGCAGTTAGACCCTACCTAGACACCGCCTCACCTAACATCACCCAGGGCTAACACTCAGCTAACACCAGACGCAGTTAGACCCTACCCACCTAGAACTCACCGCGTCACCCGGGGCTAACACTCAGACCAGACGCAGTTAGACCCTACCTAGAACACCGCGTCACCCGGGGCTAACACTCAGACCAGACGCAGTTAGACCCTACCTAGAACAGACCGCATCACCCAGGGCTAACACTCAGACCAGACGCAGTGAGACCCTACCTAGAACGCCGCGTCACCCGGGGCTAACACTCAGACCAGACGCAGTTAGACCCTACCTAGAACACCGCGTCACCCAGGGCTAACACTCAGACCAGACGCAGTTAGACCCTACCTAGAACACCGCGTCACCCAGGGCTAACACTCAGACCAGACAGAGTTAGACCCTACCTAGAACACCGCGTCACCCAGGGCTAACACTCTGACCAAATGCAGTTGAAGCTGCCCCCATTTCATCCCCTTCTCAGAAACAAATTACACCCCCCCCAGTTACAGGGTAGAGACCACAGTTCTGTGCATTCGTTCAGGATGGGCAGGGAGCAGAGCATGCTATGCCAAAAGGAAAGTGTTAGGGCCAAATTTCCTCATCAGAATCAAAATGGGACTGTCAAAGGTGACAGGTGCCCCGGGTTCCAGCCCAGTGGCCCAGAGTCTCCGAGGTAAAAGACCTTAAACCTGCTTGGTACCAACAGTGTCAACAGGTGGGTGTAAGTGACAGCTCCCAGGGCTTGTCTGAGTCGCTCAGCTGGATGGGGAACCTCTCTTCCCAGCACGAGGGTTGGGGACAAGCTCAGCCAGGCCTGGTGTCACGCGTGTCTCCACTCTCCAGCCTTGCCATCCCGCAGACAATGCCTACCTACATCCTGCTCGCCCCGGTCCTGCGACCCTCGCGAGGCCCAATCCTGCCATCGCCAAGTCACCCAGCCACTTCCCCTGGGCTCCTGGCACCCACTGGCACTCTGAATTCTCTTCAGAAGTGGCCCCTCCTGAAGTTGCCTCTTCAGGACACCACCATACTTCAAAAAAAAAAAAAAAAAAAAAAATCATTGATTTAATTTTATTTATCACTATTATTACTTTTTAATTTACTATAGGGCATGTGTGCTCACCAGAGACAGAGAGAGAACGTGAGAAAGCAAGCTACCAGGTCCAGGATCAAATCGTGGTCAGCTATGCGGGAGTCCAGCGCCACTGGCTGGTTCCCAGGGCACCACCATTCTTGAAAAGTCGGAAATACCTGTCACCTCTTTCCAAGCACCAGCTAGAGGTCGGTCACTGAGTTCCGTCTCCTCCTCCTCAGAGACTTCCTGGCTTTCATCGCTCACTTTCTGCCATTCCCAGTAGCACCCACATGGGGTAAGGCAATGGGCTCCAGTCTGGCCCCCTCGTGGAGGCGACAGATGGACTCATTCACACACACACCCGTGCACGCACTCATTTAAAGGCGAGTCTCCGAAGTCCTTAGGTGGGGGTGAGAGGCTTCCCCTCAGTCCTCCGCACGTGTAGCTTCCACGGCACTTCCCCCCCACCCACCTCTTCCGGCCTGCAGGAACTGGCTCCAGCCTCTCTTAGTCTGGCCCTAAATCCCAGCCTCAAGCAGCTCTGGGGTCTCCCACTTGTCTCCTGTCTACACAGCTCACCGTGTATCTACAACTCTCCTCCCCTCAAGTCCCACCCTCTCCAGTTCAATTATACTGGTTTTGATTTAGAGCCACTGCAGGACTCAGAAAACAAGGCCGACTCATTCCCTACGGAATGATTCCCTTAGATCCTGCAGCTCCTCCACTAGCCAGTAAGACAGCACAGGACTTCAGAATAAGCGTGATAGCCTGGGGACCAGCAGATGGCATATGGCTATGTCACTGGACTCCCACGTAGTCGACCACGGTTCGAGTCCCAGACCTGGGGGCTTAAAACTCATGGACAGGCACACGTGTGTGTGCCCATGATCCTGAGAGAGAATGGAGGAGAGGGGATTGCGGGGTGGCCATTCCCCCTGGGAAGTGATCCCTCCCTTTCTGTCTCTCCAGCGAGCACATACACTCTACAGCAAAAATCTCTCTCTAAAAAAAAAAGGAGAGACAGCCTGTGCATGAAGACGTGGTGACTACAGAGCCCACTTCTGACTTTCAGGGTGGGACAGAAAATACACAGATGAGCCTGGTGCATGTTACAGTGCCAAAAGGAAAAAAGTACCCAAGACAAACTAACAAACCCCCACAATGACGGGGTACGCAAAGCGGCACAGGAGCTCACAATTAGTGAAAGAGTGCCCAATGCAATGAAATAACCCAGGAATGGACTATAACCCGGGGTGAAACAGCCGTGAGTCCCACCGACACAGAGGGAGGAGACGGTCTCCTGCCGGAAGCGATCCCAGTCACTCACGGAGACACTCCTCCCTCTAAGCAGGCGCGGAGCCCGCAGCCCTCGCACAGTGGTTTCCTTCCAAAGAATGCGGTACAGAAAAGGGGGGCAAGTTTAACTTCCGGTGCAGACCCCTGACCAATACAGGGGAATTTCAACAAGGTCACGGAAAAATGGAATTAAGACACCAGTTGATATTGTTGTAAAAATTCAAAATCCATGCATTTTTTTTCATAATAGGCATTTTCTACAAACTTTTTGACGACCCCCACGTACTGCAGGTGATCAAGTCGTGTTCATGGCATGTCCTCCTGATGTGCTAGTCGAACACTTCACCCCGGTGGCCTTCTTCCCAAGGCTTATACCCTCCATCTAATCATCTTAAATACAGATCAAAAAGAAAAAGGTCGGGCAAAGCCAAATTGAGCATTTAATGCTCAAAACTGTAAAGCTCATGGAAAAACAAGAAACCCTGAGACATCGTCACAACTAAGAGAAGCTTAAGGAGACGTGACAAATAAATGCAGTGTGGTGTCCTGGATAGAACCCCTGTACAGAAAAACTGACATTAGATTAAACAAACAAACAAACCAACAAAACACTGAGGAAATCTGAAGAAAATATGAATATAGCTAATAATGTATAAAGTCTGGTCATGACCAAAGCACCAGGTGTAGCATGGAGTTAGCAAGTTAACAACAGGCAAAACCAGGGGAGGAGGGATGTAGGAGAGTTCTCTTTACCACCTTTATAACGTTTCTATGTATAAAACTATCCTACCATTTTAAAGTTTATCTAAAGGAACTCTTTCGCTCTGAATGAACTAGTCCTCCTTCCCTCCTTCCTTCTTCCTTTCAGGAGCAGGATGGTAACCAACTCTGTACCTCCCCGCAGCACTTAGCCAGCTCTGGCCTCCAAAGACGCCAATCACTACGCAGCTGCCTGCCGCTGGCTGAGGTCCCTGGTGCCCAGGCCCCCAGGAGCACAGACCAAGGCACAGAGATTCCTCCCATCACAGCGCCTTCCCAGCTGAGGCCATCTGAAGTGGAGCGTCTGAGAGGCGGCTGATGTTTGCAGAACCCTCTCTGCCTTCCCTTTTCAGCCTGGCCTCCTGAGGATTCAGTGTACTCCACCCCTAGACTACAGGAGCAGCTCGTCCGCAGAAATCCAGCCCCTCATCAAAAGGCTCCTTTCTCTGAACCTGATGCCACTCCCTGCTGCTGGCCCTCTGGGCAATTCTGAAAAACTTCTGCCAGACCTGATCCAGAACCCAGCAGCTTCACACCCTTTTTATGCCCTTCTTGAGAAGAAGGGGGCACATGGCTGGGGAGACAATCTGAGAGTCTCACCTTTCAGAAGACAACCAAGAGATAAGAAGGGTGACAGGTGAGGGGGCGGGGAAGAGAGCGCCAGAGGGCAGGGCAGGGCAGGGCAGGGCAAGGAGAAGGATTTCTCAGACGTCCTTGACTCAGGACCCCAGAGAGTTGACAGCAGCTCTGCTGCTTTGCCAGGTGTCACTAGAACCTTCTGATTCTCAGACCTCATTGTAAGAGCATCCACAGTGTCTGTGTATTTCCATAAATCTTGGCCAAATTTAGGAATTCCAAGAATGTATGGCTCCAGGAAAGAACATCAACCAACACAATTACAGTACCCCATGAAGACAGTGAGAAACAAAACAAAGGGAAAAAATGTGCCTGTTGTTATAGGGAGGAACAGGACTAGAAAACTGCTCCAAGGGGACTCCTAATTTTGAGGCCGGAAATGGTCAGCCAGGCCACCTGCAAGATAAGCAACACGGCTCAGCAATGGAAGGCCAGCTACTGAGGGGAGGATGCCCAGCGGCGGAAGCCTAGCTAAGGAGGGGAAGTTGTCACGCTCTAAGGACAAGGAATAGCTGCATTTTTCATTCCTTATGGTCTGTAACTGCTGCAGCCTTGCCCCCTGCGCCACCCATCACCTAGAGACCTGCGTGTTTATCGTGCTGTCCTTCCCTGTTCAAAATCAATATCACCTCCTACCCTACCCCACATCAGGGCCCAGGGCCTGGGGTCTGAACTCCTCTGGATCTGCCGCCGTAATAAACCTGAGTTCTCCTCCTCTCCAAGTGGTGTTTGGGTACTGGACAGTCTGTTTCTGCAATGATTTAACATTCTCACCTGGAGGCTCTCTGTCCTTTAATTCGCAGTAAAAGGAGTACCTACAAATAACGACACTGTCAATGAAACTCAGATGTTCATAAAGAAAGGAACTATTTAACTGAGGTGGTTAGCAACTAGCATGTTTTAGTACTTTGGGCAAGGTGTTTCCATTAGATTTCTATTTCCTCAATTACAGATTGATCTCAGGAAAAGTGTATTACAATGATAAAGCTCATCATCGGGGCTGATGAATGAAAAAACTTCCCAAAAGTCTCATTTAAACATCAAGAAAATGTCAGTGTACAAAATACTTCTACCCGGACATCAACAACCTAAGGAAACCACAGCTGGGCTCCCGTCACAAGCACTGCCGCGGTGTTCCCTAAGCAAGAGGCGGCCCTGAAGGTCGAGAACAACCAGGCACTCACAGCATGGGCCCATGGGGCTCTCAAGGAATCTGACTGTGTTTACAGTCAACCAGAGACAGGAAGCACAGAAATTTTTTTTTTTTTGAGAGGTTTTCGCTATAGGGCGTGTGCGCTCTCCAGACAGACAGAGAGAGACAGAGAGACAGAAAGCGAGAAATCATCCCCCAGGGGGGATGGTCACGCCGCAATCCCTTCTCCTCCATTGTCCTCTTGGGATCTTGGGCACGCACGCACACGCGCCCGGAGTGAGTTTTAAGCCACCGGGTCCGGGACGCAAACCGCGGTCGACTACGTGGGAGTCCAGCAACATAGCCATTACGCTAACTGCTGGTTCCCTAAGCACAGAAATTTTAAAAAGAAAAATGACTGCACTACATAGTTCCCTTCTCTCGAGTTTGGAAAACAAAGGGGGAAACGCCACCTATAACTGTACCTTACCTAAAACCAGTTCTTTTCAGAATGTATATTGTACATATACACGATCAGCAGACATAAAAATTTAGTACCCTGCCTTTTGGCCTGAATCTTAGATAGTAAGCATATTTCATGTTGCTACCAAGCTGCTATCAGATTTTAGACACTACATCAAGATCTGCAAACACGGGACCAGTAGTTAGCGTAAAGGCTATGTCGCTGGACTCCCACGTAGTCGACCACGGTTCACGTCCCAGACCCGGTGGCTTAAAACTCATGCTGGGCGCGTGTGCGTGTGTGCCCAAGATCCTTAGAGGAGAATGGGGGAGAAGGGATTGCGGCATGGCCGTCCCCCCCGGGGGGTGATTTCTCACTTTCTGTCTCTCTGTCTGTCTCTGTCTGTCTGGCAAGTGCACGCGCCCTACGGGCAAAAAAAAAAAAAAAAAAAACCTCTCCAAAAAAAAGATCTGCAAACACAAGTATTTTTTTTCTTTTAATCTAAAATATGTCTTACAGGGTCAGCCAGTGGCACAGTGGTTAAGGCAGCTGGATCCCACATGGTCGGTTGCATGGTTCAATGCAATCGACCGAGTGGCTTGAAACCAAGACAGGTCCATGTGCATGCATGCCCCAAATCCTAAGAGAACAGAGAAGGAGTTGTGGCATGGTCATCCCCGCTACAGGGTGATTTCTCTCTCTCTTCCTTTCTCTCCAGCAATTCCACCTGTCCTCTAGCAAATTAAATAAATTACATAAAATATGCCTTAACAAGAAAGGAGGTAGTTCCTCAGCAAGTCAGTCACAGACCTACAAAGCAGCAAGGACCCTGCGATCAGGATGGACCTCCTAAGTCAGCAGGTAGTGTGGAGGTTAAGGCACTGGATCCCACATGGCCAACCTCACAGTTCAACGCTTGGACCTAGCAGCTTAAAAATCATGCTGGGTGTGTGCATGTGTTTCCCTAAAATTGCAAAAGGAGAATGGAGGAGAAGGAATTATGGCATGACCATCCCCCTGGGGGTGACTTCTCATTGTCCTTCTCTCTTTCTATCTCTGGCAAGCACAAATGCCCTATAGCAAAAACTTTTTTTTTTTTTTTTTTTTTTTGGAGAGGTTTTTTCGCTATAGGGCGCGTGCACTCGCCAGACAGAGAGAGACAGAGAGATAGAAAGCGAGAAATCACCCCCCAGGGGGGATGGTCACGCCGCAATCCCTTCTCCTCCATTCTCCTCTCGGGATCTTGGGCACACACGCACACGCGCCCGGCGTGAGTTGTAAGCCACCGGGTCCGAGACTCGAACCGCGGTCGACTACGTGGGAGTCCAGCGACATAGCCATTACGCTAACTGCTGGTTCCCTATAGCAAAAACTTTAAAAAAAAAAAAAAAAAAAAGCTGACCTCCTAGTGGGATGAGAACATACCACTGGGTTGCTGGGAAAGTCATGATGCATTTTTGCACAGAAAAACAGAAAAATATGTCATAACTTTCCCGACAGCCCAATAGTTTTGGCCACCATCCTACAAGCAGGTGTGCAGCAGCTAGAGTGAGGGAGGGGAGGGGGCACACATTATATTACCATTACATTATGTTTGCTCTCAGAGGTCCAGTGCAGTGAGGGAAAAGCCACTGACCAGAAGACTGAAGCCACTGCTCTCTGATAGGCCCTCAGACAAGGATACTCGCTGAAGCCTCACTTTTTCACTGTAAATGGCAAAATTTAATAGCAGCCTAAATGCTTGTCAGGGAAATACTAAATTATGCCTCAGGCATATAGTATAAAACTGCAGACACAGGAATGGAAGTAAGCGAGTTCAAAACAACGTAACAAGGGACCAGCAGTTAGCATAACAGCTATGTCACTGGACTCCCATGTAGTCAACTGTGGTTCAAGTCCTGGACCCGGTGGTTTAAACTCACACCAGGCGCATGTGCGTGCATGCCCAAGATCCCGAGAGGAGAATGGAGAAGAAGAGATTGTGGCGTGGCCAACCCCCCTGGGGGGTGATTTCTCGCTTTCTGTCTCTCTGTCTCTCTTTCTTTCTGGAGAGTGCACGCACCCTATAGCAAAAACCTCTCCAAAACAAGAAAAAAAAAAAAAAAAAAAGAAAAATAACAAGAGGTAAAGTAAGATTCTAAGATCTACCAATATAAATATAAGAAGCACACAGACACGAAGTGGAAGAGAGTGGAAGAAAACATTAAAACGTTAACAGCAGCAGTAGGCGTATCATGCTCTTCTTTTTCTCCATCTGGATCATGTTTTACTAAACCCTCTACCTAGGGAAGCACACCACATGGGGTGTGTTATACCTCTATGTCAGGTCCTGCACGTCCCACCTGGTTCCTGGGGGTAACTCCCCTCCTTGCATCCCTCCAGGCTCAGTCAGAAGAGCTCCTTCCACCAGCAGTCTCGGATACCTCACGGACTCCTCAGTCTCCCACCCCCTCCATCGCTCTAGTCCCACAAACACTGCCACACCCCGGGCTCTGGCTCAGCAGGATGGTACCCGGGGCTCAGCTGTCCCAACTGCAGCTCCTTTGGGTCAGACAGGCAGGGAAGAAAGGGGAGCCAAGCAAGGCACCATGGGAGGTGGGGAGCTGGGAGTGCAGAAGATGTAGATTGGAGCCGGGGGTGGGCAACCTGGACGCAGAGCAGTTTCAGGACTGATCATGAGAAGGAAGTGGAAGGCCAGGAGATTGTGATGCTAGACTCATCCCCACAGACACGGGAGTCATCTGAAGGTGACAGGTGCCCAGGCTGAAGATGAGGGTAGTGTGCAGTGACAGAGGGCCCTGATGAGGGAGAGGACAGCACCACTGTGGGCTGAGGAGGAAGGCAGGACAGAGGAAAGAATGAGCCACAGGAGCCTAGCCCACTTAGAGGCCCTACTCTCCTGGGAGAGCCCGTGACATTCCAGTTCATGGGAGGCAACGGGGCAGCTGCAGGGGGCAGGGACATGATTCTGCAGACAGGAGGCTGGACAGAGGCTCAGGCCTCAGAGGACTGGATGTGAGCCCTGTCCACCTGCTGGGCACAACCAGTTTTGTCACCTTGAACAGCTCACATAGCAGAGTGTCTCCTGGCCCAGCCTCCACGGGAGCAGAGTAGTCCACAGGAAGGTGGGACGGGCACTGGGAAAGAAGGGACAGAAGCGGGTCTGGACCGCTGTCATCAGGGCAGGGCTCATGAGTGCATTCATGACAAGGTATGCGTGGTACAGACCACAGGCACGGGTGCTCAGAGGCACGGAGATCCTACCTGAAGAAAGCCGACTCTGCGGCCAAGGTCAAGGTGGACACAGACTAGCCAGTCCTTCCCACTGCAGTAGGGACAGGCCCACCCCAAGCCCAGTCCTTCCCACTGCAGCAGGGACAGGCCCACCCCCCCAGAGCCCAATCCTTCCCACTGCAGCAGGGACAGGCCCACCCTCCCAGAGCCTAGTCCTTCCCACTGCAGCAGGGACAGGCCCACCCCCCAGAGCCCAGTAATTCCCACTGCAGTAGGGACAGGCCCACCTCTCAGAGCCCAGTCCTTCCCACTGCAGCAGGGACAGGCTCATCCCCAGCCCAGTCCTTCCCACTGCAGCAGGGACAGGCCCACCCCCCAGAGCCCAGTCCTTCCCACTGCAGCAGGGACAGGCCCAGGCCCCCCCAGCCCAGTCCTTCCCACTGCAGCAGGGACAGGCCCACCCCCCACCCCCAAGCCCACACACATCAAGATATCAGGGCAAGTGGGAGGATGAGACGAGGAAGAAGCCTGATCCATCAGGATGTGACAGAACGGCAGCCCCCACCCTGAGCTTGGCCATCTCCTTACCCTCGGGGCAGCCGTGCAGCCCGGTTCAAGAACTAGCTGTTCCTGACCACAAGCATCACGTGACTGAAACTGAGAATTCATAAGCAGTGCTTGCTTCCTGTCCCTCGGCACAAAACCTGCAAAGACTAGGTCATAAAACAGAATTAAATGGATGGAAATAATAAAAAGCAAATGTAGGGTAATGGGAACCTCGGAGACAGGGTGGGGAGGCGTTCGGAGCTCCGGTTGAGCTGGCCATGAAGACACCAGCTGAGTGGGCATTCATTGTGTCATTCGTCCCACCATTTTTCAGACAGCGTATTGTGTGATAAATTTTGTCTTTTTTAGGTTTTTGCCATAGAGTGCATGCGCTCACTGGAGAAAGACAAAGAGACAGAGAGAAAGAAAGAAAGAAATCCATCCCCACTCCCAGGAGGATGGCCACACTGCAATCCCTTCTCCATTCTCCTCTCAAGATTTTGGGCATGCACACCCACGGGCCATGCGAGATTCTCAAGTTTCCAGGTCCAGGACTCGAACTGTGGTCAACCACCACAACATCTGCTGGTTCCTAATATATATATATATATACACATATACATATATATATATATATATATATATATACACATATATATATTATCATTATAACGTATATAATTATATAATTATATTATAGGTTGAAAAATCACCACAAATATCACATTTTCACTTAGCTTCCTCTTTAAAAATGCAATGTAAATGTAATTTAAGACAAAAAATGCTTAGACCAGAAAAACCATGTTCCTTTGACACGAGACAGTGTGTACGTATCATTTTGGATCGCTGCCCAGTGCTGTTCGGAGGCTCCTTCCTGGACGTCAGCTAGGCTTGCACTACCAGTGTTGATGTGCTGCTCACAGCAATCCCTGTGACGGGCCAGTAGGGGACACCTCCACTCAGGGAGATGTGCCAAGCGGAGGAGACACTGTCCAGCTGTCCACAGCCTGCCCTTTCCACCTTCCAGGAGAGCCATGACACCTGTCCACAGGTGCCCACCTTCCTGCTGGCTGCCTTCCTTTTAAACACCCCCCCCACACCTGCCCCCTCTGTAAGGCCTCGTACTCTGAACCAGGTGCAACCCCTGACGTCTGATAAGACCCTCCAGCAACTGGTGCCTACTTGCTAAAACATACCCAGCCAAGAGCAGCAATTCAGCCTGGCGCCTCTAGGGCGTGTGATTTTGCCCAGATCTACAGAGTCTTTATTCCAAAAGGTGATATGTGGGAGTCACAATTTACCAGGGGAAACCATGAGCTCTGGTAAAACCAGAAAGGGAAAGGGACCAGGATAGAGGAACATTTTACATCAGGGAGCCCAGGCCGGGTCCCCAGAGTCACCTGCTACACCACCTGCTCTGCTGCTGCTGGCACTTCAATGCTACTTCTAGTCACTTAAACTTTCTGACTTGTTAAAGTGCACAACGTTGAGCTATTAAGCTGATAAAGAACAACCAGGGGCCAGCGGGTGGCAAAGTGGTTAAGGTGTTGGATTCCAGCTCCAATCCCGGACCTGGCAGCTGGAAAACCGTATCAGGTGCATGTGCGTACAGGCCCAGTATCCCAGGAAGAGAATGGAGGAGAAGGGACTGCAGTGGTCATACCCCTCGGGGGTGGATTCTCACTGTCTCTACACTGAGTGCATGCACCCTATGGTAAAAACCTTAAAGATAATACCAAACCACCCAACTCCAATACGGCAAACTTGTACTAGAGGGGAAAGGAAAGGAGAGAGCTGCTGCTAAGGAGACCTTTCACTAGCGGAGGGAGAGCCCAGTCCAGAGGCCGTGGGATGGGTGGGGAGCACCCTGAAGCTAAGCGTCACACAGGCCATAGCCACTTCCCCATCTTCCTGGGACTCTGCGAAGCACAACTGACCAGATGGGAGAGTCACATTCTCTCCCCACACAAGCCTGCCTCCTCACACTGGATCACCTGGAAATACTAGGTCATTGGGAAAGTCATGATTTTTTAAAAATATTTTTCTATGCAAAAATGCAGCATGAAAAGTGAGAAATTTCCCAGTAACCTAATATAATACAGCCTTCCCTCTCCATAAATCTGTTACTAAGGCTCAATGCAGTAATGTCATTTTCTACAGAGAGGCGTGTCATTGTGTCTTTACACATAAAACCATTCAGACAGATAAAACACAGGCCAGCCTTAAGCTAAATATGGCTCTGAGCAGAAATCAGCACCATTGAGAGGCCACACGGTTATCCAGGGGCCACTGGTGACCAGAATAAACGACTATGAAGGAGCGAGGGTCCGGCTGCCACGAGGGCTACGTTTCCTACGTGCCGAGTGACCGAGCTGGCACTGGAACAGGAAATGCTTCGAGGCTTTGGGGAGAGGCACAGTCTCTTTCCCTGCACAGAATTTTCCAAGGAAGATGACTTCGCCCCACTCGGCGGTCACACCAGGTATGCAGTATACCCTCAACCCTCCTGTTCACTTCTTGGCCTCTCTGTGGGGCAAGGACTTAGACTGACCGACACCTGGTGACCCTCTGAATCTTGAGATGGGCTTCAGACACAGGAAAATTTCACAGGTGTTCTGGTTAAATTTTCTTTTGGTACACAACCTCCCTCTACCACGACCTCCTAAATAGCAGCAGAGTTGAAGGGTAACTAGCAGGTGAACCTATCGCACGCCTGTGTAGCCCCAAGTCAATGCACTTTACTCCATCTGGCCTCAGTTTCTCCATGTGCACGTGGGTAATGTGCTGCCTGCTTCAAGGGCTGAAGCCTGGCCAGCACGTGAGGGTGGGGCACAGACTCCTCCCTGGGGTGGAGGGGCTCGTGGCTGGAGCGTGGCACCAGGCTGGTGGGGCTCTTGGCTGAGCTCAAGACCAAGTTGTCCAAGAATCTGCTGCGCATAAGGTTCATGCAAAGGGGACTGGACTCGGGAACCAAGAAACAACTAGAAGAGGAAGAAAAGAAAATCATTAGTGAAGAACACTGGCATTTGGATTTGCCAGAGCTTAAAGAGAGAGAGTTTCATAATAGAAGAACAGAGTTTCTTGTTATGTGAAGATCTTCTCTATGGAAGAATGTCATTCAGAGGATTTAATCCTGAGGTTGAGAAATTAATGCTGCGGATGAATGCCAAGAACAAAGAAGACACTGAATATGAAACAGTGGAGCTTGATGTGTCAGATGAGGAAATGGCTAGAAGGTATGAGACCTAGGTGGGGACAATTGGAAAAAAGTTTGCCAAGAAGAGAGACCACGTCAATTATGAAGAAGATGCCATAACAGGGAAAAACGGAGACATAAAACCAATTAAACCAAAAAAGATGTTCTTAAAACCCCAAGATTAAAATGGATGCCATAAGACATGGCTCAAGGATGCCTTGTGGGGACCAGCAGCTGGCATAATGGCTAAGTTGCTGGAATCCCATGTACTCAACTGTGGTTTCAGTCCCGGACCCGGTGGCTTAAACTCACGCCGGGTGCATGTGCATGCGTGCCCAAGATCCTGAGAGGAGAATGGAAGAGAAGGGATTGCGGCGTGGCCATCCCCCCTGGGGGGTGACTTCTCGCTTTCTGTCTCTCTCTGCCTTTCTGGAGAGCACATGCGCCCTATAGCAAAAGCCTGTCCAAAAAATAAAAAATAAAAAGGATGCATTGTGAAAGTTAGCAGCTTATTCTGGAGTTATCAGTACGGTAATGTTTACTTGTAAAAAAAAAAAAAAGTAAGACTTTGGAAACATGTTGTTTTTGAAACACATGTGTGATGGATGTTATACTCCTTTGCTGAATAGTATTCATCAAGAGTGGGTTTTGGGAACCAGCAATTGGCATAATGGCTGTGTCGCTAGACTTCCACGTAGTCGACCGCGGTTCGTGACCCGGACCCGGTGGCTTAAAATTCACGCCGGGCACATGTGCGTGCGTGCCCAAGATCCCGAGAAGAGAATGGAGGATGGGAACCAGCAGTTAGCGTAATGGCTATGTCGCTGGACTCCCACGTAGTCGACCGTGGTTCGCGTCTCGGACCCGGTGGCTTACAACTCATGCCGGGCGCGTGTGCGTGCGTGCCCAAGATCCCGAGAGGAGAATGGAGGAAGGGATTGCGGCGTGACCATCCCCCCTGGGGGGTGATTTCTCGCTTTCTGTCTCTATGCCTCTCTCTGTCTGTCTGGTGAGCGCACACTCCCTATAGCAAAAACCTCTCCAAAAAGAAAAAAAAAGAGTGGGTTTTCAGCCCTTGGCCTTCAAGTGTACATAGATTCAGGATTGCTTTCTAAAGATTTTTTTTATCTCCTTTTTTTAAAATACCACCATCGCCTTCTTCAAGAGAAAGTCTGCTCAATGGCTCCTGAGATCTAGACATGCTGGGAGAAAGGAAGATGTCCCACTCCTAACTGGGCCTCCAGCACACAAAACCCACGTGAACAGCCCTTCTTCAAGAGAAAGTCTGCTCAATGGCTCCTGAGATCTAGACATGCTGGGAGAAAGGAAGATGTCCCACTCCTAACTGGGCCTCCAGCACACAAAACCCACGTGAACAGCCCTTCTTCAAGAGAAAGTCTGCTCAATGGCTCCTGAGATCTAGACATGCTGGGAGAAAGGAAGATGTCCCACTCCTAACTGGGCCTCCAGCACACAAAACCCACGTGGTAGGAAAACCCCTTTCATATCTCCTGTCTCTGAATCAATCTTTGTCTCTCTCTACCTCTCACTCTCTCTCTCTCTCTCTCTCTCTCTCTCTCTGTCTGTCTGTCTGTCTTTTTTTTTTAATTTTTGCTTTTTAGAATTTTTTAAGGTGAGGCTTCTTACAGGGCCCTTTGGCCCCTCCCTCCTAGGCCTTTGTTTTGTTAATAATCCCCTCTGCTCCTCCCAGAACAGCCCTTCTTCAAGAGAAAGCCTGCTCAATGGCTCCTGAGATCTATAGCGCGCCGCGCGGTTTTCTAATTTTTTATTTTTATTGAAATTTTTTTAATATTAATTTTTCTTTTTTAGATTTATTCCAAAGCTTTTCTCTTTTTTTTCTCTGTTTCTTGTCTGTTTTTTTTTTGTTGTTGTTGGTATTGTTTCCCTCTCTCTGCTTCCTTTTCTGCACACTTCCCAACCCTCATATTAAACTTCAAAAGTTTGGGAAGAAACCAACCATCCACCAGATGACTAGAAATCGCTGCAGGACCACAAGAAATATGGAGAAGCAGGAAAATGCCCCTCCTCCAATTGAAACGGATAGCTCCTCTTCATCCACACACAGTTCAAGGGAATTCATGGAAATGTCTGATAAACAATTCAGATCATTCATAATGGCAAAGCTAACAGAGATCGAAGAGAAGAGAGACAAGGAACTGCTGAAGGGGAAGGAGAAAGGAGTTGAAGAGTTCTAGGAGGTGAGGAAATTCATGCAAGATCTAAAAGAGGAGTTTCACACTTTACAAAAGAATCAGATGGAGCTGTTAGAGATGAAGGCTATAATACAAGAAGTCAAAATCTCCCCTGAAAGTATTAAAAGCAGACTAGATCATTCAGAAAATGGAATCTCTAATGTAGAAGAGAAAATGGCTGGCCTAGAAAGGTCCACCATAAAGACTGAGAAAATGGCCCAAAACTTTGAGAATAATATGCAAGAAGTACTAGATACAATTAAACGTCCAGGGGCGGCAGGCGGGGGCTCCGCTCCGCGTGCCAGCGCGCGGGGGTGGGGAGGCGGGCGCAGGGGCTCCAATCCACGTGCTGGGGTGCGGGGTCAGGGCGCGGGGGCTCCGCTCCACGTGCCCTGTCTGGAGGTCTGGCCCGACGGGCTCTGCCCCACGTGCCGTGGCCGGGGCTCTGTCCTGTGTGCCGTGGCCGGGGTCTGCCCCGCGTGCCGTGGCCGGGGTCTGCCCCCTCGTGCCGTGGCCGGGTTCTGCCCCGCGTGCCGTGGCCAGGGTTCTGCCCCGCGTGCCGTGGCCGGGGCCTGCCCCCGCGTGCCGTGGCCGTGGTCCTGTCCCCGCGTGCCGTGGCCGTGGTCCTGTCCCCGCGTGCCGTGGCCGGGGTCTGCCCCGCGTGCCGTGGCCGGGACTCTGCCCCGCGTGCCTTGGCCGGGGTCTGCCCCGCGTGCCGTGGCCGGGGCTCTGCCCCGCGTGCCGTGGCCGGGGCTCTGCCCCGCGTGCCTTGGCCGGGGTCTGCCCCCGCGTGCCGTGGCCGGGGTCTGCCCCGCGAGCCGTGGCCGGGGTCTGCCCCCGCGCGCCGTGGCCGGGACTCTGCCCCGCGCGCCGTGGCCGGGGTTCTGCCCCGCGCGCCGTGGCCGGGGTTCTGCCCCGCGCGCCGTGGCCGGGGTCTGCCCCGCGCGCCGTGGCCGGGGTTCTGCCCCGCGCGCCGTGGCCGGGGTCTGCCCCGCGCGCCGTGGCCGGGACTCTGCCCCGCGTGCCGTGGCCGGGACTCTGCCCCCGCGTGCCGTGGCCGGGGTTCTGCCCCGCTGCCGTGGCCGGGGTCTGCCCCGCGTGCCGTGGCCGGGGTCTGCCCCCGCGTGCCGTGGCCGGGATTCTGCCCCCGCGTGCCGTGGCCGGGGCCTGCCCCGCGTGCCGTGGCCGGGGTTCTGCCCCGCGTGCCGTGGCCGGGCCCTGCCCCGCGTGCCGTGGCCGGGGCTCTGCCCCGCGTGCCGTGGCAGGGGTTCTGCCCCGCGTGCCGTGGCCGGGCCCTGCCCCGCGTGCCGTGGCCGGGGCTCTGCCCCGCGTGCCGTGGCCGGGGCTCTGCCCCGCGTGCCGTGGCCGGGGTCTGCCCCGCGGGCCGTGGCCGGGGCTCTCCCCCCGCGGACCGTGGCCGGGATCTGCCCCACGTGCCGCAACCGCTGATGGCTGTCTCTGCTTTCCTGAGCCGCGTTCCTGAAACTGTGTTCCATGGAGATTCCCCTACATTTGCGGGGCTGCACGAGACCCACCCTTGGTCCAGCCCTGAGTGCTGTCTACGTTTCCTATTGTTGGGAACTTTATGATCTGATAATTGGAAAAAAAAATCATGTTTATCATAAAAAATAATTAGAATAATAATAATAATGATTGGGGGAAACATAGGAAAGATATTGAATGTTGAAGCGGGGAGATTAATGTCTCTGTACTGACTGACATGCATGGCATTCCCTTTTGAAAAAGCAATGTAATACACTGTAAAGTTATATGTAATTCAATGTAATAAAAAAATAGATAATAAAAAAAAAAAAAGTCTTTCCCTACCCTAATGTCTCCTAGAGTTTCCCCAGTGTTTTCTAGGAGCAGTTTTGTAGTTTGAGGTCATAGATTTAGATCTTTGATCCACCTTGACTTGATAAAATAATAATAATAAATTGCACATGTAATTGTGAAAAAATAAATAAATAAAATAAAATAAAATAAAATACCACCATCGACCTTGAATAGACTCATGTAAATTAATGTCCATATTTAAGTTGCCCTTATGTTTATATTTCACTTTAAATTGTTAATCATGTCAAGTCAATTCATACATAGACTTTGGAATCAAATGTCATGTTATATGTAAATACATCAAGAAAGACTCCTCCCTGGGGCTGTGGTGCCCCCCACCGCCCACTCACCCTCCACAGGTGAGCACAGAGGGAACCTGGCTGGGTAGACAGCTGGAGCCACAGCTCGTTGAAGATTCAGTGCCCTGGAGGGCCGGAGGCTGCCAGTCACTTGGGGGGCGGGAAATGGGACACACTGCCTGGCAGGGGCTGCTGACCTGGAGTGGCTAGCACAGGGGTTAGCTGGCACCTTGGCCAACTGCTAAAACTCACCTCCTTCAGGCCCAGCCACAGTGGCACAGTGATAACAGAGCACTGTGCAATGCTGGACGCCATTGGAAGATCGGGGTTCAGTTCTTGGGTTGACCTGCACTTGCTAGTACACACATGCGTGTCTGTGATCCTGGCTGGCTGGGAAGGTCTGTTGGAGTGAGAGTAGGCAGTGCAGTATGAGACCTCTTGAGAGTGCATGCATGCACACGTGTATGTGTATCTCTCACTCTCATGAAAAAAAAAATTAATAAAAATAATTACACCATGGGGCTGGCAGACAGCATGGTGGTTAAGGTGCTTGATTCCCACATGGCCAACCATGGTTTGAGTCTGGGACCTGGTGGCTTACTCCCTCTCTCCCTCTTTCTGTTTCTCTCTGGTCAAATTTAATAATAATAATAAATAAAATGAAATAGCTACAAATTAAAATAATAATGATTACTCCTTCAGTGCACAGAGAGCTCACCAGGGCCTGAGACCACATGAGAGAGCAGGCACCCAAAGGAGAGCGAAGCAGAGTCAGCCCCTGGTCTGCAGACCTGACAGTGAGGGATCCCCAGTCGGCAATGACGTTCCTCATGGGTATATTTATGACAGTCCTTTCTGTGGCAAAAAAGCTGTACCACTGAGGCAGGAGAGGGCCCTGGACAAAAATGCGGGCTAGTCATTCCCTCTCGCTAGTGTCCCTTTCCTCCTGAACAAACGGCAATGAGGTAGCTACCTCCTCAGGTAGCTAGGGATTGATGCACTGCTCCTGAAAGACCCCTGGCGGCATGCCCGGCCACATTGAGGGCTCAGTGAGCCACTCCTGGGGTGAGTGCCCACCTGCCACATCAGTCAGAGGACAGGAACCCTTTGAGGGGCTCCAGTGAACGCCTGCAGAAACACGAGAAGGTTTTAGGTATCAGCGGAGGATGAGAAGGCAGGCCCCAAGGCCAAGGCTGAGGCCAGTGGGGAAGGCAACAGCCAGAGGGCACTGTGCCTGCACTGTGAGGGGCAGCAGTGTGTGTGTGTGTCTGTGTCTGTGTGTAGTGAGAACAGCAGGTGTGAGGACAAGACCCGTGAGCTGACAGGAAGAAACTGACCTCAGACTGCCCTCCCTGGAGGCAGCACCCTGCCCCGCTGTGCCCTTTGGGGCAGTTTCTCAAGTCTCAAGAAGACAGCATCCCAGGAGAGGCTCTCTAGGACGCTGCGGACTAGGGCACGTTGGGGGAGCGGACGGTGATCTTAGACACGGATACAGCTCAAGGCAGAGCTGACCCACACACCCTGGCAGAGAGACTCCGAAGTCTGGCACAAAGCTCCAGAGAACACGGCATGGGAACCAGCTGCATCCAGGCTGGCCAACCAGGAGTCAAGGACACGGCTGGACTGAGCTGTCTTTACGGTGACTGCCCCCTCTGGAAAGGGTGACTGTCCACTCCGGGGAGGGGAACCAATCCGTTGCTACTTTACCCCAAAATCTATCTGTAACTGTTATTTCGTTCAGAGCAACGGATACATGTCAGATACCTCATATCAGACAAGAACAATAGTGTGTACCCATGGCCTCTGCCATTTGGGAGGAACCACCGTGTCACAGCAACTGCGGGCTATGAGCTACAAGCCGGCTCTGTGCGGTTCAGCACACACGCAGCCCGCACTGTCGACTCAGAAACAGCACGGCCCTAACTCAGGTTCCCGGGGCTGGTACAAGCTGGTTCAAGCCTATGAGACCCATGCAGAGATGACACTGACCAGATTATACGTATTTAACTCTGAGGCCTCCTTAACTAGAGCTTGCACGGAGTTTGGATAGCAGTCGGCTCCCAGCTTCCTAAGACATCTTGCTCTACTCATGGAATGGGGAAGCCTTGGGATGTCTCACGAGGCTCAGACAGGAGACGCTCCTGCCTGGCTCGGCTTCCCACGCCCTGCACTCCCTCCAGCTCCTGGACACCGGCCTTGTCTGGGTCAGCACATGTGCCATCCAGGAAGAGACCTGGAAAGAGCTCCCTGGACACGGAGGCACTGTAAGTCCTGAGTGAGCAGCAGTCCTGCTCTCAGGCGGCCATCTCTCTCATCATGACAAGGCCTTCCCCAAGCACGGCCTGTGCATCAGGGCCTGCCCGAGGCCGTCCTCGGGCAGGGGAAGGCGGGAGGACACTATGACTTAAACACAGTGTGGCTGAGACAGAAAAAGTGAAACACCCACAAACTGAAAAGTGCACTCTATTTTAGCTTTAAACACATATCCCTCTCGCAGACAGCTGAGTCCAAAATAGCACACTCTGTTTTAGAGAGATCAAAGGCAGCTCTTAAATAGGCCACAAAATAGACCCAGGGCTTAGAGATCAGGACTGCACCATGACAGAAGGCCAGGGGCTGGTGTCCAACCCAGCCCCGACTCCGGCCCTATTCTACCAGGAAACCGAGGTCCCAAGAGCAAACATGGCTGCTCGCAGTCCACCTGACCCAAGTCCCGTGCTCTCCGCCTCTGATCCATGCTCTGTGACGGGAACCAGGCCATCCAAGTCAGAGGGGCCCTCAGCCTCTCCTCCCTCATCCAACCCTGGGGGCCTGGACAGGACCCACACTGCCTGACGAAGTGGACAGGGCAGGAAGAGGTGTGAGTTGGGGTGGGTGGGGGAGAAAGCCTTTGCTCATCGGACTCTCCAGCTCTGGGCTGTGCAAGGACAGTCACTAACAGAGGTGGGACCATCACGGTCATCAGCTCTCCGAAGAAAGGACAATTCCTGGAGATACGAGGTAAGAGAGAGGTGGCTGCCAGCTAAAATGGCCCAGGACCCGAGAAGGTTGAGGCTTTGGTTAATCCTCCCTGTTGTCAGCCTGCAGTCAGGGGGCACCGTGTCTCCCTCAGAGAGACTGAAGTAGACTGCCCCTGGAATCTGGAAACGAGGCCTGTAAAGGGCAGGGCTCTTCAGGGAGAGTGAGCCCACAGGGTATGTCTAGAGATGCATGAGAGGGGACTTACTGGGGGGTCGGCTCGTGTGATCGTGGCAGCTGAGAAGTCCCACACAGGCCGGCTGCAAGCTGGAGACGCTGGAATGCTGTTAGTGTGGCTCCATCCCATCCTGAAGGGCTCAGAGTTGATGTAGCTCACAGGCTGAGAACCTGGAGTCCTAAGGCTGGTGAGCCCTGAGTTCCTGGTTCCCAGGCAGCAGAAAGTGCCCGCCCTGTACTTTCTCTCTTCCAAGTTCTTTTCGACTTTCCCTAGCAGGACTCGGTGACTATCAGTCTATCAGTCTCGGCTGGGATTTAGCCTCAGGTGGAGTTTGACTGCTGCTCTGGGCTACATTCTCCAGCAACTTAGGGAGGGAGGAGAGCTAACAGCTACAGGCCATCCACGGGTCTCGAACTATCTCTTCAAAGTTTTTTCAATTTGTGAAGTACTGGGACCTTGTTAGTCACGGTTTCCCCAGTCCAGTCATGAAGACCAGATGGGCCACCACGCCTGCTCAAGACAGAGGACAGAGAGCACGCCTGAGGGGGGCAGTTCAGGCAGACAGGATGGCGATGGCGGGGCGACTGCACGGCAGAGGCGAGGCACGGCCTCAGGGTCAGGAGCTGACTGGCTCCAGTCCTGGCTCCACCCCTCACCAGGTCACCCTAACCAGGGGGAACACGTTTAACCTCTTGCTCCTCATTCCTCCCACTGCGAACTGGGCATCACAGAAGCCGCGACCTCATGGGCTTGTTGCCAGGGCTGGACAATGTGACTCCATAAACGTACCTGGCTCACAGAGAGGCAGCATGAGCATTTGCTGCTACTACCGGCATCACTGCCGCCAAGCTTGACCACCCCAAGGCCTCTGGGGCCCTTCAATCCATTCGGAAATGGGAAGGGACACTGGAAGCACTCAGGCCAAGTCCAGAATCAAGTCCAGCCAGGAAGGGCTGGGAGTGCCCAGGAGACAGGGGAAACCTACAGCAGGAAGCAGGGTCTTGAGGAAGGAAAGGGATCCACTGAAGCACAACTTTATCGACTGCTCGCACGCCAGGGAAAGAACGGGCTGGAGGGTCCCACGAGGATTCTGGAAGACAGGAAGGGAGGCAGGCCGTCTTGACCACTCCCAGGTAATGGTGGCTGAGGAAAAACCACTTCGGTAGCCATGAACTCAAACAGACGCAGACCCTGCTGGGCCTGCTCTGGGAGCCCACCTCACCTCCCTCTGGAGCAAGGAGAGGTCCCCTGGGTGTGCAACAGAGCTCTTTCCCAGTCACAGACCACAGTGCCACAGCAGGGCCACAGGGCCACAGCTGAGGACCTCCCTGACTCTATGGATGGGCACCAGACGCAGGGGTGGGGTGGCTGTGTGGGGGCATGCTCCTTCCTGGGACCCGGGGGCCACACCAGAGACAGTGTCTCCAATGGGCTTGACCCCTGCTGAGGGATGCCAAGTAAGGTCATCACTACTCAAATCTAGAATGACCAGAATCCAGGGGCCAGCAGGTGGTGTGGTGATTAAGGCATTGGATTTCCACATGGCTGACCACAGTTCAAGTCCCAGACTGGGCAGCTTAAAAAATCATAACAAATAAATGTTTTGTTTGTTTAAATAATGATTAACACCCAAGCAGGTATTAGTTTACCATATGACCCTGGAGCGTCCTGCAATACCTGACCCTAAAGCTGGGGGTCACCTAGCACCAACTATGTAAAATTACAATTCTGGAAATGACCAAGACTCAGATGTTGAGAAAAGTATCTACAATGTGAATCTTCATTATCCTGAGCACCCATTCTAATTAATTAAATTCTTAAAAACATTTCACAAGGAAAGAAATTTCATATGGTGAGTCTGACTCATTTTCTGAAGAAGAAACATGGGCAAAATTTCATTGCAAACAAGACTGGTTACCAAACCAAAAAAATGGAGTTGATTTTTAGAAAGACTCTGCCCTCCAATCTGGATCACCTGTGGGTGGGTTAAATGTTTGTGGATTAGCCTTGGTAAACAAATGAGAAGACCACGCATTTGTGGGAGGAGGGAAGAACGGCATTCCTCAGTATCACTCAGAGGGCCCCCAGGCCTGGCCTTCCCCACCAGGTAGGAGGTGCTGTTCCCCTCCTTCCTGCCCCACACGCCCCAGTGTGCCCAGCCAACAGAGAGCAGAGAGGGATGCCTACAGTTTCAGACAATGTATCTGCGGAAGTTCAGTGTGCTGCTACATTTCACATGTCATTTTAACCAGTTTAAATTTATTTTGTCAACTTAGAAGAAAAGTTGAGACCTAATCAATGAATTAGGAATTTTATTCAGAACACCCAGACACCCAGCCTCCGAGCTGCCCTGAATACTGTGTGCCGAGGTCCTATACACGGCAGAGCGATTTTAAAGGCTAACGTGGCAACTGGGGAGGGAGGATCGGTCGAGTCTCACGCTGCTCTAAAGCTATAGCAAGGCTCCTGTGCAGCAGTGGTTGGCTGAATTTCATGATAGGGAAGGAGAATGATCTCAGTCATTCGGGAGAAACGCTCAGCAACGGGATAAATATTGTAAAATGTTTTAAAGGGGGAAAAATGGATTTAATACTCAGACAAAGGTGAGTAAATCTCTTTGGGAGCAAGTTTCTGAAAGGTGAGGGGCAAAGGGCAAAGTGCACGGGAACGAAGGCCAGGCCGGCTCACCATGCCAACAAAGTTCCTCGGATAACCCCTAGGAGCTCCGCTTAGAGGAACAGTGGTCCAGTCAGTGTGGAGACCTTTACCCTTTAGTCTCTCTGGTCTCCCAGTTGTCTGAGATTCCTAGAAAGGAGGCTTAATAGAGGCTTAACTTCCTTTCAATTGAAAAGGAATTCTCAGGTTATGTAAATTCCAGAGAGAGCTGCTCCTCACACTTGGGCTGGGGAGAAGACACAGATTATCACAGAGACCTTGATTCTGAAGCATCTTTTCAGACTTCTTAGCATCTCAAAACGCCAGTTTCAGGAATAATGGTTTAGAAGGCCCATTCTGGCTTCACAATATGTAATACCCTAAAACAAAAGTTGTGAAAACGTCCCACAGGTAATAAATTGTGTCTTTCTAGATCACACGTATTAACTATCAACATAGTTTCCAGTCAACTGCTTGGTGAGACGGAGAGTCAAGATAATTTAAGGCCCAGCTGGCTTTTCACTGCTGTGTGACCTTGGGTAGGCATTTAATGAAAGCATCACTTCCTGCTTCTGAAAACGAGTGACCTCCACAGTCCTTGGTCCCCAGGGGTAGCTGGAGACAGGAGGGAAAGCAGAAGGCGCTGAATGGTGGGGGTTAGGGCACCTGCAGGAGCTGGGGCAGCTGAGGGAGGAGTAAGCACATGAAGGCAGAGGAGGTGGGAAGGGCAGCGGGTGTGGAGGGGCTGAGGACGGAGAGCATCCATCTACTCCCCAAGGCTGGAGAAGAAGCCACTAGTCTGGTGGCCACCACAGGGCCCAGGGGAGGCTATTCACTGAGGGGCACCTCCAGAGGCCCTGACCAACCACAGGGTCCCTAAGGTGGTCCATCATAGCCAGTGCTCAGAGCACAGAGGGGGCAGGAGGCCAACCCCACGGTTGTCACCTCCTCTGCACTGCGCCTACACACCTCCTTCTCCCGGGCTCCCGCTCCACACCAAGCAGAACAGGGGTCAGGGTCGCCGGAAAGGAGCCCCTTCCGTGAGAGGAGGCCGCGCCCGGGCTCCAGAGCCTGCCCCACCTCTGGCTGAGCTGCAGGACTCCAGGCAACTCATTGGCCCTTTCTGGGCCTCAGTGCCCTCTTCTGAGGAGGAGCGGCTCAGATTCCCAGTCACCACTTCCCCCTTTGTGCAGGTGCTTTATGCTGAGAGCTTGGATTCGCAGCTGGGGGAGGTGACGCAGAAATAGCCACTGCAGCCTCTCCTTCAGGAAGTCATTATCCAGGGGACAATATCACACGAGAAACAGCCACACAAGGAAGAGTTGCAAGAGAAGGGACAGACGTCCATACATCTGCCCCAGGTCCTCGGACACTCTCTGCAGAGCTCTCTCTGGCCTGTCCCCCACCCCCCAAGGAGCTTAACTCTGGTTCCATCTCCCAGCAGTACCCAGAGGGGCCAGGGGCAGGGTTCCCCCGGAACGGGACATATGCTGGTAGGGCCTGGTCTGTGTGCTGCCCTCTGAGTGCTCACACACCAACATTCTGCTCTGGACAGGCGCTGAGGAGCTGTCAGGAACGGCCCTCCGTTCAACAACGCCCTGGCAGCTCCCTGCGGCCAGGCAGACAGACCTGGCCGGCCCAGCGGAGAGTGAGAAATGCAATCACAGGAGATGGAAGAGGGGCCTTGTTGGAGCAGACCATGACTCAGTCGAAACTCCTGGTTCCCGCATGTTCCTCAAAAGGCACAGAAAGGGGGACAAAGACAGGTGGTCTTCAGGTACAATCCCAGCACCAACGGCCAGTCATTGGGACTTTCTCAGAGCCTTGCAAAGTCACCTAGGATGGCTCCTTCTAAAATCAGCCCACGCCGCGGCCCAGACACCCCTGGCAGTTTGTCTGGCGTGTGCTGGAATCCCGGATCTATAACCTGAGCTCCAGGGTGCTGTCTGCCACATTAGCCCTACTGGGTGTTCACGGGCACTCCTGGAGGTCAGGGGTTTGGAGCAAATCCACTGACAGGGTCAGCAACATCTTGGGGGGCTCCAATATTTATGGGATATTAAATAAATGGAAAAAAAGCTTATGGGCCACATTTCAATTCCATTCATTCCACTTAGCAAACACACACTAAGCTTCTGTCCCTGGAAGCATAACCTGAGGCTGGAGCCCTGAGAAGTGGTGCATGGCAAGGCCTCTCAGTCAAAAGCAACTGGGACCTGCAGTTGGCGTAATGGCTATGTCGCTGGGCTCCCACGTAGTCCATCGCGGTTCGAGTCCTGGACCCGGTGGCTTAAACTCATGCTGGGCGCGTATGCATGCGTGCCCAAGATCCCGAGAGGAGAATGGAGGAGAAGGGACTGTAGCGTGGCCACCCCCCTTGGGGGTTGATTTCTCGCTTTCTGCCTCTCTGTCTCCGTCTGGCGAGCGCATGCGCCCTATAGCAAAAACCTCTCCAAAAAAAAAAAAAAAAAAGCAACTTGTTTTCACCCACAAGAGCTTAGGAGTCTCAGATGGTCTAACAGAAATATTCTGTATATGATGAGATACCATAGAAACCCTAAGTATAAGTTAAAAAAAAAACTCCCACCTGTCATATATTTTAATCCTACACTTTCTCCTGATAATGAGATTGCCAAGTTTAAAGGGAGGAAAATGCTTTTCAAAACTCAAATACTTTAACCCTATAGGGTCATGCATCCTTCTCCCCTATGCAGAATACCCATAAAATAACTAAAAGGTGTTTCTTGTGGGAGTCAGGTCATTCATGCTGGCTGTCCAAGCAGAGTCGCAGATACACACATGCAATACCCTCCCACACACGCACACGCACACACACACACGCACACACTCACACACACACACACACACACACACAGTAGTAGGTGCCTCTAACACCACGGCTAGAATTATTTCAATATGACTTCAAATCCAAAGTTTGGTCCAAGCCATTCTGGTTTCTGCGACCTCAGGCCAACAAGGTGGAAGCA
The DNA here is from genome assembly GCA_026018925.1 of Tupaia tana. Classification (NCBI taxonomy): domain Eukaryota; kingdom Metazoa; phylum Chordata; class Mammalia; order Scandentia; family Tupaiidae; genus Tupaia; species Tupaia tana. The sequence goes on from JAKSZU010000003.1 coordinate 141,181,834, forward strand.
AAAGTAAAACTGCACTGAAGCCTGTTCAGTGAGGGCTGGCAAGGGCTCTGTGGAAAGGTCTTCCAGCTCCTCCGGCAGCACGGCCCGGAGCCACACCTACCAGACGCAGCACCAAGGAAGTGACGCTCGCCCAACACCACTTCTTCCTCCGGTGCTGGTATCATACTTGGTTCCCTTCCTGCTCCTTCAGTGCTGGCCAGAAAAGGGGAAAGCCCTTCCAGGCCTCCCTGCAGAGCTGAAGCGCAGCAGGCGGCACCTCCTGATGGAGGGCAAAGGCTCGAGTCATAATAGGGTCCACACCCTCCACTGCCTGGAGCTCAGAACCAGGGCGGATGGGTCTCACTTCCTCTCAGCAGTGGGGTGTGGTGCTGCTCAGGGTCAAGTCAGGGCACCTCTCCCCACCTCTGACACCAGCCCAGAGCTGGACTTCTTAAAACCCAGAGGCATGACAAGGGGGATGTGGGCTCATCTCAAGAAGTAAAAATGACCAGCATTTGGAGTGGTGGTTAAGGTGCTGAGCTCTGACATGGACGATCACAGTTTGAGTCCCAGACCCGAAGGCTTAAAAATCATGCTGGGTTGGGACAAGCAGTTAGCGTAATGGCTATTTTGCTGGACTCCCATGTAGTTGACTGTGGTTCGAGTCCCGGACCTGGTGGCTTAAACTCACACCGGGCGCGTGTGCGTGCGTGCCCAGGATCCCGAGAGGAGAATGGAGGAGAAGGGATTGCGGCGTGGCCATCCCCCCGGGGGGTGCTTTCTCACTTTCTGTCTCTCTGTCTCTCTGTTTCTGTCTGGCGAGCACATGCACCCTATAGCAATAACCTCTCAGGGAAAAAAAAAAAATCATGCTGGGTGTGAGTGCACACATGTGTGCCTGCCCAAAACCCTGACAGAAGGAAGAGAAGGGATTGTGGCATGGCTATCCCCCCATACCCAAGGAGTGATTTCTCACTTTTCCTTTCTCTGTCTCTGTCTCTCTCTCTCCAACAAGCATATACACTACAGCCCCCACCCCCCAAAAAAAAATCTTAAAAAGAAAAAAAGAAAAAAAAGACGAGAAAGTAAAGTGGGGGGGCGGGGGAGAAAAAGTTGGAAAAAGTCCCCACAGAAGCCACAGATCCTGTGTCCTGCAGCTGATCTGATATGGACCCCGTCAGATGGGTTAATGACCCAACAGCCTCAGCCCACACGTTCCCCTGGTAAGTCTAAGGGGAACAGGAGTTTAATAAATGATTGCATTAAGGTGGCTTGGGGTCAATTCTAAGCTCTTAATGAAAAGTAAAGTAGCCTTTATTAATGATCAAGAAGAAAGGGTGCTCTCTATCCCCCACCACCGTGCCAGACACGCGGCTGCACCACACACTGGGGTAAAGGTGAGGCGGCCTGGCCGGCCACTCACAAGACGCCTACTGCACACAGATGCTGCCTTGTTGCAGTGGGGCTGGAAGTGGCTGCCTGGGCATCAGGCCTCATGTGGGTCCCAGCCTATGCCCGGCCATAGTTCCAGCACACCCCAGAGACCAGGCAGGCTACCCCTGCAGAGAATGGGAAAGCTGGGGACCAGCAGAGGAGTTGCCATTTTCAACAGCACTGTCAGAACCGGCCTTACTAAGAAGGTGACGTCTGAGCAAAGACCCAAAGAAGCTCTGAGAACAAGCAAGCTACGAGGGTTTCTGAGGGAGAGATGCCAGGCAGAGGACCCACTAGGCTGGGGTAGAGGAGTGAGGGGAGCGGTGCCAGGTAGGTAAGGTGGAAACCAGGTGTTAAAGGTAGAGGAGAAAACAGGAATCAAGAATCTGGGGCAGGAGGGCCACTGGTGGTGCAGTGGTAAAGGACCCTGCATGAGAAGGCTCTGAGCTCATGGCCACAGCTTCCCTGTGCACACGGAGGCTATGGGTTGGTGGGGGCAGGAGGATTCGGTTGGAAACACCTGTCCCTCCTTTTTTCCTTCCCTCCTTCCATCTCTCTCGTAAGAGAAACAGCAAAATAAACTTTAAAAAGAAAAGAGGTCTAGCCACTAGCATGGTGGTTAGGACAGCTGAATGCTACATGTGAACTTTGTGGTTGAGTCCCAGATCCAGCAGCTTGAAAAAAATAAGCCAGGTATGTGTTGTACACACACCCGAAATTCTAAAAGGAGGAAGAAATGGCTGAGAAGGGGTTGCAATATGGCCATCCTCCCTGGGAGATGCTTTCTCACCTCTTCTTCTCCCTCCTCCTCCCTCTCCCTCCTTCTCCTTCCCTCTCCCCCTCTCTCTTCCTCTTGGTCTCCAGTGAGTGCACACACCTCTATGGCAAATTTAAAAAAAAACAAAAAAAAAAAACGAGACAAGTTCAAGACAAGAGCTGCCAACTACAGTCCTAGAGCCAAGCCCTGCCCACTGCTTACTCGGGTACGGGTTTTATTTGTACACAGCCATGCCCATTTGTTCACAAACTGCTTTCATCAAAGACAGCAGAGTCGGGAACCAGCAGTAGAGTAATGGCTATGTCACTGGACTCCCACGTAGTCGACCACGGTTCGCGTCCCGGACCCGGTGGCTTAAAACTCACGCCGGGCACGTGTGCATGCGTGCCCAAGATCCCGAGAGGAGAATGGAGGAGAGGGGATTGTGGCGTGACCATCCCCACTGGGGGATGATTTCTCGCTTTCTGTTTAAAAACCTCTCCAAAGACAGCAGAGTTGAGCAGTGCTGTGACAGACACCGTATAGCCCATGTGGCCGGTGTGAGGCAAGGGACGAGGGTTCCAACACTGCTCCTCTTCCCACTCACAGTCCTTTGCCAGGCTGCTCACACGTGTCCTGAGGGACTGGGTCATCTACTCTGTTCAGAGCCAGTTCAACGATGACCTCAGGAGGCAACCACCAAACATCCCAGGCTGGGTGTCCCAGTGCTGGGCCTGGCGAGGCGACTCTGGTGTCTCTCTGACCTTCGAGGTCAGTCATGAGCTCTGCGCCTGCTCTCAGCTGGACACGTGGTCCCGCTGTGAACCATGAGGGGTTACAGACTTCTACCCTTCATCACCTAAAGGGTGTGTTGTTTTCCCTTCACAATTGAAATCTCACCGGCTTCAGGACCAACAGAACCACCAAAAAAGAAATGGTACTGTCCTTGGGTCAGAAATGCAACCCACCAGCCACACACTACATGGCTTTTACTCAGATTTGGGTTTTACTCCTTCTCCTTCCTTTTTTACTCCCCTGGTAGCCCAATAAATTTTCCATTTTTCTCTACGGAAATATCAAAATTTCAGTGTCTAAGGATCTCATTATCTTCCTATGAAACTTCAAAATTTTATCATCATTCCATTAAGATTTAGTTAAGATTTAATTAGTTAATGGTCTCTTTACACTGGAAAGTAAGCTAAGCATTAAAAATTAAATGCCAGGGACCAGCAGATGGCATAATGGTTACATCGCTGGACTCCCGCATAGTAAACTGCAGGTTGAGTCCTGGACCTGGCAGTTTAAAACTCACACCGGTGAATGTGTATGTATGCTCAAAATCCAAGAGGAAACTAGAGGAGAAGGGATTATGGTGTGGCCATCCCCCCATGGTGTGATTTTTAACTTTCTGTCTCTCTGTTTCTCTTGTCTCTCTGGCAAGCACACATACTCTGTAGCAAAAAAAAAAAAAAAAAAAAAAAAAAACTCTTTTAAAGAAATAAATTAGGGGCCAGCAGGTGGCACGGTGGTTAGGGTGGCTGAACTCCCACATGGCTGACGGTGGTCTGAGTCCCGGACCTGAACGCTTGCTTTCTCACTTTCCTTTTCTCTGTCTCTCTCTGGTCATCTTAAATAATAATAATAATAATAAAATTAAAAATCATTTTAAAATTTAGTTCTGGAAGGGCCAGCAGGAGGTGTAGTGGTTAAGGTGCTGGATTCCCACATGGCTGACCACAGTTCAAGTACTGGACCCAGTGGTTTGAAAAATCACATTGGGCAGGAGCAGCAGTTAGCGTAATGGCTATGTCACTGGACTCCCATGTAGTCGACCATGGTTCGCGTCCCGGACCCGGTGGCTTAAAACTCACACCAGGTGCATGTGCGTGCGTGCCCAAGATCCTGAGAGAAGAATGGAGGAGAAGGGATTGCGGCGTGGCTATGCCCCCTGGGGGGTGATTTCTCGCCTTCTGTCTCTCTGTCTCTCTCTGTCTGGCTGGCTTGCGCATGCGCCCTATAGAAAAAAACCTCTCCAAAAAAAGAAAAAGAAAAAATCACATTGAGTGCGTGTGCATGCATGTTCAAAATCCCAAGAGGAGACTGGAGGAGAAGGGACTGTAGCATGGTCAACCCCCCAGAGGGTGATTTCTCACTTTCCTTCTTTCTGTCTCTTTCCAGTGAGCACATGCACCCTATGGCAAAAACCTAAAAAAAAAAAAAAAAAAAGAATTTAGTTCTGGAATCCCACAGATGAACTTAGGGGCCGTTCAATCAATAGGTTTCATTCTAAAAGCTCATTTATAGGTTATTGGGCATCTAGAGATTTTTCCATGTAAATCACCATTAAAATGGTACTTAAGTTTCCAAGCTAACAGGCTATTCAACTCATTGTCTTTTTCTGTTATCAAGCAAGAGAAATGTTATTATAATACAAGAAAAGCAAATGTGAGTGTATATGTGGGGTATATATGCAACAGCCCTATTACTTAAGGAAAATAAGCTTTACCTCAAAGCACAGAAGTTGATCCATGGTTCAGAAGAGAATTTCTTCACTTCCGAGGGTGATGACACTGTCACTCGTCGCGCTGCCCAGCTTGTGGGGAATGTCACTGACACTGCTGACAGGCTCTCAGTCTGAACCAGCAGCAGAGACGGAGGGAAGGGAGACCTCCTTAAGTACACCGTGCACATGTGTGACCATGACATCCAGGCTGGCTGAGATGCGGATGGATCAGGGCATCAAGACCCTGTTGAGGGTTCTTATCCTCTCTCACTCTCTTGCTCTCTCTCTCTCCCTCTCTCTCTTTCTCTCTCAGAAATTAAATAAATAAAAACAAAAGCAAAAAAAAAGGAAGAAAAACTCAGAGCTCAGAAGATCTGTGTGGTTACTCAGGGACTGCTGGAAAATACACAAATGTGAGACAAGTAATAAAAAGAAGATGGCGTGGGACCAGCAGTTAGCGTAATGCCAGACCTGATGGCTTAACCTCACACCGGGCGCATGTGCGTGCGTGCCCAAGATCCCGAGAGGAGAATGGAGGAGAAGGGATTGCAGCGTGGCCATCCCCTCTGGGGGGTGATTTCTCGCTTTCTATCTCTCTGTCTCTCTCTCTGTCTGTCTGGCGAGTGCACGTACCCTATAACAAAAACCTCTCCAAAAAAAAAAAAAAAAAGAAGATGGAGTAATAGTTACATTTCTAGACTCCCATGTAGTCAACTGAGGTTCAAGTCCTGGACCCAGCAGCTTAAAACTTATGCCGAACACGTGTGTGTACCTGCCCAAATCCTGAGGGGAGAATGGAGGAGAAGGAATGATGGCGTGGAGAGATGATTTCTTACTTTCTGTCTCTCTGTCTCTCAGGCGAGGGGATGTGCCCTATAGCAAAACTCTATTAAAAAAAAAAAAAAAAAAAAAAAGGATAGGGGGTTGGATGGGGGCCAGCAGGTGGTGTGGTAGTTAAGGCACTGAATCCCAAATGGCCAACTCTGTGGTCTGAGTCCCCAACCTGGAGGCTTGAAAAACATGCTGGGCATGTGTGTATGTGTGCCCAGGAGAAGGGATTGCGGCATGCCATCCCCCTGGGGTGTGATTTCTTGCTTTCTGTCTCTGTCTCTCCAGCGAGCACATGCACCCTTATAGAAAAAATTCCTCAAAAAAAAAAAAAAAAAAAAAAAAAAAAAAAAAAAAAAAAAAGGAGGAGGCTGACGACTTCAGAAAGAAGAGAAGGAAGTCATGTGGCAGATGCAGTGGGAAGTGGGGTCCCTGACAGAGACACACAGCACTTCTCTCGGCCACAGGCCTCGCAGGTGCCAAAGGCGAAGCTGGAGGCCGAGTTCCTGACGTGGGACCCAAGAGCTCAGCCCCTGCCCGGGCCAACAGGCGAATGGCATCTGGGCTAGCACCAGGCATGTGGCTAGCATCAGACCCTCCAAACTGCCTCCCACGAAGAGGTTCCCCTCGCCTCTAAAGCCCCGTTCTTTCTATTTCTTTCACCCTTGCTCCATGTGCCCTGACTCTTGGTTTACCCTCTTGGGGAGGGGAGGGGGGGAGTTCCAAGTGTTGAAACCCACTGTGTGCAGTAATTCCACTTCCTCTGCTGCTCTCGGGCCCTGGGTGCAGACTGCAGCCTCAGCTTCCTCTGGCTGCTGTGAGGATGAAGCCCTGTGATCCCTCTGCCCCAGCGGGTTTAAGAGCCAGGACTGTACTGACCCAAGGGCCTGCCAGCTTGACTTCAACCCTCTTCCCAGCCTGCGCAAGATGTGCAGACCGTTCTTTTCACAACAGCCTTTAGCCACAAAGGGCTCAGGGTGGAGCCTAAAACCTCAAGAGTATTTTAGAGAAAAAATGAACGAAAAGAAGCCTATTCACTTCCTGAAAGCAGCCATCTGCAGGCCCACTGAGCTGCCTTCATTAAACTCATTCTCCTCGGTGTGTGACAGGGAGCCACGCCCGGGAGGCAGAGCCTTCGGGGGTACCTCTGCACTGGCACTGCACACAGCAGACCAGGGGCTAAGGCCTGACCTCTGCCGGACCTCCGCTCGCCCACAGCCACCGGTAGCTCCAACCTGCCCTCGTTCCTGCACTGGGGCTGCAGCAGTCGCACAGACACACCCCGGGACCTCTCTGCCGTGGTTACCATGTGCTGCTTGCCTTGTCCTACATATCTCCGGGGCTAGCACGGCCAATGGCTGCTCTCCTCGTGTCTGAAAACGTCCTGCCACGTGAGTGAAAGAGAAAAGGTGTGTGCTCCTCTACCTCCCGGGCACAGAGGTCCTCGGCCGCCACTATGGGGCCATGTGGCACATTTTCCACCCACACCACCTCCAACCAACTACCATGGCACCTGGCACATTCTGAAGCTGAAGCCGACCATCGAGCATGACCCCAGATGTACTCACAACACCCTTGCCCAGCCTGTCCCCTCCCTCCCAGCCACAAGGCAGGCTGGCTGGAGTGACTGTCCAGGGCAGGGCCATACACCCTCACAGCTGGGAGCCTGTGCACTCCTGGTCAGCCTGTCAGACCGCTCCCTCCCGACCCAACTGCCTGCCCTCACACCTACCGTTCAGCCCTATGGGCCAGGCATAGCCCCGCAGGGCCACTGTTCTTTTTTTTTTTTTTTTTTTTTTTTTTGAGAGGTTTTTGCTGTAGGGTGCATGCGCTTGCCAGAAAGAGAGAGAGAGACACGGATAGAAAGCGAGAAATCACCCCCCTGGCAGGATGGCCACGCCGCAATCCCTTCTCCTCCGTTCTCCTCTCAGGATCTTAGGCACACACGCACATGTGCCCGGTGTGAGTTTTAAGCCACCAGGTCCAGGACTCAAACTGTGGTCGACTGCATAGGAGTTCAGCGACATAGCCATTACGCTAACTGCTGGTCCCGGGCCACTGTTCTTGAAGCTGGGGTCAACAGTAGTCTTGGCAAGCCTCATTCAGGATGCAGTGGGCTAGTTTAAAAGGTCCACGTATAACCAGAAGGTAACATTTTAAAGATGTATATCTTACAAGTAATATCTAACCACTAGCTGACTTTTACTCACCAAAGAAGTTACAGGTTAAATCATGTGGGCGTAAATTGGAAGAACTTCCAAATGTCTTCAAACTCCACCTTTTGCTCTTTCCGACCTAGGGTTTCCAACCTCTCTTTCCAACCCCTGGCTTTCACCCAGAACGCATGCCCCAAGCCTCAGGGCAATGGGGTGTAGCCTCTTTCAAGGAGCAAACACATTGGTGCCAAGCACAGGCTGGCGAGAGCCTAACAGGCATCCTGAGAGCTCCAGTTAGAGTCCACGGCATAGCCCAGCAGTGGGCTGGCGAGCAGCTGGACATGACGATGCAAACGGTGTATGTTCCAGTGAGACAGGCGGGGAGAGGGCGAGGTAGCAGCGAGTGTGCAGCAGGATGCATGTGTGCAGAAATGCAACGTCTGCATATAAACGTCTGCTAGCATGTGCAGAGTAACTTGGCAGGCCTCTGCAGAAGACAGCAGGCCTCTGTGTCTCCAGAGAGGGGATCCAATGGCCGAGGGATGGGGCAGCAGACTTTATCAGATAGCCAGCTGTCTCTTACAATATTTAAGCCATTAAAACGTTTCCCTATTGAAAAGCATAATATAAAATAAAATGTTTGGCCAGGTGGTCGCACGGTTCAGGAGGCTGGACCCCACAGGGCCAACTGTACGATTCCTAAGAGGAGAACTGGAAATTCCTGAGAGGAGAACGCAGGGAAAAGGACTGTGGTACGGCCACCCCGCTGGGGGTTGGGGAGGTTGCTTTCTCATTCTCTCTCTCTCTCTCTCTCTCTCTCTCTCTCTGGCTCGCTCTGGCAAGCAAACATACCCTATAGCAAAAATTTAAAAAATAAAAACTTTGTAAAATAAAATATTATCAGACTTGTCAAATCAAGCTAAGTACAGACAGGCAACGAGGACTCCCACCAAGTGACATTAGTGCATGGCCACTAAGGAGAGGGTGCAGGATTTCAAGGGGCTCTTTCCTGGGGCAGTGTCACCCCCAAGAATGAAAGGGATGTGCCTGTTCCTGGTACTAACCGCCCCACCTGGCCATCATGGCATCCCCGCCCTCTTCTTTTCACTCCCCTCCTGTCTTGGCTCCTGCCGTGTTTCCCCACCTCCACCCCATTGTAAGACATGACATGGCACAGTGTGTCACGGAGTCACAGAACCTTCGAGATGGAGGGTGGTGTAGCAGAATCGCAAGCCAATCCCGTCCCCATGAGCTCTTATTACCAAACCACTCTGCTGCCAGCCACTGGCCACAGGCGTGACCAGGTATGTCTGCCTGTGCGCACTGCACGGAGACCCCATAAGGTCATGGGAAGAACGTGGCCTGGACAAGGTGGGGATGACTGAAGTTGCCCAGTCAGCTATTTCGCTGCAGGGAGAGCCCCAGAGACCATTAATACTGTTTCTAGAAACCCATATTTCTGGGGTTCGTTACACCCCAGTGCTTCCTCTTCCTCACAGTGTCTCACAGGTGGCTTGCAGGGGGCAAGAATATCCTTCCCCTGTGCTAGGGTTCATTTCTATTTTCCTCACAAACATGACTTCACCTGATGCCAGGGATACTAGGGACGCCCCGCCCTGTGGTTTGGCGTCACGGTGCCCTGCTGTAGGCCCTCTGCCACACAGGGCTCCGTGAGCTGCGGTACTCGCAACTGCGAGGACAACTGAGTGGAGACAGGAAGCCAGATTTGGCCACAAACTGGGTAGTTAGAGCCCAGGTACGGTTATAAGAAATACTGCAATCCAAGGAAGGGCCATGGAAAAGGCTATGCGATTGCCTTTGTCATTTTTAAATAAAAAGGATATAATCAAAATAGAATTTATATAAAAAGGGAAGAGTCTGAGACCCTCAGCGTGGGATGAATGAAGAAGTCCCAAACCTTGCAAAGGCCAGTGGAGCTCGAAACCCTTGGGTGATCCGGCCTGCTTCTCCAGAGCTTCCTTCCTGAGGCATTACACCGGTTCTCCTCCTCACTTCCCTCCTGAAAGCCCAGCTTGAGCCACTACCCTCTCTTGACACAAAATCACCTCCCAGGAGCCTTCCATGAGAAGAGGAGGCCACCTCCGCTATGGCCCGCCCTGGCTGGCTACTCTGTACCTTTGGCCCTGTCTATCACACTTACACGCGCACATGTCTACGTGTACTAGGCAATTTCACTCTTCTAAGTGGATTAAATTCAAACCAAAGAAATGAGATGACTCAACCCTAAGGAGAAGTGGCCTCAGGTTCCGGCCAACTGGACGAGCGGGCTTGTGTGTCTACGATACAAAAGGCCACAGCTGGGAACAGGCGTCGGTCCTCAACAGGCACAGTGGAACAAGTTGATGGTTCTGCTTTCCCTCTGAAAATCTACTGAAGCAACAGCTATGCCATGGGCTCTGGACTCACCCCCCTCTCCGAAGTCAGACTGGACCCCAACTTGAGCTCAGGGAGGAGAGATGTCTTCACCAAGAGAGGCTGACTTTCCTCGCTGCTCTCAACGACATGGGAGCTGTGTTCCTTCACCCCTCAACCAAGACTGACTATGCACCTATCCTGTGCCAGGCACCGTGGGACTCTGGAGGTGAGCTATTGTCCCTGCACTGAAGGACACTTAAGTCTACGACACTCAGATCCCTGGTGTTCACTGCGCATGTCCCCGGACAACTCTGGCAAACCTCTAGCTTGTGCACGCCACTATTGGACACGGCGCCCCGTCAAGTACAGCAAGGCGGACTCTAACGCTCTAAGGGGTTGCTCCAGACCTAAAGGAATGAGGAGCAGGTAAGAGGGTTTCCCCAGCGCGGGCCAGGCAGAGTCCGCGTCTCAGCCCTCCGTACACCCAGCCTTCAGGTAACTGTGACTTTCCTTGTGTTTCCTATTGGGTGCCCACCTCCCACCCCTTCCAATAACTGTTTCCCGAACTCCATTAGGAGAACTCTGCCACCCACCCTCACAGGCCACTACAATGGGGAGGGGAAGGGCAGGCAGGACAGAACAGGCCACTGAGAGCAGATTTCCCTGCAGCAGGGACTGCTGGCTTAGGGACGGGCACTGGAGCCAGGTCCACCCAGCCAGCCTGACTCCTTCCCCAGCCAGGCCACAAGTGAGCGTCACTCCCGAAGGACGAGCCCTGCCTGAGTGTCTACTATGTCGGTCATGCATTAAAGGGCCAGTGACTCCATGGAGCACGCTGAGAGCCTGCTCCCACAGTCCGCCATGCTTGCAGAACTTCCCCCTCTCCACACTCTGTCCCTCCTATACAGACAGTTAAAAAACTCAAAGACATGGGACCAGCAGTTAGCGTAATGGCTATGTCACTGGACTCCCATGTAGTCGACCACAGTCTGAGTACCTGACCCGGTGGCTTAAACTCACGCCAGGTGTGTGTGCGTGCGTGCCCAAGATCCCAAAAAGAGAATGGAGGAGAAGGGATTGTGGTGTGGCCATCCCCCCAGGGGGTGATTTCTCGCATTCTGTCTGTCTGTCTGGCCAGCGCACAGGCCCAATAGCAAAAACCTCTCAAAAAAAAAAAAAAAAAAAAAAAAAAAGCTCAAAAAACAAGGGGCCACTAAATGTTGACGCAGCAGTAAATGAAACCCTCTGGGAGGCCCGAGACCTCCCTCGGCACACAGCGCACACGGGAGCCCACGACCTAGGGCTAGCTGGGGGTGGGTCACGGACGCAGGACCCTATTCAGGGTCTCCGTGTCTCCCTGTTCTCTCAGTCATGGGAAATAAATACAATTTATTTATCTTAAAAACTGTAAAGTTGGAAGAAAATGGTTATTACAGATTAAGAAATTCTCAGCATTAGCTTTGGAAACACATCATAAATGTTTTCCACTGTGGAAATATTAATTCGGTGAATGTTTCTCTGTAAAGATTACTGAATATTTGGCCAGCCTATAGCCTAGCAGTTAAATGAAGCTGGCTCTCACAAGGCTGACCGCAGCTCTAATCCCAGCCTTGGCAGCATGTGCCTAGGTACCCAAAATTTCAAGAGGATGGGGAAATGGAAGAGGAGGGATTGCTGCATGACCATGCCCCGTTAGGGAGTGCTTTCCCCCACATCCTGTCTCTCTAGCTCTCTCTGCTATGTGGTCTGGCAATTGACAAATAAAAGATTCTTTCTTTCTTTCCTTTTTTTTTTTTTTTTTTTTTGATATAGAGTACGTGCGCTCGCCAGACATACAGAGACAGAGAGACAGAAAGCCAGAAATCACTCCCCAGGGGGGATGGCCACACCGCAATCCCTTCTCCCCCATTCTCCTCTCGGGATCTTGGGCACGCATGCACACGCTACCGGTGTGAGTTTTAAGCCACCAGATCTGGGACATGAACTGCAGTCAACTACATGGAAGTCCAGTGACAGAGCCATTACGCTAACTGCTGGTCCCAGACAAATAAAAGATTCTTGAGGGGCCAGCAATTGGCATGGTGGCTAAGGTGCTGGATCCCCATATGGCTGACTGTGGTGGCTTGAAAATCACACTGGCACATGTGCATGTGTGCCCAATTCCTGAGAAGACAATGGAAGACGAGAGGAGAACGGAGGAGAAGGGACTGTGACACGGCCATCCCTCTTAGGGGGTGATTTCTCACTTTCCCTCTCACTGTCTCTGTCTCTCTCCAGCAAGTGCATGTGCCCTCTGGCAAAAACCTTTAAAAAAAAAAAAGGTTCCTGAATACATTGTATACCCAGAACACCAGGGAGCCCAGTCCAGCCTGAGAGCAAAGCACAGCTCCCGCAGGCACTGAGGTGCTCACCTGCACAGGCCGCTGCCTTGTGAGGGGTGAGTGAGCACGTGCTGGATTCACACGGGCAGCAGGGGCGGCCCACCTGGCCAGCTTTACCCACACGTGTGGCAGACCAGTGCTGATGCACAGTGGCTCCAAGTACTGGGACACCCTGACTTCTCCCAATTCATTCCTGCTCCTGAGCCTGACACCCCACAAAAAGACAGGCTTTCTTTCAACTTTAGGAACTGTGAGCACTTATAGCTTTCTTAAAAAAAAAACAAAAAAAAAAACAGGGCCAGGCAGTGACATAGTGGTTAAGACACTGGACGACACTGGACAGTTCAAGTCCCCAGACCTGGCAGCTTGCTTTCTTACTTTCTCTCTTTCTCTGGTGAGTGCATATGCCCTGTAGCAAAGTTTAAAAACATAATGATGATGATAAATAAAATTAAATAAATGATTCCTTAAAAATAAACATTTTTAATTATGATGATTTTTATTAGCTTTCTTAAAAGGCGAATGGCCCAAAAGTTAAAACACATTCAAATTCTGACACCTAGAGCGAACTGGTTGTCAGAGCCCTTTCGCCTGACAGAGAGGACACTTGGGTCCACCCTCCAAAAGAAAAGCAGGATGTGGAGGGGCAGCGGGATGGAGGTACAGCGTCAGGTGCATCCTCAGTTCAGCTAGTGAGACAGCCTGCCCACACTCTGGGGAGGCGAGAGGCCGCGGTGTCTACTGCGGTCAGGGCCCCTCCACTCCAGAAGGGCCCCCGAGGCTCGGGGCCGCTCATCCACGAGCCAGACCTGCCCCTGAAACACCAGCCCACCCTGCAGCCGCTCCTTTCTGCACACACTCCACGGACCCAGAAACGCCGAACGGGTTCTTGGTGAAAAGCAGCTCTGGCCCATACACTGGGCACTGGCCCTGACAACCTGGATTCGAATTCCACCACTTCTATTCTTTAAATGAGGAAGTTAAGGCACAAAGAGATCAAGTGACCTCCTTCAGGCTCAAGCGAGAAGGCACATGTGGAAGTGAGAAAGTCTCACAGTTCCAGGGGGTTTAGAGAGCTGCTGGATCCCACAATGTACACAGAGAAACTTCCCCAACATCCTGCTAACATTTTCCCCAAAATACTCCAAAGCACATAATGATGTGCAGGAGAGAGACAGCCTGGGCTCCGACGTCTCTCCCCCTCCACTGCCTCCTTCAGACTTCAGGTCTGAGCCTCTTCTACCCAGCAGTCTCCCTCGCAGAGAGGTGTGGCCGAGGGTCAGTTCCCGCCAACAAGAGGTAAGACTGAGGTTTCAGAGGCACTTTGGGAGGCGTGCTCCCCTCCCAGCCGGCATCTGAAGCGGGCTGCCCCTGTGGCCACCACCAGGGATGAGCCCTCGCCTCACCATGTGGATGGTAGGCATAAGCTCTGCCTGCCCACCCAGCCTCAGGATAGGAAAGAGAAATACATACCTATCTTGACTAAGCCTCCTTCATTCACTTTTTCCTGTTCTATGCAGACAAATCTAATCCCAACCATTTTAACCTTTGCCCACATACACCCAACCCAAGGGCACAGCGCATTAGCATCCTGGAATGCTGCGAATGGGGATAAGGAAGGAGACAGTTTAGACTTAGGTTCATTAACAGTGCTACTCTTCCAGAAAGACGTCTTTAAATAAAGCACTTTTCACGTTTACCCGAGGCTCTCAGCTAGGGTGAGTACTTTCTCTTAAGACCTTTTAAGCATAGTAAGACTCATTATGTTGTAGCTATTTCACAAAATAGTTTCTCCCTAATAAAAATGATAATCCTAAGAAAAACCTAACCAATCCTGTTTCTATACCTGCCCTGAGTAGCAAGCTCAAACAGCTTTAATATTCCAAATTCTTACTCGCTGACCCAATGTTTAATACTTGCGTATTCAGGGCAGACAGATCTAGATCATGAGGTAAAAACAGTCCCTGACTTTATTCATTATAGTTAGTCCATAAGGTTAGGTACGGTCTCAGCCACGGGATGCCAGCTGACAAACACTAGAACCAGGAACAGGGTGCAAGGCAGGGACGGTGGGCATGGAACACTGGTCAGATCCTGCGGTGTCCACTTCTAAGGAGCGACACTGCAGTTGCTGCGCCAGGATCTGGTCTCTCGTCCAGTCCCCTGAAAGGAGTCACAGCCGCCAGCGGTCAGAATCCTCCTGCTATCCAGAGAGTTGAGGCTATGCTAGGGGACGAACCTGCCACACCAGGCACGGTGGCCCAGCACCCTGACCATGTTAGATCCGGAAGCAAAAGGCTAGTGTTGGACCCCAGGAGATCAGCTTTAAAACCCAGACGCTCCTTGCCACCATGTTGGTACGAGGGGCATTTCCAGGAATACCACTGGTACTGAACCATCTTTTCTTTTTTCTTTCTTCCTTTTCTTTCTTTCTTGTTTTTGTTTTTGATTTTGTAGTGTACTCTCTCTGGAGAGAGTACCACAACCCCTCCTCTTCCATCCCCTCTGAGAATTTTGGGCACGTGTGCCCGTGCCTGGAGTGTTTTCAAGACGTTGGATCTGGGACTCAAACCTTGGACTGCCCATTTGGGGTCTAGCTGCCTTAACCTCCAGGCCACCTGCTGGCTCTTGAAGCATGTTTTCCCTTTGAGCCAATCAACCCCAGCCCCTACAAAAGGCCCTTACTACTTCGCAGCCCATAAATTGGCGTTTCTTCTCTCTCTGGCCAAAGAAGCTAATATCTAGCTTGATAAAAATATTTGTCTAATTAAGAAATGATTAAATCATTAAGTTGACTCTAAATGCAATGATCTTCCTTCCTCCAGTGGAGTTACTCAAAATACTACACAGTTCAAAGGCACCTATAAAGATAATCACAAGGTCTCAGGGCAAATCTGCGTTTAAATGATATAACATTTGCAAGACTATTTGCATCATCAAGACAGACTCCTGTTCTCAGGGGCTCCACAGCGTCTCAAGAGAAAGGCATACCATAAAGAGGATAAAAGCTTTTAGTGATGGTGGCACCCCTGAAACGTGTTCAGAGCTTCATAAGGACTCTTCTTAAAGTCCTCAGATATTTCCTTTTTAATTAGTTTATGCTTTGGCAACTTTAAATCCATCTATCCTTTTACAACAGGTCAGGCAGGGCTAATAGGAAATAAAAATCTAAAAAAAAAAAAAAAAATAGTAAAAGCAAGTCATGGAGAAAGAGGAAGAGGGAGAAGTCAGAGAAGGATGTCAAACTGTCAGAAAGAAAACTAGTCCAGACCTGAACCAGAAGACAAGTGTGCACAAATTCTCAGGGGCAAGTAGGGTGGAGTGACGTGGTTTCCATCAGAGTGATGTGGTTTCCATCAGTCCATGGGAAATGACAAGGATTTGGACTTCCATAAAAACCCGGATACACAGAGGTATGGGGAGGGGCCTTGGAGGCGGCCAGGACGAGTCTGGTTTGTGTGATACACGCTAGCTTCATTCTCCTCTGACATATCTTGGGCACTCCATGGTCTTTGACACTAAGTAGTTTCTTCTACTCTGCAAAGCTACTGCTGAATCACTACAGAGGGGAGAGAAAGCTAGAGTAGAGAGGCAGGGATTTCCAAGGCAACAGGACTAAAGAAGTACTTCCCCAAATAGATACTATGTGTGCGTATCTCCAAACACCAACTAAATCAAAAAGGAAGAACTCTTCACCCCAGACACCTGCTCTCCCGCACTACTCCACCATTCTGCTACCAGAGAGGATGTCAAACAGGAGAACCATGAAGGGAATCACCTTCACAAGACAAATGAGGAAGGAGGGTGGAACTCAGGCATGGCTTCTCCAAAGTCACCAGCAACTCGGGGCAAAATCCAAATGAAGCCACTAGTCCTTCCTTTCTACATGAGATGGGCACGGTCTACCTGAGAGGTGCCTCCCCAAAATGTCAGTCCATTCACCCACCTCTCTCTTCTCTTCCAAACCAGAGGAATCACAATGTATGGAAGATTCTGGGATACTCTGACATTTCTTGGAACATAACCTCATCCTAATTGGGCTCCATCAATCATACTACTTGGTCACTGTTTGATTACCACCCAATCATAAAATGTGCTCATTTAACATTCATAGAGGCACAGCACAAAGTGATGAATAAGAAATGTGGGGCCAGCTGGTGGCAGGGTGGTTAAGGGGGCTGGAACTCACATGACCAACTGTGTGGTTTGAGTCCAGGACCCAGCTGCTTGAAAAACATGCTGGGTACATGTGCATGCCCAAAACCCCAAGAGAAAATGGAGAAGGGATTGCAGCATAGCCAGCTGAGGGGTGCTTTTTCACTTTCCCTCTTTCTTTTTTTCTGTCTCTCTCTCTGGAAAATGCACGAGCCCTACACCAAAAAGAAAAGAGAGAGAAATGTGAAAATACTCAACATCACATTGCACAAAATCACAGATGTTTATGTGCTTTAAAAAAGTGCCAGTAGAAGACTTAGCTGGGTCAGTGACACTTGATTAAAATTAGAGTCCAGGCCCCTCCCAATTCCTTCTTCCATCCCTGCCCACACCCTTCTCCTCTGACCTTTCCTGGCTGTTCCCTGCCTCTCAGCGTCTCTCCTGCACCATTGCCCTGAGGGGTGCACCAAACAGGAGTCAGGGATGGGATGTACACTCACCCTGAGGGGCACACGGTCACCAAGACTGTGCAGTTGAGCAGGAGCCATCTGGTCCCCAGGTGCGCTGGTCCAGTCACTGCAGTTTACAGGTCTCTCCACCTCTGTTATTATTCCCCACAACCCCCTGTGAGCCAGGCACCGAGCCCATTTTATAGATGAGGAAACTGACTTTGATTCTCATCCAGCACTTTTTTATTTTTTTATTTTTTGGAGAGGTTTTTCTCTATAGGGCGCGTGCGCTCACCAGACAGAGACATAGAGACAGAAAGCGAGAAATCACCCCCCAGGGGAGATGGTCACGCCACAATCCCTTCTCCTCCATTCTCCTCTCGGGATCTTGGGCATGCACGCACAAGCGCCCAGCGTGAGTTTTAAGCCACCGGGTCCAGGATGCGAACCGCGGTCGACTACGTGGGAGTCCAGCGACATAGCCATTATGCTAACTGCTGGTTCCCACATCCAGCACTTTTTTCCCTATAATCTAACTTACCTCCTACCCCCCCCCCAAAAAAAAAACAGATACAGACATGCCAAAGGATTACTACATACAAGGGGACTTCCAAAAGCCCATGAAAATGTTTATCGTAAAAAACAAAAACAAACTATGAATGGATTTTAAAAACTTTTACACTAAAATAAACTCACTGTTTAGTTCTATTTTCCCATAATTTCTTTCAAAAAAAATTTTTTTGAGAGAGATTTTTGCTATAGGCACGTGTGCTCGCCAGAGAGACAGAGAGACAGAAAGCAAGAAATCATCACTGGGGGATGGTCGTGCCGCAATCTCTTCTCCTCCATTCTCCTGTCAGGATTTTGGACACGGATGCCCATGCACCTGGCAGGGCCGGGACTTGAACTGCAGTCAAGTACATGAGAGTCCAGTGACGTAACCATTATGCTGTCTGCTGGTCCCTGCTTTTCCACAAATTTTTCGAAGTCCTCTCTATGGTTTGTCATACAAAGCAAATCAACATTGGATGTGTGACACACCTGACCCTTGGCCAGCCACGGTGACTTGGGAGCACTCTTACCATTGCTATGACATGACATAAAGCATTCCAGGTGAGACCCACAGGCCGTGGTGGTTTCAGAGGGCCAGCCTTAAAGAAAGGGGATCCCTCTTTTTCTCTGTAGTTACACAGACTGATCCACCCTGTGAGGCAGAGGCCCCACCAGGCATCCAGCAGTAGGTTTCACACCTCTGACAAGTCCACCCGCTCCCTGCACTGTCTCCCCGCTCACTCAGACTGGTTATGTTAAGCACCCCCAAGTTCATCGGGAAGATCTGGCAGACAGCCAGACAACACCCAGAGTGAGACCAGAAGATTAAGAACTTTCTGCCTGTTGTCCCTGGTACCAGATCTATTCCCACCAGTCCAATACTGCTCAAAGGCCTTTCTCGCTTTCAATCAGAGGGTCTCGATTTACTGAGCACAGCCCTGGTTCTGATGAAAGCCACAGGTCCTGAACCCAGGGAAAGACCCCATGCACCCATGCATCCGCACGCAGGCCCCTCCTCCCTACCAACAGGCACTCAACCTTAGGGTTGATACATCTTTACCAAACCACAGTAAGAAACATTCATGGGACCAGCAGTTGGTGTAATGGCTATGTCACTGGACTCCCATGTAGTCGACTGTGGTTTGAGTCCTGGACTCGGTGGCTTAAACTCACACCGGGCACGTGTGTATGCATGCTCAAGATCTCGAGAGCAAAATGGAGGAGAAGGGGTTGCGGCATCTCTCTGTCTCTCTCTGGCTTTCTGGCGAGTGCACATGCCCTATAGCAAAAAAAAAAAAAAGAAAAGAAAAGAAGAAAAAAAGAAAAAAAGAAAAGAAACATTCACACTACAACTCAAAACGCACCACAAGCAAACAACTAGGCGGTTTACCCAAAGGTGCTTATCTTCCTATAAGAAATGCACTTAGATATTTGCTATTTTAGTTCAAAAAATCTTGTTTTTAATGCTGGTCACAACCTGAGATTGAGTTCATGACCAACTGCCATAGGAGAAGCACTGCCGTGGACCTTGTCCAGCCCACCTTCTCCCAAGGGAGCTCTTTGCTCCTTGGTCATCAGGCTAATGTATTCAGCACTCCGTGTCAGACTGTGCCTAACATTATTTGTACGGATTAAAATGAACCTTTAAAGCCTTCAAAAGGTAGGAAAATCTAGAAATACGCCAACTCACTTGTTTCGGGAAAAATTTGGAACAGTGTGCTATTCTGACTGCACAAATGACACTGTGCATGTGGCTATTTTACTTCACCTAAACACATAGTTGGTGTCGAACTTGCAAAAAAGAGGATATGAAGCAGGTCGTACCAGGCAAAGTCGGAGAGAGCGGCAAACCACTGCTAAAAGCAGTCACTTAGGCTGACTCCAAGCCAAATCCCTAAACGTTTCTCCGGCCCCTACAAACTGAACTGTGTTCCTTTCTAACTAAGCAAGGAGGGGCAGAGTTTGCACACCCTGCAAACTCAGAGTGCGAGTCACAGGAGCCAGTGCAGATCCTCGACTCCCACCCAAAGAACTCCGCTGTGCTGGGCCAGAGACAGAACCTGACACTGTTGTCATCAATGCCACCTTCTTCAGACAGTCTACAAGGGCCTGGGACACACTCAGAGCAACATAGCGGCCACAGGCATGGGGACCCGGAAACTTAGTGGGCAGTAAGCTGAGGCGAGGGAAGACGGACACCGAGCTGCCCACGGGTCCTTAAACACTCGCCGGGCTGCTTGGTTCACACTGTGGGCTGACCTCCAGGCACCCACTCTCTCTTCTTCCTACGATCCTCTCTGGGCTTCAGGAGAGGCCAGCCCCATCTCCAGCTGGGGATGCAAGCATCCCTGCTGAAACTAAGCGCAGGCCCCAACTTCACCTGCCATCAGGGTCACCTGGAGAGCTTGTTACACACACAGATTTCTGGGCCCCACCCCAGAGTTTCCCAGAGTAGGGTGAGCGAGGCCTGAGAATCAGCCTACCAAGTCCTTGGGTGACACTGGTGCTGCTGGTATGGGGACCACACTTGGAAAAACTCTAGCCTAAGCCAAGTAGCACACAGAGCCCTGTGTGACTGGTCTAGGGGAGGCCGCCTGACCCTCTGCTCTTCCAGACACAGGGAAGGACTGATGGACACTCTGGCTGGGGACCCAGCTGGTCTGTCTCCTTTCCTGCTCCTGCTGGCCAGGAACAAGGCGGTCTCACTGACACCAAGAACC
Organism: Tupaia tana; assembly: GCA_026018925.1. Classification (NCBI taxonomy): domain Eukaryota; kingdom Metazoa; phylum Chordata; class Mammalia; order Scandentia; family Tupaiidae; genus Tupaia; species Tupaia tana. The sequence continues at coordinate 141,202,124 of JAKSZU010000003.1, forward strand.
ATCTCATCATCACGAGGATCTGACCTACGATGAAAGCAGCAGTGACGGTGGACAGAGAAGAGTCTAGGTCCTCGATGAAGCTGATACACTGCTGACAGGTCCAGGCTCCAGTTCTCCGACAACACACGTCACTGTGGACTTGGCAGCTGAGAGCATTCCCACTCACACACCCCAGCACCCAAGGAGACCCTTCAACCCGGCATCCCTGCTCCCTAACAGGACCCTGTGCCCTAGAAACACCCATCTACCTAAATACACTTCCTTCACCTCTCCAGAATTTATACGCGTAGGTAGTCCTTCTCGAAAATTCAGATTAATGAGTTAGAGAGCAACCATTTAAAAATGGAAGCAGGGGCCAGCCAGTGGAGTGGTGGTGAAGGCAACTGGATCCCACATGGCCTGCCTCGCAGTTTGAGTTCCGGACCCAGCAGCTTGGAAAGCACGCCAAGCCCAAGTGTGTGTGTGTGTTCCCAAAATCCTGAGAGGAGAATGGAGAAGGGACTGTGGTGTGGCCAGCCCCCAAGGGGGGTGGGGGAGTGATTACTCTGTCTCTGTCTCTCTTTGGCAAGCACATGTTCCCTATAACAAAACTAGAAATAAAAGTAAATAAATAAAAACACAAACAACACAGGAGAGGGGAAGAAGTTTTTCCACATTCCGGAGTAAATTACTTCTATCAGCCAGCTTCTGTAACAGCAGCGGATACTAGCTGAGGGCTAGAGGGGGCGGAAGGGGCAGGACAAAGGCAGGGAACTTCGGAAGGCCTCAAATCCTACCTAGACAGTGCAACAACAGGGGCACTGCGGGAGCCTGAGGTCAGGACAATTACCAGGGGTTGAGAAAAAGGGCTCTTCAAGAGCCCAAGGGGAGGAGCTGGGAGGGGGTGAAGCTTTCCTCTTCAGAGGTCCCCAAGTTCCTCTGTCCTCCCAACCCAGTTCCTGACAATGGACACCTCATCTTTATCACCACAGCATAGCCACCCCTCCAACTCCCCGTCACACACATTTAACTTCCTGCTTCTGAGGCCCTCAGCGGGCCACCTCACTGGACAGACTCCATATTAAGAGGCCTGGGGACCAGCAGTTGGCGTTAATGGCTATGTCACTGGACTTCCATGTAGTCGACCACGGTTCGAGTCCTAGACCCAGGGGTTTAAACTCACGCCGGGCATATGTGCATGCGTGCCCAGGATCCCGAGAGGAAAATGGAGGAGAAGGGTTTGTGTCATCCCCCTTGGGAGGTGATTTCTCACTTTCTATCTCTCTGTCTCTCTCTGTCTTTCTGGCACACGCACGCGCCCTATAGCAAAAACCTCTCAAAAAAAATAAATAAAATAAAAAAGAGGCCTATAGTGTCCACCTGCCCAGGTCAGGGCTGCGGGCAAGCGCTGTGACGGAGTATGAAGAAGGTGTGAGCAGAGACTACAGGAGACAGGTGCGCGGCTTCCCAATCCCCAGGCAGGTTATGACAAACAGGACAGTTCAGAGATTAAACTAGAGAAAAGGCGGATCTAGAATAATTCCAAGTTCAACTCCTACTGAACAAGCTGCAGACATGAGCTCACCCTAACGGCTCACGTGCCTGCGGTTCCTAGGCACCAGGCGCCAGTCCAAGCCCTAGATGTGTACCAGCTCATTTAATCCCTTAACAAGTGTCGGGCTGCTGCTACCATCAACCCAGCTTTGCAGACGAAAGCTGGCCCAGAAAGATTAAGCCACTGGCCCCAAGTCACACAGCTCGTTAGAGATCACAGGAAGTACAGCTCCGGCATCCTCAATGGTTCCAGGAATGAAGTAAGTGGTTCTGAAAGCTGTGCATGCTCAGCAAACAGGCCGGAGTAAAGGAAGTCTCAGATCTATAAAGCAAAATACTGAAAATGCTAAGGGCTGGTATTGGAGAAGCTAGGTAATTAATTTTCAGCTCTAGACGGATATATAAAGTAAAACATTTCCTTTTAAATCCTGTGAAGGAGATTATTAATAGAAATGTCACTAGACGCAGACAGACCTGGGTTTGAATCCCAGTGCTGCCTCTCACCTACCCTAAGGTGGGTGCCCAACCTCCCCACCTCAGCTCCCTCCTCAATAACTCAGCTTAGCTCCTGACGGGACCTTGGGTGGGGTGACTAGGGACACCTGGCCTGGGCCTGGCAAGCAGGGAAAACTCAGGAAAGGTTAGGTTTGTCCTCCTTTAGGATATAAAATGCATCACACTTAAAGATTTCTAAGGCTTCCAAAAATAAAGTCTAGGGACAGCTGGTTGGTATGGTGGTTAAAGGCAGCTGGGTCACATATGGCCAACTGAGGGGTTCTAGTCCTGGACCCGGTGGATTGAAAAATACACTGGGTGGGACCAGCAGTTGGGGTAATGGCATGCATGCGTGCCCAAGATTCCAAGAGGAGAATGGAGGAGAGGGATTATGGTGTGGCCATCCCCCTGGGGGGTGATTTCTTGCCTTCTGTCTCTCTGTCTCTCTCTGTCTTTCTGGTGAGCGCACCTATAGCAAAACATCTCAAAAAAAAAAAAAAAAAAAAGATAAGAAAAGAAAAATACACTGGGCATGTGTGTGCGCATGCCCAAAATTCCTATAGGATAATGTATGAGAAGGGATTGCAACATGGTCATCCCCCTGGGGATGCTTTCTCACTTCCTCTCTCTAGTGAGCATATATACACGCTATAGCAAGTTAAAATAAACAAACAAAAATAAAATAAAATAAAATAAAAATAAAAAAGAATAAAGTCCAGAGCAACTGCCACAATCCAGTAAAAGGAAAATAATCTAGTAAGAAAAAACGAGGTGCCAGTTGGCGGCACAGTGGTTAAGGTGGCTGGACCCCACACAGGCCAACCACAGTCTGCATTTCGGACCTGATGGCTTGAAAAACATGCCAGACACACATGTGGGCCCAAAATCCTGAGAGGAGAATGGAGAAGGGACTGTGGTGTGGCCATTCTTCCTGGGGGAATGTTGTGTCGCTTTCCCTCTGTCTCTTTCCAGTTAGCACATGCACTCTATACACATTAAAAAAAAAAGAAAGAAAGAAAGAAAGAAAATGGGGTAAAGGGAATAAGTAGGTAATTCAGAGAGCATGGAAAGGTTTTCAGTATTTTCAGCTGGGTGCATGCACATGCACGCCCAAAATGTCAAGGAGAGAATGGAGAAGGGACAGCTGTGTGGCCATCCCCGCTGGAGGGGGATTTCTCACTTTCCCTCTCACTGTCTCTCTCTTTCAAGTGCACACCCTACCTTAAAAAAAAAAAAATGGTGGCTCGATCCCACATTTCCTGTACCCAGTGGCTTGAAAAACACACTAGGTTCATGTGCACATGTGCCCAAAATCCCAAATGGAGGGAGGAATACAGGGGCAGGGACTGCAGTGAAACCACCCAACATGGGGGCTGGGGGCTGCTTTCTCACTTTTCCTCTCTATCTCCATTTCTCTCTTGTGAGTACACACCCACTCTGGCAAAATAAAAAAATTTAAAAAAGAAATAGAGACAAAGAAAAGCTCCTATTTTTAGTACAATCCCAACTAGTAAGTATAGAGAAAATATGGAATTTAAATAACACCATCTGTCAAGCACCTGTAAGTAGGTCCAGGTAAGAAGCACCAGCGGAGTCTTAACTAACAGGTAACAGTATGAAGATAACACTGTATTTACAAAGTGTCAAATTTTACTCCAACCAGATAAGGCACATACTGATCACTGGGCAGGGAAGGGTGCGGAAGGAAATGTTAACTTTTCAATGAGGAAGACACGCCTCAAGAGTGAGCTAGGCGGGATCCTGGGTACACACTCCAGGACCTCCCTGGGCACGTGTGCCCATGATCTGGACGGGCTAAGACTGAGGGTAGGTGGTGGCATGGGAACCCTGTTTGAGGATCTCTCTCTCTCTCTTTCTCGGAAGAAATACATAAATACCATTAAATAAATAAGTTAACAGGGCCAGTGAGTGGTACCATCAACAGCATGTGCCTCCCGACGGGAAAGGCGAAGAACACTGCAGCCTCAACCCAGTGCTCCCCCTGCCAGAGAGTATAACCGGAGCCTAATCAAGACCAAGCCAGATTAAGGGACAGTATCTTTACGCTAACTGCTGGTTCCCTCTCTCTGCTTTTTTGTGAGCACACACGCCCTGTAGCAAAAACCTCTCCCCACCCCCCCCAAAAAAAAAATCTCTCTACAAAAAAAAAGTCAGGAAATTAATGTTAATATAATGTTCTTATTTAATGTGTGGGTCTTACTCAGATCTTGCAAGTTACCCCAGTAATAATGTATTTTAGAGTAGAAGAAAATCCAAGATTCTTTGTTGCATTAAGTTTTTGTGTCTCTATTGTCTCCTTTAATCTGGAACAGCTCTCCAGTCTGTCTTTGTATTTGTCCATGCTGACATAGTTGAAGGCTACTTTTTTTTTTTTTTTTTTAAGAAGTTTTGGCTATAGGGCGTGTGCGCTTGCCAGACAGAGAGAGAGAGACAGAAAGCGAGAAATCACCGCCTGGGGCCGCAATCCCTTCTCCATTCTCCTCTCGGGATCTTGGGCACACACGCACACGCGCTGGCGTGTTTAAGCCACTGGGTCCAGGACGCGAACCATGGTCGACTACGTGGGAGTCCAGCAACATAGCCATTACGCTAACTGCTAGTCCCCAATTGAAGACTACTACAATCATCCCCCGGGGGGATGGCCACACCGCAATCCCTTCTCCTCCATTCTTCTCTCAGGATCTTGGGCACGCACGCACGCGCACACACACATGCCCAGCCTGAGTTTAAGCCACTGGGTCCAGGACAAACCACGGTCGACTACATGAGAGTCCAGCAACATAGCCATTACGCTAACTGCTGGTCCCGAGAGATTTTTATTATAAGGCACATGCGCTCACCAGAGAGACTGAGAGACAGAGAAAATGAGAAATCACCCCCTGGGGGGATGGCGATGCCGCAATCTCTCTCCTCCATTCTCCTCTGGGGATTTTGGGCCTGCACGCACACACACCCAATGTGAGTTTTAAGCCGCTGGGTCCAGGACTCGAACTGTGGTCGACTATGTGGGAGTCCAGCAAAGTAACCATTATGCCAACTGCTGGTCCCAATTTAGTGACTGTTAATATTTGTACTGTTGTCATGAAAGGGAATGCCATTGTTTTTAGGTGAAGAATTTAGCGATAACGGCATCAAGTCTGCAACTTATTATTAAAATACTTCATTAAAAAGTAATCACCTATGGGAACCAACAGTTAACATAATGGCTATGTCGCTGGACTCCCACGTAGTCGGCCACGGTTCACGTCCTGGACCCAGTGGCTTAAAACTCACACCAGGCGCGTGTGCGTGCGTGCCCAAGATCCCGAGAGGAGAATGGAGGAGAAAGGATTGCGGCGTGACCATCCCCCCTGGGGGTGATTTCTCGCTTTCTGTCTCTCTGTCTCTCTCTGTCTGTCTGGCGAGCGCATGCGCCCTATAGTGAAAACCTCTCCAAAAAAAAAAAAGTAATCACCTACAGATAAATATGAGAGAAAGATAAAGCAATACAGCAAAATGTCAACATTGGGAGAATCTAGGTAAGAGGAATCAGAGAATTCTTTGCATTTTTAAAAGAATCATTCATTTCATTTATTATCATTTTTAAATTTTCTATAGGACATGTGTGCTCACCAGAGAAAGAGAGAGACAGAGAGACAGAGAGAGAAAGTGAGAAGGCAAGCTGCCAGGTCCAAGATTCAAACCACGCTCAGCCATGTGGGAGTCCAGTGCCTTAACCACCCTGCCACCTGCTGGCCCCTCTTTGAATTATTCTTTCAATTTTTCTGTGAGTCTGAAATCATACAAAATAAAAACAAAAACAAAGAGAGCAAGGTGCGCATATGCATAGATATGTAGGTAAACTTCTGGGAATTAGGTCCATGATAGTGTTTTCCCCTACAAGCACAGAGGGCTAAACTGAAACGAGCCTTCACAGTAATATCGGTCTCCACAGACATGCCCTCCTCAGAGAGCTTCTGTTTCAGGACACTGAAAAAAGCCGTTTCGAAGGCTCTCTCAGGGCCAGCTCACCGACCAAGTTCTTCAAAAGCGGCACCAACATACCCGAGCCTTCTTTACTGCAGATGGATGCTATTTTTCCCTTAGCAAAAGTCAAAGCCTCCTGACAACATGAGTAGTTGATGTGATGGGAACTTTTCTGAAATATGCAAGCTAAAAGAAAAAAGAGTTCTTCATTGGGGGGGAAAAAAAAAAAAAAAAAAAAAAAAAAGATAGCCATGGCCTTACTGAATGAATGTTAAGCCCTGAAGTGGGGGTCAGGGGTTAACTGGTCCCATATAACCCTTTGGTCTGTTCCAGAGATGCTGGCTGAGAACCAGGTAGGCAGGTGGCTAAGGGCCTTGCAAGGTCAGTCCTCTGTCATATACATCCCATTTCTCTAGTGCACTAGCGCTTACAAAAAGCACTCATATATATGTCATCCTTTCTTTAAAATGATATAAAAGAAAAAAACCCTTAATATTGCTTTTAACAACAATATTACAAGATATCTAGCTTCTGAAACAATGGGATCAACTATAAGCCTGCCTTTGGCTCCCAGTCTGGAAGAGAGAGAGGACTTATCTGAGTAGATAAACACTCTTGAGACAAGGATGCCCAATGAAGAGAAGATGGATGTAAATTACGACTAAGTCTACTGCAGAAATAAAATCTCCCTTCCCTTTGAATTTGGCCGGTCTCCATTCCTTTAAGCCGTCTTCCAGACAATTCCCCCGCCCCCAGTAACTGACTTGTTGCTACAAAGGCATGTTTACAACACGCCACAGGCAACGTGGCCTCGTGAGGATGCATCTGGCCCATGCCACACCACCCTGGGCAGGAGCAGGGTCTCCTCACCACCCCTCCAACAGCACAGCTTCACTGACTCTCACACAGGCACCATCATTCATCCTTCTAAGAAACCAAGGCATTCCTCTGCCAGGAATAAACATTTCAGCCAAGAGCCCCCATGGCAAAGGCCGAATAGAGCCTAGCTCCAAATACAAGATTCCTGTTAAAGAAATTCTATTTTCAACCAAAGAAGAATTAGACTCAGTCCTAGGCTACCTTGTAGCTATTCTAGCAATATGTGCACTGACCAATGCCAACAGTGTCTAGAGTCCAAAACAAACTCCACGAAGGCGATGACAACACCCAGAACCACCATCAGCAAGTAGCAGCACGGGACTGACTTCGAGGTCAAGCTGCTCTGTCCCCCACCCCACCAGCTTCCCCACCGTCCTCCATGAGCCAGGCAGAATGTCACTGCAACACCCACACGCCACCCCACCCCCACGCCCCTAGATTAGATGCCCTGAGGGGCAGGTGACAAATCAAATTCTCTGGGGCGTCCTCCCATCACAAAATGCATCCAGTACCAAAGCAAAAGACAAGAAGCTGGGATTTCTAGCCACCTATACTTCTTCTCCAGTGGAATATTTCCATGGTCTGTCATTACGGATGGACTCGGGCAGGAGGAACATATCATTATGTAATGTCAGAGGGCAGGCGACAAGGGAAAGGGATGCCCGCCCATCAACACTCCCTTCCTTCTCCCACAGAGACATAAATTTACCTTTGACATTTTGAGTGTCTCGGTCCTCTGTGGCCTACACGTTCATGACTGGCTTTTCCAGAGATGGCCACAGATCCCTGCAAATTGCTCAGGCCTCAATGAACTCACTAGTAAGGCCAGAGAGAAATAAAATATAAAAAGCAAAGACGCGAGAAACGTTGGGGGGCTACCGGTCGCCAGAAAAGGGAAGAAGACTTGAGAGGATGGAGACCTGATTTCTTGCACTCGGATGCATGTTTATTTTTGCCCGGATCTGTTTACACCCGAAACACTGCGAGGCCTTCGGCGTCGGGAGTCATTAGAACCAGCCCCTGAGACGCACCAGGCAGGCGCCGCGACCTGGGCTGGGGCGCGAGCCCTGCATCCCGCGGCTCCCGGCCACCGCCGCCCGCACCCGCCCTGGCCGGCTGCGCCCTCGTCCTCCAGGGGTCGGCTCGGATGGTTCTCACCAAACGCCACAGCAAGTTGAACCGCTAGGCTGTGCGATTTCCATGACAACCGCAGCCGCCGAGCCAGTCCGGCGCAGCGGGTACCGGGATGCGTCCTCTGCGCTTGCGTCCACACCGGTCCCAGGTCCCGGCAGCCAGGCGCAGCCCTCGGCCCACCTACCTGGCGCGCCCCGGCCCGCGGCGCCCGGCGCCAGCTGTCCCGCCGTCCTGCGTCCGCCCGGCAGCGCTCCCGAGCCCCTCAGCTGCAGCGTCGCCACCTGGTCGCGAAGTCGCGGGCTGCGGGCCTGGCCGCGAAGTCGCGGGCTGCGGGCCTGGCCTCAGGTGCTGATCTTCCTGCGTCGGCCCGCGGCGCCGGTCCCGGCCGCGAACCCGTCGCCCGCTCCGCAGCCCAAACCCCGCCGCCGCCTCTGCCGCCGCCGCTCCAGACGCCACACGCAGCCCCGCCCCGGCCCCGCCCCGGCCCCGCCCCCTGGCCGCGCATGCGCGCACGCCCCTCGCGGGCTCCGCCCCTCAGGCCGAGCAGGTGGTCCCGGCGGCCGCGCCGTCCCTCCAGTTCCACCTCAGCTGTGAACGCAGTGCCTGCAGACGGTCCTTGAACTTCTACGTAATGAGGGCATATTCACGTCAAGGAAACGTTACCGAAGAACAAGGTCCAGAGCGGAGCCTCGACGTAGTGACACGTTAAGGCCCTTTGCCCAAGGGGAGAGTGCGTTTCCGATACACAGATATTCTCCCGCCCTTGGAGACGGTTAGGAAATGGGACATTCAAGCCAGAATGAAGCAAAAGTTAAAAGCACAATACTTTGGGACCGGCAGTTAGCGTAATGGCTATATCGCTGGACTCCTATATAGTCGACTGCGGTTCAAGTCCTGGACACGGCGGCTTAAACTCACGCCGGGCGCCTGTGCGTGTGTGCCCAAGATCCTGAGAGGAGAATGGAGGAGAAGGGATTGCGGCGTGGCCATCCCCCCTGGGGGGTGATTTCCTGCTTTCTATCTCTCTGTCTCTCTCTGTCTGTCTGGCGAGCACACGCGCCCTATAGCGAAAACCTCTCCCCCCAAAAAAAAAGTTAAAAGCACAATACTTTAAAAATACGGATTTAGAAAAGAAGAAACTACCAACATCTGAGTTTACAAAGGGACTTCCAAAAATTCGTGGGAAGGGGGAAATACCAGTTTATTTTGATGCAAAAGAAAGTTTTTAACCCACGCGGTTTCTTTTCCATAAATCCATTTCCCAAGAACATTTTGAATACTTACTCCCCACATACACATACCCTTCTAGACCTGTTCTGTGGTGTATGTGCAGAAATAAGCATTTGTAGACTCCCAAAAATAACAGTTTCTTATACTTCTCCCTAAAATGTGTTATTCCATAGGGAGAAAAAAAAGTAGAAGTTTTGAAAGAAATTGTTCACTTCAATATGGCCTTAAACCTAAAATTAAGACTTGACATTTATGGCATAATGGTTACCTCACTGGGCTCCCATGTAGTCAACAGCGGTTTGAGTCCCAGACTAGGTGTCTTAAAACACATCAGGAGCTTTGTTTCTCTGTGTCTCTCTCTCTCTCTGGCAAGTGGACACACCCTATAGCAAAAATCTCTCCAAATTAAAAAAAAAAAAAAAAAAATTTTATTGGGCCAGCAAGTGGCATAATGGTTACCTCACTAGGTTCCCAGGTAGTAGACCTTGGTTTGAATCTTGGACCCAGTGGCTTAAAACTCACACCTGGCACATGTGGGTGCATGCCCGAGATCCCAGAAGGAGAATGGAGAAGGGACGTGGTGTGGCCATCCCCCCTGGGGGGTGATTTCTCACTTCCTGTCTCTCTCTGGTGAACATATATGCCCTGTAGCAAAAATCTCTCTTAAAAAAAATATTAAGTTCTTAAATGAGGAAAATAACCAGGATACTTCTCAGAGTTCATATCCCTCAGGTACAAAGTAAATCTTTATAATTTGCTCTAAAAGAAAACATATTAACTGGTTACAAATAAAAATTAAACATGAATTCTGAATGTATTTAGAATTTGATCCTACTCATATCACCAAAAACCAAATAGAGACAATAATCTGGAGTAAAAATAAATACAAAACTAGTTTTTAATCTTTATTTTCTGACTTTCTCTTCTAAAAAGTGCTTTATTGATACAACATCTTTTATTATTTTTCCCATAAATGAAAAGAGATTATTGACATAATATTATCCCAATAACAAATTAAAGCCAAGAAAATCAGATGTCGAAAGGCAAAATTATTTTTGTATTTATTTTCTAAAATAATGGGACTGGGCCAGCAGGTGGCACGTTAAGGCACTGGCCTCCCACAGGGTCAACCACGATTCGAGTTGCAGACCTGGCCACTTAAAAATCACACCTGGCACATGTGCACGTGTGCCCAAAATCCTAAGAGGAGAATGGAGGAGAAGGGATGAAGCATGGCCATCCTCCCTGCAGGATGCTATCTCACATTCCCTCTCTCTGTCTCTCTCCAGTGAGTGCATAGGCCCTATGGCAAAAAACTAAAAACAAACAAAAAACATGAGTGGAAAACCTATATGCTTCGTGAGCCTGAGACCACACTGGTTTACATTTCTCTTCCCAGAGAAATTGTTAACAGGGCTCCCTTTCATTCTCAAAAGTGTTCCTGTTCAGACTGTATGTGTTATAGCTATGAGAGTTTATAAATCAGTAGCTTTTAAAAAAAGAAGCAAATTTAAATGCACAAACATTTAAAAATAGACATCAGCTTAAGTTCAACATTCATTCATTAGCACAGGAACAGACAATGAGCGTGGATCAGGCTTCCAATAGCATTTGTCACGATGTCATTCTAGACAATCTTAATACAGTAATCACATGTTCAGTGTGGCAAGGACTGGGACCCCAATTCCACTATGGAGTGAAAATGATCAAGGCAAAAGGGAGCCACGTTTGTTAGCGATGTGGTACTGTATGTTCCCGATGCATCACAACACTTCAGAAGGACCTGAGATGTTTGCTCCTGGGAAAGTATCTCTGTCCTTGGGAAGCTCTCTCACCATGGTTTCCCAACTGGATGCATTAACATCCACTCAGAACTTGCTAGATATTTAAATTCCCCCCCAACCTGCTAAATCTGAAACTCTGAAACTGAGGCCAAACAATCTGTATTTTTAGCAAGTCCTTGAAGAGGAAATCAAAGAAATCTACACCTAAATACATCATTACCCAACTATTTAATATCAAAAGCCAGACATGGAGAGAATCTCGATAGTAATTATAAAGAAGCAACATATCACATGCAAGCACTTCTCAATAAAATTAACACCTGTTTTCTCACCAGAAACCATGGAAACCAGAAGGGAATGAGATGATGTATGCAAAGCAAAGAAAGAAAAAGACTGCAAACCTAAAATCTTATATTCAGCAAAACCCTCCTTTAAAAATGAAGGCGAGCTGGGGCCAGCAGGTGGCCTAGTGGTTAAGTATGTTGGACTCCCATGTGGCTGACGTGGTTCGAGTCCTGACCTGGCGGCTTACTTTCTCGCATTCCCTCTCTCTCTCTCCCTCTCTGTCCCTTTCTGGTCAAATTAAAATAAATAAATAAATAAATAAATAAATAAATAAATAAATAAAGTTCAATAAAAATGATTCTTTAAAAAAAATAAATGAAGGCAAGCTAGAAGCTAGCAGATCCACCCTATAAGCATACTAAAGGGAGTCTTTCAGGCTAAAATGGGAGAATATTAGAGAGCAATTTAAATTCACACAAATAACAAATAAGCAAAGAAGCACCAAAGGTAAATTTTAATTTGACCAGAGAGGGAAAGAGAGAGAGAGAGAAAAAGCAAGCCTCCAGGTTTGGGACTCAAACTGCAGTCAGTCATGTGGACTCCAGCGCCCTTAACCACCACGCCACCTGCCAGCCCACCAAAGGTAAACTGAAAGTCAATTTGTGATGTTTTTCTTCTCCTCTCTGATTTAAAAGATGACTACACAAATAATAAATGTAAATTGTGTTGTGTTGATGGGTTTATAACATAAAAAGCTGTTTGTATGGCAATAATTGCACAAAGGAGGGAGGAGGTGATAGAGCTTAATTGGAACAAAGTTTCTATCTGCTCCTGAAATTAAGTGAGTATTAATACAAACTAGACTTTTAAAAATTAAGATGCCTGATTGGCCTTGGAGTCTAGCGGTTAAGGAAGCCAGAATCCACATGGCTGACCAGTTTGAGTCCTAGCCTTGGTGGCTTAAAAAACTGGGTGAGTGTGTGTGTGTGCCCAAAATCTCAACAGGACAGAGAGATGGAGGAGAAGGGTTTGAGGCATGCCAACACCCCGTGTGTGGGGGGGGGGGGGGGTGCTTTCTTCCTCTCTCTCCGTCTCTGTCTCTCTGTTAAGTCCAGAGAAGAGCAATTTTTAAAAAATCTAAGATATAAAAAGGGTTAAGGTAAAGTGATGAAGAATGATATACCATAGAAGCAGTCACCAACAGAGTGCTAGACTGCTGGAGTGGTTAATATTAAACCAAAACAGACTTCGGAGCCAGCAGGTGGCGTAGCAGTTAAGTCTGAGACTACTGTTCGAGTCTCAGACTTGGTGGCTTATTTTCTCACCTTCCCTGTTTCCTTCTCTCTGGTGAGCACATGTGCCCTATAGCAAACTTAATAATAATAATAATTAATAAAATTAATATTTTTAAAGAAGCTGTTTAAACAAAACAGACTTTAAGACAAAACATATTACTACTGACAAAGATTTTTTTTTTTTCAATTTGCCAGAGGGCACATGGGACCCTGCGGACAGGACAGTGCCCTCTGGAGCGTTGCAGCTCAGGAGGCAGGTTTGGAAATGACATGTAAACATATAACCCCTACCTGCTGACACAGAAGGCAGATTTTTATATAACTTTATTTAAATACATTTGATGAACAAAACACTGCATATATTTAATGTATGCAGTTTGATGAGTTTGGACATATGCATATACCTATGAAATCATTGCCACTATCTAGGTAGTAACTGTATCTGCCCGCTCCAAAAGTCTCCTGGTGTCCCTTTGCATCTTCTTTTGAAGTTTGAATAAGACTTGCTTAAAAGAAATCCAAGTCAGATATCATAAAAAGTTACAAACAGGGCCAGCAAGTGGCATGGTGGCTACATCACTGGACTCCCATATGGCAGATCATGGTTCTAGTCTGGGAAATTCATTCTGGGCGTCTTGAAACTCATTCTGGGCGAGTGTCTTGAAACTCATTCTGGGCGTCTTGAAACTCATTCTGGGCGAGTGTGTGCATGCCCAGTTTCCCATGAAGAGAAAGGATTGTGGTGTGGCCATGCCCCCAGGGGGTGACTTTTCAGTTGGAATATCCTTGGTACTTGTGCATAAGATTTCTCTCCTATCATGTATTTGGAAAAAAAACATGATAACCACTAGGAGAGTCCAACACTGAAACCAAATCTGTGAGACTGATTCCTTTTTGGTTTTGGTTTTGGTTTCTTCTTAGAATTATCTATTATTATTATTTTTTTTCTTTTTGGAGAGGTTTTTGCTATAGGGCGCATGCGCTCATGAGACAGAGAGAGACAGAGAGACAGAAAGCGAGAAATCACCCCCCGGGAGGATGGCCACACTGCAATCCCTTCTCTTCCATTCTCCTCTCGGGATCTTGGGCATGCATGCACACGCGCCCAGCGAGTTTAAGTCACCGGGTCCGGGACTCGAACCGCGGTCAACTACATGGGAATCCAGCGACATAGCCATTATGCTAACTGCTGGTCCCAGAATTATTTATTTTTAATTTCATTTATTATTATTACTTTTTAATTTGCTATAGGGCATGTGTGTTCACCAGAGAGAGAGAAAGACAGAGAAAAAGGGAAAGTGCGAAAGCAAGCCACCAGGTCCAGGACGCGTACCGTAGTTGACCATGTGAGAGTCCAGCACCTTAACCATCATGCCACCTACTGGCCCCGTACTTATTTATTCATTCATTCATTCATTCATTTATTCATTCACTCCATGGGAGAAAGAGAGACAGACAGACAGACACTCCCAAAAGGGTCTATCCAGCCCTGTCTCAGCCCAGGCAGGCCATGCACACATATGACATACCCAGGGAGGCTCCAGGACAGAAACCCAGGACTTCCCCAGGGGGATCCAGTTGAATTACCAGTGCCTCAGCTCCATGTAAGTGCTGATTTTTTAACAGTGGGAATTTTGCATAATCACCTCAAATAGAAGAATTAAATCATTCTGTTGGGCTATCCCCAAAGCGTAGTATTAATAGTTACGGGAGCCCCATCCCACATGGCCAGCCACGGTTGGCGTCGGGCTCCAGCGGCTTGCTAAACATGCTGGGAGGATGTATGTTTGTGCCCAGAACTCCAATTGGATGGAAAAATAGAGATATACCCCCACTCCCTCCCTCTCACTCTCCCTCCCTCTGTCTGTCCCTCTCTCTCTGGAAAGTGCACATGCCCTCTGGCAACTAAAAACAAAACCAAACAAAACAAAAACATTCAATCAAAGCAGACTGTCATCTAGACCTAGGGTTTACCGCTGTTGCCCTCAGCCACGAAGAGCTGGTGAAGACTGCATGCTTCAGGAGCTATACCACAACCCATGGGACAGCTTCACCCGATAACTCCATAACTTACACCGTGTCGTTTGCGGTTGCCTCATCAACTAATTTCACTGGAATTTTATTTTATTTTTTAGGTTTTTTCCATAGGGCACATGTGCTCCATGGAGAGAGACAGAGAGGGGAAGTGAGAAACGCCCCCTAAGAGGGATGGCCACACCGCAACCCCTTCTCCTCATTCTTCCCCTGTGATTGTGGGCACACACACGTCCAGGCCAAGGAGGTCAGAGAGCCGAACCGCGATTGCCACATGGGATCTGGCTTCTCTTGAGCACCGCACCATGGCTGCACCACAGGCCTGGCCCTCATTTTAATTATTGAAAGTGAAGTTTAAACGATTTCCAAAGACTATTTTGAAATTGTCATCTTACAATGATTGCTTTAGTGAAATAGAACTCGGGCTTTTTTTTTCAAAGGAGCTGTCAAAAGAGGTTTGAAGTTTTCCTCTCCCACTCTTTCAAGATAGAGGCTTTGCTTTTCAAAAGAAGCTCATTCGTGCTATCTAAAGCTATTATTTTCTGGTTTGGGGAGCCAGTGAGCTTCCTGGTTACCACACATTTGAAGGTGCTGTCATCAGATTTTGTCAACTGCCTCTGCCCCTGTGTAGCAATTCATAGACACAAAGCTTGGCTTCCGGTATAATTGCCTTGTCTTAGAGATGGGCAACTTTTGAAGTGCAATTCATGAGCATGGATTTTTTTTTTGGTCTCGTGAAATCCATACATCATGAAATTCCTATAGGCAATTGACTGAATGTTTATGTTCCCCCAGAACTTATATTTTGAAATCCTGACCTCCAGTGTGACGACATTAGAAGGTGAGACCTTGGGAGGTGATTAAATCATTAGGATAGAGCCCTCATAAATAGGATTAATACCCTCTAAAAGGAACTCCAGAAAGCTTATTGGCTGCTCCTCCACGTGAAGACATCACACGAAGGCATTGTCCGTGAACGAGGGAGTGAGCCCTCACCAGACACCAAACCTGGGGAACTGTGAGAAAGAAATGTCTGTTTTTAAGTCACCCATTTTGTTTTACTTTCCAAATGGACTAAAATACTGTGTACCGGAGAAAATGATAAAACTCCATCATTTAAATTGTAATGTTGTCATTCCTGATTCCTTCCTTATCTATCGTTCTCTTTTCATGATGAAATTTAGCTAATATGATCTTAATGCAAAAATTAAAACAGAAGACTAGGGGCCAGCAGGTGGCAGAATGGTTAAGGTGCTGGACTCCCACACGGCCAATGGTGGTTCAAGTCCCAGACCTGGAGGCTTGCTTTCTCACTTGCCCTCTCTCTGGTGAGTGCATGTGCTCTATAGCAAATTAATAATAATAATAATAATAATAACAATAAGAAATAAAATTAAATAAATAAGTTTTTAAAGAAAAAAATACACACACACACACACACACACACAACACAGAAGATTAAGAGAATAAGAAATATTAGACATACAGGGCCCTCTCTGACCAGGACAGAGATGGGAGGACTAGAACACTTCACCGATAGTTCTGAGACCTCCCCGGCCCAGGGCTCTGCCTCCCTCATGTCTCTTTTATCTTTTTTCATAAATAACTGAATGACAAGAATAATATATGCTGACAGTTAAACAAAACTGGAAAGTACAGATACACAAAAATACAGATACAGGACACAAAAGTCATTCACGATTCCACATAAACATTGGTGTTGGGACCAGCAGATGACGTCATGGTTACATTGCTGGACTCCCACGTAGCGAACCACGGTTTGAGTCCCAGACATAGTGGTTTAAAACTCACGCCAGGTGCATATGCGTGCATACCCAAAATCCCCAGAGGAGAATGGGTTGTGGTGGGGTCATCCCCCCAGGGTGGGGTAATTTCTCGCTTTCAGCCTCTCTGTCTCTCTGGCAAGTGCAAAAATCTCTCTCTCTAAAAAAAAAAAAAAAAAAAAAAAAAAAAACCATGGTGTTAATGGTGCCTTTTTCTATCACACCTGCCTTGTTCAGAATAAAAGACAGAATGAGACTGAGCACAGAGAGATTGCCAGGGTCACCAGCACCCTCCTTGTTATCAAATCCAATGTACTATTTTCTTTTTTTTTTTTTTTAAGAATTATTTTATTTAACTTTGTTTATTTATTTTAACTTGACTGAGAGGGACAAAGCAAGAGAGAAAGAGGGAAAGTGAGAAAGCAAGCCGCCAGATCCAGGACTTGAACCCCAGTCCGCCATGTGAGAGTCCAGTGTCCTTAACCATCACACCACCTGCCAGCCTCCCAATGCACTATTTTCAACTTGGCCTAGCACCTTAATGTGTAGATGCGTCCTCCTCCTTGACTCTGTCTCCTCGGCTTCAACCACATTCCAACCTCCTTGTATGCCACTTAGTTTTCTGAGGTTTTCATAGCATGTCCTTCTTCTACCTTTTTTTTTTTTTTTTTTTTTTTTTTTTGAGGTTTTTGCCCTAGGGTGCGTGTGCTTGCCAGGGATAGACAGTGAAAGAAGAAACAAGAAATCACCCCCCAGGGGATGGCCATGCCACAGTTCCGTCTCCTCCATTCTCTTCCTCAGATCTCGGGCACTTGCACACACACCTAGCATGAGTTTCAAGCCTCCAGGTCTGGAGCTCGAACTGAGATTGGTCATGTGGGAGTCCTGCGACGCCATCTGCTGGCTCCACTTCTCTGACACTTTAAAAATGTTAGAAGTGGGTTATTATCTGTCGATGAGAATGTGTTTTGTATTCTCAACTGGACTGGTGTGAAGTGTATTTCCATTGGTAAGTTCAACTTACAAGCAAAATGATGTATAGTGATTAAATGTATAACATAAAAAATATTAAAACAAACCAACCGATGTTCCCGAGGTCAGCAGACAGTGTGGTGGTGAAGGTGGCTGGATTCCCGTCTGGGCTCTGGATCAGTGGCTTGAACATCACGCCAGGCACCTGTGTGTGTGTGCCCAGAACCCCAAGAGGGGAATGGAAGAGAAAGGACTGTGGTGTGGCCATATGCCCGGGGGATGACTTCTCTCTATCTCTCTATCTCTCTCTATCTCTATCTCTTTCTCACTGGCAGGCACACACACTCTATGGCAAAACCTTAAAAAAAGAGAGAGAGAAGTTGATGTTTCCTAGGCATCAAAAGTCATCTCACTGGGGCCAGCAGGTGGCATGGTGGTTAAAGAGCTGAATTCACACAGGGTCAACCATGGTTCAAGTCCTGAAACTCACACCAGGCATGTGTGCACGTGTGCCCCAAATCCTGAGAAGAGAATGGAGGAGAAGAGATTGTGGCTTGGTTCTCCTCCCTGAGGGGGTGATTTCTCGCTTTCCTTCTCTCTGTCTCTATCTTTCTCTGGCAAGCGCACCCTCCCTATGGCAAAAACTGGGGTGGGGAGAGGGAGCCTCGTTCCACCGACTCTTAACCTTGTCTTATTTCCTGACTCCATCCCACCTCTCCACTGTTCTGTCTGCCTTCACCCTCCTTGCCAACGCCTTCCTGCGGGTCTCCGCACAAAGTAGAGGAACGGAGGAAGACGCGGCTAGCCTCAAGTAAGGATGATCACTAGAGGCTGAGCTTCCAGCTAGGGCATTCAGTAACCCCTACATTTCTACCCACGAAGGAGGTGAGGGGCCCAAAGGCCAACGGCCCTGGCAGTGCCGGGCAGCAGCTTTGCACTCTCCAGCTGGAGCTTCATTCTGTAGCTACTTCACTTTGCAGCTCTGGGCTGCTCGTCTGGAACGAGTTAAACACTAGTCCAGAAACAATTGGAAAGTAGGTCTTGGATCTCGGTGTGGAATAGTGCTTGACTCTTGTCAGGTGGAGAAGCACCAGGAAAGGTGGCAGAGGGACCCGGAGGGATGCTTTCCCTTCTACCGGAATCAGAGCCGAGAGCATAAGGCCCTAGAGCAAAGTTTGGTCTAGGCAGGGATGAGAGCGTGGGGAGGGGTGGCCAAGCCACCCGCAGCTGCTACTCCTTTTTTTCACCCACCCCAAGAATGTGGGTTTGCCTTTTGCCCAAACTAAATGGACCTGGATCTAAAATATTTAAACAGTGATACATTTAGTTGAAAATGTTACTAATCTTAATAGCATTGGACCTTAATTTTGAATGGCTTACAGAGAACAACAATGAATTATAATAACACTTGTATATTGCATGATATAATATACAAGGTAAATAAAATTGGAGGTAAATAAAATCTCTCCCCTATAAAAAAAAGTTTAAATAATGATTTATTATTATTATCTTAAAATTTGCTATAGGGCATGTGTGCTCATGAGAGAGAGAGACAGACAGAGAGAAAGTAAGAAAGTAAGTCGCCAGGTCCGGGACTCAAACCACGGTCAGTCATGTGGGAGTCCAGTGCCTTATCCACCACACTATCTGCTGGCCACCACCTCAAATAATTTTTAAACAGCCAAATTAATTCCTGACATAAGAATAAGCTCATCAGTCTTCCTCAGCACCCATGGAGGACCATGGAAAGGTGTGGGCTGTCAAGGTGACTATAGGTGCTAATGGCACTGGGGGGAGGGCAGGACACTCAGTGTCCTCAGCATGGTGTGCCCCACCCAACGCGATGGCTGCAAAACCCATAATTGGGCTTCCTTACCATCAACCACTCACTGGGCCTATTGCCTCTTCTCCTAAATGTGTTTTCTGGTTTTGCTTTTTACTAACAGAGGGTACATGCACTTGCCAGAGGGAGAGGAAGAAGGCGGGAAGAAGCATCCCCCTTCCCCAGAGGGCATGGTCACGTAGCCATCTCTTCCCCTCTGTTTCTTCTGTCGCGATTTTAGCAATCTGAACTGAGGTCAGCCGTGTGCGATCTGGCTCCCTATGCCAAGTCTTAACTGCCGTGCTGTGAGGCTGGCTCTCTGAAGAGTTTCCTGCTTCTGTGTTTCATTATCTGTCTTTTTTCTGAGAGAGATTTTTATTATAGGGCCCGTGCGCTTGCCAGACAGACAGAGAGAGACAGAGAGACGAAAGCGAGAAATCACTTCCCAGGGAGCATGCCATCCCTTCTCCTCCATTTTTCTCTTGGGATTTTGGGCACACTTGCACATGTGCCTGGTGTGAGTTTCAAACCTCTGGGTCCAGGACTCAGCCACGGAGTCCAGAGACATAACCATTACACCTCCTGCTGGTCTCACTTATCTTTTTTTCTGTAGGAGTGATCACTGCATTTGCCAGTTTGTGTGCTTGTGTGTGTGTGTGTGTGGGGGGTGTAGGGGACACACACCCGCACACATATAGATGACATTATAAATCAAAAGGCATTTTAAAGTAATTTTAATTTTAAGAAGCTATATTCTCCACTTGAAACATACTAACAGTCATGTGTAGGAACCAGCAGTTAGCGTAATGGCTATGTCGCTGGACTCCCACATAGTCAACCGCGGTTCGAGTCCCGGACCCGGTGGCTTAAAACTCACACCGGGCGCGTGTGCGTGCGTGCCCAAGATCCCGAGAGGAGAATGGAGGAGAAGGGATTGCGGCGTGACCATCCCCCCTGGGGGGTGATTTCTCGCTTTCTGTCTCTATGTCTCTCTCTGTCTGTCTGGTGAGCGCACGCGCCCTATAGCAGAAACCTCTCCAAAAAAAAAAAAAAAAAAAAGTCATGTGTATATGGATTCAGAAATAAGTCCAGTAAATTATTGCAAGTCTGCCACCATGGACTAATAGAAAATCAAAAAATGCTTCTGGTTGAGAACTTGCTCCTCTTCCGTTCTGGACATGGGAACGACACGCAGCAGCGCTGTCCAGATAGAGTCTACCTCCCGCTGCCTTTGAGAAGCTATTATACTGGGCCTGTTAGAACAAGGCCTTCTACTGCCACCTGCTGGAAGACTGTCCTAGGGAAACAGATGATGGCGACAACATGCAGGACACTATTTTAGTTTATATTACTTTATTTTATCTTTTAATTGCCAGAGGACATGCACGCTCACCAGAGAGAAGTAGCGAGAGAGTGAAAGGGAGAAAGCATTCTCAATGGGGCAGGGTCTTGCTGCAATCCCTTCTCCATTTCTCCATCCTGTTGGGTTTTGGGGCACACATGCACACATGCCCAGAGTATTTTTTTTTTTTTTAAGAGGTGGAGGCTGAAATTTTAACCGTGTGGTCAGCCATGTGGGATCTGGCTCCTCTGCTCCTTAACCACTGAGCTATAGGTCCACCCTCAGTGGCTTTCAAAAAAGAATACCAAATACAAATTCAAAACCACAAGCAGTGGTTTGTTGCTGGACTCCCATGTAGTCGACTGCGGTTCAAGTCTCTGACCCGGTGGCTTAAACTCACGTCGGGCGTGTGTGTGTGTGTGTGTGTGTGTGTGCCCAAGATCCCCAAAATAGACAAGTGGGATTACATCAGACTAAGAAGTTTCTGCATGGCAAAAGACACAGTAATTAGTGTGAATCGACAGCCCTCAGAATGGGAAAATATTTTTGTAAATTTTGCATCAGATAAGGGACTGATAACCAGAATACACAAGGAACTAAAGAAGCTGTTTGGGAAAAAGATGATCAACCCTATTAAAAGATGGGAGAAGGAGTTGAATAAAACACTCTCTAAAGATGACATATGAATAGCCAAAAGGCATATGAAAAAATGTTCAACATCCCTCATCGTAAGGGAAATGAAGATAAAAACAACAATGAGGTACCACTTAACCCCAGTCAAAATGTCTAAGATTACAAAAACAAAAAATGGTAAGTGTTGGCGGGGGTGTGGTGAAAGGGGAACTCTTTTACACTGCTGGTGGGAATGTAAATTGGTCCAGCCACTGTGGAGAATAATTTGGAGATTCCTCAAAAATCTACAAATAGATCTACCATGTGATCCAGCAATCCCACTCCTCAATATCTACCCAAAAAACAGAAGAATTCTTCATTGGAAAAGTGCTTGCACATAGATGTTTATTGCGGCACTATTCACGATCGCTAAGTCATGGAATCAACCCAAATGTCCCCGTATGGAGGAATGGATTGAAAAACTGTGGCACATATACTCTATGGCTCTATGGAATACTACTCAGCCATAAAAACCTA
Source organism: Tupaia tana (assembly GCA_026018925.1). Taxonomy (NCBI): domain Eukaryota; kingdom Metazoa; phylum Chordata; class Mammalia; order Scandentia; family Tupaiidae; genus Tupaia; species Tupaia tana. Next base: position 141,223,849 of record JAKSZU010000003.1, read on the forward strand.
CAGACCCCTGGCTTTTGACAGAAAGTGGAAGAATATGGAAGATTTACTGCTGAGTGAGGCAAGCCAGGCTATGAAGGAGAGACATTGTATGTCCCCACTTAACATATACCGAATGTCTGCATTCTATGTCTGAAACTGATTGACTAACAGTTGAACAAACACAAGAGATGGGTGTGAATGTCAGATGAGGTGTATGTGGAGGAGTGGGGCCTAATGAAAGACATTTGGAGAAGGGATACAGAGGTAGAGCATTGATGGGATGGGGAGGTGTGGTGTTATCTGTTGAAGATATTTTGATCAACAGGACTGGAGAGAAATGTTCACATATTGAAATGGTCACATTGTAAGCTAAACAATGTGATTGAATGTATATACAAAAAAAATAATAAAGGAGCATAAGTGGATGAGTGTGTTCAGTTATATACACTGAGTAGGACCTTTGGCACAGAGTAAGTTGGTTTTAGTGCAATTATCTCCCATGTACCATATGCCTATGGGCACATCAGGTCAAGTTCATATCATGATACAGCACTGGCCTGAGCCTCTGAGCCACAGCCCTGGGCGAGCCAGCGCGTCACTGGCAGGACTACTCCCAGATGCAGCTTCTACACGGGATAGCTAACGGTAATATCGTTTTTATTCTGTCTTTTGTTGGTGGTGTTTTTGTTTGGGTTTTTTTTCTTTTTTTTGGAGAGGTTTTTGCTATAGGGCACGTGTGCTTGCCAGAAAGACAGAAAGCCAGAAAGCGAGAAATCACCCCCAGGTGGGATGGCCACACCGCAATCCTTTCTCCTCCATTCTCCTCTCAGGATCTTGGGCACACACGCACACATGCCCAGCGTGAGTTTAAGCCACCGGGTCTGGGACTCGAACAGCAGTTGACTACATGGGAGTCCAGCGACATAGCCATTACTCTAACTGCTGGTCCCTGGGATCTGTTTTGTTTCTTTACTTTTCAATTTGCCAAAGGGCATGGGTCTTGCCAAGGGAAAAGAGAGAGAGTGAGTGAGCTCTCCCATGGAGGACAGCCATGCCATGATCCCTTCTCCTCTATTTCTCCCTCCTTTCAAGATTTGGGGCATGTGCACACTTACCCAGTGTGTCTTTCAGACCATCAGGACTGGGAGTCAAACATGCAGTCGGCCCTGTGAGACCAACCCCTTTGACCAATACACCACCTGACTGGCCCTTATATTTGCTTTTTTTTTTTTTTTCTAGAAATTTTTGCTATAGCGTGGAGAGACAGAGACAGAGGCAGAGACACAAAAAGCAAGAAATCACCCCCCAGGGAGGATGGCCACACCACAATTCCTTCTCCTCATTCTCCCCTTGGGATTCTTGGCACATATGAGCACATGCCTGCATGAGATTCAAGCTGCCAAGTCTGGGACTCAACCACGACCACATGGCAGTCCAGTGCCTTAACCACTACGCCACCTGCTGGCCCCTCCTGTTGCATTTTAACTGTTCAAATAATAGACATATTTTTAAATTTAGTAAGTCACTGATGTAGGGGCAAATTCAAAAGATTCAGGCGATGCACTTGCAGATAGTTTTGTGTACTTCAGGAAAGTGTTTCTCAAACCTCAACGGGCAATATGAATCTCCTGGAGTCTTGTCAAAATGTGGACTCTGAGCTGGGCACGGTGGGGCTTGCCTGTAATTCCAGCTTCCAGGGAGGCACGAGGATCACCAGTTTGAGGACAGCCTGGGCAACACAGCAAGAAAGAAAAGAAAAACAAAAGAAAAACAAAAAAAATAAGAAGAAAAAGAAAAAGCAGATTCTGATGCCATAAGTTTGGGTGGGCCCATAATTCTGCACGTTTAAAAACCTGGTCCCACAGTTAGTATAATAGCTATGTTGCTGGACTCCCACGTAGTCGATCGCGGTTCGTGTCCCGGACCCGGTGGCTTAAACTCACACCGGGCGCGTGTGCGTGCGTGCCCAAGATCCCGAGAGGAGAATGAAGGAGAAGGGATTGCGGCGTGACCATCCCCCCTGGGGGGTGGTTTCTCGCTTTCTATCTCTCTGTCTCTCTCTGTCTGTCTGGCAAGCGCACACGCTCTATAGCAAAAACCTCTCAAAAAAAAAAAAAAACAAAAAAAAAAACAAAAAAAAAAACCTGGTCCCAAATGCTCCTGCTGCTACTAAAGGGACCTCACTCTGAGTGGTCATTGCGTTATATTAGTGTTATTTTTCAAAGTTTTTTTTTATTATTTATTCATTTTTGGAGAGTTATTTTCTATAGGGTGTGCGTGCTCGCCAGAAAGACAGAGAGAGACAGAAAGCGAGAAATCACCCCCCAGAGGGGATGGCCACGCCGCAATCCCTTCTCCTCCATTCTCCTCTCAGGATCTTGGGCACGCACGCACACGTGCCCAGCATGAGTTTAAGCCACCGGGCCGGGACTCGAACTGCGGTCGACTACGTGGGAGTCCAGTGACATAGCCATTATGCCAACTGCTGGTCCCTTCAAAGTTATTTTAGAAACTACAGATCAAAATGTTACCTTCACAACATAAGCTCAAAGTTTGTTTTCTATAAAATTCATCCAGCAGACTGATGCTCTCTGTTTTACATTGTTTGCATTTAAGTTGAAGAGCCAACTACGCCAGAGGGAAAAAACAATCCATCCCTTCCTAAAATAGGCAGCAGTGGCTACCACATGGGAGAGAAAGCACTCCTCCCCCACCTGCCCTGTGCATCGATGCGAGGCCATCCCCGGGATACGCTAAAGAAGGAACTATTTCCTGGGAGTGACCCCTACAGTCCAGAGCCAGATCAGCTGTAGCATTGCTCTGCTTTTCTCTTGAAAATCTAACAAATATTTTGGGTGGTTCCTGTGACTTGAGTTAAACAGTATGGGGTTTTGTTGTGTTTGTTTTCATTCTTGTCTCTATTTGTTAATTTCTTTCTTTTTTTTTTTTTTTGGAGAATTTTTTTTTTTTTTTTTTTGTTATAGCGCACTTGCACTCACCAGAGACAGAGAGACAGAAAGTGAGAAATCAGCCCCCAGGGGGGATGGTCACGCCACAATCCCTTGTCCTCCATTCTCCTCTCGGGATCTTAGGCATGCACGCACATGCGCCCGACGTGAGTTTAAGCCACCGGGTCCGGGACTTGAACTGCAGTCGACTATATGGGAGTCCAGCGACATAGTCATTACGCTAACTGCTGGTCTCTTCATTTCTTTTTTTAATTGCCAGAGGGCATGTATGCTCCCCAGAGGGAAAGACAGGTAGACAGAGAGAAAGAGAGGGCGAGGGAGTGACTCACTAGAGTGTGGTCACACTGTAGTCCCTTTTCCTCCATTTCCACATTCTGTAAGGATTTAGGGCACACGTGTACACATGCCTGGTGTGTTTTCAAACTGCCAGGGCCAGGATTTGAACCATAGTTGGTCATGTAGGATTGGCTCTCTTATCTACTAGGTCAGGGGACCAGTCCTTTTTTTTTCTTTTTTCTTTAAAGAATTATATATTTATTTAATTCCATTGATTATTGCTTATTTTAACTTGACCAAAGAGAGACAGTGAGAGAAAGGGAAAGTGAGAAAGCAAGCCACCAGGTCCAGGACTTGAACCACGGTTGGCCATATTGAAGTCCAGCGCCTTAACCACCATACCACCTGCTGGCCCCAGGGCTGGCTCCTCTTAAGTCTTTTCATCTATAACTATTTTTATTTTATGCTATTTATTCGTTGAAGACTATGTTCCTGTATGGAGTTTCATATTCTGGACCTAGCCGATTGCTTCCTTGGGGTGTGTTTTTTCTAGTTCTCTCCGTCGTAAATTGGACCTTAGACGTAGAGGCTTGATTACTTTCTCCCTCTCCTCTCCTTCCCCCTTTCTTCTCTCCTCTTTCCTTCTTTCCTCTTTCCCTTCTGTTCTTATTTCTTTTATTCCTTCTTTACCTTTTGGTAAAAATATCTCATAGCTGGTGACATGCACTTTTCTTTCTTTCTTTTTGTTTTAGATTTTTGGCATAAGGCAAGTTTGCTCATCAGAGAGACCGAGAGGGAAAGTGAGAAATCACCTCCCAGGGGGGATGGCCATGCTGAAATCACCTCTCCCCCATTCTTCTCTTTGGATTTTGATCACACCGGGAGTGATTTTCAAGCCACCGTGTCTGAGGCTCGAACTGCAGTTGGCCATGTGGGAGTCCAGTGCCTTAACCACTACACCACCCGCTGGCATGACATGTACTTTTTATGACCCAATACCTAATTGCCCTTCCTTTAGTGATGTGGAGAGGAACCACTGCATTCAAGTTTGTCAGTCTGATCTTTCCATTGTAGAGTTCCCCATTAATTTGCAATTAATAATTTTGACACCCATTTTAAGTCATTGTCTAGATCCGATCGTCTATGTGGGGGCTTTTTTTTTTTTTTTGGTGCCATTCTTTTATAAGGAAAATTTTCTGGACTAGCAGTTGGCGTAATGGCTATGTCACTGGACTCTCATGTAGTCGACCACGGTTCAAGTCCCGGGCCCGGTGGCTTAAACTCATGCTGGGCGCGTGTGTGTGTGTGTGTGTGCCCAATATCCCCAGAGGAGAATGGAGGAGAAGGGATTGCGGCATGGCCATCTCCGCAGGGGGTGATTTCTCGCTTTCTATCTCTCTGTCTCTCTCTGTCTTTCTGGCAGCCGCATGTGCCATATAGCAAAAACCTCTCCAGAAGAAAACTTTCCTTCCTCAACTGCTTAGGTTATTTTGAAATATTGCTTGTTTACAAAAGGCAGGATAAGGACTTCTTTCCCTTTGACACTTTTCTCTTTTTTGTAAGTTTTTTTTCTTTTGCCACAGGGCACACATCTTTTCACTCTCCAGGAAAAGACAGAAAGACACAGTGAGAGAAAAAGTGAGAAATGACCCTTCAGGGGAGATGGCCATGTCACAATCTCTTTTCCAGTCTCTTCTCGGGATTTTGGGCACGCACTCACATGTGCTCAGCATGATTTTTTTTCTTTTTCAAAAATTATTAATTTCATTTAATTCATTATTATTTTTCAATTTGCTGTAACGCACATGCGTTCACCAGAGAGAAAAAGAGAGAGAGAGAATGTGAGAAAGCAAGCTGGCAGGTCTGGGACTTGAACCACAGTTGGTCGTGTGGGAGTCTAGTGCTTGAATCACCATGCCACCTGCTCACCCCCTCTTTGACACTGCTAAGAACACATTGCCTGGGGTTGACATGTGGTGTGGTGGTCAAGAGCGCTGGATTCCCACATGGCTGACCGCGGTTCGAGTCCTGGACCTGGCGACTTGCTTTCTTACTTTCCCTTTCTCTCTCACTCTGTCTCTCTTTGGTCAAAAGTATAAGTTAAATCAAATAACTATTTTACAAAAAGGAAAAAGAACAAGTCGTCATGGTGACCAATGAACTATTTTTTAGTAGTATTATCAACTCATAAGTCTAAAAAATAGGTTTGATTTGGCTCACGCAATTGCAGTTATTTTTCTTTGTGAGGCTCCAATTCCACCTTTGGCCAGTGGCAGTGCATCCGGTGGGCTCCTATGACCTGAGATACCTTCTGCAGCCTCTGATAGCTGCCTTGCTCTCGGGCAGAACAAGGTGTTCTGGGCTCGTCTCGTTTCCTTTACACGTGAAATGGTATTTAGACTATCGTCTGGGTGCTGTGAGAGCTCGCTGCTACCGAGTCATAGCCCTGAACGTCCCCAGTGGGCAGGGGACAGCCTCGCGTTAATACCCTCCAGGCTTTGGCGTCTTTGGCTCTTTGTCCTGCAGATTTCTCATGGACACAACCCCCAGGTTCTTGTGTGTTTGTAATGATTTATTTGTAGCATTTATGCCTCAAGTTCAATAGGGCTGGATATAAAATCTGTGGCTCACATTTGCTTTCTTTAAATTTATTAAATGTTACTCCATTGTCTTTTAGCATAAAAGTGCTATTAAGTGCCCTTTTTTTAATTATTAAAGTTTATGCAATAGGGTGGATGTACTCACCAGAGACAGAGACAGGGAGAGACAAGGAAAGTGAGAAATCACCCCCAGGGAGCATGGCCACTCGGCAATTCCTTCCCCTCCATTCTCCTCCTAGGATTTTGGGCATGTATGAATGCACACGCACCCAGAGTGATTTTCAAGCCGCCAGGTCTGGGGCTCGAATACTGGTCAGCCATGTAGGAGTCCAGTGCTTTAACCACCATGCCACCTGCTGGCCCCTAAAGTGCTATTTTTATGAAGTCTGAAGTCAATCTGATCCCCCCCCCCCCCCGCCACACCAAGTGACTTTCTTTTTGTTTGAATGCCTAAAATATTTGTTTTTCTTGAAAATCCATAAGTTTTACTAGAATATTTCTCAGTGCAGCTTTCTGGATTACTTTTTTGAGGATACAGAACACTTTTTCAATATATAGTTCGTTTACTTTATTTCAGAAATGTCTTAAATAATATGTTTTAGTGTTTGCTCTATTCCTGAGGCTTGGCTTGCTTCTTCAGAGATTCTTATTCATATGTTCATATTTAGATCTTTGTCATTTATTCTATTCTCTATGTTGGTCACTTTTCTTTTTCTTTCTTTCTTTCTTTTTTTTTTTTTTTTTTTTTTTTTTTTTGAGTGGTTTTTGCTATAGGGCACGTGTGCTCGCCAGAAAGACAGAGACAGACAGAGAGACAGAAAGCGAGAAATCACCCCCCCCAGGGGGGATGGCCACGCCACAATCCCTTCTCCTCCATTCTCCTCTCGGGATCTTGGGCACGCACACACATGTGCCTGGCATGAATTTAAGCCTTCAACTCTGGGACTTGAACCACAGTCGACTACATGGGAGTCCAGCGACATAGCCTTTATGCTCTTTTTTTTGTTGGAGAGGTTTTTTTTTATTTTGCTATAGGGCACGTGCGCTCGCCAGACAGACAGAGACAGAGAGATAGAAAGCGAGAAATCACCTCCTGGGGGGATGGCCACACTGCAATCCCTTCTCCTCCATTCTCCTCTCAGGATCTTGGGCACACACACACACACACACACACACACACACGCCTGGCGTGAATTTTAAGCCACCGGGTCTGAGACGCGAACTGCGGTCAACTACATGGGAGTCCAGCGACATAGCCATTACACTAACTGCTAGTCCCTGTTGGTCACTTTTCTCTCAAATACTTTTTTAAAAATTTTTGCCATAGGTTGAGTGTGCTCACTGGAGAGACAGAGAGACAGAAAGTGAGAACACACCCCCCAGGGGGGATGGCCATGCCACAATTCCTTATCCTCCATTCTCCTCTCGGGATCTTGGATATGCACACACACGTGCTCAGTGTTGGATTTCAATCCCCTGGGTCTGGGACTTGAACTGTGCAGTCAGCAGTCAGCCAGGTGGGAATCCCTAACCAACATGCCACCCGCTCACGCCTGTTGCCTCTCATTTCAACTCTTCCTATTCCTCAGTCATCTCATTCCTAACTGATTTAGGCTGTTATTTATAGAAAATGCTATTCATTTCTTTCAGACAGTTTTGAAATGATAGGTCACAGCTTACATTTATTTTGTGAGCATGTCTTTCTGGTGGATTTCGTTATCTGTAGAGACAGTATACTCTATCTTACTCTCTTTTTATTTAATTACATTTATTTATTTATTTATTTGGAGAGGTTTTTGCTATAAGGCACGTGCACTCACCAGAAAGAGACAGAAAGCGAGAAATCACTCCCCGCAGGGGTGATCTTGGACACACACGCACACACGCCCGGTGTGAGTTTAAGCCACCAGGTCTGGGACTCAAACCGCTGTCAACTACGTGGGAATCCAGCGCCATAGCCATTATGCCAACTGCTGGTCCCTCACTCTCTTTTTGTAATAACTTTGCAAGGATTTCACTGGGATGCTCCAGGCTCAGGGTATATTTCTCTTCTCCAGCCTTAGAGTCAGCTATGGTTCCTTTTACCAGAGAAAGACATTTAGAAATCAAGATCCAGGTTCTCGGTGTACCTTTTGCAATAGGCATCACTTCTAGGCCTTCTCAGCAGACAGAGCTAGAACTAGAACTTTATATTTTTGAGAGGGAGATTTTTGCTGTAAGGCATGTGCATTTGTAGAAGAGACAGAGAGAGACAGCGAGAAATCACCCCCAAAGGCAGATGGCCATGCCATAATCCCTTCTCCTCCATTCTCCTCTCAGGATTTTGTGCTAGATGTGTTCCAAGCTGCTGGGTCCAGGACCTGAACCATGGTCAGCTATGTGAGAGTTCAGCACCTTAACCACTATACCACCTGCTGGCCCCAAACTAGGTATTTTTATATCAATCTATATATTGAGTTGTCAAAAAAGTCATGATGTATTTTTTTCTATGCAAAAATGTGTTATGACTTTTTATTTTTTGAGAGGTTTTTGCTATAGTGCACGTGCACTCGCCAGACAGAGAAAGACAGAGAGATAGAAAGCGAGAAATCATTCCCCAGGGGGGTGGCCACGGTGCAATCTCTTCTCCTCAGTTCTCCTCTCGGGATCTTGGGCACACACGCACACGCATCCGGTGTGAGTTTTAAGCCACCGGGTCTGGGACGCGAACCTCCGTCGGCTACATGAGAGTCCAGCGACATAGCCATTATGCTAATTGCTGGTCTCAAAATGTGTTATGACTTTTCTGACAACCCAATATATACACACTTACAATGATTTCTGTATGTTTATCTGTACATATAAACAAACAAGAGTTTATACTGATGTTTCTGATTTCAATCCGATGCCACAGTGTTTGTTCTGGCCTTGACCCTTTACTTGCTCATAACTCCTTCTGACTGTAATAAACCTGGTTCCATTTTTCAACCATATATTTATTCATTCACTCATACCTACACATATGTTCTTCCACAGTTATTAACCCGTACCTCCATGGAAAACACATTTAGGACTATAGTACAGTATTCATGCCACTTTTTTGTGTCTTTAGGTTTACTTTATTAAAAATATAATTTGTTGGAACCAGCAGATGGTGTAAAGTTTATGTTGCTGGACTTCCACATGGTCAACTGCAGTTCAAATCCCAGACCTGGAGGCTTGAAACCCATGCCTAGCACATGTCTGTGCATGCCCAAGATCCTGAGAGGAGAATGGAGGAGAAGGGATTGTGGCATGGTCATTCCCCCTAGGGAGTGATTTCTAGCTTTCTGTCTCTCTGTCTCCCTGGCAAGCAGACATGTCCTATAGCAAAAATCTTTTTCTCTCTATATATTCATTGTTATATATGTTTATTTATTTATGCATTCAGTGAACTTTTTTTTTTTTTTTTTTAGTGTTCGCTGTAGGGTGTATGTGCTCACCAGAGGGAAAGAGAGAGAGAGAGAGAGAAAGTGAGAAATCACCCCCAGGGGGGATGACCATGCCAAAATCCCTTCTCTTCCATTCTCCTCTTGGGATTTTGGGCACACACGCACATGCACTCGGAGTGATTTTCAAGTCATTGGGTCCAGGACTTGGATCATGGTCGGCCATGTGGGAATCCAGTGCCTTCACCACCACTGCTAGCCCTTTAGGTTTACTTTTTAAAAAAACGATTGCCAGATGGCGTGTGCACTTGGCAGAGGCGGGGATAGTACCCCCCAGTGGTGCATGGTCACACTGCAATCCTTTCTCCTCCATCTTCCTGTTGGGATTTGGGGCACACATGTGCATGCATCTGGTATGTTTCTCAGGCTGCTGGGTCCAGGACTCAAACTGTGGTTGACCATGTTGGATCCAGCCACCTTAACCACCAGGCCACAGAACCGGCCCTCTAATAATGTATTTTTGGGAAAGCAATTCATAAACTCTTTGCTTTGCATGGAGTGGGTATACTTTAAAAAAAATCAATTAATAAATGAGATTAATTATATTAAAAGAGCAAATGCTTATAGAAAATTAAAAGGTTCTCTCAATAGGTTTGATGAGGAAATGCATACTTTTGCAGGGAGAGTAGTTCCTGGCATATAGGAGGTGCCTAATAAATATTTTCCTTCTCCCCATCCTGCCTTTTCTCAGGATTTCTGTATTCTCAAAATGAGAAATCTTCAGGACAAAGGAAAGAAGCTGTGACAGTGGCCTGTCAGGCGCCAGTCTCTGGAGAGAGGGTCATTTATCTAGGTCATGTGCTCATTGCTTATTCCAGGTGCGTGCAAGGCAGGGCCTCCGGTCTGGGACAGACATTCTGTCAGGCCAATCCAAAGTCCTTCTAACTGTCCTCACTTTCCTAGAACTTTCTGCTAGGACAAAGAGGGAGGGAGAAAGGGCTTTCTTTTTCTGCTTGCCCAGTGTTCTGGTTGTGGAGCTAGAGCCGCAGCAGGTTGTCCTGGTAAGAGCAGATTGATCCGGCCTGCTCTCGGCACTCCCAGGACCCGTCTCACCGTGCAATCCCTCTGTGCAGATATTGCTCAAGTTCCTTTGCCTGCCAGACTTCTCCGAGTCCCTGAACTGTCGGTCACAGGTCTGGGTTCCAGCTCTTGGGGCCACGTCTCTGAGCACCTCTTGTCCTTGGTCCCCCAGCTCTAGCAGTGTGCAGCGGCTTCCTGCGGCCACTCTTTCTCAACAACCTCCGTGTTCCTTTGCTGTTTCAGCCCTCTGGCGTTCACACAATCTAATCCCTCTATTTTCTTTGGTGAGATATCTAGCGTGTTTTATATTTTTCCTGATTTGTCCTTAACTTCTTTTTTTTGAAAGGTTTTTGCTATAGGGCACATGCACTCACCAGAAAGACAGAGACAGAGAGACAGAAAGTGAGAAATCACCCCCCCAGGGAGGATGACCACGCCGCAATCCCTTCTCCTCCATTCTCCTCTCAGGATCTTGGGCACACACGCATACGTGCCCGGCATGAGTTTAAGCCACCAGTCCAGGCCTCAAACCGTGGTTGACTACATGGCAGTCCAGTGACATAGCCATTACGCCAACTGCTGGTCCCATTTGTCCTTAGCTTCTGATATTTCAGTTCTTCCCTTTTACTATTAAAAACAAGCCTGCAGGGTCCAGCAGGTGACATGGTGGTTAAGGTGCTGAATTCCCACATAGTTGACTGTGGTTTGAGTCTCAGACCTGGTAGCTTGAAAATCATGCTGGGAACCTATGTGCGTGCCCAGAATCCCAGGGGGAAAATGGACCAAAAGGGATTGTGGCATGGCCATACTTCTGGGGGGATTTCTCACTGCCCCAGTCACTGTCTCTTCTCTGTGGTGAGCACACACACCCTATGGCAAAAACCTAAAAACAAACAAGCTGGTGGCATGGTGGTTAAGGTGGTTGTATCTCACACGGCTGGCTGTGCTGTTCAGGTCCCCAATCTGGCAGCTTGAAAAACATGCTGGACACGTGTATGTGTGTGCCCAAAATCCTGAGAGGAGAATGAAAGAGATTATGGCGGGACCACAGTGCTTTCTCACTTTCCCTCTCTCTGCTTCTGTCTCTCTCTGTTAAACACACATACCCAATGTCTATATATCTATATAGAGAGACAGACAGACAAATTTTTGCTAGAGTGTGTGCACTTGCCATAGAGACAGAGGCAGAAAGCAAGACACCCCTGCCAAAGACGGGATGGCCATGCTGCAATCCCTTCTCTTCCATTCTCCTCTTGGGATTTTAGGCACACACTGACATGTGCCTGGTGTTAGTTTCAAGCCACTGAGTCCAGGACTCAAACTACAGTCAACTATGTGGGAATTCAGCATCTTAACCACTACACCCCCTACTGACCCACACAATATTTTTTACAAAAAAGAAAATAAATCTGCATTAACATTTGTACTTGTCTCTGGAAACACACACGTGCATTCTTACCTGCTGCCAGCTGTGCATAAGCTCTTACTCTGAGTGCCATTGCCTGGCCACTAGCACTTGCTCTTATTTATTTATTTATTTATTTATTTATTTATTTATTTTTAAATAATTAATTTTATTTATTCATTCATTTATTTTTTTAATCTGACGAGAGAGACACAGAGAGAAAGAGAGGGAAAGTGAGGAAGCAAGCCACCAGATCCGGGACTCGAACTGTGGTCAGCTATGTGGGAGTGTCCAGTGCCTTAACCACCACACCACGCTGGCCCCAGCACCTGCTCTTTCTAGGGAAGCTGTTGACCTAGAAAGTAGTTCTGTACTGTGCAACTGGAATCCCCTTATGACAAAAGCTGAAGCAGAAGTCATTCATGTTTTTCAATTCAGGTCTTTATTTTTCCAAATATGAATGCAGGCATAATTAACAGTTAAGGCTTTTTAAATAGATGCATTTTGAGAAAATATTGCTAGTTACATTTTGCTGATAATATGAGATTGGATCTATGACCTTTAATAGACTTTTTAATCCATTTAAAAAATTTTAAATGGTTAAATAATCTACAGTACAAATAAGAGACCCAAATAAATCCAAAATACATACTTGAAAATCCAGCATCTTTTGTATGAACTACATCAGAGACCAATTATATAACACGTGGATTATAGCATCGGACCACAGAGACTTCAGAGTTGTCAAAGCAAAGTGGGCATTTTGTCTGGTTGAAGGAAAGGAAGAGGAAGAGGAGGCAGGTAGAAGGAAGAGGAAAGAGGAGGGAGGAAGAGAGGAAGGGAGGGAGGGAGGGGAGGGAGTGAAGGGGAGGAGAGGGAAGAAGAAGGAAAGAAGGACAGAAGACTCCTCTTTGTATACTTTGCACATGTATTAGGTGAAGGATAAGATGTTCAGGTCATTATTTGCAACCATAGAACCCAAGTATATAAATTTGTTATAAAATGTTAAAGAATTTTATTTAATGAGATAAAAAAAAAAACCCAGAAAGCTAGTTTCTGCAATCCGCAAGCTTTCAGCTAAGAGCTTTACCTCAGGATGTGACTCTGAGGAGACTTGAGGTGTCCTCTTCAGGGGTGAAGGGGCAGTTTGCAAAGATACAGCCTACGAATCTCATCTTCTAGAAGTCTCGGTTATCAGTGTTTTTGGCTTAGGACAGCATCCCAACCTCTAACCTAAAAGGCTCTCCCCGACACACCTCTCCTCCTTGAACCAGAGCAGGTCGGCCCAGGGCCCTGACTCAAGGATGGGATAGAGGCTGTCTTTGAATCCCTTTGGCAAGTGAGAAGAGCAGCTCTCTTCTCCGTACTGCGACGCTCTTTCCTCTGAAGCAGTCTCTGGTTTCACAGTGGCTGCATGGGGGGAGTCGAGATTTGTTTCCCAGACCGACCTCAAATGAGGTGACTTCTCTTGATCCCATAGGACCTCCACTTGCCATGGCAATTCCAAAGGTCAGGGTTTCTAGGATCCCAGAGAACTCACGAGGAGATACCAGCTTCAGCAATATGCCCCCAAACTGTCTTGTGTACTGCTGAACTTGAGTTACCGCACTGTACGTTCAGCTTCCTGCTGTACCTCCATACTCAAATAAGGGTGGGATTAGGTTGGGAGGGGGTCAGGGCTAAGTAATCTTCTGTTTACAAGAAAATTTGGTTAAAAAGCCTAAAGCCTCTTCATGAGCTCCATAAAAAATAATTAAGAGTCCTGGGACCAGCAGATGGTGTAATGGTTACATGGCTGGACTCCCAAGTAGTTGACTACGGTTCGAGTCCCGGACCCTGGGCACGTGTGCGTGCGTGCCCAAGATCCCAAGAGGAGAATGGAGGAGAAGGGATTATGGCATGGCCATCCTCCCTGGGGGGGGGGGGTGATTTCTCGTTTTCTGTCTGTCTCTGTCTGGCAAGCGTACATGCCCTATAGCAAAATTCTCTCTTAAAAAAAAAAAAAAAAAAAAAAAAAAAAAAAAAAACAGCGCCCTGTGTGCACACTTCCATACGCTTGGACCGGGGATACTTCACACCTTACACAGTCCTGCCTCTTGCAGTGTTCCACGCGACCTCACAATAACCTGGCACTTCACTGGGGCCAACGTGATCAGTCCCACTCTCCAGGCAAGGAGACCAAGGCTTCCTCCCACAGCCACACAGCTTGCAAAGGGTGAGTAGAGCTGGAATGAAACCCCGGCCACGGCCCATGCCACGTGGCTGCGGCCATGTGACACCCACTGACTGCTGACCCTGTGAAGCAGGAGGCAGACGCCCCGTTTTCATTTCTTGGCTTCTGGTTTTGCAGCATCGCCGGGAGCCTCCCCGTCAGCCTGGGAGCCGTTCTCATTGATCTTCATGTGGCTCTCCAGCTGGCTGAGCCGCTGCTTCACCCTCATGTGGGAGGTGTTGTACGCGGCCAGGAGCTGCGCGAACTTGGTCTGCAGGGTGTCCAGGGAGGACTCCAGGTGCCCCACCTTCTCCTCGAGGTCCTGGGGATCCGCCCCGGCCCTGGCCAGTTCCTCGTCGATCAGGTTGTCCTTCATCAGGATCTGCCGTCCCTTCTCCTCCAGGGCCTTCTTGGCATCCGGGTACTCGGTGAGGGCCTCCATCAGGTCGTCCTTCGAGAGGCAGAACAGGTCGGAGTAACCGATGCTCCTGATGTTGGCCGTCCTGCGGTTGCCCGACTTGCTGCCCTTGATGTTCAGGATGCTGATCTCCCCAAAGTAACTGCCGTCGCTGAGGACCACGAACTGCGTAACCCCGTCGTCGGCCACCACGGCCAGCTTGCCCTCGTTGATGATGTACATCTCCTTCCCAATGTCCCCTTTCTTGCAGATGTAGTCCCCAGGGCTGAACACCGTGGGCCGCAGCTTCAGCACCAGCTCCACCAGCAGCCCCGCCTCGCAGTCCTGGAAGATGCGCACCTTCCTCAGCGTTTCCAGGTGCACGTTGATGGCGATCTCGGCCTTCAGCTTGTCTGGGAGGCTCTTGAGCACCTCCTTCTCATCCACCGTCTTCTTGTTGGCCCACAGGTAGTCAAACCACCGGATGACTCGCGTCTCCAAGTCCTTGGTGATCTTGCGGAACTGCATGTACTGCTTGATGGAGTCGACCTTGGCCTGGAACTCTGCCCGCGACGCGTTCATGTTTGAGATCATGGAGCCCACGTTACCCACGATGGTGGCAAAAATTAAAACGCCCACCAAGAAGTCTATGACCACAAAGAGATACTCCTCGTCTTTCACAGGGGGCGGCGTCTCACCGATGGTGGTCAGGGTCAGGGTGGACCAGTAGAGGCTGTAAATGTACTTCCTGGAGAGGCGTCCATACTCTGGGTTTGAGATGTTCGGATAGACCCAGGAGTCTGTCCCAAAACCAATGAACTTGGAGATGGCAAAGTAGATGCAGGCATTCCAGTGGATGATGATGAGGATGTACAAGACTAAGTTCCCAATCCTGAACAAATTGGGGTAGTTGGTCCTTGTCTCCGTGCGGTCAAAGAATTCAAAGAGCCGGGCGATCTTCAGTAGGCGGTTGAACCTCAGTTCTGGGTAGTTCATGCCCACCTTTAAATAAGCCAGGTCCAGGGGGACCATGGACAACGCATCCAGCTTGAATTGCAAGGTCTTTGAGTAATGTTTCCACAGCCGATCAGTATCTGTGACCATTAAGCCTTGCTCAAGGAAACCTAAAGAAGAAGATGCAGGTCACTCAGGCATCAAACGGACTGACTTTTGGACCATGGCTCACAGAAAGGTATTTCACGTCACAACTACCCAATAGGCAGTAGTGGGTCCAGGACTAGAACTCCACAGTTGGCTACATGGAATCCAGCTGCCTTAACCACCATACTACCTGGCTGGCCCATGACCCACCTCTTCAGAATAGTGCCCAGAACACAGTTATTATCCTTCCTGGTTGCATCTTATGATTACCAAAAGGGTTTTTTAAACCTATAAAGTCTAGACCCACCCCAGACAATCAGAATGGGTGGGAATGTGGGATGCTGGGAATCATGAGGCATTATAACTGCTGAAATCAATCAGGGAGGTTGTGACCTACATTACTTCTTATTACTTTCAAGGGGTTAGCAGGTGGTGTGGTGGTTAAGGGAGTTGGACTCCCACACGGCTGACCGTGGTTCGAGTCCTGGACCTGGCAGCTTGTCTTTTCCCTTTCTGTCTCCCTCTCTCTCTCTCTTTCACTCTGTCCCTCTCTGGTCAACATTTAAAATAAATAAATGAAGTGAAATAAAATAATCCTTGAAAAATATTTCAAAAATATGCAAAAATAGAATGATATAACGATTGCTTGTTAAATTTTGCTGCGCATACAAGTCCCCTGAGGGCTCTGTGAAATGAATGCGGGCCTGCCCATGGGTCTGGGGGCTTCCCGCAAGCACCAGATGTTGCCTCTGCTGCTGCTAGGGGCTCTCAGCGTTGTAACTTAGAACACCTCAAACACACAGCTGGAGGCTTGCGTACCTAACCTCACAGGGCCACACTGTGTGGTTAGACTGAGGGTAGGACCAAACATTCCATTAAAATAAAAAAAATCAGGGACCAAGGGCCAGCAGGCAGTGTGGTGAAGACTCTGGACTCCCACATGGGCGACGGTGGTTTGAGTCCTGGATCCGACAGTTTGAAAGATCACATCAGGCATGCGTACATGCATGTGCAAATATCCCACGAGGAGAATGGAGGCGAAGGGACTGTGGTGTGGCCATTCCTTCTGGGGGGAGGGTGATTTTTCACTTTCTCCTCTCCGTCCTTTTCTGTCTCTCTTTGGTGAGTATATGTGCACTATGGCAAAAACTTAAAAAAAAAAAAAAATCAAGGGCCGGCCCTGCGGCTTAGTGGTTAAGGAAGTAGCTCCTGCATTGCCAAGTGGAGGGTCTGAGTCACAACCCGGGAGGCTTGAAAAACACACAGGCATGTATGTGTGTGTGCTCTAAATCCTGACAGGATGGGGAGATGGAGGAGAAGGGAATGCGATGTGATCCTGCCCCACTGGGGGTACATTCTCCCTCCCCCACCTCCTGAGCAAGTACATGGCCCTGACAGTAAAAATTAAAAAGAAAAAAATAGAATACCAAGATTGATTCACACGTACAGGACAGCTCACTTCCCAGCCCCGCCGAACATCATTCTCTGGTTACCCACGTGCTTAGTGCATGCCCAGCGCGTCACACAGCTCTCCTTGTGCCTCGGGACTCTTGCTACTACTTTCAGATGTCTTCTCTCAATTCTGATCATTTTCTCCCTGGGGAATGCTTTGTGGACACTTGGTTCTATGCGCCCGTCTCCCCCAGCTTCCTGCTGAATCTTGGGCGGACAAGGATGGTGCCCAAGCTCAGGAAGGGCAGAGTCAATGCGTAAGTGAGGGCGTCTTGTTTCCCTGAAGGTTGGCTCAGAACAAGGACTGGCAGCCCAGTGGGCCGCTCAGAGAGCTCTTGCTTCTATGTAGCTAACGTGACCATGGCAGGGGGACAGACAACAGAGATGGCCGGGTCACCCATGCAAGCCTCCAGCTGTGTGTTTGAGGTGTTCTAAGTTACAACGCTGAGTACCAGTGCGGAAGCAGATGAAGTGCCAGTCTGCCGTGGGTGGGTGATGACCGTGGACCCTGGGCAAGCCACTCAGAGCTTCTGGCCTCATTTTCTTTTTCTTTCTTTCTTTTCTTTTTCTTTCTTTCTTTTAAAAAAATTATTTATTTGTGCTGGCAGGTGGCATGGTAGTTAAGGTGCTGGACTCCCACATGGCCAACTATGGTTTTAGTCCTGGACCTCGTAACCTGCTTTCTTGCTTTCTCTTTCTCTCACTATTTCTCTCTGGTCAAATAGTTTACATAAATAAATTAATTAAATAAACAATTATTTAATAATCTTTTATTTTTTATTATCATCTTTAAAAATTTTGCTATAGGGCATGTGCACTCACTGGGGAAAGAGGGAGAGAAAGAGGAAGAGAGAGAAAGTGAGAAAGCAAGTCACTATGTTGGGACTTGAACTGCCATTGGTCAGAACCTTAACCGCTGCATCACCTGCTGGCCCCACGGCCTCGGTTTCTAAATCAGTAGATGGAGACAATCACGCTGGCACTTATCTACTGCAGCAGTTCTAAAGAGAAACCACGCTGTGCTTTGTACACCACGAAGCCATGTCCGGTGTTGCTGCTGTGGTCGGGGGTATTGACCGTGACCACTACGGCACGATTTCAGTTCAGAAATCTCGGGACAGGCACAACTTCTACCAGCTTAGGTGATGTCTTGGTGCAAATTAGACAGAGGGACACCACGGGTACACAGCTTAGAGCCTACGGTGTCCCCCCCACTCCCAACCAGAGGTGAGTAGAAGGAAGTCTTCGCTTGGCTAGGCCATTTCAGATTTTATCTCCATATGTGAAAGCTCCTCTGGAAGCCGTGGAGTGAAACGCCCGAGTCCTGCACCCTGACTGTCCAGGAAGAGGAACTCTAAGGCCCACTGAGCTCGCCCTTCCATTCCCCCCAATGTTGAGTACTCAGAACGGGAGAGGTGCCTTTCCCTTCCATTCACAACAGAGCGAGTGTGGACACCCATGAGAGTCAGGGGGCGGGTACTCGCCACAGCATCTGGTGACACCTCCACCTCCCTGCCCCAGTCCTCCAGCCCACTGGATCTTGGGTACTCATGCATGTGCAGGCCCTGCGTGTTTCAGGCTGCCAGACTAGGGATTGGAACCACAGTTGCCATGTGGGATCTGGCTTCTCCTGAGCAGTGTGTTACTGCTGTTGCCATGGTGCTGGCCCAGACTGACCTTCTTATTTGACAGGTGATACAAGCGAGGCCCAGGGAGACAGCAGGACTTGCCCAAGGTCACGCAGCTCCTGGGGAAAGCAGAGCCCAAGCACCCATTTCCCCACTCAGGGTCCTGCTTACAGGTTCAGCATGGAGGGGTCTGAGACAGCAGCAAGCACTCTCCTGGTCAAAGCGTCCCAGACTTACCTGGCCTCTTACGGGCAAAGGCAGGCAGGGGTGGCCCTTCCCTGGATCTCCGCACACCCACCTGGGCCCGGGGCTCACTCACCTGTGCGGGCTCGCACCAGCATATCGAAGCCATAGACGACGTCCGACGTGTAGTCCAGGATCAGCCACAGTATCAGGTTCTCGGACTGAAGCTCATCAAAACAGGCCCTAAACAAGAGTGAGACATGCAGCCCGTGTTGGAGCCCACACGCGTGGGCACTGGCCTGTGCTGCAGACGCTGGGTTATTTCATCTGGCAAGTATATATTTTTTTTCTTAAAAAAAATAATAACAGGGCTGGTAGTTGGTATGGTGGTTAAAAGCACTGGACTCCTACATGGTCAACAGTGGTTCAAGTCCCAGACCTGGTGGCTTAATCTCTCTGTTTCTCTCTGGTCAAAATTGAAAAATAGGGACCAGCAGTTGGTTTAATGGCTGTGTCGCTGGACTCCCATGTAGTCAACCGTGGTTCAAGTCCCGGACCCGGGGGCTTAAACTCACACTGGGCATGTGTGCGTGCGTGCCCAAGAGCCCGAGAGGAGAATGGAGGAGAAGGGATTGCGGCGTGGCCATACCCCCTGGGGGGTGACTTCTCATTTTCTGTCTCTCTGTCTCTCTCTCTTTCTGGCACACACACACGCACTATAGCAAACACCTCTCCAAAAAAAAAAAAAAAAAAAAAAAAAAGGAAAATAATGATAATAAATAATTCTTTTAAAAAATAATAATAAATAATAAAGAAACAAATGTGCCGTGCTCACAGTGTCATCACCCCATACAATCACCCCAGGTTTCAGATGAGGAGACCCAAGCCCTGAGAAGCTTTTCTGTCCCACAGTCCTGAAGCTCCGAGGACCAGCTGGGACTGACCCTGAAGAGCGGCCATGCTGCCCCCCAGCAGTGAGCTGTGAGACCCTGGGGCAGAGCTTTCCCAGGCCTCACTGGTGGAGCCAGGGAAAGGGGCTGATCTACCTTTTCTGGGGTCAAATTAGAACAAGTTTGAGGATTTCTAAGAGGTTAACTACTGAACAAGCTGGCAAATATTTTCTACCTTCTAGATCTTTAAGTATAAATATATATTTTAATGTTAGAGGGTATGAACTCATGCACAAGAGAAAGACAGAGAGAGAGAGAGAGAGAGAGAGAGAGAGCGAGCTGCCAGTGGGGCCTCTCGTGCTGCCATCCTTTCCCCTCCAGCTCCCCATCCACCAGGATCCCGGGCAGGCACACACGCCCAGTGCGCTTTCGCAGCAGACAAGGGTGGGACTGAAACCCTGGTCAACCATCGTGGCTTTCCTCTGCACCGAGTCTGACTGCTGTGCTGTGAGGTTCGCCCAGATCTTTTTTTGTTTGTTAAATTTTTTTTCTCCCATGAATGACAGAGACACAGCCAGACAGAGACAGCACCCCAGCAGGGGCTTCCCGCCCTAATCTGCCTCTAGCCTTCTGAGCATGCATGCACCCAGTGTTCAGGGAGGACTCCAGATGCCAACCTGGAACCTGCTCGTGTGTGCCAGGCTCACCGTGTCGAGTATCTGCCCCCATATCTGTGGGTCTGCGTGCTCTGTATTTTTTTTTGAAGAGGTTTTTGCTATAGGGCGTGTGTGCTCACCAGACAGACAGAGAGAGACAGAGAGATAGAAAGCAAGAAATCACCCCCCAGGGGGGATGGCCACGCTGCAATCTCTTCTCTGTTCTCCTCTCGGGATCTTGGGCACTCACGCACACGCACCCGGCATGAGTTTAAGCCACCAGGGCCGGGATTCGAACCACGGTCAACTATGTGGGAGTCCAGTGACATAGCCATTACTCTAACTGCTGGTCCCAACGCGTGCTCTGTATTTCACACAAACAGCACCCACCCCTGTCCCTCACCCTGCAGAGAGCAGTGGCCTGCCCTGCAGCCCAGCCTGCAGCTGCCTCAGTAACCTACAGTCTCCTGCCCTCCCTCATGAACAGCAGCTCACCCAATCCTGTTTCCGGCTTACCCTCAGAACAGCCATTTGCCTGCGTGACCATCCTGTCTGCTTGCCAGGAGAGGCCCCAAGCTCTTCCCCTTTTCACCTGCCTCTGAAGGAGCAGGAGATCACACTTTGCTGGGATAATCACGAAGGCCTCTGTACACTCGGACGCACAGGCCTTACTGCTCTGCACCCATTGCGTATGTGATCAGGAGTGCCCCAGCCTCACCACAGCCTCCCGGAGCAGTGGCTCTCTGTCTCGCAGGCTTGCTCAGGCACGGCCTAAAGCTGACCATCTACCCTCAGAAGAGTGGGACTCTCCCTTCCTTCCTCGTCTTGCATGCTGGCTCAGCAAAGTCCCAGGGGTGCCTCTTATTCTCAGAATTGCATCCTGGGCCTACAGCATGCTCAGAAGGCCCCAAAGCCCCCACTCTCTCAGAAGTGCAGACACATGGCTGTGCATCCTCGTCCTGCAGGCTTGACTGGCAAGTCCCTAAGCCTTCCCCTCTCCCTCAGAAGACCAGCAGTCTACCTTGAATCCTTGCCATGGAGGCCA
The DNA here is from genome assembly GCA_026018925.1 of Tupaia tana. Classification (NCBI taxonomy): domain Eukaryota; kingdom Metazoa; phylum Chordata; class Mammalia; order Scandentia; family Tupaiidae; genus Tupaia; species Tupaia tana. The sequence continues at coordinate 141,245,129 of JAKSZU010000003.1, forward strand.
GTTAGACCCCAAGCCCCTTGCTTACTTTTTTTTTTTTTTTAAGAATTATTTACTTAATTTTATTTATTAGTATTATTTTTTAATTTGACCAGAGAGAGACAGAGAGAGAGAAGGCAAGTGAGAAAGCAAGCCACCCGGTCCAGGACTAGAACCGTGATCTACCATGTAGGAGTCCAGCACCTTATCCACCACGCCACCTGCCAGCTCCACCCCTTACTTACTTTGAAAGAGTACCTGCTGACCCTTCACCCCTGCTCTGCAGCTTACAGCCATAGACATTCTCGGAAACACCTAACCTCTGCTTGCCCACAGGTGGGCAGCAGCTGGCCCAGCCTCGTCCGGCAGCACACTCAGAGATGCCTCAGGACACAGCTCCCTCCATCTGTGCCCTGCAGGCTTGCTCAGGAAAGCCAAGGGTGTCCCGGCTGCCCCTCAGAGGAACAGCGTCTGACCTCCGCATTGGCAAACAGCAGTCTTCCTAGGGGAAGCCCTAGGCCCCTCCTGCCTGTGAGGAGAGCAGCAGCTCACCCCGCACCTCCCTCTGCAGCTTGCTGAGACAATTTCCAAGGCCTCCGCTTAGCTCCAGAAGCTTCCTGTGCATCGGGAGGTCCGCGCTTGCCCAGGAACCTCCCCAAAGCCCACGTGTACCCTCCGAAGAGGAGCAGTTTACTCTGCATCCCAGGGCTGTGCTCACGTAGGCGAGGCCCACCCCAGACCGCAGCGCCTCCTCCTGCATCTCTGTCCCATGGCACGCTCACGAACGCCCCACACCCTGACTCAATTGCCCTCAGAGGAGCAGCGCCTCACCCCTGCACTATCCTCATTCATCTCACTTCAGGGGGGCCCCGAAGTGAGGGACCCCTCGCTGTCCGTCTCAACTCAGCTCCCGCCAGTGCTCCTGAGCACCCTGACGGTCCTCTCTGGGAACCTCCTTCTATTTTCATTTTGTCAGAGAGTGTATGTGCTCTCCAGAGAGAGACAGACAGAGGGACAAAGAGTAAACATCCCCTGTGGGTGATGGCCACACGGCAGGTCCCTCCCCTCTACCCTCCTTTTGGGATTTTGGGCAGACACGTGTGCTCAGCATGGTTCTCGAGCTGCTGGGTCTGGGACTTGAACCATTCAATTGGCTATGTGGGATCCAGCCACCTTGGCCACTGGCTGGCCCAAGAGCCTGTTTTTTTAAATTTATTTTTGAGAGAGATTTTTGCTATAGGGCATATGCGCTCACCAGAGAGAGACACAGAGAGAGCAGGGGGGATGGCCACACCGCAATCTCTTCTCCATTCTCCTCTCAGGACTTTGGATACACATGCACATGTGCCCAGTGTGAGTTTCAAGCTGCCAGGTCCAACACTCGAACTGCCAGTGACCACATGGGAGTCCAGTGCCTTAATCTCTATGTCTCCTGCTGGCCCCACCTCCTGTTTTTATAGCTGGAGAAACTGAAGCACAAGAGCCATGTGGTGGACATGCAGGGACCAGGACTCAGGCTTCCTGAGTGACACCCAGAGCTGTCACCCAGGCCTGGCTGCCCTGGCGTCCCTGCCCCCTACCTGCACACGAGCAGACACCAGTTGTAGAAGACGGGCGTGGCGATGACAGTCAGCCAGTGGTAGTACATGTTGCTGGAGGGGTCTACCACGATGGGGTCCTTCTTCTTTCTGGAAATGCACACACATACACACAGTGCAATGCATGGAAAGACGACAGCTCGGGGGGGCGGGGGTTAGAGACCTGGATTAGCTGAGGACTCCTGGGGTAATTTCAGGCTGAAGCTCAACAAGGGTGTCCATGACAGGATGCTCTTAGTCCCAGGGTGCTGTGGGGTGTCCCCCTGTGAAAGGACAGGCTGGGAGGAAGGGGAGACTCTGCAGGAAGCCATGACTATAAAATCATGAGTATGATGTTCCCATGTGCCTGTGGCCGCATCCACGACCTTCGGAGGAAGGGAATGAAAAACACAGCTCGGCATGGCTCAGCCAAGGTGGCACATGTGGGTACTAGGGACGGTGTGGGAGGAGGGTGGGAAGTGAGGGAGGGAGGGAGGAAGGAAATCGAGGGGAAGAAGAAGCATAACATTTAAGTGCCACAAAAATGGACAATTATCTGTCGATGTTACCGTGTATGATAACGTTTACCTGGGCTAATATACGGCATATTCATGCCAGGAAAATGGATTTTGCAAGCTGTAATGATATACAGTGATTGAATGTATGAAAAACAAAAAAGAAAAGATGAAAAACGCTGAGCCCCGCAGGCTGGGACCACGGGGAGGCCCAGGTTTGATTCCTGGTTCAGCTTAGAAGCCAGGTGTGGTGGCATGAACAGGCTGCCAGGGCCAGCTGCAGGCTGCTCACCTGAGGCTGCAGATCAGCCACCTGGGTTTCCAGCGCTGGGGGAAACCTCCCTGCAGAGCGAGGCACTGCTCTCTGGAAGCCTGGGTCCCAACCTGGGGTCAATGCCTTTCCCTCAGTGGTAAGCACTCCCCTCACCCCCCAGGGTTGACCCCCCCCCCATGGCCCTGCCCTAAGACACCGGCAGGGAGGGGTCAGGTGCTGTGACTGTGAACCCCCTCCTGGGGCAGGGGGCAGCTCCTCTCAGTGCTTCCTCCTCTCCTTTTAGTTAGTTCTCTCTTCTTCCTTTCTCTGTCTCCTCCTTTCTGCCTGTAACCAGACAATGCAGGGTGACAGCAGGTGCCATAGACCACGGCCCTTCCCTCACTGGAGCGGGCAGGCTGCAGTGGCCAGGAGGAGGCACGGCCCCGAAAGCGGGTGTTTTCAGCAAGCCGGGATGAGACGAGGTTACTGACTTCATCATTATTATCCCTCGAGTGTGAGGAAAGCCACTCTAGTGAAGCATACGTTGAGAAATCAGTGGTCCTGCCCACAGTTCTACAAAGCCCGAACTGTTCCCATCAGTTCCGGGAGGTCCCAGTAGCCTGAGATGGGAGACATTCTGCGGCATGAGAGATAAACCCAAAACCACACTCGGAAGGTGGAAAACTCATTTGGCGTTTGGGAAGTCACAGGTCAAGATCTTTACTCTCTTTCTCTTTTTATAATTCTTTTAAAGTTTATGACAGAGACAGGGAGACTGAAATGCGGCACCCCCAACAGGGCCCTCACGCCACGATCCAGTCCCACCCCAGCCAGCCCCAGGTCACAGGCACATGCATGTTCAGTGTACTTGGGGGGGGTTCCCCAGATGTGAGCCCAGAACCTCCCCAAGGGTCAGCCTTGCAGAGCATCACGTTTGCCACTGTGCCACTGTCAGGCCCCTCACGCTCCTTGATCTGAAGGGATGGGTAAAGCCTGTTGGTTGTTGGAAGCTTTGTCTCTGGGTCAGATGAAAACCTGGCCTGGATGAGAAAGCAAGCAAACAGAAGGGAAGCAAAATCCACAGAGGCAGGATTATGTTTGTGACACTCTTAGTGGAAAGTCTCAGCATCGTCTGAGGCCCGCAAATGTGGCCATATTTATTCAGAGAGATTTTTGTTATAGGACACGTGCATTCTCTGGAGGGACAGACAGAGAGACAGAAAGTGAGAAATCACCCCCCAGGGGGAATGGCCACACCACGATCCCTTCTCCAGTCTCCTCTCAGGATCTTGGGCACGCACACATGTGCCTGGCCTGTTTCAAGCCTCTGGGTCTAGGACTTGAACTGCAGTTGGCCATGTGGCAGTACAGTGACATAACCATTGTGCCATCTGTTAGTCCATGCAGCCTCACTTAGATACGTATTCAGACTTTGCTGACTGCGAGGCTGTTCCGTCTGCAGGACAGGCCTGCTAGTGCAGGCATCTCAACACACGGCTTCACTCTACTTCCTCCTCTTCACTCGGTAGCTTTTATGGGCTAGGTTCTGTGCAAGGTGACCTAATTAACAAAACAGTCCTGCAAGGCAGGAATTCATGTCCATTGGATGGTGAGAAAAAACACACGGAAAGGTGAAAGGTCCTGCTTACAGAAGGGGTACCCATGGAACATTCCTCTGTTCTTCAACTCTAGGGAGGAAGGCACAGGCTGAGAAATAAATGTTGCTAATTAAACAATCATTGTGAAAAATACCAGTACACTGTTACCTAGCACTTGCTAAGGAGATACTCAAGGCTGTGGGCACGTACGCGTGTAGAAGAGTAATCACCACCATTATTCATAATAGTCAGAACGGATAAGCAATCTAACCATGGGACAGGAGCGATTCCTCATTGACAATGGAGTTTAGAAGGCCACTTAGAATAATGTTGTGGAAGAGTAGTTAGTGACATGGGAAAATGGTTCTCCATATTTTGCTAGGTTCAAAAGCAGACTACAGACTAGCAGATGATGTAGCAGTTATGTCACTGAACTCCCACATGGCTGACTGCAGTTCGAGTCCTGGAGCTGCTGGCTTGAAACTCATACCAGGCACATGTGCGTGTGTGCCCAAAATCCTGAGAAGAGAATGGAGGAGAAGGGACTGTGGTATGGCCATCCCCCCTGGGGTGTGATTTCTTGCTTTCTGTCTCTCTAGTACCCTATGGCAAAAATCTCTAAAAATATATAAATAAATAAAAAGCAGACTAAAGGGGCCAGATGCTGGCACAGCGATGGTCAAACTAGATCCCCATGAGAGAGGGCCCGATTTCAGGTCCTGGGGTCTCCTGGAGCACCTTGGGCCAGCTGAGACTGAGGACAGATCACGTGAGGACTCTTTCTGTCTCCCTTTCTCATGGAAAAAAAAAGTATATATATAAAAATTTACATATATATATGTAAATTTCTATCTATCTATCTATCTATCTATACACACACACACACACACACACACACACATATATATAAGACACTTTGGAAGAAGAGGTCTGTATTGAAAGCGAGATGGCTTTATTTGGCTGCCAGAACACCACCACAAACTTTGCGGCTTACAGCAACGTAACTTGACTATCCTGTAGTAGATCTACAGATCTGAAGTGCCGGGTGGATCTCACCAGAATAAAACCAAGGCATCACAGATGCATTCTTGCATAGAGTCTCTCGGGGAGAATCTCTTTCCTACTCATTTGAATTGCTGGAAGAATTCGGTTTCTTCTCATTGTATGCGTGAGGTCCCCATCTTTCCCTCCTGGCTGTGATGTGAAGGCCTTGCCAAGCTTTTAGATGCCATCAACTTGCTGGGTTCATGGCCCCCTCCTGTATTTTCAGAGCCAACGACGGTGGATTAAGTTCTTTTCAAAACGCCATTTCAGGGGAACCAACAGTTAGCGTAATGGCTATGTCACTGGACTCCCACGTAGTCGACCGCGGTTCGCGTCTCGGACCCGGTGGCTTACAACTCACGCCGGGCACGTGTGCGTGCGTGCCTAAGATCCCGAGAGGAGAATGGAGGAGAAGGGATTGCGGCGTGACCATCCCCCCTGGGGGGTGATTTCTCGCTTTCTGTCTCTCTGTCTGTCTCTGTCTGTCCGGCGAGCGCACGCCCTATAGCGAAAAACCTCTCCAAAAAAAAAAAAAAAAAAAAAAAAAAAAAAAAAAAAAAAAAAAAACGCCATTTCACTGCTTCTCTGCAGCTGGAAAGGTTCTCCACGGTTAGGGACGCACATCAGTATATTCGGTCCGTTTTGATAATCCAGGATCACTTCCCCATCTGGTGGGCCTTAAACTCCATCACACCTGCAAAGTCCCTTCTGCCGCATAGGGAATGAACACATTCATGTGACGCGGGGACTCGGGCACGGGCATCTTGGAAGCCAGTATTCTGCCGACTACACTCCAGCCTTGGCCCCTCCAAAAAATTCACACTCATCCCATGTGCCAAATGTATTCACCCCATCTCCAAATCTCCAACAGTCTCATCCCATTACGGCCCCAACTAAGCCCCAAATCTCATTGACATGTCACCAGTTCTGAAGTTTCAAGCCTCCTATTCTAGCTCAGGTTCGGGTGCATCTCTGGGTGGGAATTACTGTGGGCTCGCTTTCTCTCCACCTGTGGGCCTGTGACAGGAAAGAAACAAATGATGTGCTCCACACCATGGTGGGGCTGGCCTGGGACACCTGTCAAACACAGTCCTCAGAAAGGGAGAAGGGCAAACGGAGTCACGAGTCCCAAGCAATGATGACAGCTAGTCTTGCAAATGCCGTCATGGTTCAAAACCCAGGAATGACCCTGTGGTTCATGGCTCTGCCCTCTGGGCTTGAGGCTTTATGCTTATATTTTTCTTTCTTTTTCATACGAGGTAGTACCTGCTTGTGGCTGAGTAGGCTTTTTGGCCTGCTTTCTGCTGCTGGAATTGAAAGGATCCAGTCATCTTCCTTTGTTTTGTGTTCTTTCTGTCCCTTCGTAGTCAAGCTGGTGACTCTTCTGCTAACATGACATTTCGCAGAGCTCAGTTAGACATGCACACCATGGAAAGTCACTCCATCAGGAACAAGCTCCACCCATAGATCTTGCTGGGAAATGTCGTCTCTGTTCTTTGACGGAGGGGAGCTGAACTGTCCCTTAACCTCTGGAGAACTCTGTATGTGATGAATACTAAGACTTCCTGATCTCCTTGAAGTATTAACAAAGGTTGCCCAGGCACACCCTTGGGTTTTTTTCTAAGGCGTGTTTTCCTTTTTTTTTTTGAGAAGTTTTTTTTGCTATAGGGTGCGTGCGCTCTCCAGACAGAGACAGAGAGACAGAAAGTGAGAAATCACCCCCCAGGGGGGATGGTCACGCCGCAATCCCTTCTCCTCTCCTCTCGGGATCTTGGGCACGCACGCACACGCGCCCAGCGTGAGTTTTAAGCCACGGGTCCGGGACGCGAACCGCGGTCAACTACGTGGGAGTCCAGCAACATAGCCATTACGCTAACTGCTGGTCCCAAGGCATGTTTTCCTAATAGTGACTCTATTAAATTTAGTATCTTTTGCCATTTGAGTAGGAGGAGAAATTCCCAAATGGTCAGGTCCTGGTTTCTTTTCATGAAACAGTTCTCCCTTCAATTTATCTTTTTTTCCCTTACATTTTAACTGTACATCATAAGGGAACCAGACTGCACCTTCAACACTTTGCTTAGAAACCTGCTCAGCTAGAAATCCAAGCACAGTGCCCGCAAGCTCTGCTTTTCCTCATTACCGTAGGGTACAATCTACTAAGCTTTTGATCACTGTGCAATGAGTCTCACCTCCACTTTCCAGTTAGCTTCTCCTCATTTATTTCTGGGCCCTCACTAGCAGCATTCTTACAATCCAGATTTCCACTAATAATATGTTTACAAGGATTTAAAGCAGTTTGTATATAATACATTTTAGGCATGTAGATAATTTAAGTGTTCTCTCCTTAGCCTATATGGTCAGTCTTTTTATTTACTTATTTATTATTATTATTATTTATTTTTTTGAGAGGTTTTTGCTATAGGGCGCGTGCGTTCACCAGACAGACAGAGAAAGACGGAGAGATAGAAAATAAGAAATCACCCCCCAGGGGTGATGGCCACACCACAATCCCTTCTCCTCCAATCTCCTCTCAGGATCTTGGGCACGCATGCACATGCACCCAGCATGAGTTTAAGTCACCAAGTCTGGGACTTGAACCACGGTCGACTACATGGGAGTCCAGCGACATAGCCATTACGCTAACTGCTGGTCCCTGTATTGTCAGTCATTAGTGTCCATGTCTCTACTAGCTGTCTTTTCAGAGCAATTTAGATTTTGTTTTTAAATCATGCTTATCAAAATTATTCCAGCTCTGCCTAGTTACTGGTTCCAAGCCACTTCCATGTTTTAGATTTGTTATAGCAGCACCCCAGGTGGGTTGAAGCAGTTATTAGTTTTCAATTGCTGGCCTAACAGATGACCACAAATTTAGTGTTGCTTCACACAACACAAAGCTATTATCTAAATAATTCTTTAGTCGAAAGGTCTGGGCGCGTGTGCGTGCGTGCCCAAGATCCCGAGAGGAGAGGAGAAGGGATTGCGGCGTGACCATCCCCCCTGGGGGGTGATTTCTCACTTTCTGTCTCTCTGTCTCTGTCTGGAGAGCGCACGCACCCTATAGCAAAAAAAACTTCTCAGTCGCAAGCTCTCAGCAGACTGTGTTCCTTTCTACAGGCTCTAGGGGGAAACCATTTCCTGCTCATTTGGATTGCTGGCAGAAGTCTGAAGTCGGCATCTTTCCATGGTAGGACTAGGGTCCCCATTTGGTGGCTGGCTGTAAGTGGGAGCTTGTCCCAGGTATAGAGACTGCTGCCCCCTTGGCTCTGTCCCTTGCCCTCCATCTCTGAGGCCAGCAAGCCTGGGCTGAGTTCCTCTTCCACCGGGAGCCTCTCCGTCCTTCTCAGCTCTCTGACCCACCCTTCTAGCTCCCCATTCTGCTTTTTAAGGACTTACGTGATTACATCGGGTCCTGTTAATCCAGGATAATATCCCATCTCAAGGACCTTAAATTTAATGACACTTGTGAAGGCCCCTTTGCCATAAAGCTAATCTGTTTATCGGTTCTAGGGATGAGGGTGGTAGACATCTTTGTGGGAGAGTTATCCTGCCTGCCAGGAGAGTCAGTATTTGTTGAGGGTGCCCTATGTATCAGGAATTAAGAGAACTTTACTTATATTAACACGTTTATATTCACGCACCCTGTCAGACATTACCAAAATCCTTATTTTATAAGTTAGGAGATTTATACACAGACATATTAGGCAACTTGCCCAAGGTCACAAAGCTGATAAGGAACTGAGTTGGGAAGACAGATGCTCTTAATCAGGATATATATATATATATATATATATATATATATATGTATTATATATACTTTATCATTTATCTATTCACTATATATACCTAGATTAAAGTTGGAGGGACATTTGCCAATTTGTGAAGACGGATTATCTCTGATGGTGGGATCCCACTGTGAACATCTTGTGTGTAATTGCTTTCGGGTCTTTTTCTTATCTTCCAAGTTTTCAGCAGTGAGAATATGAATAAAATAGATAAGAATAAAAAAAAAATTAAAGTTGCCCAAAGCAAGAACAGTCACCTAGCCTGAATCTAAAGAGGTGACCCTGGCTGTCTCCACTGGAGAGTTAATCAAGGCACCAGCAGAGGGTGCTCCTCACAAACTTATCGAGCATGCTTAGCCTGCGTAGAATTTAATTACACCTTCGGCTTGCTTTGTACCAGAATTTGTGGCTCTGGGCTGCAGGACTTGGCCTTTCTCCGGTTACCAACTGCTAAGGGCCTAGGAAAGACCCAGCACCATCCAGCTGTATGCCCAAATCCATTCAGCATTGCCTTAAAAGAACCTACAAACAGCTGCAAAATGATGCTGGTTTTGGCTGAGAACAGTTTCATCAACGAGGAGGAAATTATTCAGGACCCTAGACACTCAGTGAAAATCCAGAAATGTGGTAGAAGAGTAGAGGAAGGTGTGCAGAATGAAATATTTGGGGACAGTTTTCAATTTGGTACTTGAATCCTTGGCCGGAGCATGGACCCATGAAATGAGCCCATTTGAAGAGATTTAAGAGTCTAATGCAGGCAACACCATCCAACTCCGCCCTTGCCCACATCCGAGCCCCGGGATGGAGACACCTAGAGCCCCATAGCCTCGGTCTGTGGCTTCTAGCACCCTGCCTGAAAGGGACTCAAGACCAGGGTTTCAACAGTGTGTGATGTTAGGTTTGGCTTTTTTTTTTTTTTTTCCATAGGGTGTGTGTGTTCTCTCACCAGAGAGAGAAAGTGAAAAATCACCCCCCAGAGGAGATGGCCATGCCTCAGTCCCTTCTCCTCCATTCTCCCCTCGAGATTTTGGGCATCCACACACATATGCTCGACACTGTTTTCAGGTCACCATGTCCGGGACTCGAACCACAAATTCAGCCACGTGGAATCCAGTTGCCTTGACCTCTGCACCACCTCTTGGCCCCGGGTTTGGGCTTTTAATCAGGCTACTATGTCAGAGCTATTGCTTTGCAGATGAAATCATTTGATTTTTCTTGGTTGCTGGTGTTTGGGTCCCTGGATGTGATGTCCAGATTTGTGCGAATAGGACTAAGACTCTTGGAGAAAAGCAGAAAATGAACCCCTCCAAGGAACAAAGAGAAAAATAAGAAAAAGCCTTGGCCCATTTCTCTGTCGGTCAGAAGCCAAGATATTCACGTTTCTTGCTGATACTGATTGTTTTCCCCTCTAAGCCCTCCCTCCCCCGCCATGGTAGTCCATAACGAAGCAGTGAGGCTGGAGAACCGGACAGACACACACGCACTAAAGCACTCGTACAGTCCCGCACAGGGGGACACACACCCCTGGGCTTTGGGGTGGCACTTTAGAAAATGGCACATCAAACATCGCCATCTCAGCGTCTGGTGATAGAAAGGCATTGCAGTAGGTCACCTTCCAAGGGGCTACTCTCTGGACAGACTGAAATTCCCTCTCTCCACTGCCCTGCCTACACTCTCAAAATTGGCCTGAATCGGCCTTAAGACAAGGGCATTTCCCCGGCACACAGGAGCCTGAGGCTGTGGGGTAGAAGATGCGTTCCCGTTGTCAGGACGGACACCCACTGCTCTGGAAGGAACTCCAGTTTTATATCTTCAAATGTACAGTGATACAGGATGGTGAAGGTCAACAGTGAAGGTCAACGCATCGGTCCCATCCAACCCCTTTGCTTTATCGATGAGGAAAACGAGAGCCAAAGAGAGAAAATGACTTGCCCAAAGAAGTCATACAGATCAGATCCCTCTTGCACTTCCGTTCATAGGGGTGGGTTTCCAATAAAAGGAACAGGATTCTAGAATGGTCTACTGGTGTGTCGGGAGGTGGGAAGCAGGGATACCCAAGGAGAGAGGCGAAGTTGGGGATTTTCTACAGGAGGAGGGTGGCCGCTAGGACTGAGGAGGCGAGCAGGCTCTGCAGGGAGCACGGGTACTTACACCTCCTCCTTTTTGTCGGTATTGGTGTTGTTGTTGGTGTTAGCATTGCTTTTGGCCAGGGGCCAGGCACTGTGGGGAGGTAAAAAGAACACGCATGGGAATCTGACCTTGGCTTCAATGGCCATAGGTCCTGGTGGTTATGCTGCCTCGCTGGGCCTTCCCGCTCACAGCTTGAAGAGCAAAGACATTGTGATGGTCAGAGACAAACAGCTATGGGACTAGTTAGTTCTGGTAAAAGAGAGGATGAACACTTGGCTAAATGGAGGCTCTGGATACACTGAGAATTGTGTTTGAATCCTGCTTCCTGGCCTCAAATTCCACTCAGTTTCTTTCCATGCAACTCCGTGTGAGGCAGTGTGCCCATGTGCCCAGGGACACCAAAATGGATCCCCGGTGACTTCTGCTCTCCAGGTGCTTCAGTGCTACTCAGTGGAGGCCCGAGGCTCCAGAACACGTGTATCCAGCAGAACTCGCTACCCCCATCTGCAAGGGCTTGGCTCTCAGAGGGAGCCCTCCCTGGAAAACCCGTTCCTCTAGCCGCTTACAATTAGCAGGGTAAAAAATTGCCCATGGGCAGAATGGTCTCAGTGCCTAGTCTACCCTCCTCCTGTGCTGCCCTGGCCCCCAGCCCTAATCCTACAACTGCAGGGCCTCTGCTCTGTGTGCGGGTCTGGGAGAAACGGGGGCTGGTTTTGCACAAAACTGGATGTTTATTAAAAGCTGGCTTTCCTCATGTTTCAGGAAAATGCATCCTCTTCAAGTGCTCAGCTGCAGTGCAAGTTTCACCATAACCTAAGAAAGCCAGATGGGGGCTGGCAGGTGGTGTGGCTAAGGGGGTTGGACTCCTACAGGGCTGACCATGGTTCAAGTCCCGGACCTGGCGGCTTGATTTCTCACTTTCCCTCTCTCTCTCTCTTTCTCTCTGTCCCTCTCTGGTAAAATTAAAATAACTAACTAACTAAATAAATAAAGTTAAATAAAAAAACACATATATTTTTTTTTTTTAAAGAAAGAAAGCCAAATGGGCTTGCAGAGCAGGAGGGCGCCTGGCCTGTCCGTGGGCACTGCAGACTATTCATGGAGCCAGTGGCAGCTGACACCTTGGTCTGACTCTTGGGGGGTCTCCTCCATGACACTGGAGACTCAGACAACTGCCATGTTAGCCACTGCTGCTCACTCTGCCCACGCTTCTTCCCCAAGAGGCGGCTCTAACTGCTAGTTTGTGGGTCGGTTCTGCTCCTCATAACATCTCCCAGGGAATTGAGGCCCCTTTGACATGGAAGGAGGAAAAGATGGGGGTGCGGTGGCTGTTCTTACCACAGCTCTGTGCCAGTAATCCACCCCACAAGGCTAATCCTACACAGGGAACCAAGGCCTGTCTCCGCATACACTTTGCTCTGCAGTTGGGACTTTGTCTCCCAAAACTCAAAATCCTCTTCCCCCAGGAGGCCTCCCAGATTCATCTGCTACCGTCCTGCACCACTGCATTCATCCGCCCTTCTGGACCTTCTGGCGAGTGACCAGGTGTCTGTGGGATAGTTGGCACTTGCCCCAGATGGGGTCTTAGCTCAGCCCCCTCAGCCCCCACTCAGCTGGACACACTGGGAAATGGACAGAGTCTATCATTCCTCTCCGTGAGTCTAAGGCTGTCGGAAGACAATGTGACCAACTTAGCTAAGGACGTTTTTGCTTGCCCAGAAAGGAATTTAGTCTGGCTAGCTTGCTAAGATGCTTCCTCCTCCTCTTTCCCCATCATTCTGTCTCTTACCTGTCTGCCATCCCTTCTGTCTTAGCAGTGAGCAACCCGCAAGTCCTGTACTCAGAGCTTCATGAGGGACTGGGATGTCTGGCTCTGGGAACCCGGGGCTGCTCTGCACTCGCCCCACCTAGCACCCAGGCCCTCTTGGTCTCCCTCCCACTACCAGGGAGCCCAAGGCTTTATGGTCAAAGCTCATATGCAAACTGTGGCCTGAGAATGCTTCTCCAAAGGTCCCTTGCACCTCAACTGAGTATTCTTTCTTTCTTTCTTTTTTTAAAAATAATTATTTACTTCATTTTATTTATTATTATTATTTTCTAATTTTCCCAGAGAAAGAGAGAGAGAGAAAGTGAGAAGCAAGCCGCCCAGTCTGGGATGCAGACCCTGGTCAGCCATGGAGGAGTCTAGCACTTAACCACCATACAACCTACCAGCCCATCAACTGGGGATTCTTACACCTTTCCACACAGAGAAGATTGAGCCTGGGTCACTAGCAAGAAATGTTTTTCAAGCCTAACAGTTCATCTTACAAAATGTTTGCATGTTGCACTCTACTGCATAATCTGCAATCTAAAAATACCCGGAAGCTCCGGGAAGATCCGCTGTGCTTCCCTGAGGCTTCATCTCTTCTCCCCTAGGACTCCTCATAAGCCCGTTTGAGAAGCTTCAAACTTCTCCCCAATGACATAAAAACAGATGGTGTTTTCTCCAGCAAATTGTATGAGACCGTCTGTGCTAAACCATCGTGCTTACTCTCATCTCTACATTTCAAAAATCTCGGCATTACCCAAAGGATTCAGTCAAAAGAGCTTTTCAACCCTTCTCCCCACTGTTCTCTGCAGAAGCAGGTTCTGGATGAGAAGCCACCTGGTCACAAGGCTGCGGGAGGTCAGCTTTCTCTCCACGTCTGACCTCTCCTGCCTTTCAGATGGAGCTAAGAGTCCTACAGGACCCTCTGCTATTCAGCCACAATGGGTTCAACCCACGGGGGCCTATGGTCTCTCCAGAGACCACCTGCTGGGGAGATTTTTTGAGGACAAGAGAGGAGGAGGAGCAGTGCTCCAGCTCACCGCCCAGTTGGAGGCTGTGCAAGGTGTGCAGGGGCCCTGCAATGCAGATCCTTCTCCCTGGAGCAAACGCTCTCCCCATCCCCCCACCTCCAGTAGGAGCCCCCATGGCTCTTAATCTGATTGGGAACACAGGTGGTTCCTTTGATGGGTTAGACCAACCCATGGGCCTTCTTCCCAGAAAAATGCATGCACATCTATTCATAAACTTGGGGGTACCATTGAGGTAGCCACCTGTTGCTCATGGTAATAAAATGCCCTGTTTTGGAGCAAAATGGGCACCAGTACAATCTAAGATGAGGTTCCAGCATCTGGATGAGTTTCTGAGAACTCACAATCTCCAGGGGACACCAATGGGAACCCATGTAGGATGAAGTTGGTGGTCAAACGAATCTGGATACTCCAGTTACAGGGCCCTTCTGCAAGGCTTCTTGAACTCAGGGTTGAAGCTGGTAGATTGTGCAGGGTTTCCCCAACAACAATGGATTTCTTAAACAGCTCACAGGAATGGTGTTCTGGGGCCACCATTGGGCATCCCAGCAGGACCAAGCAAGGCAGATGCTCCTTGCCTCACCCCTTCCTCTTTCATTCCTTACCTTCTCCCTCTGTCTGGTGGCTCCTGGCTGCCCACGTTTGGCTGGACATTGCTTTCTTGGCTGGACACCTCCTTAAGCTCGGCTTCATGGAAACGCTCCAGAAAAGAGTCAGGTCTCTGACCCTCCTGGTGTAAGTGCCTGGCGGCCCAGGCACGCAGCGAGATGATGAGGCGTGACAACCTGGAAGTGCAACAGACAAGAGCAAGTAGGAGAGGAAGGAGAAAGTCCATCCCTCTTTCTTCTCATGCAGAAGCGGAGCTGCCCAGCAGGGCACAGGTGCTGGGAGCCTGAGGCTCGGGTTTGCACCTCGACTCTCTGGGAGCCCTTCACTCCTTCTTCTGTCCCTTCAGGTAGAGCTTCCTCCACTAGGGACAGTCTTTATCATGGTTTGTCCCTTTTTTAAAAAATTGAACTTTATTTATTTATTTTAATTTGACCAGAGAGGGACAGAGTGAGAGAGCAAGAAAGTGAGAAAGCAAGCCGCCATGTCCGGGACTCAGACCATGGTTGGCCATGTGGGAGTCCAGCACCCTTAACCATCACAGCACCTGCCAGCTCTGGCTTTGTCCTTTCAGCACTTAGGCTCTACCAGAAGTGAACCTTTAAATGGGTGATAGAGCAAAAGGAATGCTGAGTGGAAAAGTTTGCAACGGAGAAGTCTTTGCTATGGCCACTGAGCACAGGACAGCGACGGTAAAGGTTCAGAGCAAGGTTTAAAGGAACGAGCATCCAGACACAAACGAGATACTTTCCCTGACCCTTGTCATGTTAACTTTTTCTTCTACACACTTCAGCTTTCTGCTCAACCGATGCAGCCTTTGCCACTTGCCCTGACCCCTTTCCTGGAGCCAGACCCGGCTAGGAACTTGCCATGGGTTCAAGAACCCAAGACTGAGGTTCAAGTCCCCCGATCTCATCTTAGCTCGAGCTTTCCTGAGAGGAGCCTTCTCTCAGTCCCGCCTCCTGCCTCTCCTGCCTCTGGCAGCGGGGAGTGGGGAGAGCAACTCAACTCTGTTTCTTGGCTTCTGACACCTTCGGTGCATCTACAGTGCCCTCTTCTAATGGGGTGATCCAGTCAGAGTCAGGACTGAACGGCTGGAACTAAGCCATGAATTGTCACACGTCTCGCCCCCAATCATACATGTGTGACCTTAACCTAAGGGAACAAAAAGAGGCAAAATATCCCATGTAGATACAAAGGTCTTCAAAACGTTCGTGGAAAATGCATGTTATGAAAAAACTATCATGGATTTCAAATTTTTGCTCCAAGATGAAGCTCTAGTTTACGTCGTTCTGCCGATTTTGTTTTTTTTGAGAGATCTTTGCTATAGGGCATGTGTGCTCCCCAGAGAGACAGAAAGTGAGAAATAACCCCCCTAGATAGGATGGCTACACCACAATCCCTTCTCCTCTATGCTCCTCGCAGGATTTGGGGCATGTACACACATGCGCCTGGTGTGAATTTTACACCACCGGGTCCAGGCTTCAAACTGCGGTCGACTACGCAGGAATCCAGTGACATAACCGCTATGCCATCTGCTGGTCCTGACTCTACAGACTTTTGAAATGCCCTTGTAGATGCCTACAGCTGCTGCTGTAGACATATATGGAGGTGTCTGCTCAGCCTGGCCTCTCTGTTCTGGACACCCTCCCCATGCACACCCTCCCTCTGATGAAAGCATAGAACCTTACACCTTGCTCCTGCCTCAACCAGCAGGACTGGGATGGACACCTGGCCCGTAGCCTCTGCACTCAGCTACTTCGAGATGGGGGTGGGTGTTTCAAGAGCACAAGGCAAAGGTCATTTTTAGCACTGTGCCAGCTGCTCTGTGAGCAGAGAAAGGCAGAAACAGAGTGGACATGCAGAAAAAAACACAAAGATCATGAAACTCCTGAAAATAAAAGGAGAGAGAAAAGGCAGCTTCCTCCTCAACTCCCCTCCCAGGAGCCCGCTAGCGCCACCTCTGCAGGAGAGCTGCCATTGTTGGCATGCCTCAGCCCTACCCCGCTTTTTTTTTTGAGCTGACCAAAAGGTATCCACTTTCTTGCAGCCCAGGAGTATTTTATTAGTAAAAAAAGAAAACACACCAGAAATCACTACAATGGACTCGGTAAATAATTAATGGTGGAGTAGCATTTTCCCTAATGAAAGTAGGGAGAATGAATACATGAATTGTTTAGCAAGATCTTAAGTAACAATTGTAGAACACATGACTGTGAAACCATGGTTTGGAAACATTGGTGGAAGGAAATATCGTGCCTGTGCTACTGAGCACCTACGTGACGCAGCTTTTGCAGCTGCCTGTGGGGTACGCATTGTGAGGTGCGTCTCTAGACTAGATGTGAAATGGTGAAATGTCTTCCCCACGGTGCTGCAGCTCCCAAAGCCAGGCCACAGCACTCATCCTCAGAGGGGTCAGCTGGAAGTCTTGCTGATCTTCTGAACGTTTTTGCGAGGATGCACGCTATGTGGCTAGACGTGCAGCTGTGAGAACCGGCCAGCCTTACTCCGGACTCTGCCGCGTTGCCCCCGGTGGGTCGCTGTGCCCACCCAGTGGTCTCCCACGCTGGTGGGTCTTATCATCTGCTCTAGTGGGCTTTTTTCTGAATTCTTCCAGAACTGAGTAAGTAGCTCAACCTCACTTTTTATTAAAGCAATTTCAGATAAGGCAATTTTTCTTTGCCTTTTCTGAACTTAGAGCACCTGACCCATGAGGCAATTACTCACCGGCAGATTTCAGGCTGCTCTGCCCCTGCTCCCTTTCTTTTCCAAGTCTTCAACCCCACCCACCCCGCACTTCTTCCTGAGACATAGCTAACTTCTTCCTGCCTCGGTCTCCCCTTGCCAAGGCGAGGGCTGAGACTGGTCAGTTACCTGGCGGGCCCCTGGCTGGTGAAGAAGCTTTGTCTGGATACAGCCGGTCCTGCGGTCTCCATGGCGAGCCCTGGCAGCCGTGCCGACGAGGTCTCCTCACTCGGCGAGTGGGCCCTGGGAAAGCACAGATGCAGCAAGCTAAATTGATTTTAAGCACATCCACCCCCGGACACAGTTAGGGATGAGATGACCAGATGTCCTGCTTAATGAGCAAAGCGGCCATCTTGGATCTTCAATCTAGTCTCTCACTCCACTCGGTTCATCTCCAACAGATCCTGGCTTTTCGGGGGAATGGTGCCTTTCCTTTATGGCAAGGAAGGTGGCTCATGCCACTGCCCATTGGTGAGTGAAGGCCAGGGAGCTGCAGTGAATGTTGGCCCAGTCCTCATCGGGGCAGGGGTAGGAGGGGAGACCCAGTGACTGCCAGCATAAATCATAGCCACTGTTTACACAGAACGTTTCCACAGTGAGGATTTTGATTCCACACACCTCTGCCTGCTGAAGCTCTACTTTTTTTTTTTTTTTTTTTTTTTGAGATGTTTTTGCTATAGGGTGCATATGCTTGCCAGAGAGAGACAGAAAGCAAGAAATCAGCCCCCAGGGGAGATGGCCACACCACAATTCCTTCTCCTCCATTCTCCTCTCGGGATCTTGGGCACACACACACATGAGCCCGGTGTGAGTTTAGGCCGCCGGGTCTCGGACTCGAACCGCGGTCGACTACGTGGGAGTCCAGCAACATAGCCATTACGCCAACTGCTAGTCCCTTGAAGCTCTATTTCTAAGGCTGGATCCATGCCACTCGCTTCTGGAGGTCTTCCCTAGCCCTGCTTCCTGCTTTGCGTGTGCTGTAGTCACAGGGCTTTGTGTGTTGTCTGGCGGCCTTCCTGGGAACTTAGTGGTTAAAAGCACGGCCCCAGGTCTGTACCTAACTGATCTGCTTTGTACAGCACTTTCCAATGGAAATCTACTTCCACTCTGCCCTCCTCCCCAACCCTCGCCTCTGGCCCCCTCAACACAGGTGTAAGGAGCAGTCATGTTACCGAGGTAACCCAGAAGGAAAAGCAGGAGCACAAACAGCACAGGGCCCTACTACCCAGATATGTGGCTAGACGTGCAGCTGTGAGAACCGGCCAGCCTTACTCTGGACTCTGCCGCGTTGCCCTCGGTGGGTCGCTGTGCCCACCCAGTGGTCTCCCACGCTGGCGGGTCTTATCTGCTCTAGTGGGCTTAGAGCAGATGTGTATTAGTCACATCAGCCGAGTCCAACATTCATGGGATTGCCTGGAATAAGACAGGCTTGTGTTGGGGGAATTGTTCCCTTTCTTTTAAAAACCTCCTGGGGCTGAAATTTGATCAGCCTGATTAAAAGCCACCCAGGCACTGGCCTCTAGGGACTTGTACTTCATTCTATGAGTCTTGAGGAGCCCAGGCAAGACAAATGAATTCTATCACGTGGCCCACTCTAGCCTAATCAGCTTTCTTAACAAGGTGGTAACACGGTTGAAGCAGGAGACAAGAATTAACGTCAGGACTTTCAAAGCTTCAGTCTCTGCCTGGGGAGTGATTAGAAGTCAGAGGCTGCCTCCTCCTCTCACAGCATCTCTGCCGTCTCTAGCAGCAGGGAGCTCACCATCCTCCCGTGGCCTGTTGGGGCGTCTCTGGGCAGCCCCGACTGCCAGCAGGTCCTTCTGTCCCTCAGATTCCTCACAGCAGGGACATTTTCCTGCTGGAACCACAGAGTCAGCAGCGTCACCTTCCATGACAGGGACCTGTGCTGCACCGAGTTTTCCAGATCAGGACCCCCAGCTCACCCAGACATTCCTCCTCAGGCCAAGTCTCTGCCCCGTAAGCGAGTTCCTGCCTTCTTTTTTTTTTTGAGAGGTTTTTGCTATAGGGCGTGTGCGCTCGCCAGACAGACAGAGACATAGAGACAGAAAGCGAGAAATCACCCCCCAGGGGGGATGATGGTCACGCCGCAATCCCTTCTCCTCCATTCTCCTCTCGGGATCTTGGGCACACACGCACACGCGCCTGATGCGAGTTTTAAGCCACCGGGTTCGGGACTCGAACCGCGGTCGACTACATGGGAGTCCAGCGACATAGCCATTACGCTAACTGCTGGTCCCCCGTTCCTGCCTTCTTGATTGGGAAGGGAGACTGAGGCCACGGCTACTACAGGCACCCAGGTCAGGAAGTTTTTGTGGGTCTGTGTGCGTTTGGTGGGTTTTGGTGGCCACCAGCTACTGTCAGCCAAAACCTACAGTCTTATGACACAGGCTGCTGCTAAGCCACACGGCCCTCGCTTCTGCATGTGCGACTGATACTTTGGAATGAAATACTGGACCTTACCATTGATCCGAGTCGCTGGATGTCCTGGGACCCTCGGTGTGAAAAGAATCACGCTTGCCTTTCTTCCAGCATCATCTCATTCACAGATACAGCACACAAATCCTAGACCACTTAGGACTGCTAACTATATGACGGTCACAGCATTTTATCCCTTAATCCACACGACAACCCAGGAAGACTGGAAATGGAGGTTCAGAGAGGTCAGGGCACTTCCCTGAAGTCAGACAGCCAAGAGGCAAAGCCGCTAGCCCAGGGCCATTCTATTCCACTTCAAAGCCTGAAAAGTCACGAGGTAGTTTTCTGTTTCTATGCAAAAGTGCATCGTGACTTTCCCAACATCCCAATATTATACAAGAGTGGCCTCTGTAGTTCCATACAGCACACACATTAAAACAAAGCTAGTAGGATATGGCTGAGGACTGAGCCCTGTAGCACGCCTCCAGAGACATCACTGAGATCTCTCTGGCTACATTGTGTGATCATGCTCTTTAATTTTCTTTCTCTCTCTCTCTCTCTCTCTCTTTTTTTTCTTTTTTTAGGTTTTTTGCCATAGGCTGTGTGTATTTGCCAGAGAGAGATACAGACAGACAGAGGGAAAGTGGGAAATCACCTCCTGGGGATGGGGGATGGCCATAGTACAAACCCCTCTGCATTCTCCTCTCAGGATTTTGGACATGAACATATATGTGCCTGGTGTGAGTGGGGATCCAGCGCCTTAACCACTGTGCCACCTGCTGGCCCAATGGCTCTTTAATTTTAAGCCACCTGATTGAATTCTCCCCTTATACCCATAAGAGACCAGTTGCTTCTCATCTGCATATACATGAGACTCTGCCCGAGGCCCTGCTGCAGTTCACAAGCCACGAGTCCCTCACCCTTGTAATATTTTGTGTATTACCAAGGTGACTTACATGCTTCAAGGCACTTAGGTCAGCTACAGGAAGAGACGGTAGGGGACGAATGGGTATGTCTCTTGAGTTCTTGGATCCAAGCAACTGGCATGGGGCGGGGGTGAGGTGGCAGCTCGCAGCTGGGCTGGGGTTCTGTGGGCACGTGTGCCTTGAAGACCCAGAGGCGATCCCGAGGATGGAGGTGTGTGTCCGCACCAGCAGCTCCTCGGGGCCTCCAGGCACCAAGCAGTCGACCCAGCCTTCCTGCCTAGTCTGGTTCTGTCACTCTCATGAGGGCACATCTGGAGAGCAGATGTGTTTGCAGCCGCAGCTCAGGAATCGATGCCCGTAACATCAGAGCAGGTGGGTGACTGGGAGGGCAGCCCACCCCCCGCCCCGGATTCCAAAGCACCCCTGCAACTGACAGCAGGGAGCATTGCCTGCGTGTGGACTGGCAGGCTGTAGCTATGACACCTCCTCCCAGGGAGGTGGCGAGGTGGGGAGCTGGGGGGGGCTGGGGGGGGGCTCAGCACCTGTCAGCTGGGCATGCTGTAGGCTGGTTACTCACCCATCCTCTCTAAGCTTAAGTTGCCTCATCTTCATAAAGGAAATAAAGAAAAAATTGGCAATTTCATATTGATTTAAGTATTGTTCCAATACCCAAGCCCAGAAAGGCACCCTTAACCATGAAGAGCAAGGAGATCCTTCTAAGGAGTAAGCTCAGGGGGCCCAAGGGTGCTCTTTCTTCTGAATGGATCTCTCCATTTGTTTCTTTCTTTCCTTTCATTTTGTTTGCTATGGGGCTTATGAGCTCCCTGAAGAGGGACAGAGAGGGGAGAAATGAGAGATCACCCCCTGGGGGAGGGATGGCCATGCCAAAGGCCCTTGCCCTCCATTCTCCTCTTGGGATTTTGGACATGCATGCACATGCACCCAGCATGTTTTTAAGCCACCGGGTCAGAACTTGAACTCGAAGTGGCCATGTGGGGTCCAGCTGCCTTAAGCTTCCACCACCTGCTGGCCTCTCTTTTGTTCCTCGATGCCTGTAATTCTGCCCGATCAATGTCTTTCTTCCGAATCCAGAATCTCTATCTTGTTGAATGCCTGGGGTTATTTAAATTAAATGAATTTTACCAAACAAGTAGAAGGGAGATGGGAAGAGAAGTGAGAGAATGAGCCCCCAAAGATTTTGGGGCCCCAAAGATTTTGAGCCCTCAAAGATTCATAGACACTGAAAAAAATGTGAGAAACTTTTGGCAATCAGTGTAAGAATGGGGGATGAGAACCTCCTAGGGAAATAAGAGAGGACTTCAAAAAGCTTACAGCAAAATGGAATTAAAGTACACACTTATTTTGGTGCAAAAATTGTTCTGAAATCTATGCATCGTTTCATAATACACATTTTGCCGAAACTTTTTGAAGACTCTCCCACAGGGACAGGGTCTGGCACTAGGTCCTATTCTGCCTGTAGCTGGTGTGTGTGTGTGTGCATGAATGTGTGTGTGTGTGTCTGCATGTGTGTGTGCGCATGTGCATGCATGTGCGTGCGCGCGCGCATGTGTGCGCGCGTGTGTGTGTCGGGGGGACACTGGGTAAGGCTTGACAGGGTCCCAGTCTCTATAAAAGGAACAGACCAGGCCTGGACCGCCCCGAAGCTCACTCTCACTTGCAGCCTTTGATTCTAGCTGGCGATGGATGCTGCCTTTGAAGGAAGAGGCCCCCTGAAGGTGCACAGGAGCAAGAACAACCAGTGCGATACTCTGAAGCAGCTGGAAGAAGGAGCCGCTTTCCCCTCGGGATGCTCCACTTCCAGCTCATCTGTAGACAGGAGCTCAAGTCAGTAAGTGACGTTTCCTGTCATTGGGAGAGGACAGAGGTGCCCGTGAGGACTGGAGCCCATAATTAACTTTGCTCTCTGGAACATCTGGTGTCTTCCTTTGGTGAGTTTGGGGACACGAGAGTAAACAGAGGTGGCCTTTCAGCACAAGGCTGACAATGTGACATCTTATTTTTCTTTTCGTCTCAAGCCCCGAGGAACTGGAATGATCAGAATCCGCTGTTATTGGGCTCCTAGGCCCGGGGAACTACGTCAATGAGTTTTTCAAGTCTTTGGTCCTGAGCGGCTGCCTGAAAATGGTTCTCCTTGGTGATAATTGCTTTGGGCTCTTCCCAGGGAGCATGCAGAAGGCCTCTTTTCTGTTGGACACAAGCCCCTACGCCCAAAAGCTCGCTCAAAATAGCTACACCAGGAGCTCAGGGGGGACGCTGCTGTGCCTTCCGTCCCAGCGGCAATTCTCTGTGGCATCGTTTTAAGCCTTTTTCTACTCCTTTGTCCTCAAAAATATTCCAGACAACTCTTGAATGATTGAGTCAATGAAACAGATCAAAGTAGCAAAGGGAAACTCAAGACATTTTTATTTCTGGTATTCTGAGGGTGTCAAAAATCTTTTTATTCAAATAAGTGTTTTCATCCTTCCTATGACTTCCCATTAATAAAATAATTTCAATAATGTGAAAAAAGAGAAACAGAAAACTGGACTTCCACTTTGGTGAAAGATCTGGGGGAACAGATGCCCCTCAGAGTGCAGAGACATGGTAGGGTCCTTCTGGGGCATCAGCAAAGGGCCGTTGACAACCAGGGGTCCCAGCACAGACCTCTGGAGATCACTGAAGACGAGCAGCAATTCATATGTAAGTACATACATTCTCAGTCGTTTCTCTGGAAAGCTTTCTTTTTACTTTTTTTTAATTTAGGTTTTAATCTTAGGGTGCACTTGTGGTGGGGGAGACAGAGAGAGGGAAAGTGAGAAATCACCCCTCAGAGGATTGCCACATTGCAATCCCTTCTCCATTCTCTGCCCAGGATTTTGGGCACACACGCACACACATGCTCAGCGTGAGTTTTAAGCCACTGGATTTGGGATTCGAACCTCAGTTGGTCATGTGGGAGTCCAACAACATAATTTCTACACCACCTGCTGGCCCAGAAAGCTTTGTAGAGACTGGAAATTCATGGCAAAGATGTGTGGTTTGTCCAAACATCATTCCACCTCTCCTAAAATAGTGGTTTGAGACTTTTTTCTTTTTTAGAGAGAGATTTTTGCTATAGGGTGCATGCGTTTGCCAGAGAGAAGAGAGAGGCAGAGAGACAGAAAGAGAAAAACCACTCCCTGGGGGGATAGCCATGCTGCAATCCCTTCTCCTCCATTTTTCTCCTGGAATCTTGGGCATGCATGCACATGCACCTGGTGTGTTTCAGGTCCCGGACTCTAACCATGATTGGCCATGTGGGAGTCCAGCAATGTAAGCACTATACCATCTACTGGTCCCAAGACTTATTTTTAAAAAAAATTAGCCAGAATGCAGTTTGCTCAGCAGAGAGACAGAGACAGAGACAGAGAAAGAGAGGGAGAGGTACAGGGAGATGGCATCCCCAGTGGGGTGTAGTCACATTGCAATCCCTTCTCTCTATTTCTCATCCTCTCAGGATTTGGGGCTGTTCAGCCATTTGAGAGTTAATCCACTTCTGCCTCCATAAGATAAAGCACATTTCATAAAGGTAGCACTCTTCCTCTCTCCCCTTCGGGGATCTCCATCCCAAGGATTCTGTATTCATCTGTCAATGCACCGTTACCACATGAATGGGCGGGGCAAGGCCCCAAGTGGAGGCAGTAAGACTACAGGTGGTCAGACCGAAAAAGCACAACTTGGACACAGGCAGGAAATGACCAATGCCAGATACCTGGTCAGCTGGCATTGCTCAGGCACAGGAGGAGAAGAAAGCTTTCAGCCTGGAGGACCAGAAAAGGCCCACAGAGGGTGGAGTCACTTCCAAGATCGGCAGTGAGGGCCCTCCAAGCATGTCACTACACACAGGGACTGTGCCGAGAGCTTTGAATTCACTGTCTGGTGTGTGTGTATGTGTGTGTGTGTGTGTGTGTGTGTGTGTGTGTGTGTGTGTGTAGAGATTCTTGCTATAGAGCACATACAGAGAGACAGAGAGACAGAAAGTGAGAAATCACCCCCTGGGGGGATGGTCACACTGTAATCTTTCTCCTCCATTTTCCTCTTGGGATTTTGAACATGCACGCACATGCACCTGGTGTGAGTTTCAAGCTGCCAGGTCCGGGACTCGAACTGTGGGCGACCACATGTGAGTCCAGTGCCTTAACCACTATGCCACCTGCTGGTCACATTACTATCTGTTTTAACCTCACCACAATCCAGAAGGTCAGTCCTAGTACTGACTGGTTTTGCAGATGAGGAAACCAAGGTGTGCAGTGGTTGAACTACTTTTCTGTTGGTCATTTGCAGAGGCAGAGTTCCAGCCAAGCAGTCTGACCCCGAACCTAACTATCTATCACAGCTCATTACAGAAAAGGGGACCAAAGGGTGAGGAGGACATTTTCTCACCCATGAAGATGGCAAATGGCATTATCAAAGGGCATCAGTTCGCAGCTGACTGCGTGGCGGACCCCTGCATGTGTGTGTGCCCACGGCCAGCCTGGAAACCAAGCCCGTGGAGTCTGCGGTGAGCACGCCATAACCAGAGGCCCGTGGCTAGGGGTCAGGGTGGTCTAATGAGCTAGCGATTCATTCTGCCAAAGGTCGTCTTCCAAGGGACCACACTAGCCCGCTTGAATAGCTCACAAGTCAGGCTGGGCGTGTAGACACCGGCTGGAGCCAGCACAAGGCAGCTGGACCACAGCAGTGTCTGGTCAGGCAGGCAGTCTGGCAGGAGTCCCAGCCCTCTGAGTGGCTTGCCTTCTTAACTCCTGAGTATCTCACAGGAAGGAGCCAGACTGAGACCCCTGTCACTGCCCTTCCTGCCCTGGGACCCTGAGAACATCTGAGATGCTTGGGTCATGGCCTGCTTGAGGCGAAGTGGGCAATAGGGAAAAGTTCCATTTTGCTTCAGAATCTCCCTGATCCCACACCTCTGCCCTCTCCCACTGGGCCCAGGATCCCAGCAGTCTGACATTACTGCTGTGCCCTCATTGGCTTCTTTCTCCCAGCATCCAACCCTCTGGGCCCCATTGGAGTCAGAAAGAACTGTTAAAGCATGCCAAGGCTTCACTAGTGGACGGCTATATAGTAATCACAGTGGATAACCCAAGTAGTTTCCTTTTGAGTAAGGGGAGTGCCTAACCTCCAGGAGTAAGTCCCCAGGGGTGAGACGCAGGAATGGACAGAGAGTCAGTTAGCGGGGAGGTATTTGAGTAGGATGGATGTCCTCTTTTTCTTTCCCTTTCTTTCTGTTAATTTGCTATAGAGTGTGTACTTGCGAGACAGAGTAAGAGAGAGGGAAAGTGAGAAAGCAATCCCGTCCCCCTGGGGGATGGCCATGCCACCATCCCTTCTCCTCTCAGAATTTTGGGTATGCACACACACAAGCCCAGGGTGCTTTTCAGGCTGCTGGGTCTGGGACTTGAACAGTACAGTAGGCCATGTGGGATCCAGCTGCCTTAGCCACCATGCCACTGGCTGACGCAGGATGAGATTTTCTGGTGCCCCTAATGCTAGGTCAGACTTCCTGGGACCCTAGCACCAAGTTCAAGTGGTTAGAGAAAATAACTATTTGGGGGGATGCTCTGGGATCTTCCTTCCTTCGCTTGAATCTCAGGGATTTGCAATAAGAGAGACTGTCTCCTTGGAAATCGTTGACTGTCACTTATTAGAGTTGATGAGGAGCTGGGACCAAGAACCTAGACGGAGAAACGAAGACAGAAAGTGCGTCCAAGAGAGAAAGTGATGAGCACAGGGAGGGGGACATGATGGGTGAGCCGAGAGCTGGGCAAGTGGGGACTGAGCGACTGTCGTGGCAGTGCTGGGCCATCAGATCACGTGCATTCAAGTTCCGCAGCAGGGAGTTTTCGATGACACATATGTAGGACAAAAATAACAAACATTGGAAAGAAAGTGCCTCGTGGTTCCACTCAACCATCTCATTGAGAATGTGAGAACCGTAAACGTGTAAGTCCATGCAGCAAACAGGTATCCTCTCGTGTCTTTACCATTATGCCCGGAGCTTGGAAAGAATGCTTTTCCATTTTGCAGATGAAGAAACTGAGGCAGGGAGAAGCTGAGTGACTTTTCTCAAGTCTACTAATGAGTTAGGAGCAGGTGAGAAGTAGAATCCAGGGCCTCAGACTTTCGTGCTGCTGCCTGTGCTGGGCCATCGACGGGGCGGGTGGCCTGGCTGGCAAGGCAATGCCCATCCCCTACATGAGCATGGCCTTCCCCTGGTCGTGAGGAGGGGCGTCGAACTTATTCTACATCTGGAGTGGCCAGGACAGGGGCTGGTGCACAGTGACGGTCTGGTACATTCTTATGTATACATGAGAAAGTATGGTTTGGAGACGTTTGTACAGTAGAACTCAATCTGCTGCATTTGAATCTTCATTCTGTTACCTTCTAGAAATTATGTAACTTTTTTTTTAAGTCTTATTTTCCATTTTATTCTAAAATAAGAATAAAACCTTCCCTGGGGTGGTGAGGATGAAGTGAGATGAAAGGTGAAGCTGGGAACATTGTGAATAGCTCGCCTCCACCCTGTGGGTGGCCAGTGCTAAAGCCTTCTTTCCCCATGGTCGGTCTAGATCAGCTTTGGAAAGGCCCAGTGCCGGGCGCGGAAGGAACACACACTTACCTGCTGAGGCCGTTTTCAATGCGATCCAGGTCTCCGTCTGCGGTCTTTACCACAAGGTGGGGCAGGGAGGGCTGGGAGTACTGGGTGTTGACCTTGGCCATCCTCTTGCTCTGTCACATCCAGCCCTCAGGGTGGCTGCTAAAATGTGAACACAAGGCAGATACATCATCAGGATGAGGGTGTGCAGCAGACGCAGCTCATCGTGGACAAGGGCCACCCTGTGGCCTCCCAGGCAAGCGCTGGCACACACATCTCCCTTTTCTCTCGTAGTTCCTGCCACACTGAGATTTAGCTGGCCGTCTTTGGCTCGTCTCTCCAACCTCAGTGACAGACTAGGTCTTTCACTCCTCTGCATATGCTGAAGAGCTGCCTAGAGTTAAGTGCTGAACGAGCAAATGAATGAATGAAGGACACCAAGCTGGTACCTGGTGTAAGAAATGCCTACAATTCTCTAAAATGATGCGTTGGCGCTCTTGACTCTGGTTTTCTCATTTTTTAAAAAGAAGTACTTATTTAATTTATTATTATTATTATTATTATTATTATTATTAACTTGCTATAGTCACCAGAGAGAGAGAGGGAAAGTGAGAAAGCAAGCTGCCAGGTCCAGGACTTGAACCCCAGTCAGCCATGTGGGAATCCAACATCCCAACCACCACACCACCTGCTGGTCCTCTTGTTTCTTTAGTTTTATTTTATAACTGAACGTATGTTTTAGTAGCTCCCACAAATCCTGTTTGGAAACAAAGTATACAAAATTACTATTAATACTTGACATTCATAAAATCTGGTGCTAAGCCTAATGCATACATTATCTCGTTTAATCTTTATAACAACCTTGTGAGATATTTATGATTTTTATCCCCAGTTACGGGTGACCAAACTGAGACACAGGTTTTTTTTTTTGTTATTTATTATTACTTTATTATTATTATTATTTTGTTTTTTGCCATAGAGGTGCATGTGCTCAAGGGAGAGAGATAGTGAGAGAGAAAGTGAGAAATCACCCCTTGGGAGGATAGCCACACTGCAGTCCCCTCTCCTCCTGGGATTTTGGGTATGCACGTACACGCACTGGTGTGATTTTCTAGCCACCAGGTCCTAGACTTGAACCACGTGCATTTGACCATGTGGGAGTCTAGCACCATAACCACCATACCACCTGCTTGCCCTGAGACTCAGAAATGTTAAGAAGCTTGTCCAACCAAACAAATTGATACACATTCTATCCATATTCATGGTCTGATTTCTGCCCAAGGGTCATGATCAAACCATGAACGCACCCTTCAGCACGCTTAGAAAGTGCCCCTGAGACCAAAGAGAGACAGCTGCATGAGGCCAGGGCTGGTGCGATTGGCTAGTTCCGTGATTTCCTGCCAGCTCTCCCAGCTGGAAGGCGAATTCCAGAGCATACCTTCTCTACGCAGACAAGCACAGGCTGTCCTGAGCAGCCACATGGCTAAGTATGTCCCCAATGTCAGTGGAGACCACTCCAGAGAAAGATGACAATTCCTTCATAGAAGCAGCCCAGTGACTCACTCCAGGACTCCATGAACGCGATATCCAAAGGCAGGTCAGTGCACGCAGCCCAGAGCCCCGCACCAAAGCAGCCCCCACTGTGCGTGCCCTGCTCTGCCAGGTCAGCGCACCACGAGCCACTCAGCCTGGCTCACCGGGTCCTGACTCAGCTCTGACGTGTGATGGTTCAAGTCCCTGACTTTACATTCTATAATGTTCTCGATAGACAAAATTATGTTGATCTTAAAACACTTTATTCATTTATATAAAGTGAGTTTCTGTCTGATAGCAGGGGATCGATGAGAACGAAGACGAGTCCTGTTCTTAAGGATCTTATGGTCTTGAAGGAAAAGTGGCTGACGGGCCTTGAAGGCGCTGGACTCACACCTGGCTGACTGCTGTTCAAGTCCTGGACCTGGCAGCTTGAAAAATCGTGCTGGGCATGTATGCATGTGTGCTCGAAATCCCAAGAGCAGAATGGAGGAGAGGGGACTGCAGCATGGCCATTCCCCTGGGGGCCGATTTCTCACGTTCTCTCTCACTGTGTCTCTCTGGTGAGCAGACACACCCATAACTAAAACCTTAAAAGAAAAAAAAAAAAAGGCTGCCACAGCATCTCAGAGGAGAAACAATGGTTGCCTGAGCTAGGTTTGTGGTAGTAAAGTGAATAAATCCCAGATCTGTCCAATGGTGGACTGCTGGCAAGGCTGGCTTGGCGTGGGGGTGGGTGGTGGGTGGTGGGACTAGGTGCCACCCACTCACCCCTGAGACAGGGAACCAAGGCGAGGAGTGGGTTGGAGGAAGAGAATGATTCTGGTTTGAGATGTCTGTAGACACTTAAACCATCATAGGAAATAACAGTTTTACATTAAAAGCCCAATTTCTCTTTTAACAATGTAGTTTTTATCAGGAGAACAATGTTGAGGTAGGGGATCTATCTATCTATCATCTATCTATCTATCTATCTATCTATCTATCTATCTATCTATCATCTATCTATCTATAATTAAAGGGAAAGAGAAGTTTAAGATAATTCATAACCTCTTTTTCCCCAATTGTTTCATAAATGCTATAAGTGTTTGTTTTTATAAAAAGTCAAGCTCCAAATAAGGTCCATATATTTTGATTGGTTCATATGTCTCATTGGTATTTTTTTTTTTTTTTTTTTTTTTTTTTTGGAGAGGTTTTTCGCTATAGGGCGCGTGCGCTCGCCAGACAGACAGAGAGAGACATAGAGACAGAAAGCGAGAAATCACCCCCCAGGGGGGGATGGTCACACCGCAATCCCTTCTCCTCCATTCTCCTCTCGGGATCTTGGGCACGCACGCACACGCGCCCGGCGTGAGTTGTAAGCCACCGGGTCCGAGATGCGAACCGCGGTTGACTACGTGGGAGTCCAGCGACATAGCCATTACGCTAACTGCTGGTTCCCACTCATTGGTATTTTTAATCATAAGTTTTCTACTTGTTTCTCTTTTTTTCTTTCTGTGGCAGAAACTTAATTCTTTCTATTAGAGGGTGTCCTATAGTTTGGATTTTAAATGTTTCCTATAAACTGATAGTTGGATCCAAAGGTTTTGGGTTTTTAAATCTGGGTATAATTTTGGTTTTTGGCAGAACAATTTCATAATGGATGCTCTGTTTGGCCAACAGAAGGCCTGCAATGTCTGATTCTATTTCTTTGACTGATATTTGGTTACCATCAATGATAATTAACTAGATCTAGTAATTTATCGTGGGTGGTATTTTATTTTCCTTCCTCAAATAGATGAAATATTGTTAAAAGGGAAAATTTTACTCATTAATTATTTGGTTGGTCGTTGGTACATTTCACATGAGAAAGGTAGAATAAATGATTCTTTCCCTTTATTTGCCAGTTTTTCAGCCATAACTTTTTAAAATAGATTAATTTTTTTAGTGTTTGCTATAGGGCACATGTGTTCACCAGAGAGAGACAGAGATGGAGAGACCAAAAGTGAGAAATCACCCCCAGGGGGATGGCCACACCAAAATCCTTTTTCGTTTATTTCCTCTTGGGAATTTGGGCAAGCATGCATACATACCTGATATAATTTTCTTTTTTTCTTTTTCTTTTTTAAGAACTATTTTTATTTAATTTTGTTTAATTATGTATTTTTTAATTTGACCAGAGAGGGACAGAGCTAGAGAGAGCAAGAGAGACAGAAAGTGAGAAAGTGAGCCACCAGGTCCAGGGTTCGAACTGTGGTCAGACATGTGGGAATCTAGTGCCCTTAACCACTACGCCACCTGCCAGCCCCTGTACCTGGTATAATTTTCAAGCCACTGTGTCCGAGACTCAAGCTGTGCAATCAGCCATGTGGGATCCAGAACCTTAACCTCCGCACCACCTGCTGGTGTGGAGATTTTAGGAGATTACCTGGCTGCCCTGTGTGTTTTCACATCTCCCGGCTCTGATAGGCTCTAGTAGAATTCACAAATGAGATTATGCAGTCACAACTAGTGATCCTGAGGCTCTGTTGTCCCCTGAGCAGGAGGCATTTCTAAGTCCATTGCTCACTAATCCTCAGCAAACCCAAGAAGGAATAGTAACGCTGATTGTGCAGATGAGGAAATGGAGGCTCAGGTCTGTCTAACTCTGAAGTCCACATTGCAAATAGTTTTGCTTTGTTTGATCACACCCACCACAGGAGATCAGAAATGCACAAACAGGGGCCAGCAGGTGGCATAGTGGTTAAGGTGCTGGATTCCCACATGGCTGACCGTGTTTGAGTCTCGGATCCAGTGGCTTGAAAATCATGCCAAGCATGTGTGTGGGCATGCCCAGAATCCTGAGAGGAGAAGGGAGAAGAGATTGTAGCATGGCCATCTCTCCTGGGGGGTGACTTTTCACTTTCCATCTATCTCCTCTCTGGTGAGCATTTGCACCCTATGACTAAAGCCAAATGACAAAAACCAAACCTAAACAAACAAACAAGCAAAACACAGCAGCAACAACAACAAAACCCCCAAATGCACAAATATATTTCTAACTTTTAAGAACAGGAAAAAGATGCATTCTGGCAACTATGGAGGTGACCTTGAAGTGGATCCCAGGCATGGGTCTAGGAGCGGTTTCTGTGCATCTCTTAGATGAAGGGTTTGTGGAAAACTGCCAGATGAATGTGTTTTCTAGAACTTGTTGAGGGGGGATAAGCACACATCATCTCAGACAGTTTTTCCTTTCTTGTAAAGAAAGACATGACTAAATCCAACATGTCCCTCTCCTCCTCTTATAGACTCTTTGTCAATAACATCCTAGACACCATACCTGGCCCTGAAGATTACAAAGCTGAAGGAAACAGGTCTTGCCCTTTGAGAGCCCAGAATTGCACGGGGGAAACAGGTGTGCAGAAGACAGGGGGTGGAACAGTGCCAGAGGTACTGCAGTAGAGACAGAGGCAGGACGGAGTTGATGCAGACGGAGGAGAAAGGCTTTAGTTCTGTTTTCCGGACCACAGAGGAAGCTACTCAGGTGAGAAGCCATCGCAATATTTAACAGTAGTCAACATTTACTTCGTATGAACCACCGTGTTGTGTACCTGCAAGGATTCAGCTGTAGCTTTTGCACTCTGGAGCTCATCTTCAACTCTCCATTGTCATTGGCTGGGACACAGGCAGACGGCTCACCTTTATTCCAGTTATTCTTCTCCTTTTCTAGTTCCTCTAATAACTCCAAAAGCCTTCAGGTAAGAACTGTTTCCTTTCATTAAAAAAAAACACTGTTCTCCAAACGCCTAGCATACACAGGGTAGGTAATAAAAACCACATGGCATAAATGGAGGAAAGGGCGAGTGATCATGATGGTGACACTGATCATGACAACGCTGCGTTTACCAGGCATTTACTCTTCGTCAGGTTCTGCTCTAACAACTGCGAATATATATTGACTCATCTGAGCCTCAACATGATCATGTGAACGAGTTACACTGAAAATTTCCATCCCGCTTGAAAACAGATGGGAATTTCTGAGGGAGAGAGCCAGCGAGCAGCAGAGGAGGTCAAAACACGGAGAGCCCTTTGCTCTATATGGAACTGTGCTTCTGGGAAAAAACTTTTGGTCTCCATACATGATGTCTAAATTTGTATATTCATAAAATGGTGTCCCTGGTCTGGCCTCTTTTTCTTTTCTTCTTTTCTTTTCTTTTCTTTTCTTTTCTTTTCTTTTCTTTTCTTTTCTTTTCTTTTCTTTTCTTTTCTTCTTTTCTTTTCTTTTCTTTTCTTTTCTTTTCTTTTCTTTTCTTTTCTTTTCTTTCTTTCTTTCTTTCTTCTTTCTTTCTTTCTTTCTTTCTTTCTTTCTTTCTTTCTTTCTTTCTTTCTTTCTTTCTTTCTTTTTCTTTGGAGAGGTTTTTGCTATAGGGCGGGTGTGCTCACCAGAAAGAGAGAGAGACAGAGAGATAGAAAGCGAGAAATCACCCCCCAGGGGGATGGCCACGCCACAATCCCTTCTCCTCCATTCTCCTCTCGGGATCTTGGGCACGCACGCACACGCACCTGGCGTGAGTTTAAGCTACCGGGTCCAGGACTCGAACTGTAGTCGACTACATGGGAATTCAGTGACATAGCCATTATGCTAACTGCTTGTCCCTGGCCTCTTTTCTATTATGGCTACATGTGAAAACGAATCCTTGGTCTTATTTGTATCCCTTGAAACATCATTTTCCAAACTTTGAGGGCAACTGACAAGAAAGAGACTAGATAGCAAGGTGTTGATAGCCCAACGTGGATGCTTCTGTAGTCCACTGGAGGGCTTCCTGAATTATCATTATTCTTGAATGTAAGACTCCTTTTCAGCCAGGGCTTGGCATGTCCAATAAGTGAGAAACCAAGTCTGAACATAAAGTCCTGGGGGACCAGCAGTTAGCATAATGGCTATGTCGCTGGACTCCCATGTGGTCGACCACGGTTCGCGTCCCAGACCCGGTGGCTTAAAACTCATGCCGGATGCCTGTGCAGGGGTGCCCAAGATCCCGAGAGGAGAATGGAGGAGAAGGGATTGTGGCGTGGCCATCCCCCCGGGGGGTGATTTCTCACTTTCTGTCTCTCTGTCTCTCTCTGTCTGTCTGGTGAGCGCATGCGCCCTATACCAAAAAAAAAAAAAAAAAAAACAAAAAAAACCCAACCAACCAAACAAACAAAACCCAAAAAACTCTCAAAAAAAAAAAAAAAAAAAAAAAAAAAAGAAAGAAAGAAAAAATAAAAACCATAAAGTCCTGGAAAACAAGCTGAAACGTCAATCAGGGAGGAGCCCAGTCCTCCATTTTCTCTAGCTAAGACTGGTCACTTTCTTTTACCACTTGAGGTCTTTAATCTTATTTCTTAGAAATACATCTCTGGGTTTCATCCATTTTGGTCCTCTAGAACTCGACTTCTTGGCATCACCGTGTGCTTAGCAAATGCACTTTGAAAACGTGAGGTTGGCCAGACTTCTTTTGTTAAATTAAACTCTAAAGATAAATAAATAGCTCCCACCGTGTCTGTATGTCTTAGAACATTTTCTAAAGCACACTTCTAATCACTTTTCTGCTCCCATCCTGAGAGCTGCAAGGTAGAAGGGAAATTCTTCGATGTTGATCACTTAATCACTCTGCGACCTGTGAACCAGTCCACAGAGCAGACAAGGGGTACAGGACAGACATGACCTGCAGAGGAGGGCCATGTGACTTCAAGCTGTTATGCAGAAGGAAATCCCTGGGTGAAAAATCTTTTGTTCGAGATGTTAGAAGACCGTGTAAGTGGCCAAGGGCACTGGTTTGAGAGCTAATCTCTCATTTCGGCTCGGCCTTCAATCTGCATAAGTGATATATACTTTAGTCTCCTCGTGCAATGACAGATCTGGTCTTATTGCAAACAAAATCTTCCTCAGAGACCTATGCATAAAACATTCACTTGTGATATTTTATTTAAATGTATTTGGTAACTCTTACAAAGATAATAAGTGGGACATAAAGTTCATTTTAATCATCATAGTCAATATACTCAAGTTTAGTATGGGAGACATCAGTGCTGTCTTTATACACAAGAAGACTTCAAAAAGTTTGTGGAAAATGGAATTAAAGTGCAAGTTTATTTTGGCACAAAAAACCCTGACCTCCATGCATAGCTATACACACACACGTGCGCATGTGCGTGCACGCTACACATTTCTGTGAGATTTTTGAAGATCCCCTCATATTTGGGTTTAACAACATTTAAATATACATTCAAAACCACTTAAGGGAACCAGCAGTTAGTGTAATGGCTATGTCGCTGGACTCCCACGTAGTCGACCGCGGTTCGTGTCCCGGACCCAGTGGCTTAAAACTCACGCCGGGCGCGTGTGCGTGTGTGCCCAAGATCCCGAGAGGAGAATGGAGGAGAAGGGATTGCGGCGTGACCATCCCCCCTGGGGGGTGATTTCTCGCTTTCTGTCTCTCTGTCTCTCTCTGTCTGTCTGGCGAGTGCACGTACCCTATAGCGAAAATCTCTCTCAAAAAAATAAATTAATTAAAAAAAACCACTTAAGATGTATACAGAACATCTTAAAGGAAACACTTTAAAAAACAGAGTTGAGATCCCCAGACCCAGTTGATTACTAAGGGTCTTTCCATTCTAGAAGTTTCATGATGGGGAAAATAGTACAAGGCAAATACTATACCTGAGGGTCCTCTCATATTTTGTTGAACATGAACTTACATGAAAAATTAAAAATATTTCAGAGAGGGCCAGCAGATGGTGTAGTGGTTATGTTGCTAGACTCTCACATGGCCGATCACGGTTTGAGTTCAGGACCAAATAGCTTGAAAATCACACCAGGCACATGTGTATATGTGTGTGTGTGTGTGTGTGTGTGTGTGTCTGTGTGTGTGTGTGCCCAAGATCCCAGTGGGAGAATGGAGGATGGAGAAGGGATTGGTGTGGCCATCCCCCCAATAATTTTTCATTGGGGGTGATTTCTCACTTGCTCTCTCACTATCTCTGTCTGTAACTCTCTCTCTGGCAAGTACACATGCCCTATGGCAAAAACCTCTAAAAAAATATGCCAAAGCTTCAAACATAGGAAGACAAAACTACGTAACATTAATGTTTTTTTTATGGAAACGATACAACAGTAGTGAAAACAACCTGAGTGTCAGAAGTTACATGAGGCTGCACCTTGCAAATCACATGAATATGCAAAGATTCTCAACAAAATACTAGTAAACTGAATGTAGCAACATACAAAAAGGATTTTACATAATACTAAGTGATACTTATTCCAGGAATATAAAGTTGATCTAACACCCAAAGCCAACGTAACATATCATATTGTAGAATAAAGGGCAAAAACTACGTGATGAACTTGACAGACACAGAAAAGGGATCTATGACAAAACCACAGCTTATCACATAGTTAATGGTGAAAATGACAAAAGAAAAAATAGATTTGACTTTATCAAGATAAAATTCCTTTGTGTATTAAATCATACCATCAAAAATGTAGAAAAAAACAACCAGAGAATGAGAGAAAATATCTTTAGTCATATATTGGCAAGGGATTTGTATCTAGTATATATAGAGAACTCCTATAACTCAATAATAAAGGTTACCCAACTTATAAATGGGTAAAGGACTCAAATAGTCATTTCTCTGAAGAAGATATATAAGAGGCTAATAAGTACATGAAATGACACTTACTGTATTTAGTCTTGAGGAAATGCACATCAACATCACAATGACATACTACTCCAAACTGACAGTAATACGTGTTGATGAAAGTATTAGGCAGAGTTCTCCAGAGAAACAGAACCAATTTATTATAAAGAATTCAAGCTAAGGATTATGGAGATCGAGAAGGCCCATGATCTGCTGTCTATAAGCTGGAGAGCCAGAAAAACCAGTGATGTACGAACCAGAGAGCTAATGGGTTCTCCTCCCAGGAAGGAGAAGAAAGATGATGTCCCAGGAGCCAGGCAGAGAGAAAATTCTCTTTTATTTTACTTTTTTTATTCTTTGTTTTAAAGAATTATTATTTATTATGATTATTTTTTAAAATTTGTCATAGTACATGTACACTCACAGAGAGAGACGGGGGGGGAGAGAGAGAGAGAGAGAGAGAGAGAGAGAGAGAGAGAGAGAGAAGAAAAGTGAGAAAGAAAGCCACCAGGTTTGGGACTTGAACTGTGTTCAGCCATATGGGAGTTCAGTGCCTTAACCACCATGCTACCTGCTGGCCACACTTTTTTATCCTACTGAGGTCCTCAACAGATTGGCTTGTGCCCACCCATACTGGGGAGAGCAGTTTGCTTTATTCAGTCTACTGATTCACAAGCTAACCTAATCTGCAAACACCCTTGCAGATATTGTCAGAAATAATCTGGACACTCATGCCCCAGTCAGGTTGACACACAAAATTAACCATCATTATGAGGATGTGGAGAAACTGAAACCCTCATTCATTGCTGGTGGGAATGTCCAGCCTCTTTGGAAAACAGTTGGATAGATCCTCAAAATGCGAAATATAGTCTACTCCTAAGTGTATACATAACAGAAATGAAAACAGACGTCCACACAACGACTTGTGTATAAATGGTCCTAGTGGTATTATTCATAAGAGCCAGAAAGGAAGCAATCTGAATGCCTGTCAACTGATAAGTGGACCACATAATCGAAAGCCACATAATCAAGCGTTAGTCAGATGAGATCTTATCTGGCAGTGATAGAGAACATGGACACGTGCTACACCATGAATGAACCTTGAAAATACTAGGCTAAGTGGAAGAAGCCAGATACAAAGCCCTGCATATTGTCTGACTTCATTACATGAAACGTCCAGAATATGCAAATTCATAGAGACAGGAAGAAAAAGAGTGAAGAAGGAGAACGACTGTTAATGGGTACAGAGTTTCTTTAGGGGTGTGGAAAAGTTCTAAAATTATATTGTGGTGATGGTTGCACAGCTGAAAATATACCAAAAGTCACTGAAATGTGAATTTTAAATGGGTGAGTTCTATGGCACGTGAGTTTTATCTTTAAAAAGAAAAATGTTAAATCTAGAAATGAAAACTTTAAAACAATGCAAAATGCATAGTATCAGCTTCAAGGAACTCACAAAATGTAACAGAGGGGAGCAACGTCAAAATACCGTATTAATAATGACAATGAGTACATTTTTATGGCTTCTATTATTCCAGTCACTGTTCTGTAGCTTTCCACATGTATCGACTCAGATAATCCTAACAATAACCTTACTGGTAAGTCCTAGTGTTGTCCCCACTTTACATATGAACAAAACGAAGGACACACAGCAGGACTCTAACAAGAAATTTCACTGTAGAACCTGCAAGCTTGTAATTCACTACCTTTCAAGAAACAAGGCCAACTTTTGGGACCTCCATCTGCCCAAGAAATGTTTCAAAGGGCAACTCCGGTCTTAGACGTCAGGGTGCATGTGCTGTGCTAAAGGGCGAGCAGTGACAAGGGGGGTGGAGGTCAGAATCCCACCTCTCTTCCTTGTAGAGTACGGGCTCCCTCAAGGCCAGGAGTCTTCCTGCACCAAGATGGAAATAGTGAGTCTAAGTTAGGAGAGTTGAGTCTTGTTTTCCAAAGAAACCTCGTGGCTGACAAGTAGAGTTCTCCTTCTTCAGAACTCTATAGACTTTTATAGCACAGGCCCACAGAAACTTTCGAATGCCAGCTGCAAATTCTCAATTCCTGCCTGGGAGGAAAAATTAACTTTGTTCCCGAGAACAGGAAGAGATTTTGGGTGAAAGAGAATGCACTGACGTAGGAACAAGGTTATAAATTATGTTACTCAACATAAGGCAGAGGCCTGTCGCCTGCCTAAGGAAGTGCCTCGGTCATTGGCAGAGATGACTTGGAATTAATGGGACTCTGGTTCGGCTCTGATTGTACTCAGTTTCAAAATTAATGCTTTGCAATAAGAGTCAGCTGTTTCGGTTGAAGTTCCAAGAGGACAAAAGTACTTTCTAGAACCAGAACCTTGTCAGAGCTGGAGAATGAAGATCTCTATAGCCTCCTCCACATGGTCTCTCCGGAAGTTCCTCCTCCCCATTCCCCTGCACACCCTGGACCAAACCAGGCCAACCTTCCTTCCTTCTCCAAAGACCTGCTTCCCCAAACCCATCTGCTGTAAGTGCAGGAGGTACAGCTTTTTTTTCTTCTTCTTAATTTACTAACTTTTGTGGTGTGATTAAAAAGCTAATACATTGTTATAATAGGAAATAATAAGATGGTCCTACTTAACTTTGAGAACTTGCCATTTTCCAGGCACATGCTAAAGAATTCACTTTGATGACTTCATTTGATCTCCCAACAACCTGAGGCAGCAGGTATTACAACTATTACTTCTAATTTACATGTGACATAGCTGACATTCCTAACGATTAATAACTCGTTAGGTCACCCAGGGGAAGAGCTGGGGAGCAGAGACCTGTTCAACTTTAATCCTAATGCTGTCTTATAATAATTGAAGGGAAGTGTGAGAATCCTGTAAAGGACAAAAGTGCTCTAGGGGATGAGATGCGGGCCCTGTGAGGGGTGTAAGGGGTATAGTATATCCAGGGAAGTTTTCCTTGATGCAAAACTGTCCCGAGTGGCACCAGCTCCTTCAGCTACTCCCAAGCCTGCTCTTCCTCCCCAGAGCCTTGTCTTGGTTAATGCCATGAATGACACCCAGAGTCAGCGTCACTGACCACCCAGCTGACTCTTCAGGAGTGTTCACACCTCCCTCTCCCTCGCTGCCCTAGCTTCAGCCTATGTGTTAATTCAGAAATGGACTGTGTGTCATGGTCCCTGCCAGGTGGTGGTGGTATAGTGTTGAAGGAGACTGACCTAGCCCCTGCCTCTCCCAGCTCTGTGGGGAAGCTTTGTCCAGGCCCCATCTTCCTCCCCAGGAAGTTCATCTGCCTTCTCCAGTCTCTCACCTCTGCCATTCATCCAGGGTCTGCCACTTAGGATGTGCTCCATGAGTGAAATGAATGAATGAAGCTCCTATAGTGAGCCCAGGGTCTTTCCAAAATGTAGTTCTGTTAAAGGTAGACAGCTGTGAGCAGGGAGTCCCCATGTGTCAACAATATGGCAGATCAATCACTGTTACCAGGGACTGAACCTCGATCCCCGGCACCAAAAGAGGAGAGGTTATCTATTTTTATTGCTTAAAGTGTCATGAAAGGACCTAGAGAAGGTTGCCATTTTCCCTCCCACCATTCCACATACGCACACAGGAATCTTCTGGGATGCTTGGTCAACAGCCCACGTCCCGCTCAGGGCCATAACTGATATGGGCAACATCATCCCTACGTGCATGCTCACACCTTTCAAGTCCACACTGGGCATGCGTATGACTTCCCCCAACCAGGCAATGAAAGTCCCTTACCTGACGAGAGTTAGGAGGTACAAAAATAGTCCATGAAATCAAACAAAAGAGCCAGCTACAGGGACAGACCTCCCCTGCTAAATATTCAGAAGAAGACCCCACAATAAAAGTAACACCTGGTCCATTCTCAGGGCAGTTGTCCACAGCTGCCCACCAAGTTGCCTTTCTGGTGTGGGATGAATTTTTCTGTAACTAATCTTCACTGTCCTACTAAAAACTTCTCTTTTTCTACTTTACTTGTGGTTATGGCATCATTCTATGTCTCAGGGTGTGTTTCTAATCTTAGAAATCTGGGCCTAAAGAACCGAGTATTTAACACAACACAGTCCAGCTTCTCTGATAACGGTTCTAATCATGTCGCTCTTATCAGAAACCTTCAGAGGTTGCCTACTTTCATTTCTGTTCTTTTAAAAGACAAAGGTACTATAGGATGCATGCATTTGCGAGAGAGAGAGAGAGAAAAAGAGTAGCCCCCAGTGGGATGACCACACCGCAGTCCCTTCATCCCTCCTTCATTCTCCTCTCATGATTTTGGGCATGCAAGGTCTGGAGTGTTTTCAAGCCAGAGTCAGGAATCCGAACTGCACAAGCAGCCATGTGAAACCCAGCCACCTTAGCAGCCGTGCCACCTGGCTAGCCCGACGTTCCCTGTTTTCTCCAGGGCACAGTCCCCATTTCTTAGCCTGACATTTGACACTTTTTTTCTTCTTTTTTTGGAGAGGTTTTTGCTATAGGGCGCGTGTGCTCGCCAGAAAGACAGAGAGAGGCAGAGACACAGAAAGTGAGAAATCACCCCCCAGGGGGGATGGCCACACCGCAATTTCTTCTCCTCCATTTTCCTCTCAGGATCTTGGGCATGCACGCACACACGCTCAGCGTGTGTTTAAGCCACTGGGTCCAGGACGCGAACCGCGGTCGACTATGTGGGAGTCCAGCGACACAGCCATTACGCTAACTGCTGGTCCCCATGACACTTTTCATAGTCTAGAACAAATCATCCTAAACGGGATGCTCCATGTAAACCAAATGACCCTCCCTTTCTAAGCGCGTCATGCATTTTATTGACTCACCTTCTGGCAAAGACGGTGCTCACCAAAACCCCCTCGGTGCCTCCTATGTCTCTGGCAGCTCTCTCAGGCCGGCTGAGGGTTGAGTGACAGGCTCTGGCCAGTGGGCTCCTCCCACTATGCAGGATCCCTAAACTCTCATACCCTCAGACATGGCTGAAACAGTGGGCTTAACCACTGAGATGTTCTGAGTCTCTTTTACCATAGCAAGGCCTCTTCCTGTCTGACTAATCCACACATCTTTGCTTCTGCTAGTGCCTCTGCCTAGAGAGATCCTTTCCCTCTTCCTCGCCAGCTGAGTTCAAGTCTCAACTTGAAACTCCTTGACCCTCCCTGACCAGGCATCAGTCACTCTCCCCTCTCTCTCCCCTCAGGGCTCTGTTATCACCTCCATCTCAGTCCAGGGCACAGGCAGCTGGCAGGTGCTATGAGTTTGTCTATACTGTGAGGTCCCAGAGGGGAGGGACTGTGTCTGTTTAATTAATTTAATTCTGTTTTCTCCACTGGACTTAGCCTTGGGTTTTGTATTCAGGAGTAGTCCCCATGCAACTGAAATGAATTAGGTCAGAGGGAAAACCATTTACTCCTTGGACTCAGAGAATGTAATCCCAGGGCAGAGAAAAAAGTTTGACCCATCTCAACCTTGAGGCCACGGTGCTTTGGTGGGGGATTAGGGAGAGTTTCAGCTTGCAGGTTGCCATGGGGAGGGCAGGGGGGCAGGACAGTGAAGGGCTCATTGCCATCCCTCCCCGGCTCCTGCAGGAAACTGGCAGGGTGGATGAGCAACCTGCCAGAAGTGGAGAAGCAACTCCATGGCTTCAAACTATTTACATCCTGGGTACCATGGCAACTGGAGGCTGGTCACCATGGCAACCCCATCCGTCCCCAGATGCAGCAACCGCTGGCAGGTAGTGAATAGGACAGAAAGGCATTTTAACAGGCATATCAGAGAAAGAGATATGCCAGTCATGCATGGCCAGATTCCCAGCTAAAGAGACTGACCCTGCACTGACCAGTCACTCTGAGAGCCACCATTCATTCCCCTCCTGGCATCCACACCTAAAGAGGACCCCATCTGTGGCTGAACAGAGGCATACAGCAAGAGTGTGTGTGCCTGGGCACTCATATGAAGCAGACGGATGCCCATGTCTTCCCCAACCCCTGCCAAAGGAGCTCCCACCAGCTTAGTGAAATCCTCACTGGGTCCTCTGACCTGGCAGAATTTTCTAGACCCGGTACTTAGGCATGAAAGACCCAGTTTGGAGATGGCACAGAAGAGCGGATACCTCCCCTCTCCCAGCCCACCTCCTCTCCTCGCTCTCATCCCCATGGATTTTCAACTTGGGAGGTTTGTGAGAGCACACTGTAAAGCCAGACAGCGATATTATTTCTGATTTTTATGAATGAGAATGGTGTGGCTGCAAGAGCAGATGGTCCATAGAGAACGTTGGCTGGGAGTGAGCTGCCTGAGCTGGGAATGAAATCTGAATCCAGGTGGGGGCCATTTCCCAAAGGTTTTCGTTTCCTACAACCACCACTGACCCCAGCCTCGCTCTCCCAACCCCAAAAGATTTCATGGAGGAGCCTCAGCCACCTGGCTGTCAGGGGAGTCCTGACCCAGCGGATTGCTTGTCTGGGGCACCTGCTCACGGCCAAAGAGGCCAGCCTGCTCTCTGGTCCTCTCTGCTCTCACTCCCTTCATCCTCCACCACATGGCTCCGAATGACGACGTTTCAAGTCCAGTAACAGCATAAAGTGGGGAGATTACAAGGGGGCGGGGAGGGGATGAAAAGCCCTCCTAGCCCTGGGACATTCGGGGTGGGAGAAAAGCCCTAGGTCATGCAGCCTGGCGCCGTTATCCGGTTAGGGGATTGCAAAGGATCAGAGGGTCAGCCGCCCTTCTCCTCACCACCCTCGCACTAAGCCCCCAAGCTCCAGGAGGCCAAGACCAGAGTTTATGACTTTATCATTAAAGCAAAGCAAAAACAAAACCCAAACTGACTGCACACTCCACACACAAATTTTAATTCCTGTGTCTTGAGCCCTCCTGTCTCTGAATCCTTGTGGCTGAGAGTGGGCGGATGCAACTCTGCGCCCCCCTGCCGGCTGCTGCCCCCAGCCCTGCTCCCTCCAAGCCGCAGACAAAACTGCCCCACGTGCGGCGTGGCCTTCGGTAGTGTGGCGGGAGGAGGTGTCCCCAGGGCGCCTACTCCGGACCTTCTGTTTCCAGCGAGAACCAGCCCGGCTCCTTCTGCCTCTCCCCCCGACGGTTCCGTGGGCTCTGCCCAGCGCGGTCGCGGGACAAGAGTAAAATGGGGTGCGCTCGCCTGGAGAGCACCAGGATGACTTATCGCCCTCAGAAACAGACTGGAGGGGTTTGGGGGTGCGGTGGAGAAGGATCAGAGGCCGCAGCAGGCCTCTACCGTGGCCCGTTTCAGCACTAGGGGCTGCGGACAGCGCCACGCGCCTGGCTCGCCCGCTCACACAGCCTTTGGCTAGCTCCTCTCTGGAGTCTGCGTTTGCCGCACACTTCAGCGCCCCAGCAACTCCCAGCTCAAGAGCCCCTCAAATCTTACTTACTTGGCCGAAGTTCGAGCTTCTCCGCGGCGCACCTTGATCTGCCAGAGTCTCCTCTCGCTTCCTCCAGGTTCTGGCCGGCAGCTCTGGCCTCGTTCCTGGCCCCAGGACCCTCCTCTGGGGACGGCAGAAGGAGCCCGTGCCTCCCTCTCTCTGGGAAAGTCAGGTGGGTCTCTGGAGCCTCAA
Source organism: Tupaia tana (assembly GCA_026018925.1). Lineage (NCBI taxonomy): Eukaryota > Metazoa > Chordata > Mammalia > Scandentia > Tupaiidae > Tupaia > Tupaia tana. Next base: position 141,288,935 of record JAKSZU010000003.1, read on the forward strand.
AGGCGGTCCCGGAAGAGGCAGAAGCTGCTCGTTCATATCCCCAGCCCTCTAGGAGAGAGGGGCCGAGCCCGGAGCAAGAGAGCGGCAAAGTCTCCTGTACCAACTCTGAACTCTCCCCTAACCGCAGGCGGCCACCTAGAACTCCTTGGGATCTTCCTCCAGCAGCCTGATTCACGCTGGATGAGGGCACCGCGAGATCCGGAGGTCTGAAGTGTAAAGGTGGGAGATTATATACATTCTTAAACCATTCACGATCTTAGGGATTTTTTTTTTTTTTTTTTATAAACAAACCTCTTTTGGGGATCATGAATATCCTCCTTGCGGAGTTTTTGTTTCTTTCTACCACCCTAGACGACACCAGACTCCCTGGACTACATAGTAAAACCACCAATCTCTCTACTGAAGCCAAAGGAATCTAAACTCTTTTTGGAGAAAGTAATTTTATTTAATACAACCCGGCCCTTCCCCAAACTCAATTTCCGTGCAGAAGGTATACATCTAAGGACACGTACCTGTGTTACGGAGGGCGGTCTAATCCCACCTCTCCCTCACCGGCTGCAGCACCCTCTGGTTCTGGTGCAGGAGCAGGTCCCAGGAGGAACCTGAGCCTTCTTGCTTGGGACCAGGCCAGGATAGCCTCTCGGGTTGCAGGATTTCATGACTGAGACCCTCGTGGGAAAAACTCCTCAAAAGCAGACCCTAACAGTAGCCAGGAAAGCAGAGCTTCTCCAAGGCCTCCGAGCTTGTGGCATTTCCCGAACTTACCTATCGAATCGCCTGTTGATGGAGCAGCTTATGTTCAGGAGGCTTAAGTCTTCAAGTTCATGCAAGGGAAAGATAAAGTATCTACTCTTCCCTGGGAAAATAAAGAATCAGGATGTGCGCCAGCACACACGCATGTGCACACACACATACTCATCTTAAAGAAGGGAAGCAAAACCTAGAAAAACACTTCCCAAAGCAAGTCAGGCCTAATAGTTCCAGCTCAGGGGATTCTAGTAGTGAACGAGCGAATACGTGGAAGTGAACCAATAGAACAAACTGAATGTCTGGGGTGCTGAACGGGATCTGGACTCACTGTTAACACCGGAGAAAACACAATTTATGAGCTGTCTCATCAGGTCATTCAGTATCCTTATTCCAGATCATTTCCAACATACCTCAGTTATCACGTGCAGTTATTTATAGCCCTCATTGTCAGGAAATGCTTTTCCCCCCTCTAATCCTAGTAATTTATGTGACAAATTAAAGCTGTTTACCACTGGCTTGTCCTCGGGAAAGCTGAAAGCAGATGGTAGTCTTCTGTTTTCCAGAAACATTACAGAGATTCAAAAGAATCTTAAATCCTGGGGCCAGCAGATGGCGTGGTGGTTAAAGAGCTGGATTACCACTTGACTATGGTTCATGTACGGACCCCACAGCCTGAAAATAATGCCAGGTGTTGTGTGTGTGTATGTCCCAAATCCTGGGAGGACAAGGGATTGTATGGCATGGCCATCCCCCTGGGTAGTGATTTCCCACTCTCCTTTTCTCTGTCTCTCTCTGGTGAGTGGCACGTGCCCTATGGCAAAAACAAAGAATCTTAAATCCTGATTTTGGAGAATGTAGTGGTTATCATGAGATAATTTTAAAGCATTATCCCCCCAAATAAAAAATCCCTTTGGGGGACCAACAGTGTAATGACTATGTCGCTGGACTCCCATGTAGTCGACCTCAGTTCAAGTCCCAGACCCAGTGGCTTAAACTCATGCCAGGCGCGTGTGCGTGCGTGCCCAAGATCCCGAGAGGAGAATGGAGGAGAAGGGATTGCAGCATGGCCAACCCCCTGGGGGATGATTTCTTGCTTTCCGTCTCTCTGTCTCTCTCTGTCTTTCTGGCGAGCGCACACGCCCTATAGCAAAAACCTCTTCCCCCCCCAAAAAAAATCCCTTTGGACTTTGTGTCTGAAATGCTCATTTCTAAGACTTGGGGGGGGGGTCTTAGAAAACTAACCAAGAGGTGGAGAAGTGCACTGAGTCTGATGAAGTGAGAGAGAATATGCGGCCAGGACTGGGCACAGACTGGGCCCTTAGGAAATTGTTTGTGACAACAGTTATCACTGATAAACTCGGGATGCCTGAAAAATGGACACAGATGGACTGAGACTGGAAGTGAGAAAAAGCTTGAAGGGGACATAGCTGTTAATTTGCCTGCAAAAGGCAGCCATCGGCAAGCTCCTCGGTTGCCAGGATGCAGGGTCCAGATTTGGCCCAAGGCCCACTCAGTGGGGTGGCCTTTGGGAACCTGCTGTTGCTCAAGCCTCATCTCAGAAGTGACACAGCACAGAAGGACAGGTTGGTATGGTACAATGTGGAAAGGACCACCACCTTTATTTAAGATGCAGGACACAACCAGCCAGGCAATCCCAGATGAGTTCATGGATGTCCTAACAGGCTCACAGCTGGAGAACCAGGAAAGTGATCCTAAGACACACGGTCTCGTGTCAGGACAGGGAGACCACAGTAAGAAGGGCGCTATGGAGAAGGCGCCAACCCTTCCTTCCAACAGGGCAGGTGAGATTATGAGGGAGCAGATGGGAACCAAGTGAGTCTTAAATTGCTTCAGCCTTGGCCAGGACATGCTACATAAATGGGGAGGAGAAAAGAGCATCTGATATCAGAAGGTATGGAAAGCTGAGGCTAGGGCACCTGGTGACATCTGTCTACCCACCTGTGAGCTAGGGGCCAGGGAAATGAAAAGATACACACTAGCCATGCCCAGAGACGTTACGTCTGAGCATGAGTGCGCACATGTGCGGCTTAGGAGACTCCCCGATAGTATTTAATTTTGTTTTTGAAATTTAGAAAAAGTATGATGGTCTACACAATCTTCCGGGATTTACTCTTATCAGTCAATTTTAGGTTAGTAAGATTCAGTGATAAAAGGGGCCAGACAGTGGTGCAATGGTAAAATGCAACTCTGAAAGGCTGACCTACCTGGGAAGGTTCTGGGTTTGTGTCTGGAGAGCTCCGTGTGCACATATATGCCCACGATCTGGAGCAACCTGAAGCTGGAGGTGGATCTGAGTCAGGATGTTGTGGGAGTGCAGCCTCTGTCTCTGCCCCTCTCTGTCTGCTCATGGAAGGTACAAATACAACTGAAAGGGAAAAAAAAGTTTCAGTGATGTTGTTCCTGGTGATAGTTCATTCAGATCCACTGTGTAAATATATCATTTGTTATTTAGTCTCTGAGCATATTATATATGTTACTTTAAAAAAATGAGAATGGGGAAAACTAAATGTTTGCTACTTTAACTATGTAAAAATCTTCCCAGGGCAAACAAATTTTAAATGTACCGGGACCTGATATTTATAGGTTAAGTTTGAAGACACACCAGTCGTGCCCAGAGGAGGGAAACACGGCAGCCGTTTGTGCTGGGGGCCATATGGTGCCCAGTGTGTTAAAGAACTCACAATCTGATAAGGAGATCAGCCAGCCTAACAGACGATGAGCAGCAATGCACACAGACGAGCCCAGTTATCAGTAAGCGGGCGGGTGGCTGCCGGCGTGAGCTTGCTCTGGCAGATGGTCTAGATCCTTGGCAAATGAGAAGGCAACTTTGTAGGAATGACTTTTAGGAAATAAAATATTTATGGCAAGGCAGGCAGGGCCACGAGAGGCAGTGGTGCCTCACGTTCCACTGCAGGAATCCTCTCCGTCAGCGCTAAGCTGGTTGTCAGAAGGGTGGACGGGAGGGTCCGAAGGCAGGGAGAAGCCGCTGTTGCCATCTTTAAGGCCCGCTCTGCCTGTTTCTTTCTCAGGCCGTGAAGATGATGACATCTATTTCCCTCACCTCTGTGGCAGTTGGAAGAATAGGAGAAAAAGAAAATGAAATGAATGGTTGAGATCCGAAAGATGAAAAATTCTACCCAAATACTGGCTTGGCCTTGGTAGCACAGTTGGTAGTATATGAACTGCAGTGCTGGAGGACACACAGCTCCCCCAGGTTAGGACCCCCTGTCGGCCTCAAAGCCCCGGGCATGAGAGTGTCCGAGACCCTGATAAGCTGGAAGGCTGGACACGGGACTGTGATGTGACAGGATCCTGTGGAGGTTACCACCCTCCTGTGTGCTTTTCATGACTTACAAGAATTCTACTCAAATATCATTAAGAACGTGAGGAGGCCAGCCTGCAGCCTAGTGGTTAAGGGAGCCAGATCCCACATGGCGGACCATGGTTTGAATCTTGACCCTGCTGGCTTGAAAAACCTGCCAGGTAATGTGGATGCCCAGCATCCCAACGGGATGAAGAAATGGAGAAAAAGGGATGGGGATGTGGTCATACCCTATTGTGTGTGTAGGGGGGTGTGTCTTCTCTCACTGTCTCCTTTTGGTGAGCACCAGTGCCCTCTGGTCTATTAAAAAAAGAGAAAGAAGGGAACCAGCAGTTAGCGTAATGGCTATGTCGCTGGACTCCCACGTAGTCAACCGCGGTTCGCGTCCTGGACCCGGTGGCTTAAAACTCACGCCGGGCGCGTGTGCGTGCGTGCCCAAGATCCCGAGAGGAGAATGGAGGAGAAGGGATTGCGGCGTGACCATCCCCCCTGGGGGGTGATTTCTTGCTTTCTGTCTCTATGTCTCTCTCTGTCTGTCTGGCGAGCCACGCGCCCTATAGCAAAAATCTCTAAAAAAAAAACAAAAAAAAAAAGAAAAAGAAAAAGAAAAAAAGAGAAAGAAGAAAGAATGAATGAATGAATGAAAAAGAAAAAAGAACCTAAAGAAGACTGTGGGGCTATCACCCCTCTTCCTCTACCCTTCCTTCAGGTAGTGGGCAGACAGGGGCAGTGGGCAGATAGGGCTGCCTGTAAAGTTCCCATCCATTCGAACCTCAGCCTTCCCACCCATCAAATCTCCACCATCCAACCATCACTGTCTGAAACCCTACCATTAGGACTTGATCAATTTTCAAGCTTCAATCCCTTTTAAAATGCAAATAACCTTGGGAGAGAGAGTATGGATAAAGAGTCCATTTTCAAGGGCTGGCAGGTGGCGTGGTGGTCAGGCCCTGGACACCCACATGCCCGACCATGGTTTGACTCCCAGACCTGGCAGTTTGCTTTCTTACTCCATCCTCTCCCACCCCTATCTCTCTCTGGTCAAATTAACAATAGCAATGGTGATAATGAATAAAATTAATAAAATAATTCTTTAAAAAAAAAGAGTCACTAACCAGTTCGGGTTAGGAAGACTGAGAAGAGCATTTGATGATCCGATGCCACAGCAGGGCAGGCAGGACCAGAGCGGGCAAGGGCCCAGGTGATAGACACCGAGCACGGAGAGCAGCCTTGGCTCCGTCTCAACAGAGCTTGGTCCCCGCCTAGGAAAATCTCCTGAGTGTTCACCTAAGCCTAAAGCCTTCATTTCCCACCCTCAAAAGGACAATCACCTTTGCGAATTGGTAAAGCTGGCAAAGGTGTCCTGGTACAAGCCTCAGTGTTAGCGGACTGTGATGTGAACGTCATCAAAGGTGCTCCTTAATAGATGTGACATTCTCTGGGGCTCAGTACTGAGGAGTTCAACACTGCCATCACAGCCTTGGGCCACTCCCCGGGCTCCTGTACATTTTCATATGAATGCAGGCTGCATAGCCGGCTGGCCTCAGGAAACGGGGAGCCCACAGCGAGTAAATCAGGAGCCACAGAGATCCTGGGGGCCTTCAATGATGGGCTGAACACAGAGATCTGGAAAAGACATAACAGGAGCAAATGTGAAGTTCTGTACCAGGGTCCGAAATGTCAGTCACTGGCTTGGCAGACGTGCCGAGTGTGATGTGAAGCCGCAGGGGGGTGCATCTCTACAAAAACCCACATGGCCAACTGCGGTTCAAGTCCTGGACCCGGTGGCCAGGTATGTGTGTGCACATGCCCAGAGTTCTGAGGGGAGAATGGAGAAGGGATTATGGTGTGGCCATCCCCTCTGGACAGTGATTTCTCACTTTCCCTCTCTCTGTATCTCAAAAGGGAGCACACGCCATATGGAGAAAAAAGCCACATTACAGTAGTCATAACTGACCTTTAACAATTCTTCTAATAAGCCAACTGCACACTCCTGTTACTTCTTAGTTTTTCTTCCCATACATACATCAGTCTTCTTCCCAGATTATTATAATAGTAATATAAATATAATTTTCTTATTCTGCTTTTAATAATGTATTTTATCTTGAGAAGTAGCCTACTGTGGTGTATTAGTTATGGTGATTTCTTTTTCTTCCTTTTTTTTTAAGAGAGATTTTTGCTATAGGGCACGTGCACTTGACGGAGAGAGAAAATGAGAAATCATCCCCCAGGTGGGATGGCCACACCACATCTCTCTCCTCCATTCTCCTCTTGGGATTGTGGGCACACATGCACACGCCACCTGGCATGAATTTCAAGCTGCTGGATCTGGGACTCAAACCGCGGTCAACCATGTGGGAGTTTAGCGATGTAGCCATTATACCATCTGCTAGTCCCTCTTTTTCATTTTTGGTCATGGCCAAATCATTCATTGCTGGCCATGATTATGGCCAAATGAATTCTAAAACTAATAGAATGGCTTATACAACGATTGACCTTTCTGTATACTTCTTTGTCCATTTTTCACTCCTTTATGTGGCTGCTATACACACATGCATAACATATTATAATTTTTGTCATTGTTTTCTTGTCTCAGAAGTGGGATTACTCAGGGATACAAACATCTGAATCCAAGAGAAGGCTTAGCATCGATCACTTATCAGCTTTACCATATTTTGTTAACCAGCATTCTATTTTATTTTTCAAATTTAATGCATAAACTGTACTCCATTATAGTTGTAATTTGCATCTCAATGAGAGATAGTAAAGTCAAACCATTTTCCTATGGCTATTTATAACTTGTGTTTCCTCTTTGTGAATCATCTATTCCTGTCCTTTCCCCATTTGCATCAAAGTTTTGATGCTTTCACTTTCAATTTTCATGAGCTTTATGTGCAATACTGACAGAAACATTTTTTCTGGTTTATTCTATGAAAATATTTTTCTGAGTCTGTCTTTTGGGTTCTGATAATATTTATCCTAGCTACTTGCAAACATTTTCCTCTGAGATTCTTTCAACTAATTTAAGGCCTAGAAATGCGTAATTCCACTATGGTTATGACATCTGTACTTTTTATTTGATGGTCTCATATGTTTTTATTCTTAATACAATTTTTTTTTTTAGAGAGAGATTTTTGCTATAGGTGTGTGTGCTCACAGGAGGAGGAACAGAGAGAGGCAGAGAGGGACACAGAGACAGAAAGCAAGAAATCATCCCCCCTCCCTGGGATGGCCATGCCACGATCCCTTCTCCATTCTCCTTTCAGGATTTTACTCTCGGGATTTTGGGCACACACACATGCCTAGTGTGAGTTTTAAGCTGCCAGGTCCTGGACTCGAATCGCGGTCGACTACGTGGGAGTCCAGCAACAATGGGAGTTCATTACACACTCTGCTGGTCCCAGGTTCCTCATCTATTAGCAAAAGGAATCCACTGCTCGTTCTTATTCCAGAATCCTCTAACAGAATATTAGGTGGGTCACGCAGCTGATTGAAGACGGAGATCAGCAGCAAGACAAGGATATTTACTTTGAACATTTATATTCAATATTGTACTGAGAGCAATACAGAAAAACAGAAAAGAAAGGCATAAAGATGAGAAAAGATAACTGACATTATTCACAGACAGCATGACTTTGTATAGAGAAAGCACTATCATTTATAATAAAGGAACTAATGAGTGAATTTAACAAAATTGCAGCATGCAAAGTTAATATACAAAATGTAATTATATTCTATTTTAACAATGAATAATAAAAAGGAAATAAAAATAACACTTATAATAGCAGCAAATGCATCACTTAAGAGTAAATCTATCACAATCTTCAAGATTAGTAAAGCATTGCTAAGACAAATTAAAGAAGATCTAAATAAATGGAAAGATATACAATATTACGGTATAGCTTTATGAAATCTCAACAATTTAAAGGTGTTTTCTTCTAAATTGATCTTTGCATCATTCTATATTCATCTCAATAAAAATACCAACAGGCCTTTTTGAAAAAATTTAATTATAAAATTTTATAGAAATGCAAAGGATCTAGCTCAGACAAAATGAAATGCAAAGGATCTAGCTCAGACAAAATGGTCTTGAAGAAGAACAAAGTTGGAGCATTTACACTATTTAATCTCAAGACTTATGATAAAACTCTGGTAATTAAACCAGTGTGGTACTGTATTGGCATAAGGAACAGGTTAATGGAACAAAATGGAAATTTCAGAAAAAGACATATATATATATATATATATATATATATATATATATATATATATATATATACACACACACATATATATGTATATGTATACACATACATAAGTATACATACACTTATGTATGTGTATATATGTATTTATGTATGTATATATATACAATTGATTTTTTTCAGAGTTTTTTTTTTTGCCTTAGGGTGTGTGTGTTCTCTGGAGAGAGAGAGAAAGAGAGAGAGAGACAGACAGACAAAGATGGTGAAAGAGAAAGTGAGAAATCACCTCCCAAGGGGGATGGCCATGCTAAAATCCCTCTTCTCCACTCTCCTCCTGGGATTTTGGGCACACATGCACATGCTCCCAGTGTAAGTTTGAAGCCACTGGGTCTGGGACTTGAGCCACGGTCGGTCATGTTGGAATCCAGCAAAATAACTACTGTGCCATCTGCTGGTCCCAACAGCTGATTTTTGATAAAGGTGACAAGGCAATCAGTAGAGAAAGGAACTTCATCTTTAAAAATGGTGCTATAATGAATGCAGATATAAGAAAAAAGAAACCTCAACCCCTATCTCAGTCCACATGGGAAAATTATTTTGAAATAGATAATATGGCTTAATATAAAAGGTTGAACCCTAAAGCTTCTAGAAACAAAAGCCCAGAATATTTTCATGACTCTAGGGTTGGCATAATGTTGGACAAAAAAAGCTCGAATCATAAAATACAACAAAATGAAAACCTAATGTATTGTACTTAATCAAAATATATATTTCTCCATCAAAAGAGACCATAAAGCAAATGCAGAGGATAGTCAACAAATAAATGTTACAAACTCTCCAAAAGTGTCGAAGTTATAAAAGACAGTCTGTAAGTAATGAATAGACAGACGGATGAACTATTCCAGGATAAAGGAGACCGAAGATAAGCGAAAACTAAGTGCAACGTGGGACCTTGGTTTAGACACTTGCTTTTAGCAATGTCCTTATTTTGTTTTATGTTTGCTTTTGCTATCAAGGCTATTGTAGGACAATTGGTGAATTCTGAAGAACTGTAGTTTAGATAACAGTGTCGTATCTGTATGCATGTGCCGAGTTTGATAACCATGCTGTGACTAAACAAGAAAATGTTCTTGTGTTCAGAAAATACTCATTGAGGGACCAGCAGTTAGCGTAATGGCTATGTCGCTGGACTCCCACGTAGTCGACCGTGGTTCGAGTCCCGGACTCAGTGGCTTAAACTCACGCCGGGCGCGTGTGCGTGCGTGCCCAAGATCCCAAGAGGAGAATGGAGGAGAAGGGATTGCGGTGTGGCCACCCCCCCGGGGGGTGATTTCTCGCTTTCTGTCTCTCTGTCTCTCTCTGGCGAGCGCATGCGCCCTATAGCAAAAACCTCTCCAAAAAAAGAAAAAAAAAAGAAAATACTCACTGAAGTGTTACAGATAAAGGAACATAATCTCTGCAACTTAGTCTCAGATGGCTCAGAAAACAATTATTGTGTGTGTGTCTGTGAGAGACAGAAACAGAATTTACATAGTAAAATGTTAACATACATGGCTTCTGAGTGATATGAAAATTCTTTGGACTATTTTTGCAACATTTCTTGAAGTCTTAAATTATTTCAGAATGTTTAAAAAAGGAAATGTATAGATAAACCCTAGACAGAAAATATTCCCAGTTAATATATGTGACAAAGGACTAATTTAAAAATATATATAATGTGTATACAGTATCTAGTTAATAATAAAAGACACTCAATTAACAAATAGAAAAATATTTGAACAGACATTTCACAAAAGAAGGTAAATGGAAGGCAAATATACACATGAAAAGCAATCACTGTCAATAGCAGTCAAAACATTCATTACAAATTAGAAATGCAAATTAAAACCACAGTGAGATCTTATTCTCCAGCATATTAATATCTGCTAGAAGAAAGGATGTTAAAAAGGTTGACAGGACCCAGCCTGGTGGCACAGTCTATAGCAAACTGAACTGCAGTGCCAGAAGCACATGGCCAACTGAGGGGTCAAATCCCTGGGTTGATTTGAAAACACTCAAGGTGCATGTGCGCGTGCCCAAGATCCTGAGGCGTTGGAGGGCCAGGGCCGGGGAATCACAGCCTGCCAAAAACCTGCCAAGAACCTGCCAAGGGTCCTCCCTTTCTTCTTAAACACGTGCATGTGCCTGTGCTATCATGAATAAAATAAACAAACTTAGACAAAAGGACTGGGGACCAGCAGATGGAGTAATGGTTATGCCACTGGATTCTCACGTAGTTGACTGCAGTTCGAGTCCCAGACCCGGTGTCTTAAAACTCACTTTGGGTGCATGTGCGTGCATGGCCCAAATCCCAAGAGAAGATTGGAGGAGAAGGGACTGTGGCATGGCTGTCCTTTCTGGGAGGTGATTTCACTTTTTCTTCTCTATCTCTCTCTCTCTGTCTGTTCAGTGAGCACATGTGCCCTATAGCAAAAATCTCTCTCTTGGGACCAGCAGTTGGCATAATGGCTATGTCACTGGACTCCCATGTAGTCGACCATGGTTTGAGTCCCGGACCTGGTGGCTTAAACTCACACTGGGCATGTGTGCATGCATGCCCAAGATCCCGAGAGGAGAATGAAAGAGAAGGGAATGCGGTGTGGCCATCCCCCACCCCCGGGGCATGATTTCTTGCTTTCTGTCTCTCTGTCTCTCTCTGTCTTTCTGGTGAGTGCACGCACCTTACCAAAAACCTCTCCAAAAAAATTTAAAATCTCTCTCTCAGAAAAAAAAAAAAAAAAAAAGGACTGACAGCATTAAATCTTGGAGGCAATGTGGAGCCAGACTTAAGTTGCTGGTGGTCATGTACAATGGTAGAGCCAATTTGGAAAAGCATTTGGTACTTTCTGATGACATTAAATGTACACTTGCCACACAGACCAGCATTTCCACTACTCGGTATTTTCTATCTTTATTTTTTAAAGACTTACTTACTTAATTTTATTTATCATTTTTATTTTTAATTTTCTAGAGGGCATATGCACTCACCAGAGAGAGAGAGAGAGAGAGAGAGAGAGAGAGAGAGAGAGAGAGAGCCAGTGCAAGGGAAAGTGAGAAAGCAAGCCACCAGGTCTGGGACTCAAACCGTGGTCAGCCACGTGAAAGTCCAGCACCTCAACTCCCATGCCACCTGCTGGCCCCAACTAGTATTTTCTTAAGAGAGATTTAAATATCTGTCATCAAAATGGTTTGTACCAATGTTCATCGCTGTATTTATAATAGCCTCAAACTCCAAATAACCAAAATGCCTATTTGTAACTGAATAGGAGTGCTGTGGTGAAAATGTAAGTTGTGCTGGGCTGACCCACGTGGGAAGGTCCCAGGTCTGCCTCCTGAGACCTCCTTGAGCACACTGGGTGAGTACGTGCCACGACCTGGGGCTGGCTGGGGTAGGGGGTGGGTTCGTTCCAGTGTGAAGACTCTGTTACGGGTGCCCCTTCCTCTGTCTCTGTTTCTATTTCTTTCTGTCTGTCTGACTCATGGAAGAAATAAGCTCTAAAATGAATCAGCAGATTTTAATTTATTCCAACCTAGAATACTACTCAACATTGGGCGGGAAGGCCTCTTGATACATGCAACCACCGGGATGACCCTCAGAAACATGTTGGGGCGATGAAGTCAGACACAGAAGAGCACATACAGTATGGTTTCACATATATGAAGTCCTAGAATAAACTAATCTAGGGTGAAAAAATCATCACTAGATGACCTAGGGGTCAGGATGGGTTGACTATAAAAGTGCAGGAAGGAACTTACTTTCTAGGATGAAGGTAATATCCTTTTCTAAAAATTTTTGCCAGAGAGTATGTACACTTGCTGGTGAGAGAGAGAAAGTGAGAAAGTATTCTCCATGGGGCATCCCTCCTTCTCTGTCTCTCTCTCCTTTTGGGATTTTGAGCACACACACACACATACAAGACTGTGTTTCTTTTTATTTAAGAGAGAGATTTTTGTTATAGGGCATAGGGCACATTCACTCACTGGATAGACAGAGAAGCAGAGAGACAAAAAGTGAGAAATTACCCCCCAGAGAGGATGGCCATGCTGCAATCTCTTCTCCTCCATTCTTTTCTTGGGATTTTGGGCACACACATCCATGCGCCTGGCATGAGTTTTAAGCTGCCGAGTCCAGGACTCAAACTGTGGTCCACTATGTGGGAGTCCAGCGATGTACCCATTATGCCATCTGCTGGTTGGTCCCAACCTGGTGTGTTTCTGAAACTGCCGAGTCTAGAGCTCCAGCTGCACGGTGGGCCGTGTGGAATTCAGCCCCCTTAACCACCATGCCACAGGCTGGCCCGAAGGTAATATCCTGTATCTGGGCAGAGGTGAGGGTATCACAGTTATCTTTAACTGTCAGAATGCAGCAAACTGAGAACTTAGGACTTCTGCGTTTTATCGGATGTAAGTTATATTATCACTTTAAAAATTGTATTAGGAGCCCGGCGGTGGCACAGAAGTAGTGTAACCAGTCCCACATAGAAAGGTCTTCTGTTTGGGTCCCAAGGCCTCCCTAAGCTGGGCGTGTGCGTGCCCATGATCCACGCCGGCTAAGACTAGGGCTGGCTCATGTGAAGACTGTGTTGGGGATGGCAGTCTCTATCTCACACTCTGTCTCTGTTTCTCTGATAAAAAAAAAAGTAATATTGTGCCGGCTGGTGACTTAGTGCTTAAGGCAGCAGGATCCCACATGTCCAATGGGGCAGTTCGAGTCCCAGACCCTGCAGTTTGAGAAACACATTGGTATATGTGCATCCCTGCCCAAAATCACAAGAAGAGAATGGAGGAGAAAGGACTGCACCGTGGTCATCCTCTCTAGGAGGTGTTTCCTCACTTTCTCTTTCTCTCTCTGTCTCTATGTCTTCAGTGGGCATACATGCTCTACAGCAAATTAAAAAAATAAAAGTTTTTAAAGGTTGTAGGAATTATTTTTTAAAGAAATCATGATTGGGGCTGCTAGGTGGTGTGGTGGTTAGGGGCTCCAGACTCCCACACTGCTGACTGCAGTTTGAGTCCCAGACCTGGTGGCTTGCTTTCTCACTTTCCTTCTCTCACTCTGTCCCTCTCTGGTAAATTTTAAATAAATAAATAAAGTTAAATAAAATAATTTTTACAAAAAGAAAAAGAAATTACGGCCACTAAAAAGGGGAGAGCAGGGTGGGATGAGTGGGGTGCTGGGGTGTCTTTGGTGCCTCTGGGTGAAGAATGGTGGAAATTCATCCTTAGAGTCTGGTCTCAACCTTTCCCTCTTCCATGACTCCCTTCCTTCTCAACCTCCTCCTATTTAAACTGTGTGACCGAAGACCTTGTTACGGCAATGCTGGCCTTTAAGAAGTTCAGGCCTCAAACCTTAGACTCATCTATGATGCCTCTGTTTCTTTCATAACCCACATCCACTCCAGTAGCAAATCTCACGTGTTCTACCTTCAGAATTCATCCAGATGCTAATCACTTCCTGCCACTCCCATTATTGCCCCTTTTGGCCCAGCCCTCCTCACGTGTGCCCGGGGCATTGCAACGGCCTCCTACAGGGCCTCAGCACTTGCTTCCACGCTCACACCCTTCACTAGCTCTCTCGTTAATCCTCAAACAGCCAGGCAGCTTCCCCCTCAGGGCCCCTGCCTCTCCTTTTCCTTCTGTCTGGCAGAACCATCCACGGGGCTCACTCGCCCACTTCCTTCATATCTTTGCTCATCACATTACTTTCTCAAGAAGGCATTTCCCAAACGCTCTATTCCAAATCTCAAGGCCTTTCTCCCATCCCACCACACGCTCCGTCTCTCCTTCCTGCGTTATCTTTCCCCATTGCACTTACCTCCATCTGACATCCTACAGGTTTTATTTCTATCACCCCAACTGTCTGCAAGCACCGCGAGGGCAGATTCCGTCTCCTTCGTTTTTCTGTTGCCTCCCGGAGTCTAGAAGGAAGTCAGGCACAGAGTAGCAGCTCAGGCAACACTTGCTAACGTGTGAATCCTGGCCTCGGAGATGGAGCTCCAGGAACGTAGATGGGACGGCACAGATAATGGAGATAATATATGCCAGCGTCCTGAACATCGTAAACCAGTGGCCCGATTTCAGTGAATGCTACTCTGGAAGAAGGTCATCCTTCTTCCCTGCCCACGAATCAGCGCCTTACTGGTTTCTCATCCTGTAGATGTTTATTGTCACGCCTCGTTCAATGCCGGGTGTTCAAACTCCCTGGGGTCAGAGCCTACGTCTAACTGGGATGACAAAGTGGCCCCATGTACCGGGGAGTGTTTAAAGGCTGCTGATGAAGGAGACATGATGTGTTTCCACCCTGCTGCCTTCTACAGGAACAAGATAGCACAACAGGAAGTCGCAGCACCTAGAAGTTCAGACCACGGATGGTGGCGGAGCTGATGAAGGATTTCTGGAGAACATTCACACCCTCTGGAATGGCTCACACCATTTATTATTCGCAAGATCTAGGTGACATTGAAATCATGCAAATGTATCCTGCTTATCTGTGAATGGACACAGCACACACACTTACGGTGACACAGAGCCATGAATAATGCATTTGAGAGGAGACAAGGGCACTTACATTTCTATTGGACTCTTTGAAGTGCAGCTTTTGAATTTTTTTTTCCTCCATGTGAATTCTAATTACTCACCAAGTGGATACAGAAAGGAATTCATCCTTTTTTCTTCCACCTCCCTACCTCCATTCCTTCCGCCTTCTCTTTTTTCTGTCTTCATCCTTTCTTACTCCTTTCTCTCCCTCCTTTTCATTTCCTCTCGCTTTCTGCTCCCTCCCTGACCGCCACCATGCCCCACCATGCCTTCTACCTACCCTTGGGGAGGAGGAGGCCTCCACCAGTCAGCCCTGTCCTGAGCAAGCTCATGTTCCCTGAGTGCTGCACGGGCCCGGTGGTTACTACTGATGCTTGTTTTAGTCGTCAAAGAAGAATAAGGAGAGGGGCCATGGGAGGCAGACCTGGAGGTTCTTGGGGGGTAACTGGCTGCAGTCTTTTCCCACCCACGACCCCATCCCTCAAACCTGCTCTCTGTACAGGTAAGGAACCGAGACGCAGAGTGGGGACTGACTAGTCCAAGGTTAAATGGAGAGTTCAATGCGCTATTTACCAACCAAGGCCCAGCTTCGACCATTAGGGCCCAAGTATCTTTCTAGCCAGATCTGCCATACCTGTCCCCTGAATTTCCCTGACATTGTGACAGGAGGCAGTGAGCCAAACAGGTTTGGCCAATGCACCCAACTTATTAAAAGGAAAGCACCCAGCTAGCGATGGTGGTGCAGCAGTTACGTGAGGCTCCAAGATGCTGAGGTGAGACAGGAAGGCCTCAGGGTTCTGGTCCTGAGGTCTCCCTGTACATGCAGGGATCCCAGGTACTCACCTGTAATCCTGGCTGTTTGAGGCTAGAGATGAGTGATCCTGTTGGGGGGGTGCACCTCTCTCTTTCTTTCTGTCTCCTTGTCTCATGGAAAAAAGAAAGAAACTTTAAAAAAAAAAGCAAAGAATTTTGCAGGGCTATCAGGCCCACAGCTCTGGTTTTTGGAGAGCTAAGGCACTACCTGTCTCATAGGAAATTGCTTGGAGCAATCCTACGGGGATGGAATCTGCTCATTAATTTAAAGAGAGATGCTGAGTGTTAAAAGAAAAGTAAGCCAATTTAATCAAGGAGAGTTCTTAAAATTTTAATTAATTAATTAATTAATTTTACATTCATTCACTGAGCATTGTCTCAGCATACAAAATGTGATTTCCCATCCAGAATAAACTGATAGTGGCTTAATCATACATGTTATCATCAATAATTTCTCATTTCTAGTTTCATACATATATACATATATTTTATATATATTTTTTTTTTCATACACACACACACACATATATTCCCCCCCCCCCCCCCATTTCTCACCCTCTGTCATTTCCCACCCTCCTCCCACACTATTTCAGGTGTCCACAGTTGTTTTCCATTCCTTTTTCTCCCACATCTGATTGATTCACAAAATTTCTTAAATAATCTAACTACTTTCAATAGGAAGTTCAGCTGGTATATACATATCAGTGAATACATGTCTGACTTTAGGTGTGAAACTCTGAGTAGAATGAATATACTATAAGGTAGCACCTAGCTGATGCTATATAGCTTACTACAGTCATTAAACAGGTATTTTTTTTACTATATTTTTAGTTTTAAGAAAAGCAGTTTTAGTTTTAATAAATCAGTGAAATGCTAAGGAACTTTGCTTAAAAGTTAAAGCCAGGAAACAAGTTGAGATTCTGGTCAAATAGTAGGTACGTGTACCTACTGGCAGCTCAAGACAGGACAAAAATCCTTAAAACTGGAAAACAAAGCCTAGAAGAAAATCAGCAATGTTTTAGTCAAAAGTCATAAGATTCTATTTCGCCAGTTCAGTCTCATGTACTTTATCTTCTGTTGTGGGTTGATCTTCCTGATTAAATTCTGGGATATAATATTCAACTCCAGACCTGTCCATATGATTACATTGGTCCTTTTCTTAGTTTTTGAACTTTTATTTCTGTGTGTCTGCATTTAATTTTCCTGACATAGCACTCCGTTGAGAACTTCTTGAAGATCTGGTCTGGTGCTGGTAAATTCTTCCAGGTTTTGTTTATCTGAGAATGTTTTTGTCTTTTGTTCCCATATGAAGGATAATCTTGCTGGGTACAGTATTCTTGGTTGAAATTGCTTTTCCCTTAACACTTCAAATATATTTTCCCATTCTTTCCTCACTCTGTGAGGATTGTTTCTGATGAGAGATCCACTGCCAGCCTGATGGGATATCTTTCGTACGTAACTTGACGTTTCTCTCTTGCCAGTCTTAGTATCTTGTTTTTGTCTGTGGTTTTGGTCAACCTGGCTATAATGTGTCTTGGAGATCTTCTTGGCTTGATTCTATTTGGGGTCCTTTGTATTTCTTGGGACTGGATCTTTGAATGGCTCTCTAGGTTTGGAAAGTTTTCTTGCAGGATTTTACGGAATAGAATGTCAATTCCCATATGAGTCTCTTTCCCTTTTGAGATACCAATTATCTGGATGTTTGGATGTTTGATGGTATCTAGTATTTCTCGTATATTATTCTCATTTTGGGGGGTAATTTTCTCAGTCTTCATGGTTGATTTTTCTAAACCAGTGATTCTATCTTCTACATCTGTGATTCTATTTTCTGTATGATCTAGTCTGCTTTTAATACTATCAAGGGAAATGCTGACTTCCTGTATTACAGCCGTCATCTCAAACAGGTCCATTTAATTCCTTTTTATAGTATATATTTCCTCTTTTAGATCTTGCAAGAATTTCCTCACCTCCTGGAACTCGTCAGCTCCTTTCTCCTGCCTCTTCAGCAGATCATTGTCTCTCTTCTCTATCTCTGTTAGCTTTGTTACTATGAAAATTCCATAAGTTTCATCATACTGTGTGAGGATGAAGAGGAGTTATTCTCTTCCCTTCGAGGAGAGGTATTTTCTTGCTTTCCCATATTTCTTGTGACCCTGTAGTGATTTCTAGTCATCTGATGGATGGTGTGTTTCTTCCTAATTCTTGAAGTTTAATCTGAGTTTTCAGAGGCATGCATGAGGAGGTGATCTGCAATCTCTCTTCTGTTCCCTTTTCACTCAGTGAAAATAGAGGAATATTCTGACCCTAATTTTATTCAGATGTTTGGATACTGTTCACTTGGACCTGTCTAGACACTCAGTGCGTAGAGGTAGAAATGAATGTGGAGGGAGAAGTCTCAACAGAATATCTTCATTGTTAGTCCCTGAAAGCAGTGTTTCACAGCTGAAGTTCAGGATCCATCTGAGCTTGAGGAGAGTTTTTTTTTTTTTTTTTTTTAAAGAAAAAATTTATTGAAGATCTGAAAAACAATTCCTAAAAGATCGACTTCAGAAGACTGTAGCTACACAATGCATTGCGTCTACCATGTTAAAATGTGCATTTGACACAAGTACAAAACCATGAAACAAGCCACCATTCTTCAACAATTTGAGCGAAGATAATGCCTAAGGAACAACATGGATGACTTGCAAAGGATGGGCTCTTTAAGCACCATTTAAAAAAAAAAAAAAAGGGAGCACAAATGGGTGTGTTCAGTTATATACACTGAACAGAACTCTAGCCTAGGAATCAGAGCATTTTGTCATATAGCACTAACACATATTATGAAAGTGTGTAGTGGCAAAGGCATAGAACCACCAGCATTCAAAGCAGCTTTGTCAACTAGGCAATTAAACACTCTACAGCATGTCTCTGTTGTCCATCATGGAATACACTGGCAGCAACTTTGAAATGAAAAGAAAGAAAAGGAAAAAGGAGCCGAACCCCTTTTATTTTCTCTGTTTAAAATCAAACAGAAACAAACATCAGTTCTGTTGTACACTAACATCTTCAAAGTACATAGTTTGTACAAGAGAAGGACTAAGAACAAAAATGTGTTTACAGAGATCCAAACAGAGGTGAGCGAGTGTGCCCCTCACACAGCTTTCCGATGGTACTCGGGGGGAGCCACCTCATCATCGCCGGCACTAAACAAAGTTGCAGAATTCTTTACCAGGTACTTTAGGAAATCGTGAAGATAATTCAGTAATAAAGCAAGGCTCTTCTCATCAAGAGGCGTATAGGCCAACATCGCACCAATCCGTACAAATAATCTCAGTAGATGAGGTGCTCCATACACCTGGGACATGGGCGCATCCGGGTGATCTGCAAGGATCTCGGCATCCTGTGGTCTCTCAAACTTGTAGAGCAGCTGAGTGCCCAACATGACGCTGAAGTATTCTTTTATCCCTGCCACAACTTCATTCACACCATACTCCTTATTATCGGTGTTTCCTCGAGATTTCTTATAATTTACATAATCCTCCAGAATGGAATCCACATTCCTCTTAGCAGGAAGATAAAAGAGCTGCTTTTGCCTGGTAACTAAGTCCCAGTCATCAACAAGCCCTGGTTTTAGCTCTTCGGGAATCTTTAACTTCAACTCTGTTCATGAATGCTTCCTCATTTTCAACAGTAGGATGTACCCGGGCCTTTTCTTCCGAGGAGGCTGAGGGGTCTCACTGGTACTGCCGTCTTCTCCATTCCCAGGTGTTTTCTGTTTGTTCTTTTTTGTTTTCACTTCAACATTTTTCTGCTGCAGACCCGATGCCTTCTTTCCTAGTGCAGCCCCTCTCATCTTGCCCTCTGCACACTGCTCCTGGTTGGCTTTTTGAAGTTCTCGCTATTTCTGCAGATTGGTGTCCACGTATCTGAGTACTCTGCTCTCTGGAACCCATTCATCCCAATTTTTATTCCAACCACTGTAATGTATAAAATATTTCCCTTGCTTATCCTTTAGGGCAACTTTCACACACTTTGCTTCATAAAGAAGAGGTCCATGAAAGCACAGCACTCTCTCACCCTCCTGAAATGTAGGCTTCGGATCCTGCCTCGGCGCCATTTATAAGTGATTCGCCGCCTCCTCCTTCTCCCACCACCCCCCACTACCACCCCCTACTCTCTACTCCACCCAACTCCGCGTCAGATCTGAGGAGAGTTTTAATTGAGCAAATTTTAACACAATTCAAATAGGGGAGTTTGCAGACCGACTTCCAAGCAACTCCGGCTAGCATCGTGATTGCATGGTATTTAAGTTCTGGAAAAGCAAAGTGACATGTACAGGACAGGGAGTGTGACATACGAAAACGAAAGTGAAGGGATGAGGTAGGGAAACAATTTGGGTTGGTTACATTCTTAAATTTGTCTGCATTAACACAGTTTAAAAGGCGGGATGCCTGTGATTGACTGAAGCCTAGCTGCCGTGATTGGCTGTAACCCAGCAACCAGCTCAGGAAAACCACCTAATGTACAATTTCTGCTTATCCACAGGAACCCAAGTGGGAGTACAGTGGCCATTATAGGCCAAATAGCTTGACACGAGAAAACAACCGTGTTGGTGGTAACAATCATCAACACATCAACACACAGTGCAAAGAAGTTTTTAAAAAGTTAATCAACTTAATTTTTACAACAGTGTAAGGCAAACATGAGGCACCGGGCCTGACCACTTCAGGTGTGCACTGCCCATGACCAGAGCTGGCTGCGGCTGGGGGAGGAGGCGGATCGTGGCATCGAGCCCCCGCTGGTGGTGCCGACTTGCTGTCCCTCTGTCTCTTGCTCATGGGAGAAATAAATGAATAGCTTTAAAAAGGCCCACCTCTGATGCCGGTCCAGCTCATTCTACTGGGCACCTCCACCATATTCTGATGAAGTAAGAAGACCCTCACTAGATGAGATCCCTCGACCTCGGACCTCTAAACTGTGAGCTGAATAAACTGCTATTCTTTATTAAATGACCAGACTCAGATATTTCTATTATTAAGCCACAGAATGGGCTGGAACAACCATCGATGAGGAGCCGAACAGCTGGCGACCACGGGTTCTGCAATGGGACGTGTGTGACCGGGCCACACTACACGTGCCTCTTTACCCAAGGCCGAATCAGAATGGACAGGCTAGGGCCTTCCTGCAGGCTCCATGCACAGCCTTCTTTCCAATCCCCAGCCTTTAGAGGTGTTGCCCGGGGAGGCACCTGCCGATCCAAGCTGGCTATGATGGAAGTACATTATTTCTCTAAAGTACCCTTACTCCCGTGAGAGAATTTTGAAGCCTGGGAGTGAGGTTGCGTAAAGGAAGACCCATTCATTCCACAGAGATGTGATGGAGCATTGGCTATGTGTGTGGCTCTATGAACAGAATGCTCATCACAGCACATTTTGAGAAAAACCTTCTATTCTCTGTCTACCGACCAGGGGAGCCTGAAGATTATGCAAGAACTAGCCATTCATCCCTGGAATCAGGCTGACTTGCTCCTGGAGGGCTGCTTTGGGAACACCAGGAAGAGGGCTAGAGCTTAAGCCAATCATTAGTGCCTTAGGGGTAGATTCATAGCACTTTGACGCCAAAGAGGGTCTTGATGAGGTCTTTGATGTCCAGGAGGAGGGAGAAAGAAGGTCAGGGTGAGGTCACTGCACGTGTCCAGGATGACCCGAAGATTTGAGGATTAAGTGCATGTAGTGTGGAAAGAGCTGTGGAGAGTGCGGTGGGGAGACGCGAACTTCTCAGTGGACAGCAGTTCCCTGGGGGTGGGGATGCCTGGGCTGCTCCTGCAGGTGCTGAGAGCCTGAGAAAGTCTCCTAGTGCAAGAGAGATTCAGCGAAAGGGGGTGGGGCTGATGCCCAGCCAGTACTTACAGTTCGTGCTGCACGGCTCTGGGTGGTGCACGGGGTGTTCTCTGTCGCACAGGGTACGAGTGTAGGAGGCATTTCGGGGCCTCCCCCGGCCCTCTGTTGGTGAGAGTGTTAGTGATCAGTGGCACCAATCACGGTTATAGCGAGAGCCGACGTCTACTGCATTCTCATTGTGTACCAGCCCCTACTCCAAGTCCTCTGTCTGTTTTATCCTCATGACCGTCCTGTGAGACAAACACGTGCTCACTCAAGGTGCCCACTTTTATACAGACCATGTGGCTGCCAGTGACGAAGTAAAACAGGGTCTGGTTCTTGGAGGCCCTTGAATCTCCTGAAACCTGGTTGAAGGATGCTCGGGGGTCAGACCTGAGAGGAGAGCAGCAGACTGGGTAGATGTATTTCCTCTCTGATCACCTGTTTAGGTTCTGGTTCCCAACTATGATTTGCTGAGAGTCTGCTCAAGAGATTGTGAAAGAGACAGTATGTCAGTTGCCACTCTAGGCTCGCTAAATTTGAACCTCTGGGAAAGGGGCGACTCTGCATTGCTGATGGGGCAATTTATGGGCTCATTAAAGTTGCAGACCTCCTCTGTAGGGAGTGTCACTTGGACAGTTGTAACGTTGTAGTTGAGGCTGGAGTACTGGGAAGACTCAACTGTAAGGAATATCATTTTGGATTCCTGGCAGGAGGCCGATCACTTTTATTACAAATGTATCCTGGAAGCAGAGAAACACCCACAAGGCTTCTGATAACGTGGATAAGCTTGATAGGTTATGTCTACAAAATATTCCAGGGAGAGGTTTAAAACCTCACAATACTCACCAGCAACGATGCTTAAACCCACAGGGTGGTGGAGTTACTTAAAACAAATGTGAAATTGTACAACATGAATATACTTAACATGTTTGGACTGCACACTTAAAATGGTAAGATGGTCAGTTACGTGCTTTGTTATTTTTTTCTTGTCAGAGGGTGTGTGCACTTGCCAGAAAGATAGAGATAGAGGCAGAGACAGAGATGAGAGAGAAGCATCGCCCTAATGGGGCCTGGTCACATCATAATCCTATTTTTTCCCATTTCATCAGGATTTTGGACATGTACACACATATGCCTAATGTGTTTTTCTTCTTTTTTTTGGAGAGGTTTTTCCCTTGGGGAGTGTATTCTCGTTAGGAGAGAGACAGAGAGATAGAGATATTAAGAGGAAAAGTGAGAAATCATCCCCTAGGGGGGATGGCCATGCTGTAATCCCTTCTCCACTTTCCTCCCAGGATCTTGAGCACTCACGCATACACACCTGGCATGAGTTTCAAGCCACTGGGTCCAGGACTCAAACAACAGTAGGCCACATGGGAGTCCAGTGACAGAACCATTATGCCATCTGCTGGTCCCAGTCTAATGCATTTTTCAAGCCTCTGGGCAGGGATTCTGATCAAGGTGGTTCTGTGGGACCTGGCTCCCTATGCAAAGCACTTAACAGCTGCACCATGGGGCTGGCATCGCGGGATCTTTAACCTAAATTCGAAGAAGAATGGAGGCCACTTTAAGAAGTGTGAGGCATCCCAGCCTTTGTATCAAGAGCAAAGCTTTGACAGTGACACACTCTTGCGAGGTTCAGAGGACGCTTATCTGAGGCAGACTCCCGATTAAATAGGGTCTTTTCTCCCCAACTTTGAAAGAGAGTGAGCAGAAACCCCTGGGCCCTCCCCAGAGCTGTCTAGAATAATTCACACACGAATACAGATCCTTCATCCAGAAAATAGACTGAAGGCAGGTCACTGCCCCAGGAGATAACAGATTGCCTTGGGAATTGAGTGTTGGAAGAACTTGTGTTTTCCAGGATCTCGGTCCAGCAAACCACCCAATGATGTGTTTATTTGGTGGGCACAGGTGCAGGATAAAATCTATTCACCCCGAGGGGATATGTGGGAAAGAAGAAAGAGGGAGAGCATTATTCAATTAACCCTCGACAGTAATCCCAGGACTATAGCTCTCAGACCAGCCTCCTCCAAATAAACCCTAGACCTTGGGAAAGTGAGCGAGCCTCCCTGTTAGATACGAGCCCCTCTTTTGAGGCTGGGGGCTGAAAATGGGGTGGAAGCAAATGTCTGACGTTGGCCCCTAGCCTCGGAAAATTCTGTGCATGCCGAATGGTCCTGTGTAGACCCTCCTCTGGAAGGTGGTGAGCCTAATGTCCCAGGAAGCTCACATGCGAACAGCAGCCTCAGAACACAAGTGAGTCTGTGGCATTTCTGCTCTAGTTCTTACAGGTCCAAAGATGGTAGTAGTTTCCTTCAGGTGAGATCAGCTGTCACTTCTAGGATCCCCTGAAGGCTTCCCGATGACAGCTTTTCCTTCACGCTCCCTCATGTGAGGTACTGACCATATCATGTTTCAGCCGCCCTTCAGCTAACCTGCCTCCTACAGGACACTCAGATCTACTGCACTTGCATTGGTCCCTCTCGGGAGTCTCTGGGTAGTCCTGTTTTGTCCAGAGTTTATAGCTGTACGTCAGAGAGTTCTGTGCTCTGAGTGTACTTAAACATGCTGCATATGGAATGCCTCACCTTCATTTTTTTTTTTTTTGGAGAGTTTTTTTTTTTTTTTTTTCCGGTATAGGGCGCGTGCGCTCGCCAGACAGACAGAGAGAGACATAGAGACAAAAAGCGAGAAATCACCCCCCAGAGGGGATGGTCATGCCGCAATCCCTTCTCCTCCATTCTCCTCTCGGGATCTTGGGCACGCACGCACACGCTCCCGGCGTGAGTTTTAAGCCACCGGGTCCAGGACTCGAACCGCGGTGGACCACGTGGGAGTCCAGCGACATAGCCATTACGCTAACTGCTGGTCCCCCTCATCTTCATTTTTTTAAAGAGATTTTTGCTATAGGATGCGTGCAGTCACCAAAGAGACAGAGACAGAAGTGAGAAATCACCACCCAGGGGGGTGGCCACACCTCAATTGCTTCTCCTCCATTCTCCTCCTGGGATTTTGGGCATACGTGCACATGCGCCTGACATAGGTGAAGGCCACCGGGTCTAGGATTCGAACCACAGTCGACTATGTGGGAGTCCAGCAATGTAACCATTATATCTGCTGATCCCAGAAAAAACAATCTTTAAACATGTTGAGAAAGAATTATATGGGCAGTGGAAGTAGCCTTCAAAATGAAAGTGAGGGAACCAGCAGATGGTGTAATGGCTATGTCGCTGGACTCCAACATAGTTGGCGACAGTTCAAGTCTGGACTCGGCAGCTTACACTCACACCAGGCGCATGTGCGTGCATGCCCAAAATCCTGAGAGGAGAATGGAGGAGAAGGGATTGCGGCGTGGCCATCCTCCCCAGGAGGTGATTTCTCGCTTTCTGTCTGTTTCTGTCTCTCCAGCAAGCACACATGCCCTAGAGCAAAAAACTCTCTCTAAACAAATTTTTTTTCTGCACGTTGCCATCTTCAGGTCTTCATAGTTCTTCTTGAGAAGTCATCCATAATTGTGTCATTGGTCCTCAGACTCTAATATATTACTCCTTCCTACTTTCTCATTCTGTCAGTGGTTTTCTTGCTTAAATTGCTGACTGCTCAGGCCAGGTGGTGGTGCGTCTGTGCTGCGACTGGGCCCATGTGGGCAGAGTTCTGGGTCCATGTTCCGGGATGATCCTGACCGTGCTGGGTGCGTGCACATGAACCCATGATCCTGGGCTGGCTGGGGCTGCGAGTGGATTGTGGTGTAGATACCCTCTTTCTCTCACTCTCTCTCTCTGAAGAAAGGAAGGAAAAAAGAAAGAAGAAAAGACAAAAAGTTTTATTAAGAAAATTACAACTCCGCTACCAGCGTTGGGCCCAGTGCCCTGATGCTTTATACCCAAAGGCTTTAGGGTGACTGTCGCTCCAGCTGCACACGCTTTGGAAATGCAGCTCAGTTAGAAGCACCGGCACATGGACCATGCTCTGCGCAGCACTCCAGCTCCGTAGATCCTCCCGGCTCTGCCCGATTTTCAGCTGGGCTCTCTGGGGTCTCCCCTGTACACGCATAGTTTACTGGTTGGCCAGGAATTAGGGCCAAGTTCATACTTAAAATAGATTTTATGATGCACTTTTATGGTTTGTTGCTGTCAGGATTTTTCCTTTAAGTTTCCACTTCTTTTCTAGCCATGAACTCTTCGGGCCCAGTCTGCAGTTCTTTGTTGCTTTCATCATGAAGATTAGGGAATGCCCCCAGGCCACAGTGTTACAAATTCACATCATCATCTCTCACACGGTTTTCGGAGAATGCACTCTCTTCCAGTTTCTCTCTGCTTTTGAACATTGAATGTTCAAAAATAATTGGTAATCAAAACATATTTTATCTAGATCTTAAAACTCGTATCTATGAAAACTTTTCAAAAAAGAATTCTTTTATTTAACTTTATTTATACATGAATTTCTTTTTAATTTGACCAGAGAGGGACAGAGTGAGAGAGACAGGGAGAGGAAAAGTGGGAAAGCAAGTTGCCAGGTCCAGGACTCAAACTGCAGTCAGCCATGTGGGAGTCCAGCACCCTTAGCCACCACAACACCTGCCGGCCCCTCTATGAACACTTTAACATTCTACACTGATGGTGATTTCTACGCCGAGAGCAAGGAGAAGTCTTTTTATGATGGTGACAGAGAGCGGTGTCAATGCCCTAAGTTCTGGTCCACCTCTCAAAATCGAGAGGCTGACTAAAAGGGTAGGATTGTTGACCACCATTAAAGTCTCACTTCGCCGTTCAAAAAACTTACCTATTGAGGGCATTTGTGTGGTTCGCATTGGCACACGGTGTGTGCGCTTGGCACTTAGTTCACTAAGTGCAGTTTTAACTTGTGAAGTTTAACATCTTTTCATACTTTCAGGCCTATTTCATCTTTGTAGAGAGTTCATGTCTTTGACTACTTTTCTGCCATTTGGGGGCCACTTTAAGAGTTCTTTGTATTTGAGGGATGGCGTCTGAGGCATCCCACCTCCCTGTTCTACCTCTCCCACTGTAAACACGTGTCCTTTTGGGACCAGCAGTTGGCGTAATGGCTATGTCGCTGGACTCCCACGTAGTCGACCGCGGTTCGCGCCCGGGACCCGGTGGCTTACAACTCACGCCGGGCGTGTGTGCGTGCGTGCCCAAGATCCTGAGAGGAGAATGGAGGAGAAGGGATTGCGGCGTGGCCATCCCCCCTGGGGGGTGATTTCTCGCTTTCTGTCTCTCTCTGTCTGGCGAGCGCATGTGCCCTATGGCAAAAACCTCTCCAAAAAAAGAAAAAAAAAAAACACGTGTCCTTTTCATGGTACAGTTAGTGACTTATTTCCCCCCATGTTTGTGATTATTGGTGATTTCATGTTTAAAATGGCTTCCACATGTGGTGCCGACGCACCGTGTACATTCTCAGGCACAGGAAGCTGTGATGAGTATTTTGGAGAAATGTTAGAAAACTTGGTTGAGGAAAGGTTTAGTGTACTGGGTGTATGTTAATGAATTAACAACATAAATCAATAAAGTGTCTTCAAACATACATGAAAGATGGTGTGCTTTGATCAGTTGATGAGAAGTTGACCAGAGGCCTGTGGGAACCTAACCTTGTATTTCTCCTAGGAACAATGATTCAGTAGTCAGTGTTAGGAGCGACTTTATAGAACCTAACTATGGCAAATAATGAGTCAACTGCATTTTACTTCCTTTGTTGCTATCGTAAATGAGGTTTTCTCTATAAGATATAGCTTTTAATTGATCGTAAATTGTGTATATTGATTTGTGTATATTAAATTTATATACTCCATATCACTGAATTCACTTATTGTTTGGATTGGTGTTATTGATGCCCTCAGGCTTTTCAGGTGTACTCTTTTTAAACAAATAATTATTTAATTTTGTTTATTATTATTTTTCTACTGGGCATGTAGACTCACCAGAGAGAGACAGAGAGAAGGCAGGGAGTGAGAAAGCAAGCCACCAGGTCTGAGACTCGAACCATGGTCGGCCATGTGGGAGTCCAACACCTTAACCACCATACCACCTACCCCCTCAGGTGTTCTCTTTTATCATGCTCAAATAAAATTTAAATTCTTTCCCAATTCTTATTCTCTTAATTATATATTTGTCTTGTCTAATTGTGTTGGTTACAATTCTCCTGTCCCCCCCCCTTTTTTTTTTTGATAGATTTTTGCTATCAGATGTGTGTGCTTGCCAGAGAGACAGAGAGAGGAAAAGAGATAGAAAGTAAGAAATCACCCTCCAGGGAGGATGGCCATACCACAATCCCTTCTCCATTCTTCTCTCGGGATTTTTTTTTAAGAGATTTTTACTATAGGGCACGTGCCTTTGCCGGAGAGACGGAAAGAGAAATCACTCCCCCAGGGTGAACCCATGCCACAATCCCTTCTCCTCCACTCTCCTCTCAGGAGGAGACTTTGAACATGCATGCACATGTGCCTGGCATGAGTTTGAAGAAGTGGGGTTCAGGACTTGAACCACAGTAGACTATATGGGAGTTCAGCAACGTAATAATTATGCTATCTGCTGATTCCCTCCTCTCAGGATTTTGGGCATGCATGCACATGTGCCCAGTATGAGTTTTAAGCCACCGGGTTTGGGACTTGAACTGTGGTTGACTATATGTGAGCCCAGCAACATAACTGCTATGCCATCCGCTGGTCCCTATAAAGTTTAAAAACCTATGTGGAACTTCTCTGAACTAGTAAAGGACTAGGTCACTAAGCTGTGGACTTTTTTTAAAATTTTTTTAAAGAGAGAGATTTTTGCTATAGGGCGTGTGTGCTCACCAGAGAGACAGAGAGAGGTAGATGGAAAGCGAGAAATCTCCCCTGGGGGGGATGGCCACGGTGCAATCCCTTCTCCTCCATTCTCTTCTTGGGAATTTGGGCATGCATGTGTGCACATGCTTCTGGCATGAGTTTTAAACCCCCCAGTCTGGGACTCCAACTGCAGTTGACTATGTGGGAGTCCAGCAATGTAACCATTGTGTCATCTGCTGGTCCTGAGCTGTAGACTTCTGGAGTTGAAAAGAATAATAGAGGTAATGTAGGTGATGGTCATTTGATGCATGGTCATCTAATCTCTTCTTGAACATCTATTCCCTTTCTTCTGGAGAGCACCTTCTGCTCCTTCAGAGACTCAGCCTGTACCCATTCCACATAGTTCTTGGGTGGCGCTCAGTGACTTCATCCTGATGCTTCAGTCTCTGGTTTGTGATCCAAGCCAATCATATGAGATACCCAAACAAATCTAGATACATGGGTATCAGCTGTTCTTTTTCATATTGAACTACTTTTTTTTTTGGAGAGGTTTTTTCTATAGGGCATGTGTGCTCACCAGAAAGAGAGACAGAGAGACAGAAAGTGAGAAATCACCCCCCAGGTGGATGGACACACCGCAATCCCTTCTCCAGTCTCCTCTCAGGATCTTGGGCATGCACACACACGCACCCGGCGTGAGTTTAAGCCACCGGGTCTGGGACTCGAACCGTGGTCGACTACATGGGAGTCCAGTGACATAGCTATTATACTAACTGCTGGTCCCTCGAACTACTTTTATTACTTCTTCTGATGTATACTAAAAGTCCAGGTTTATTCAATAAAAATAAATACACAAGTCATTTAAGACAGTGGATTCAAGTACATGTTCAGAGATTGGTGGAAATGTGTCAATAGACCACTGCCTTTACTCTATAAAACCAATTATCTTTTTAATTTAAGTTTATTTCTTCATTTGAGAGAGATAGGCAAAGAGAGACAGTCTTCATGCTGTGATCCACTCCCAGCCTTGGGCAACCAGGATCACGGCAAGCATGAACACCCAGAGTATACAGGCAGATCTCAGGATGTGAACCTGGGACCTTCCCACGTGGCTTCAGCATTACATAGTGTTTACCATGCACCACTGTGACTGGTCAACCAATAGGAAAAGACAGACTTTCATATACACTACCAGTTACCACTTTTTTTTTTTTTTTTTTTGGAGAGGTTTTTGCTATAGGGCGCGTGCGCTCGCCAGACAGAGAGACAGAGAGAGACAGAAAGCGAGAAATCACCCCCCAGGGGGGATGGCCACGCCGCAATCCCTTCTCCTCCATTCTCCTCTCGGGATCTTGGGCACACACGCACACGCGCCCGGCGTGAGTTTAAGCCGCTGGGTCCGGGACTCGAACCGCGGTCGACTACGTGGGAGTCCAGCGACATAGCCATTACGCTAACTGCTGGTCCCCCACTTTTGGTACTCTTCTTCATCTGCATCATTTCTGAGTTAATTCCAATGGATACTTTCATTATGGATTGTATCTTTCTGCTTTTTGCATGCCTATCTTTAGGCCAGTCTTTGACTGAATGACAGACATTGTAAACTTAATCTTCTTGGAGGGTGAATACTTTTGTATCCCTATAAATACTCTGGAACTATTTGGAAACTGTTGTATCCTTTCAGTTCTCATTTTGTTCCATGGGACCAAAAAACATTTATTCTAAGGCTAATTTTATACCTTCAAGTGCTTTAACTGACGCTCCATAAGTAATGAGGTTTTTAGGAAAGAGGAAATATCCCCAGCCCTATGTGAGCTGTAGGGATTGTTCCTTCCCATCTCTTTGGTCCTTTTTCCAGTCTTGATTAACTTCCTCACAGAGATGCACAGATTAGCACCGAGCCAAAGATTCAAGGGAGGCCTTTTACAGATCTCCAGAGTTCTCTTTTTGTAGCCCGCTCCTCTCCAGCACTCTACCCTTGAAATCCAGCTGCCTTGGTCCTCTGAGAATACTGGTTCTATCTCAACTCACGGAAGCTGCCTGGCTGCAGTGCCCCCCTACGTATGCTGCAGGATGGAAACTTCCCCAGGAAGTGAGCTGGGGCACTCACAGACTCGCATCATTCCTTTCCAAATATCACTGTTTTTTATTGCCAGTGCTTTGGAAATTGTTATATACATTTTATCAGATGTTTTAGACATTTGGGGAGTGTAAATCTAGTTCCTGTTACTCCATCTTGGCTGGAAGTGGAGTCCACTGTGGTCACTGGTTTCCCCTATCCCACGGAACTAGGTATTACCACTGAATGTGCCCCGAAATCTCACTGAACACATCACGCATTGTAACGTAACACCAGTACAGTGTCCCTGCACATCCTCATCACCAGACCACAGTGATTGGTCCAGTAACAAAGTGGAGATGAAGGAAGATGAGGCAGAGGAAGAAGGTATCTTCTTTCCAAATGTCTGAGGGCATCTCTCTGGAGCTGACATGTCGTCAGCACTCCATTGCTTAGTGAATAAGCAAGTGGACGCATGCAGGTTTACACGTCTGCAAGAATGAAGTAATACTGGCTGAAAAGTTTATTTCCTGCCTTACCAGTTCGTCACATCCAGAACAAACACACTGCTTCCTTCAGATCCTCCTCCCAGGACACAGTTCCAGGCCTTCCTTCCCCAGGAAGAAAAACTCTGGGTGCTGGGGGCTAGCGTCTCTCCCACACACTGCCCTTGGCCTTGTTTGGGCTCGTTTCCTCACTCATTTCCTTCCCCGCTGCATTACTATTTTGAGCTGAATGCTGAGACCATGTCCCTTATTCTTACATGTTTGCAAGAGGGTTCCTCCTTTAATTTTTTCATTATAACCCTGGGGACCCTTAGCTTTCAGGAATATGAATACCACCTTTAATCTCTTCCCTATCCTTTATTTATAGATTCTAAAAATTTTTATTTAAACATATTTTAAAAACTTCTTATGGTTTAGATATCAGAGGACCAAAATAAATAAATAAATAAAAAGGCATAAATTTTAAAGGGCTTCATTATACATTTTTCATGAGATCTCCCAAAGGTCTGTTATGTTAAAAATGCTGACAAGTTAAAAATGTAGTTACATTGTATCAATAATTTGCAGTGGCAGGGAATGATGTGGCAGAGGTAGTGGAGCTGAAAAGAAGAGAATATACAACTTTAAATACATCGATTTCTCTGTTCTCAGAAGATTTTAAAGAGGAGCTCATCTCATCAATCCTTCAAGACTGAACATGCATCATTGAATTTAAACTTGGTTCATGAGAACTCAGTCAGCAGACTCTTGCTTTTGTGTTCCCATACTTATTTTAAAAAAAACCTGTTATCATATTAAACTGACAGAATAATAATTGCACGGTATTTATGGGGTATGGTATGACATTTCAACGCATGTATAGAATGTATCATGATCACACCAGGGTAACAATCACATTTATTGCCTCAAACACATCATTTCATTGTCCTGGGAACATTAAAAATCCCCTTTTTCTAGTGTTTTGAAATATATAACAAATTGTTGTTACATATAGTCACTCCACAGTGTTATTAAACTCTGGAACTTATTTCTCCTATTTGTAATTTTGTATCCATTAACAAAATTCTCCCAATACCTCTTCCCTGCTTACCTTCCCAGCCTCTAGTAGCCATTATTCTGTTCTCTGCTTTCATGAGAACTTTTTGAGGTTTCACATATGCGAGAGAACATTTTTCTTCCTGTGCCTATCTTATTTATTTATTTTTTTTGGAGAAGTTTTTGCTAGAGGGCGCATGTGCTCGCCAGACAGAGAGAGACAGAGAGACAGAAAGCGAGAAATCACCCCCCAGGGGGGATGGCCACGCCGCAATCCCTTCTCCTCTATTCTCCTCTCGGGATCTTGGGCACGCACGCACACGTGCCCGGTGTGAGTTTTAAGCCACCGGGTCCAGGACGCAAACCGCAGTCGACTACGTGGGAGTCCAGTGACATAGCCATTACACTAACTGCTGGTTCCCGCCTACCTTATTTTTTAATACTTAACATTATGTCTTCCAGACTCATCCATGTTGCTACAATGACAGGATCTCATCCTTTTGAATGGCTAAATAGCATTCCATTGTGTATATATTTCACAGTTTTTTCTTTACTCTAATTCACCAGTGATGGACATTTCGGTTAAATCCATATGCTGGGTTTTATTTTATTTTATTATTAAGATTTTTGCCATAGGGCACTTACACTTGCTGGAGAGAGACAGAGAGTGACAGCGAGAGGGAAAGTGAGAAATCACTCCCTCAAAGGGGATGGCTGAACTGCAATCCCTTCTCTCCATTTTCCTCCTGGGATTTTGGCCATGCATGCACAGTATACCTGGCATGATTTTCAAGCCATCAGGTCCAGGACTTGAACTGCAGACAGTTATGTGG
Organism: Tupaia tana; assembly: GCA_026018925.1. Lineage (NCBI taxonomy): Eukaryota > Metazoa > Chordata > Mammalia > Scandentia > Tupaiidae > Tupaia > Tupaia tana. The sequence continues at coordinate 141,321,706 of JAKSZU010000003.1, forward strand.
GAGTCAAGCACTTGCCCGCCCTATAGCTTGGTGATTTTGAATAGTACTGTAATAAACATGGGTATGCATATACCTCTTGGACATACTGATTACTTTCCTTTGGGTATATACCCCACAGTGGGGTTGCTATATTCTATAGTAGTTCTGTTTTCCATAGTGGTTGTACTATTTTACAAACTCACCAACAGTGTTTAAGAGTTTCCTTTTTTCTGTATGCTTGATCAAGTGTGTAATTCTTTGTCTCTTTGGTAATAGCCATTCTGAGGTGAGATGGTATCACTGTGGTTTTGATTTGCATTTTTCTGATGATTTTGGACATGATGCATGCACATGCACCTGGCATGATTTTCAAGCTGCTGGCTCCAGGACTCGAACCTCAGAATAAACTATGTGGGATCCAGTGCCTTAACCACCACATCACCTACAGGCCCCTATTGTCCATTAAAAAAATTTTTTGGGACTGTTGAGATGTTTGATTTCCTTGTATATTTTGAATATTAACCCCTATCACATAAATGATTTACAAATATTTTCTCCCATCCTATTGGTTGTCCTGTCACTCTATTGATTGTTTCCATGGCTGTGCAGGAGCTTTTTAAAATTACTATTATTATTTTAGGGTTTTCCCATAGGATGTGAGTGCTTGTTGAAGAGAGACAGAGAGAAGGAAAGTGAGAAATCACTCCTCAAGGGGATGGCCATGCTGCAACCCTTCTCCTTCATTCTCCTCTCAGGATTTTGAGCATGCAATTACATACACCCGATGTGATTTTCAAGCTGCCGGGTCCAGGGAGTGAGCTATGGTCAGCCTTGTGGAAGTCTAGCACCTTAATCTCCACACCATCTGCTGGCCCCACTGTGCAGGAGCTTTTAAATTTGATAAAATTCCATTAGTCTTTTTTTTTTTTTTTTTTAATGCTTCTGTTACTTGTACTTTTAAGGTCTTGTTGTATTTACAAAATTTCTGCCTAGATCAATATCCTGAAGTGTTTCCCCTGCCTTTTTGTGTAATAGTCTTGTGGTTTGAGGTCTTACTTTTAAGTCTTTTGAGTTGACTTTTGCATATGGTGAGAGATAGGGGTCTATTTTCATTCTCTTACATTAGGATATCCAGCTTTTCTAGCATGATTTCTTGAAGAAGTTATTCTTTCCATGTATGTTCTCTGTGACTTTTGAAAACTAGTTGACTGTGTATATGTGTATTTCTTTCTGAGTTTTCTATCATTTCATTGGTATATGTGTCTGTTTTTATGCTAATACTGTGCTATTTTGGTAACTATAGATTTGTTTTTAAGTTAGTAGTGTGATATTTCCTGCTTTTTTCTTTTAGTGTGGATTGCTTTGCTCTTTGAGGCCTGTTGTGGATCCATACATTTTAGATTTTTTTTTTTTTTCTATTTCTGTGTTGAATGTCTTTGGTATGAAACATTTTTTTCTTTTCTTTTCTTTCTTTCTTTTTTTTTTTTTTTCTTCTCTAGAGGGCATGTGGGCACATCAGAGAGAGACAGAAAGTGAGAAGGAGAAAGCCCTCAATGGGCTGCAATTCCTTCTCCATTTCTCCATCCTGCTGGGATCATGGGCATGCACACATATACACCTGGCACATATTTTTCAAGCTTCCAGGGCCAGAATTTGAATAACCACTTGGTTAGCCATGTGGAATTCCCTCCCCCCATCCTTTTTTTCCTTAGACAGGGTCTTACTGTTGCAGTCCTCCTGCCTCAGCCTCCCAAGTCTGGGGATTTCAGGCACATGACATCCCATCTAGTCTTTAGGGTAGACTGGGAACTGAATCAGGTCTTCTCATGTGGTCCCAACCTGCAAAGAGCCATGTCCTATCATCATGCACCACCAAGACTGGGCTATCATTGAAAATTTAATAATGACTACATCGAACCTGTCAATTTTTTGGATAGTATGGCTGCATTGTTTTTTGGGGGGTCTTATTTACATTCTGTCATCGCACATCTCTACAGTGCACAATATATTTGATATTTAAAAGCATGCATACAGAACAATCAAATCAATGATATTACTATATACATAATTTTTGACAGAGAATGTTACATTTTTTCTCTGTTAAGTATTTCTTCCCTGAGCCCCTTCCATCCACCCTCTTCTATGCACTCCCTTCCATGCAGTTTCTGGTATCTACACTTGTCCTCCCTACTATTATATCTTTGGTCAGTTTCTGCCATAGAATGAAGACATTTGGTACATACTGAGTGGGTACAGACAGTGTTTGTCTTTCATAGTCTGACTTAGTACACTTTGCAGTAAGTCTTCTATACTCATCCACTTTGAATCAGAATCTCACTATTCCTTATGGCTGATAGTATTCTACACTGTATATGCCCCACATTTTTTCAATCCAGTCATGCATTTTTGGACATTTAGGTGATTCCCATGTCTTAGCAATTATTTTTCTGACTGTCTTCCTACCCTTTGAGTAAATACCAAGGAGTAGGATTACTGGGTCATATGGTAGTTCTGTTTGTAGGTTTTTGAGCAACTTCCATAGTGGCTATACTAATACACAGTCCCACTGTTGGGAGGATAAGATGAATACCTTTTCACCATAGCCTTGCCAGCACTTGTCATTCTTTAATTTTTGGATCACAGCCATTCTAATTGGGGTTAAGTGGTTTCTCATTGTGCTTGATTAGCATTTCCCTTATAAGAGATGTTGAATTTTTTAAAAAGAATAATATTTTTTGAAGAATTATTTTATTTATTAACTTTATTTATTTATTTATTTTAATTTGACCAGAGAGGGACAGAGTGAGAGAGAGCAAGAGAGATGGAAAGCGAGAGAGAAAGCAAGCCACCAGGTCCAGGACTCAAACCGTGGTCAGCCATGTGGGAATCCAGTGCCCTTAACCACCACACCACCTGCCAGTGCCATGAGATATTAAATATTTTAAAATATGCATTTTGGCCATTTAAATGTGTTCCTTGGAGAGTTGTCTACTCAGATAAGTTTTTCATTTTTAAATCGCATCATTCATTTTTTTCTGTGGGTACGCTTCTTGAGTTCCCTATTTATTCTGGTTATTAGTCCCTTAACTGAGGCATAGTTTGCAAATATTTTCTCCCATTCTGAGAACTGTCTGCTCACTTAAATTATGTTTCTTTTGCTGTAAACAAGCTTTTTAGCTTAACCTGTCTATTTTTTTGATTATTGCCTGTGCTTTAGAGGTCTCATTTAAGAAAACTTTGCTAATTCCAATGTCTTCAAGAGTTTACCCCTGTGTTTTCTAATAGTTTTATACTTTGAAGCTTTACTTTAAATCCTTGATTCATTTTTAGTTTATTTTTGTTAGTGCTGAGAGATAGGGGTACAGTTTCATTTTTCTGCAAGTGGACATCTAGTTCTCACAGTACCATTTTCTGGAAGACTTTCTTTTCTCCATTGCATTGTCTTGTACCCTTTGTCAAAGATCAATTGGCTGTATGTTTTGGGGTTTACTGGATTTTCTGTTCTATTCCATTGGCCTATGTGTCTGTTTTTGTGCCACTACCATGCTGTTTGGATTATCACATCTTTGTAATGTATTTTGAGGTCGAGCAGTGATATGACTCCTACTTTATTCTTTTTGCATAGTATTGCCTTGGTGATATAGGGCCTTTTGTGATTGCAGACAAATTCTATTATTCATTTTTTCTACTTATATGAACAGTATCATTGGCATTTTATTGGAATCACATTGAATTTGTAAATTAATTTTGGTAGAACTAACATTTTGGTAATATTATTTCAATCCAAGAACAAGAGATGACTTTCCATTTTTATATCATATTCAATAACTTTTTTCAGTTTTTCATGTTTTTTCCTTGTAAAGGTCTTTTGCCTCCTTGGTTAGGTTTATTTCAAAGTATCTTTTTGTGTGTGTGTGTCTTTTTAAAAAATGAGATTGCTTTCTTCAATTCTGTCACTATCTGTTCATTGTTGGTGTATAAAAATACTATTGATTTTGTATACTGACTCTGTATCCTGCCATGTTACTAAATTCACTTATCTCTTCTAGAAATATTTGTGGATTCCTTTGGATTTTCTATGTATATAATCATGTATTCTGCAAATAGGGAAACTTTAAAAAATATTTAATTTCTTATTTACTATCTTTTCTTTTTATTATTTTATTTTATGCATTCAATCACTGTACATCACCACAGCTTATAAAATGAATTACCCAACATGGGAACCAGCAGTTAGCGTAATGGCTATGTTGCTGGACTCCCACGTAGTCGGCCGCGGTTCGCATCCCGGACTCGGTGGCTTAAAACTCACGCCGGGCGCGTGTACGTGCGTGCCCAAGATCCCGAGAGGAGAATGGAGGAGAAGGGATTGCAGCATGGCCATCCCCCCTGGGGGGTGATTTCTCGCTTTCTGTCTCTATGTCTCTGTCTGTCTGGTGAGCGCACGCGCCCTATAGCAAAAACCTCTCAAAAAAAAAAAAAGAATTACCCAACATGAATACACTTTACACTAGTCCAATTGAGGCTATCATACACATTATCATCAACAGACAATCCTCCATTTCTGTGTCCCTTAATTGTCTTGCCTCTATTTTTCTTCTTGCATCCTATCCTCTCACTCCCCCATCTCCAACCTCTTCCCACACTGTCTCCAGTATCCATAACCATTTTCCATGCTATTTATATCCTCTAATCTTTCAGTTTCTGCCATAGAGTGTGGACATTCTTTATATACTAAGTGGAGAAATTATTATTATTTTAAAAATTTGACCAGAGAGAGAAAGAGAAAGAGAAATAAGGAAAGTGAGAAAGCAAGCTGCCAGGTCCAGGACTCTTAACCATGGTCAGCCACATGGGAGTCTAGCACCTTACCTTAACTACCATGCCACCTGCTAGCCCCATCAGATAGGGATAATTTATCTTCTTTTTCCGATCTGAATGCCTTTTCTTTTGCTCTCTTTTCTGAGCATTGGCTAGGACTTCCAGCAGTATGTTGAAAAGGAGTGAGGAAAGTAGGCAGGCTTGTCTTGTTCCACTTTTTAGTGGGAAAGCTCTCACATATTCCTCATTCAGTGTGATATTAGCAATGGGTTTGTCCTATATGGCTCTGTGTGTGTGTGTGTGTGTGTGAGAGAGAGAGTGTGTGTGTGTGTGTGTGTGTGTATGTTCATAAATGTCCCTGCTAGACCTATTTTGCTGAGAGTCTTAATCATGAAGAAATGTAATATTTAATCAAAAGCCTTTTTTTTTTATTTAACTTTATTTATTATTATATCATTATTATTTTTCAGTTTGATCAGAGAGAGACAGAGAGAGAGAGAGGAAGTGAGAAAGCAAGCCACCAGGTCCGAGACTTGAACCGTGGTCAGCCATGTGGGAGTCCAGCGCCTTTAACCACCACGCCACTTGCCGGCCCCATCAAAAGCCTTTTCTGCATCAAATAATTTAATCATATGGTTTTTGTCACTGTTACCCTTTTAAGGTGATGTATTATATTTATAGCCTTGCATATGCTGAGCCATCCTAGCATCCCTTAAATAAAGCCTGCCTAGTCATGGTGTATAATCTTCTTAGTGTGCTATTGGATTCGAATTGCTAGTATCTTGTTGAGGATTTCTGCAGCAGTGTTCATCAGGAATATCAGTCTGTAGTTTTCTTTTTTTGTTATGTCTGTCTGATTTTGGGACCAAGATGACAGAGGCCTTGGAGAGTAAATTTAGAATGGTTCCTTCCTTTTGGATCTTTATTTTTTCTTTAAAGAATTATTTATTTAATTTTATTATTATTATGTAATTTGCTATAGGGCATGTATGCTCACCAGAGAGAGAGACACAGGAAGAGAAAGTGAGAAAGCAAGCTACCAGATCTGGGACTCAAACCACAGTTGGCCACATGGGAGTCTAGCACCTTAACTACCATTCCATCTGGCCCTGTCCTTTTGGATCCTTATAAATAGTTTGAGGAGAATTGGGGTTAACTCTTCTTTAAAAGTTTTGTAGAATTTAGATGTGAAGCCATCTGGATCTGGTCTTTTCTTTGTTGGAGACTATTACTGATTCAACCTCATTGCTTGTTATTGTTCTATACAGACTTTCTCTTTTTTTCCTGCTTCAATATAGGTAAGTTATATGTGTCCAGAAATTTGTCCATCACATGTAGGTTTTCCTGTTTGTTGGTATGTAGTCCCTTGTAGTAGTCTCTCATAATTTTTTGTGTTTCTAATATATCTACTGTAACACTACCTGCTTTTTTACTAATTTTATTTAACTAGTCCCTTTGGTTTCCTTCATTAGTCTAGTTAATGGTTTGTTAATTTTGTTTACAGTTTCAAAAAAAAACCCAGCTTTTTGTTTTGATTTGATTTTTATTTTTAATTTTTTTAGAGAGAGAGAGAAATGTTTGTTACAGGGCACATGCTCTCGCTGGAGAGATGGAGAGAGACAGAGAGACAGAAAGCAAGAAATCACCCCCCAGGGGAGATGGCCGTGCTGCAATCCCTTCTCCTCCATTCTCTTGAGATCATAGGCACGCACACACACACACACCTGGTGTAAGTTTTAAGCTACCTGGTCCGGGGCTCGAACTGTGGTCAACTTCATGAGAGTCCAGTAATATAACCTTTATGCCATCTGCTGGTTCTCTTGTTGATTTATTTCTGATAGTTCTTTTATTCTGTTTTTCATTTATTTCAGCTTTAATCTTTATAATTTCTTTTCTTCTGTTTTTTGCTTTGTTTTGTTTTTCTTACTTTCCCAGTTTCTTGTATTGCATTGTTAGATTATTCATTTGTCATCTTTCTATTTTTGTCCTGTGAGCACTAATTACTGTGAACCTTCCCTCTTATGACTGCTTTCACTGCATCCCAGAGGTTATAGAAAGTCATGTGCTCATTATTAGTTTCAATCTATCTTTTGATTTCAGTTTCAATTTCTTTAATAGTTTGGAAATTGATGAGGAGTAGGTTGTTTAGCTTTTATACTGTTCTTTTTTTTTTTTTTTTCTTGATGGCTCTCTGTTGTTGATTTCAAATTTAATATCACCTTGGTCAGAAGAAACTATATCCAGTCACTTTGCTGTATATAGTTCCTATACTTTTAACTTTTTTACTTTTTTAAGTTGTGTGGCTAATCTTAAAAAAATGTTCTAAGTGGGGATGATAAAAAGGTGTATTTTATAGTTACTGGGTGAAATGTGTGATATATTTACCTATCTATCTATAGCTAGATAGATACGGAAGTATAGATATGTGTATATATATGTGTGTGTGTATATATATGTGTGTATGTGTGTGTGTGTGTGTGTGTATACACACACATATATATCTATATACCCACACACACACACACACACATATACACACACATCAAATCAAGCCTGAATCACAAAAGGCCAGAGCCGTGTACTGATATCAGCCAAAATAGACTTCAAGATAAAAACATAGGGGTCAGCAGGTGGCACTGGGGTTAAGGAGGCTGGATCCCACATGGTCAACTGCGTGGTTTGAGTTCTGGACCCTGGGCCTGTAAATAATGTCAACTGCACTGGACCAGAGAGACTGGAGTAAGTCAGGGAAACATGGGTGCTGACAGAAGGTGGCACCACCTCTGGAGCCCAGAGGCATCTGGCAAAGCCACTGCCTGTGATCAGTCCCTGCAGAAAGAGGAATCAGGCAGAACCTTTGGGGGTCAGGAGGGAGTAGGCAGGAACTTCTACTTTACATGGTTCCTACTTGCAAAAGTAGAGAGGAGTCAACTACCTGAAGTCAGTGAGGCACTGGACAACTCTCCCCTCCAGAGGACAAAAATGAGATAAGCTCTCCTCAGAAAGCACAAAAGCAAATAGTTTTTTTTTGGGGGGGAAACACACACACACACACACACACACACACACACACACACACTTGAATCCCCCATTCCAATCTGGCAAGAGAGCTACATCAACCTGCAAGCCCATAAGCAGGTGTAACTCTGACTATATCAAGTCTTGACAACTTGGAGGGAACAGAGAGCTCAAAAGAGAGCACCTTACCCCCAAGAGAGACTGAGAAACTTGGGCACTAACCTCTGTCTGGCAAGAAGGGTAGGCCTACACTCTCCCTCCTACTAGTCTCAAACCCACGGGAAGGGCTACCTGCTCCAATGGATGTAGCTTTTCTAGACCTCCTTGAACTGTATCATGTATAGACTACACAGGCCATGCTCTGATCAGGAAGATGCAGCGGGTCACTGGCCCTTCCTGATCTCCTTTGCCAGGGATACACCTGGGACCTAAAGCTGTTCTTTCTCCCAGCACTACAGAACCTACTCTAAAAATTAGAAAGAAGTGAGTACCTCATCAGATGTCTAAAAATGCCTAAAAATTAGATGCCTAAAAATCAACACAGGGATACAAGAAATATTAGAAAACAAGGAAATAGCTCTCCCCCAAAGGAACACCATAACTCCTCACCAACAATGGGTAACACAAGAAATTATAGAAATGTTAGAAAAAGAATTTAGAATATTGATCATAATAAAACTGACACAATCCAAGAGAAAACAGACAACTAATTCCAGGTGTTGGGAAAATCATTCCATGACATAAAGGAGGAATTCCATAAAGAGATAGACATCGTAACAAAGAATCAAACCAAACTTCTGGAGATGAAGAATATAAAATCTCCCTTGAAAGTAATAACAGCAGATTAGATCATGTAGAATAAAGAATCTCTGACTTCAAAAGACAAAACCTCTGACTTAAGCCAAACCAGAAAGAAAGAAAGAAAACCAAAAAAATTAATAACATATGGGAAATTCTAGACATCATTAAATGGTTGAATACCTGCATTATGAAAGTATTCTAGAAGGCAGAGAGATGGGTAAAGGCACAGAAATATCTCTGGCAAAATATTTGAAAAATTTCCAAATCTAGAGAAACATACTGACATCCAGATTTAGGAAATGAAAAAAAAAGGCCTAATAGAACCAATGTAAGACATAGCATAACCAAATTGAAAAAAATCAAAAACAAAGACAATATTCTAAAAGTGGCAAGATAGAAATGTCAAGTTACTTACAAAGGCTGCTTCATCAGACTAACCTTAGACTTCTCACCTGAAACAAAGGAAGTAAGGAAAAAATGGGAAGACATACTTAAAACTCTGAAAGAAAAAAATTTAGCCAACACTACTATACCTACCAAGATTATCCTTCAAATGGGAAGGAAAAATAAAATCCTTTCCAGATAAACAAAATCTGAAAGAATTTACCAATATTAGATGAACTCTTTAGGAAGAATTTAAGGGAATACTACTTTTGGAAAATGAAGAAAAACAGAATAAGAATACAAAAAAAAAAAAATGACAGAGACAGTCTGGACCTATTGGTAACAACACTGAATGTTAATGGATTAAATTCTCCAACTAAAAACAGGCAGGCTGAATGGATTAAAAACCATGAGCCTTCTATTGCGCCATCGGAAAAGTCTTGATTTTTCTATGCAAAAATGTGTCATGACTTTTCTGACAACCCAGTATATGCTGCTTATGAGAAACATTCTTCACTGATAAAGACTTACATAAATTGACAGTGAAGGGCTGGGCTCTTCCTCATTTTACAAGATGATGAATGAAAAAACAAGAAACTGGATACTAAAGAGAAGAAACCTGAAGCCAAGGAGGGTTGATGCCAATGGCAAGGAAAAAAAGGGTGACCCCCAAGGCTAAAAAGCCCAAAAAAGAGAAGACCTATTGTACCTGGTCCTAGTTCAAGGAATTGGCAGACACTCCTGATCTGCTATAATCCAGGAAGGCCATGTATAAAAGGAAATACTTAGCCACTAAATCCAGGGTTAAAAAGAAAAAGGAAAGGTTATCGCCACTGTTACAAAGCCTGCTGGTGGTGACAAAAATGGTGGTATCTGTGTGGTTAGACTTTGCAAAATGCCTAGGTATTATCCTACTAAAGATGTGCCTCGAAAGCTGTTGAGCCACAGCAAAACAAACAAACAAACAAAAACAAAACAAAACAAAACCCTTCACTTCAGCCAGCATGTGAGAAAGCTATGAGCTACCATCACTCCTGGGACCATTCTGACCATTCTCACTGGATGCTACAGGGGCAAGACAGTGGTTTTCCTGAAGCAATTGAGCAGAGCTTTGCTACCTGTGACTGGAACTCTGGTACTCAATCAAATTCAATCAAGAAAAAGAATCCATGGAAGCCCAGACACCAGGAAGGTAAGATCTTCCACACAGAGCAGGAGAAATATGAGCTTACAGAGCAACACAGGTTAATCAGAAAGCTGTGGACTTGTAAATTTTCCCCCAAATCAAAGCTGTGCCTCAGGTTCAAGGCTACCTGTGATCTGTGATTGCCCTTACAAATGGAGTTTACCCTTGCAAATTGGTGTTCTAAATTTCTTGCCAAGAACCTAATTAAATAATACACACACACACACACACACACACACACAATTAAATAATACATACATTCTTATGTATATAATTAAATATACACATTTATGTATATATATGTGTATACACACAGAGAGAGAGAGAGAGAGAGAGAGAGAGAGAGAGAGAGAAAGAGAGAGAGAGAGAATAAAAGAAAATGAAAGGCTGGAAAAAGTAATTTTATGCAAACAGAAACCCCCTTCCCCCTCAAAAAAAAAAAAAAAAGGCTGAAGTCATGATACTGATGTGACAAAACAGACTTCAAGACAAAAACTATAAAAAGAGATTAAAATGACACTTTACAGTTCTAAAATGATTAATTCACCAAGAAGATACAACAATACTAATGCAACCAACACTGGAACACCCTAATATATGGGAGAAAGACTGCTAGATCTAAAGAGAGAGATTGCAACACACTAAATGTTGGTGATTTCTATCACCACTGACATTGCTGGACAGATAATCAAGACTAAAAATAAAGAGACATAGGAACTAATGATACCATAAACCAGATGGATCTGACAGACCTTTATAGAACATTTTACCCAACAACCAAAAAATACATATTTTTCTCATCCTCATATAAAATATTTTTGAAGACTGACCACATAATAGGGCACAAAACAAGCCTTCACAAAATTATAAGTATAGAAACTATATTGGGCATCTTTTTCAACCACAGTGGAATTAAATTTGAAGTCACCTACAGTAAGAGCCCTCAAAAATATACCAAAACATGGAAACTAAACCTGAACAACTTCAAAACTACTAAAGCAATAAAGAATGAAATGAAAAGATTTATTGAAACCAATGATAACAAGCACACATCTCTCCATAATCTTTGGGACACAGCAAAGCAGTCATAAGAGAGAAGCTTATAGCAATGAGTGTACACATGAAAAAAAATAGAAAGGTAGCAAATAACTAATTTGAAAACACATCTCAATGAACTGGGAAAACAACAGCAACAAAAAAATTCAAAATACCAGAAAGGCATATTGGTTCTGGCAGTGGAGATGGGGAGGTCAACTAGAGCAGTGGGATGCCCTAGTTTTTCTACTTTCCAAAACTGTCCTATGTTTTTCATATTAAATAGCCTGTACTTTATTAATAAGGTTATACCTACTTCAAGCTATGGCTGACTAGAAAATGGGAATTTGATAGAGCTGTTTCATTTTGAAATTAGTGAACAGAACTGACTCCATTCATATTTCACTGCTAAAAAGGATTCAAAGAAAACAGTGACAAATAAACAACTCGGTAGTCTTGCAATGTTTTCAATGTAAGAGCTTTTATTCTGGTTCCAGGCTCAATTATAGGTACCTACAACAGACTGCAGACAAAAATAATTAGGTAAGGCTCAATAACAATATCAGAAAACAATAAAACAGGGAACATTCCATCTTACATGTCTAGGCAAGTTATCAGGTATTAATTTCAGTCCTAACATTAAGTGATAAGATCCTAATGCAGGAGTTTTGAGATATCAATGTAAAACAACACTGCATGCTTCTATCCTAACTATACTAACTTCTAAAAAATTTGGAAATCCTTAATGAGTAATCTATTAAAGTAAAACTTCTGGGGATCAGCAGTTGGCATAATGGCTATGTCGCTGGATTCCCATGTAGTTGACTGCGGTTTGAGTCCTGGACCTTGTCGCTTAAACTCATGCTGAGTGCGTGTGTGTGCATGCCCAAGATCCCGAGAGGAGAATGGAGGAAAAAGGGATTGTGGCATGGCCATCTTTCTGTCTCTCTTTTTTTTTCTCTCTGTCTTTCTGAAGAACGCATGCACCCTACAGCAAAAACCTCTCCAAAAAAAAAAAAAAAAAAGTAAAACTTCTGTGAAGTCAGAAGAAGATTGTCTAAAAGAAGATTGAGTACAGTTTTTCTAGGTCAGGAGAAAAAATAAGATAAAGGGTACCCTGGAAAATCCGGAACGAATAAGCTTAGACAGGTAAGAGATCCAGGTGGGGAAAAACAGGAAATCTACCTTTGGTACAAATGGGGAAGGCCCAGACGGAATAAAGGGCAGCCTTACCTTAGCAGAGGGGCTAGCTTCACTCTATCAAGTGACTGAGGTCTGACAGCCCAGGAGGCGTGCTGGCTCTCTTAACCATAGTTGCCACTAGACTGCTTTAAAGTTTCTCAGTGATGGTCCTCAATGCTCTGTTGCTGTGGGTGGCTCGATGAGGATAGGATAGGGCTGCTCGAGGTAGAGGTGCTGCAGTGATGGTGAAGCTAGCTGACTCTATACCCCGGGCTGAGGGCCTTGTCTGGAGAGGTGGATATTAGCATTGTTTAAGGCTGTTAGTGTTTTTGCTGTACTGAGACCTACCCTGGCCCAGAAACTGAGGAATAATCTCATATGCACTATTCGTGAAAGAGATTCCAAGGTGTTCCAGAGATAAATGAGGTCATCCCTCCCACTACCTTGGGTTTGGGGCGTATCTCGCGGTAGAACCCTGGTGACCTGCTGCCATGGGAAGAGCCGTCCAAATCCAAGGACACCATCTCCTGGAGAGGTGGCCTCTTGGTAGGTTTCTTTTTCTTCTTTCGGAGGTTCTCCTGTTTTGGATCTTTTAAATCCCCAGTGTCAACTTCTTTCAGTGGCCAGAGAAGGAACGTAGAGTTGTTTGTCTCCATGTCCTCCCTAGAGAGAAAGATCAGGGTTACCCTGGTCTTGCTTGAAGCCTGCTGTGCCTGCAGAGATGTCCAATCCAGCCCAAGGGCATTTCTCAATTCTTTGTCCATTGTCCTTCCCATGGAAAGGATTCTCAGGTGTCCTGTGGGCCAGATACTTAAAGTTGGGCTTAATTTCATAGGCCTTTGGTGCCTGGGAGCCTCATGTGACATGGAGAATGTAACCATTTGGACTCTGTCCTGACAAGTCAGCAAAAGAACAATTCCTAGTCAAGAAGCAACTGGGCATGCTTTGACACTGACTTTTGTCTACTCCTAGTGGGACAGCTTGGTCCCATCAAAGCCCAGTTCATCCCTGAACAGAAGCTTGTACAATATAGGCATTCTTCCACACTCCTGGGTTTCTCTAACGATGTCAAGGGGTATCATCTAAAACATTTCCCCAAACACAAAAACAATTAAGATTTGTTATTGCATTTAATCAAAGAGAACTTGGGCATGACTATGAAGTCACAAAGCAGGGCTTCCTATTTGGTACTAGACAAAGCTTGTTTATCCAGAAGTATTGTCCTTCCTTTTGGAAACATCATGACCTCATTCCGGCCATGCCACCATGGCTCAGTTTTGGGTACTTACATTTTTGGGTGCCCTCAGAGTACATTAGGAACACCAGCTGTCAGAACCAGCAGTTGGCGTAATGACTATGTCATTGGACTCCCATGTAGTCGACCGTGGTTCGAGTCCCAGACCCAGTGGCTTAAACTCACGCCAGGTGCATGCGCGTGTGTGCTCAAGATCCCGAGGGGAGAATGGAGCAGAAGGGATTGCTGTGTGGCCATCCCCCCGGGGGGTGATTTCTCACTTTCTGTCTGTCTCTGTCTTTCTGGCGAGTGCATGTGCCCTATAGCAAAAACCTCTCAAAAAAAAAAAAAAAAAAAACCAAAAAAAAACCCCAAAAAAACCAACAAAAAAACCACCAGCTGCCTAGCGTTAAAACTTATTTTGTTCCCATGATCATTATTAGCCATCTTTATCACCCTGCCAACATGGTAAATAATTTTTTTTTGTTTGTTTTTGCTAGGAATAACTTTTGACCATTGTTGCTTCAGATCTTAGTAAAAGTTTTGGGGGCGGGGGCAACTAGAGTAAGTTTTTAATATTTTCCAAGTAGTAAATTCTATAGTTTAAATCCTTCTTCAAAGGATCAAGATTTGCCATACATGATAATTTTGAAAGATTTACTAAAAGACTCGGCAGAATTCCTGAGATAGATTAAGAAATTGACTTGAGCAATAGCAATAACATTTGATAAAGGTTTTCTAGGATGTCACAGATAAAATTTTCCTACTTCAAGGTTATATTTGCCACCCCTGTTCATGAAATCCAAAACCTTATCCAACCACATAACTATCAACTATCTACCTCAAATTGCTATCTCTTTCCAGAGCAGATTAAGTTGATATATTCTATTTCATTTTCACAGGGTTTCTCTATTTCCCATATATTAGCATTGATTGCAGACAGTCTCTAATCTCTCAGAAAAAAGAGCAACAAGGAAGGGTGAGTGGTAAGTAGAATTTTTCAGGGGTAAAACAGTACCCCCCATCACCACCTTATCTATGATTTTACTTCCCATGGTTTCAGTTATCCCTGTTCTGAAAATAGGTGAGTACAGTACAATAAGATATTGAGTTGTTGGGAAAGTCATGACTCATTTTTGCACAGAAAAATACATCATGACTTTCCTGACAACCTCCTATATGTTGTTATAGTTGTTCTATTTCATTATTCATTATTACTGCTAATCTCTTACTGTGCCTAATTCATAAACTTTATCAGATATGTATATATAGTAAAAGTCATGTTTATAAGTTCTTGTACTATTCATGGTTCTAAGGATCTACTGGGGGTCTTGGAATGGTATCCTCCATAGACAAGGGGAGACCACTGTACCAAAAGCACCAAAAGAGGAAGACAGTGGAGGTGTGTATCTACCCACATGAAGGAGCCCAGGAAGAATAATAAGAGGGATCAAGAAGCAACATGTGTATATCCCTCAGTGGGCAGTAACGTACCTTGGTCATATGAGTTATGGACTACCCAAATAATGAAATTCTAGGTAAGCAATAACAAAAAAGAGGTGTCACTGTCATGGAAATGCATAAGCAATATACCGTTAGGTGGAAAAAAGTTACAAAATAAAATGTATATTATATTTTCATTTTTGTATTAAGGTTGGGAATACATATGGGTGACTGGAAACTTTTGCATCAAACTATTAACTTTCACCTCTGGAAAAGGATTCTGGTAGAACTGTCACTTTCTCCACTTTTTTTGCCATTATCATACATGATAAGGAGAAACAAGCTCTTTTATTTTGAGGAAAAATAAAAATCATCACAGCAGAGAGAACACTCCAGAAGGAATATATATCAAAATACTTTGAACAGTGGGACTATAAACTTTTTTTGTATTATTTTTTTGTTTGCTTTTAATTGGTAAATTATGTTAACTGTGCATTACTTTTATAATAAGACAATATAAGTCGTCGTGATTAGAACAGACGGCAAGCAATTTTGATCAAAAACAACCTTTACATGAATCGAGTGTACTGCTTGGTCACCATATTTCACCTCGCAAAGTAACTGTGTTGATCAAGACATTTCACAGGAAAACATCCCCTATGGGCTGAGGGTGGGGGTGTGAATCTAATATAAAAGTTCTTCTTCATTCCCTCCTTTTGCACCTCATTCTGCTGCTTGGCCCAAACCCACTTCATGGAAAGGAGCAGGGCCACCATGATCCTGATTTCCAGTCAGCAGACATTCTCCATTGGTCCTCCTGAAAAGTTAGGACCCACTAAGTGGCTTTCTTTTGCATAATCTCATACCAAAACACTGTTTAATTAGTTGCCCTATCAATTTTTTTTTTTGAGAGGTTTTCGTTATAGGGCGCGTGCGTTCGCCAGACAGACAGAGTGAAACAGAGAGACAGAAAGCAAGAAATCACCCCCCCAGGGGGGATGGTCACGCCACAGTCCCTTCTCCTCCATTCTCCTCTCGGGATCTTGGGCACGCACGCACACGCGCCTGGCGTGAGTTTTAAGCCACTGGGTCCAGGACGCGAACCGTGGTCGACTACGTGGGAGTCCAGCGACATAGCCATTACGCTAACTGCTGGTTCCCCCTATTAATTATTTTAGGCTACAGATTTGGCTAAATAATATGATAAGTAAGCCAAAAATTTGTGCGCGTTCAGGGTGAGGGGGAGCGAGGTACCTCTCTACTTTTGGTTCCAGTTCGGGGAAGAAAGCATTGAGCACTCACCCCCTGCTCTCCGGAGGTCAAAATCCACCTCATTAGTGTGGTCAAGCATGGCCGGATGCCAGTAATTGCTGCTTCTCCGAAGCCTCATTCTATTCTGCCCTAAGTATGTCTGTCAGCAGGGCTGCCTCAGAACAGAACGCACAGGAGGCCCTGTGGGGCAGGTGCCGAATACACACTTGAAGAGGACTAGGAGCCTCTCAGTGTTAATACTCAATTTTTCCTTTTTTTTTTTTTTTTTTAAAGATTTTTTACCATATGGCATGTATGCTCACTGGAGAGACACAGGCAGACAGGGAGACAGGGAAAGTGAGGGAGAATGGCCATGCACAATCCCTTCTCCTCCATTCCCGTTGGGATTTTGGGCACACATGCACATGCTGTGTGTTTTTCAAGCCACACAGCCAGCCATGTGGGATCTAGTGCCTTAACCACCACACCGCCTGCTGGCTCCTCTGAGTCTTTATACTTAAAGGGGCAGAAAATGGAGAATAAGAAAATGCTGTTGCTGTCTGAGTTGCTACAGCACGTCCTGAGGGTTAGTGAGTCTCAGACTCCTCTGTTCCCTTGTCCCAAGTTCTAGGGCACCAAAGCACACTTTCTGAAAGTAGGCATTTGTCCTCTGGTCAATACAGGACACGCAGGGTTTATCACTGAAATGTCTCTTTTTCGGGGCTTTGCTCCAGCATAGGAAATGGGGCTCTTAATCTGATCAGAGGGATGAAGGGAGTTAGTGACACATGGAGGCTTAATGATTTCTAGTGCACAGCTCCCTCTAAGGGAAGATTGTCAGGAGCGACCAGGCAAGATTAAGGAAAGTGATTCATCTGATGCGATGTCAGAGGCAGTGCTGAAGCTTCAAGTTTCAATCAATGGCTTAATTTCACTTCGGTCAGGAAGGGAAGTGAGGCTGTGCTAAACCGAGTAAAGGGAGGAGTGCCCAACAATCTGGGAATTATCATTTCCCTTGTGACTCACTCCTAAATGCCAATGGCTTCATGGCAAGCTAGTACAACAGACATGGAACAGCAACTGGGGAGCTGACCACAGACCCAGATAAACCTGAGCTGTGGGATGGGGAGCTGACCACAGACCCAGACAAACCTGAGCTGTGGGATGGGGAGCTGACCACAGACCCAGACAAACCTGAGCTGTGGGAGGGTATCCCCTCCTGCAGAGTCATATATGGCCACGTCCCACAGACCACACAGTGACAACCAAGCAGCAAAGGAAGAATATTCCTTGCCATCAGGATCTCAGAACACAACTTCTTTCAGATGTTGGATGACTTTTCTGGAGCACAAAATATTTGGTTTTCCTGAGATCATATATGGAATGTTACTATTTTTCTTTTTTCCCCACGAAATCACACTCCCTCTAGAGAGAGCCTTCTCAAAGAGGAGACTGGAGGTAACCTGTCCTAGCCTAAATGGAGGAAGGAAACTTCCAGCTTGCTAGTGCTAGTCATGTGGACTCAGTGCAGGCATGCCAGAAGTCCCTGCCTAGGGATGGCCGAGTAATGCCTGAGCCACTTCCCTTCACTGGAGAAAAACAGAAGCCAGAGAATGAAATCCACCAGGCGACTTCCTGCAGTAGCCAAGGTCACAGCCCTCTGATGTGAACAGCACCGCAGAGAAGGCAGCAGAGAAGAACATGGTCTGTCAGCCCCCTACCCTGGTGAGGAGCAGGGTTGCCAATGGGGGACATGCTCCTGTTCTACTTGCTTTTCTGAGGTACTGAGAAATAGGAGAATTACATGTGTGTTCACTGAATGAAGAAAATTATAAGCAAATAAGGGGATATTTTCACTCAGAAAAGGTATCTTTGGTCCTGTGGAATGTGGGAAGCTCAGGGACACTACTGAAGAGAAGGGGATGGAAGGGCAGGGCAGGGCAGGGCAATCATTTCCTCCCATTGAGACACACCTCTCAGCTGTGGTGTCAGAAAATGCAATTATCGGGTTGCGAAGGAGAGAGAAAACGGGTACCAGCTTCATTTGTTTTGCACTGTAACTATTGTGGAACCAAAATTTTCTTCTTTAAGAACTAGTCACTTGGAATTTAGCGATATGAACGACAAATTTTTGCAAGTCAATCCTGGCTTTACAAGTCTTTAATAATCTTTTTGGTATCAAATTTTGAGTTGAAAATGAAAATGTGCATCACGTTTGGCTATACTTGATTTTGAACCCTCCACATACTTTCCTTCTTAACTCTACTGTATACTTCCCTCAGGAGCCAGAAGAGAAACTCACAGGAAATACTCTCAGTCACAACCGAGGTCCCCATAGGAGGATAGCGGGGGGAGGATGGAGAGCTGGGTGTCTGCCTTCCTGGTCCTCCCACCTGTTTGGGTCAGGAATCCCTTCTTATACCATCCCTAATTAAATGGTTTTAGTGGATTCGGTATTTAAAAATTAGATTTAGTCAAATGATACCCTGTTGGAGATGTAACCTACAGTACATTTCTTTAGTAGCCTATGAAGAAAGCGTCAGGATTTTTTGTAATAGTCTTATTTGGTATAATGGCATGAAGACTTCCTGAAGAATGACTGAAGGTTGAATGGTAGATTTTTAAAGTAAGTGAGAATATGCTCCTGATGAAAGGACCTATCAGAAGGTAATCCCAGTGCAGATAAAGAATAAGACCTACACCTTCACTTTTGTGCTCAGTGCTGCTAGCCCTGACTATAGAAACAGAGACAGACTGAGCTCTGAACTTAGGTTGAACATGACCTCTACTTGGGAGAATTAAACTCAGGCTCTTGCTTCCAGAGAGGCATCTAGAGCAAAGCACAGTACAAATGGCGACAGGAGACCAGGAGTCCATGTACTCCCACTGTGTAGAGTCCTCGATGTGAGAGTAGATCATTGGCAGCTAAGAACTTTAAATAAGGTTTGGGATGACAGGAAATAATTAAAGGTTTTTCTCAACATAGAACTGAATTTAATTCTAGAATAGTGTTTGATAATGTTGAGTTTAGTTAAGACGGCCAATACCTAGACATATCGATTCATATGACCTTTTTTTTTAAAGAATTATTTTATTGAATTTTATTTATTCATTCATTTATTTTAATTTGATGAGAGAGAGAGAGAGAGAGAAAGAAGGAAAGTGAGAAAGCAAGTCACCAGGTCTGGGACTCAAACTGTGATCAACCACGTGGGAGTGTCCAGTGCCTTAACAACCACACCACCTGCTGGTCCCTATTCATATGACTGTATACTGTATTATAATTTGATCTCATGTATATTGAAAAATTATTTATTTCTTGAGAGAGAAGGGAAGAAATAGGCACTTCCATTGGAGTTTTCATGCTGTGATCCAGCCCCAATCTCAGTCCACCTAGACTGCAGGTGTGTGCACACTCTTTGGGTACAGAGACACTTCCGAGCGCAAGCCTAGGACCTCCTCATATGGGTCCAGCATTATGAAGCACTGTGCTACCTACCACTGCAGCACTGCTGCCTGCCCTATTATTTGAGCAGAATTTTGTGATTATGAACAATGTGCAATTAGTTTATGAAATATCAGACTCATCCAAAGAATGATCACAGCAAACATTTTCAGTAATCACTACCCAAAGAAAGATACTCTATGGGATGGTGTACCCCTCAAAGAGCATCACTGGACATCCATTAGCATTTGTTCATTGGTTCATTTTTCTAATGGTCAGTGGGCACATTTTGTGAGCTAGACCCTGGCAACAGGGTTTCAGAGGTGGTTAGAACCTGGTCCTTACCTTCAAGAACTTGCACCTAAATGGCCTAGCATAAGGGACATTCTTTTTTATAATGAAAACCTGTCCAGAATGCAGTGAGATTACCTCGTTTTGTGGGAGGGCCGCTCTGTCAGGACTTATACTGTGGTAGTGAAGCTTGAGTTCAGCCTTGGAGTTTCCCAGGAGGCCAAGGTAAGAAAAAGCATTCCAGGGAGGGGATACTTAGTCCGTGCAAAAGCACAAAGATCTGAGACAGAATGAGGTGAAGAAAACTACAAGAAGTTTAGTTAACAAGTGGTTTATGTGCCAAGGGCACTGGAAGGTGGTTGGTGGGGGATGGAGAGTTGGGGGATGGGTAGTGGGGATATGTGTGTGTGGGGGAGCGTTGCAGGTTGCTATCCAAAGGCAGCCCTAAAACTCTGGGTGATATTGTAAGATGTTTCCTGGATCTCTTTCCCCAACCCTTGCTGAAATCCAGCAAAATTTTGTTGTAGACCCTTGACTCCAGGGTCACGGGTTATGATTCCCACCTGGATGGCTCCTGTTGGCCCCATGGTCTTGAACTTTTCCTACTCACTAGGCCTCAACTTTTCCCTATTGACACTGTTGTAATCCTCCTTCATAACTCTTGGAAATCCGACTGCCTCAGATGAAAATGTGCTCACCCACCAAAGTCCCTAGGAACCACCAAGCACCACCACATACTCACCTGCCACAGGAAAGCCAAGGCCAGCCCCTCACTCCCACCTCCCAACAAGGCAAGAAGCTGAAGTGACTGATCTCATCTGTAACTCAGTTACTCGATTAGAAGGTCTTGAATCCTTAGAAATTAAAGGCGAACACCTCCATTATATTCATGAGAGGAATCAGTACTTTTCTGAGCAGCTAGTAAAATTATGTCGAATCTGAGATTTGAACCAGATGGAGGAATTAGCAGCAGATAAAAGATGTGATGTTGAAGGAATAATAATCACAGAACATATCAAGTAGGAAATCTTCCATGCTCCTTTTCTCACTTAGTGTTTGGAGGTCGTGGATCTCAACTCAGAAAGAGATTAGAGGTACAAAAGTATAAATTAATATTCAGGGAGTAACAGTTGGGTATACTTACACTTTTGGATCCTCCTGAACTGCAGATGACTTTATATGAGAGCAAGAGAGAGCATACTTGTTTTGGCTTATCTTAATAAGTGCACTCCGAGGGCAAAATTCCTGTAATAAAACCAGAAGAGTTCACTCGATTTAAGTCAGAAATGTCCACAATTCAGATATAATTTTATTCTAGGTCAGCCTGTTACAATAGCTACGAGTCATTATCCTATTCAGGGTGACACTTAAGAGAGCAATTTAAATTCAGAGCCTCACGTACAATTATTTGTTGAAATAAAGTCATTGCTGAGTCCTCATTGTCATTTCTCCAAATCCTGGGTCAATTGGCAAGTCTACCCATATAAGATGTGCATGCATACACACATGCATATCCCCCTTCATATCCACTTACTTTTGTCGTTGTTGTTAAAGGTTCATTTATTTTTCCGATAAGAGTGAGAGAAGGAGAGAGACATGCACCTTCAGTAGGGTCTTCGCACCACGATCCCTTCCCAGTCTCAGCCGGTCCAGATCACAGGAGCTCACATGTGGGTCCAGCCAGCCGTGTTACCACGGGGCAGCCACTTGGCTCTCACCACCTTCCTTTCTATCTATTCCACACTTGGCCATCTCTTTCCTGGAACTATAACCATGACCTTCTACCTTATCAGGTCCCCCAGAATCTGTCAGCGCTATCTCCACTGTCCTTTCCCAGCTAAGCCACCGTAGCCTGCAAACCCCCTCCCACTGCCCTGCTGATGAATTCCAATGTCATTCCCTCTCTGAGGCTTTTTCTTGGGGAGCCGAGGCCAACAGCCTCATCTCTCTCCGCACCCTGGGCATGCCTGTGGACATCTGTTAAAACTCCACCTTGCATAGCAGCTACCCTCAGTGCCACATCCGAAAGTGCTTCCCCACTCTGCCCGTCCACACTGCTCTCTCACTGGCATCCAGACAGCTCTAGGAAACCCCATTTTCTCTAAAACGTTTTTCAAGGGCTGATGAGAAGACACCCCCACCCTGTTCTGCTACAATCCTGTGACCACTGTCTGTGATGGGCTTCACCCTTTGCCTTCAACCCTAAAATTCTTACATTGCACCCCTCTTTCTGATGGAAACACCTCATGCCACAGTCAGGAATGTACTGGGTATTTTAATTCTGTGTATGTGGCAGCTGGGCACAGTGGTTTAAGTGCAGGCTAAAGAGTCGATTATCTGGTTCAAATGCCTGCTCAGCTTCTTACCAGGTGTGGGACTTAACCTCTCTTCTTCAATTTATTTACTTATTTTTTTGAGAAATTTTTGCTATAGGGTGTGTGAGCTCACAGGAGAGACAGAGAGAGACAGAAAGTGAGAAATCATTCCCCAGGGGGGATGGCCACACTGCAATCCCTTCTATTCTCCTCTTGGGATTTTTGGGCACACATGCGCATGCACATGGTGTAATTTTCTAGTCACCAGGTCTGGGACTTGAACCATGGTGAACCATGTGGGAGTCTAGTGCTTTAATCACCATGGCACCTGCTGGCCCCTCTTCTTCGATTTATTTATCTGAAAATGAGGATAAAAGTTCCCACTTCAGTGTTCTGAGGATTAAATTGTTTACTACATATAAAGCTCTTGTATTAGTACTGTGGCCCATAAAGGACTTACAAAAGTTAACCTCTGTTGTTTTGCTTTCTGCCTGCCATCCTATTTTTTGGGCATATCAAGTAATCCATCAAGACAATGTAATTTGTCCATTAGACACGTCATCCATTCAAGTAATTGTGAGAATCTTCTATTCCTCAGGTGCTGTGCTGGGCACAAAGATGACTAAGACACAGTCCCTACCTTTAAAGCTGGGAGGTGGTGAGAACAACAGTGGGTGGGGGACAGTGCTGTGCACAGGAGGATCTGGAGGGGCCCAGGGGGAAGTCACATTGTGTGGGGTTATAAGGGCAACAGGAGTTTCCTACGGAGAGGAGATGGAGGGACAATCCAGGAAGAGGTGTGCCTTCCACGTGGCTCACAGTTAAGCTCATGGGCAGGCTGGGTCTACACTGAGTCATGCCCTTGAGTGTAACAGGAAGTGTGTGTGTGTGTGTGTGTGTGTATGTGTGTACATTGAATGGCCAAATGACATAATCAGATTTGTAAACTGATTTTTCTATAAATTTTAGAAAGAAAAATAAGGAATACATAATTAAGGAAGGATTTATTAAACAAAGGACAATTTATAAAGGAGAAGATGGATAAATATGACCATACGCAAACGTAAAAGTTTCTCAGGCCAGCCAGTTGCGTGGCGGTTAGGGCAGCTGGATCCCATGTGGCCAACTGCTTGGTTAGAGTCCTAGACCTGGAGACTTGAAAGACTCTGGGTGTGTGAGTATGCCCCAGATCCCAAAAGGATAAAGAGAGAAGGGATTGTGGAGTGACGATCCCCCATGAGAAGTCGTTCTTACTTTCTCTCTCTCCCTCTTTCTTTCTCCAGAAAGTGCATGTACCCTCTGGCAAATAAAAACAGCAATTTTTAAAAAGCTCCCTATCAACAAGGATTCCCAAATCAAAAGACAGGCAGCAGACAGGGAGAAGAATATTAGCCATATATATTACCAAGAATTATTATCCAGGAGACAGAGAGAACCTTCCCAAATAATAAAAAAAAGACAAGTGATGCAGTAGAAAATAGGGGCACTTAACCAACGTCTGCACACTGAGCAAATCGATCTAGAGGTGACAGTTAACTGCACTCTGACTCATGGTGTGGGAAGGGCAGGGGGATTCAAGTGCGCCGGGCCGCCTCCGTGGGCAGTGGTACTGTGCCGCCCAGGTGAAGCCAGACCCCACGTGGCAGTTACAGGTGAAATCTCCAGCCTGGTCAGCCAGAAAAGCATTCTGGGCATGTGTGTGAGTGCCTGCTATCCAACAGGCTAGAGGACGAGATGAAGAGGATACTGATATGACAAGACCCTGTGGACGGTGCTCTTCTCTTGTTCTCCTTCACTTCCACATATGCCTGCACACATTCTACCGTGAATGAAAAAACAAAAATAAAACGAGGGGGACTGGACAGTGGTGCGGTGGCAAAATGCAGTGCTCTGTAAGGCTGACCCGTGTGGGAGGGCTCCAGGTTTGTGTCCGGAGACCTCCTGGGGTACACCATTCCGGACACACGTGTGCCCGTGATCTGGGACTGGCTGAAGCTGGGGTGGATGGCAGCATCAGGAACCTGTTGGGGGTGCTGTCTCTCTGCCTCTCTGCCTCTCTCTCATTCATGGAGAAAAATAGATGAACTTGAAAAGATTAAAAAAAAGAAAAAGTTTTAAGAGTGATGCTGCACTATTGCAGATACACCATCATTACTATTACCTAATACCTGTGTCAGACACGCAGATCTTTTTCATATATTTTCTTTAAACCTCACAATCATGCTGCAAGCTAGACAGATAGTTAGACATATAGATAATAGATAGATAGAAATGAGAGTGAGTGAGTGAGAGAGAGAGAGAGAGAGAGAGAGAGAGAGAGAATACCCATTTAATATCCATTTACTATGTGATGAAACGGAGGCTCAGAGAGGTGAGGCAACCTGCCCAGGTCAGACAACCCCTAAGAGCAGAGTGAGTGCTCAGTGATGCCAAATGCAGGTCCTTTCTACTGTAAGGCCTGTGTTTTTTCCACTTGGCTCTGCTGGCCCCTCACCTCCCCCAACTCCTGCTAACTCTGGGGGTGGTTCCTGGGCAGGCATGAGGTGGGGAAGCAGCTGATTGCGTGCAGAAGGAGGGCTCCTGCAGGAAAGGGGTATCACTTGACACCCTGAGTTTGAGAAGCCTTTGGCTCGCCTGAGGGAGCTCTCTAGAACACCCAGCTAGAAATGCAGGGTAGGAGCTAAGGTGGGAGAGGGAGCTGCCACCCCTGGAACAGATGTCCAAGGATAGAGGCTCACCCCTGAGACGGGCCGTGAGGAGGCAGAGGGCTGGAAGAGGCCTGGGAGACACCCCCATCACCGCCCGGGCTGACAGAAGACCACAGGCAGGAGCCGTCCAAGAACGATGATGGAAGAGAGACTGCAAAACCCAGCAGAAGCCTGCCCGGCGGTCAAATGGAAAGCACAGCCTGGCAACGAGAGCCAGAAACAGTTCAGTACGGGAGTTGGGAGGCCGATCATCCCACTGAAGGCAGAGTCTGCGCTGCAGCGTGGGCAGGTCCAAACACAGGGCGTGGAGGAGCAGGGGCACAGCTGGGGAAACCCTGCCTTCAAGACGTCTGGCAGTGCCAGGAAAAAGATAAGCATTGCCAGGAGAAAGCCATTTTCTAACTAATGAGAAAATCCTCCTCTCTTTTTCTTCTATTTGTTTATTTCTTCTGAGAAAGAGCGAGTGAGCGAGCCCAGCAGGGTTTTGATGCCACAGTCCACCCCAGCCTCAGGCGACCCTGGATTGTGAGCATGCTTGTGCCTGGCGTACTTGGGGAGGTCTCTGGATGTGATCCCGGAACCTTCCCCAGTAGGTAGGCCTCCCAGAATGCTGCATTTTACCCCTGTGCCGCCATGCAGCCCCAGAGAAAGTCCTCTTCTAAAGGAAAGTCGACTTACTCTTCGGTTGTTACATTTCAAAACTGTGTAGAATTTTTCTGAAGCCACATCCTGATTTGGAAGTGCAATGACAATGGCAGGAACGTAGAAGTCAAATCCTTTGGGTGTCACGATTTTGGCAAACACATAATCTCCAACCTGTAGAGGATAAATATTTCATAGCAAATATTTTGTTTATAAATCTTCCAGACAATGTTAACATAAGCTTGTTTTAAGCACCCCAAGACAACTGACAAGTGCTGCTACTAAAATTCAAATACATATTTTTCTCAGTTAAGAATGCCAAAATTCTCTGGGCTCACTGGGCTATACTTGGGCTTTTGTGATCAGTTTGGGACAGCCCCACTTCAGGAAGCCTTTGGCAACTGACAGATGTCCAAGGGACAGCCAGCAAGGTGGCAGAGCTTCTGGAACCCCTCTCCTGTGAAGACTGGCTGCAGGAAACTTGGGTCTTAGAGATAAACAGGGACAAACAGTGTCCTGGCATATCACAAGGGAGGTCCCCCAGACACAGGAAAGGAGCCCATCTGTTAAATGCTGCTCCAAAGCACCACACCTGGAACCCACGGGGGAAAGCTGCAAAGAGAAAACCTGTAGCAGAATGAGAATCTTGTGAAGGGACAGACAGGCTGCGGGGCCTTCATGTCAGAGGAAAGTGACTTGAGGCGAGCCACGGTCTGTCTGGGGAGGCAGGAGCAGGCGCCCAAGTAGGAATCACCCTCTGATTCCTCCTCTACTCCACGTCCTGGCTCACACTATGCAAAAAACAGCTGCAGTGGCACTTAGCAAGGCTTTCTCAGCCCTCCTTGGCTTGGGTGAAGGAATGAGGATAGTGGCAGGAGATGGGCCAGACATGGCACAGCTTTTATGAATTTATGAGCAGATGAGAACACATTAGTCCGGCTCATCTGTACGCTGCACGTCGAGGGTAACTGTGCATTACGGCGTCACTGTCTGACACCAGCTGACTACAATGTCAAGAAAAGCGCTATTCCGCCCTTGTAATTACGCATAATATAATGCCATCTACTGCAGTTAACATGTCAAGAATGCTGGCTGTTCATCAGTGCCCTTCCCCCAACCATCCATCCTCTTGTGAAAGGACAATGGCTTCCAGGTAATGTAAGGCAGTCTGTCCATCTGTGAGCTCATAGCACGGAGTGAGCAAGTCAGAGAATGAACAAAGAAAAGGTTCCAGGAACCCAGGCTGTGGCTCTTCCTGGCCAAACGCAGGCTCCCTGCAGGAACTTGCCTGGGTTCAGAAAGGGCCACACGGTGGCCTCGCCATCTCCTATTAACCAAAACTATATGGGTGGTGAAAAGGACCTCAGAACAGATTGTGGGGCAGTACCTGGAGCAGTGGGCAGGGCATGGCACCCCCAACAGGCGTGATGAATGAGAGGGGCACAACCTTGGTGTCGCCATACCTGAAGCCCACCAGTGCATGGGTGGGGCTCACACACTTCTTCACAACTCCTGGAAGGAATCAAAGAGAAGGTAAAAGATAAAGACAAGAATGCCTTTTTTTTTTTTTTTTTTTTAAGAGAGATTTTTGCTATAGGGCACATGTGCTTGCCAGAGAGACAGAGAGAGACAGAGAGAGAGAAACTACCCCCCTGGGGAGGATGGCCATGTTGCAGTCCCTTCTCCAGTCTCCTCTTGGAATTTTGGGCACACACGCACATGTGACTGGCTTGAGGTTTTTTTTTTTCTTTTTCTTTTTTTTTTGGAGAGGTTTTTGCTATAGGGTGCGTGCGCTCACCAGAAAGACAGAGGGAGACAGAGAGACAGAAACTGAGAAATCACCCCCAGGGGGGATGGCCATGCAGCAATCTCTTCTCCTCCTTTCTCCTCTTGGGATCTTGGGCACGCAAACACATACGCCTGGCGTGAGTTTAAGCCACCAGGTCCAGGACTTGAACCATGGTCGACTACATGGAAGTCCAGCGACATAGCCATTACGCCAACTGCTGGTCCCCGCCTGGCTTGAGTTTTAAGCCTGTGGGCCTGGGACTTGATTTGGGCTCATCCCACCCTATTGGCTGGGCGGAGCGGTAACACTTGGCCTCTTCCCATCAGCATGCCACTTCGATGTCGCCATCAGATGTCAGAGAATGCGTGATGCCTGCTGGGTAGGACGACTCAATCTGGTGAAGTGCAAGGCCCTGGACAGGAAGGGCAAGCGAACGTGCAGGAGCGTGTTCGTCCAGCATTTCCAGCTTCCATCCCACAGGAACTGGGTCCTAGAGACAAAGGTCCTCTTCCTGGTCACCCTGAATTAGAG
This sequence comes from Tupaia tana, assembly GCA_026018925.1. Lineage (NCBI taxonomy): Eukaryota > Metazoa > Chordata > Mammalia > Scandentia > Tupaiidae > Tupaia > Tupaia tana. The sequence continues at coordinate 141,349,761 of JAKSZU010000003.1, forward strand.
GAACCACCTGATTTCCTAGTGTACTTATTTTAGCCCCATTTCCTTCTATACTACTTGCACATCGGAAGTAGATGTGGTTAAATTGTTAAAAAGGGAATATAAATTCCCATCCAAGCCAGCATGTCATCTAATGTTAGATAAATGAAAAGGTAAGTAGGTAGTGCAGACCCCACGTTTCCCTAAAATGTGCAACCAAAAAGGGAAAAGAAAAAAAACAGGATTTTTGGCTTTTAGTTATGTCCAAAGAGTATATACATATATATGTATATGTATATACACACACACGCACATATATATATACACACACACACACATATATCCTTTAATTATATAATTACTTATCATTATTATAATAGAAAAATATTTAAGATTTACACTTTTTGTCATTTATCCAACTTACAATTTAATTTTCCTATTAAATAGGGGTTGTAAACATGAAGGGAAATTTTGACACTGGACGCTTCCCCTGGCAGCGGTAGCTGCTCACAGACTCCCACGTGGAGACAGAAATGTATACAGGCGTCCGTGGGCCCTGCTCCCGTGTGTGTCTGGCACCCTCTCCCCAGCTCACACGCTTGCCTTGGCAAAGTCCCATGTCCTTTTATGTGGCAAAGGAACAGCTGTTGATTTTATCTTGATTCATGCCTCTTGTTCAAGATGGTCAATGGAGGGGGGAACAACCCTCTTTTTAATATGCACACATATGCCAGCTTTCCACTGTGTGTTTTCTTATTAGACTGAAATGTTTCATTTGGTTTTTGGAAATATTCTATTTTTTTTTCCTGCTATAAACTGACTTCGCCATTTTAATCAGCAAGACAAACACTGCTTTTGGGAAAGAATTTCTATTATGAAGCAACTAAGAACCACTCCTAATTGAGAATGAGAGGAATCCTCACATCCCACACACTTCTGTGCCCCACAGCCCTCCAGAGGTGGCTGGGCTGCCAAGATTGGCTGGTGTGACCCTCCTCAAATTCTCGGCCTTTGGGATGTAGCAGAATCCAGTTTTAAGCCCACTGTGCAGTTTTGCGGTTAGCCCAAGTTGCAGTTCTGACAAAGACTGTATGGCCTGCAGAGCCTAAACCATTTACTGCCTTTCTTTTTCAGAAAGAATCTGCCAACCCCTGCCCTAGAGCACTGGGCCTAGATTTTTTTGGTATGTCATGACAATTCTAAAAAAAATTAATTTTCTTATGAGAGAGGAAGACAAGAGAGAGGAGAGAGGGATGGCATCTCTAACAGGGTCTTCGTTGCCACAAGCCATCCCCAGCCTCAGTGAGCCAGGATCATGGGCATATGTGTATGTGCCCAGAGTGTGCAGGGAGACCCTGGGACTTGACCCAAGACCTTCCCATATGGCCTCAGCATCAGTGTTGTGTCTCCTCTGGGCCACCATAGCTGGCCGTAATGACTTCTTTTAGTTTCTTCAGTTGTTTTCTTCTTTGTGAAATCTCTGTAGGTTTGGGTCTTCATCCACCGCTGAACATTAGTGAAGCTTCTTACAGTCTGTCTTCTAAACCTGCTCGGCAGGCTTCCCTGCTAGCTACTGCCCAGCCTCGCAACTGCACTTCTCCACCTTGCCAAGGAGTCACTACCATCTCTTCTGTCCCGACTGGAGATCAGCTCCAGTTTTCAGCGCCCCGGACACCGCGGTTCCTCTTGGCTCTCTGGGCGAGAGGACAGCTCAGTCTGCTGGCTCTGAAACCCCACTGAGAACTGGAAAGAGCTTCCGCTGCTTTCCATCTTCCCCCTGCCGGGGGCTGGCATCTTCCTGGGGACAGTCAGCTCCTCCCTCAGCCAGAGGACTCTCCTGTGCTCTGCTGGGATAAAGGGAAGGGGCTCCTGTAGACTCAGCAGAAATGCTGCCCACACAGTCAGGGGGCTGGTGACAAAGGCTGAGACCGTGGAAGCCAGCTTATTCTGTGAAAGATGTATGACCCGTTCTGAATCTTCACTCTGGACAGGTTTTCTCAGGCTGGAGACTATTTTTTTTTTTTTTTTTTTAATCCTCTGGCTTCAAAAACGTTTAGCTGTCTGAAGTCCATCTGAAATCCACCTCCTCAAAGAGCCCTACTTTACTGCAGCCAGAGCATCCGGCACTGGCCCCCTTCCCCTGCAGCGCCACCTGACACTGCCCAGCCCATTCTCCTCTTTAGTCTCAGAGGCTTCCTGTTCAGGCGCACTGTGCTGATTTTTTTTTGGCTCTTGGGCCCATTGCAAAGGTTTGAAATGACCGTGAAACTGAAGCCCGCTCTCTCTACCCCCAGGAGAGGTCAGGAGTTGTTTACGTATCCCAAGAGGAGCTCTCACAGGGAGTGATAGAAAAACTCTTCATACGCAATTAACAAGGTGCTGTACATGATCCCATTTAATATACACAACTACCTCAGGAAAGTTTTGGGTTTTCTTTTCATCTATTCCGAGAGAGAGAGAGAGAGAGAGAGAGAGAGAGAGAGAACCCCAACAGGGTCCTGCGGCCTCGATCCACCCCCGGCCTCAGCCATCCTGGATCATGAGCACATGCAAGCCTGCCTCACTCAGGGAGGTCTCTGGGATGTGAACCAGCAACCCTCCTCTGCGAGTCCACCTTGCAGAGTGTTACACTTTACCCGTGAACATGAACCACTGTCGGGTTCCCTAGGTTTTCTTTTTTTTTTTTTTTTGAGAGATTCTTGCTATAGGGCACGTGCACACTCACTAGAAAGACAGAAAGAGACAGAGACAGAAAGTGAGAAATCACCCCCCAGGGGGGATGGCCATGCCGCAATTCCTTCTCCTCCATTCTCCTCTTGGCATCTTGGGCACGGACGCACACGCCCCGGCGTGAGTTTAAGCCGTCGGGTCCAGGACTTGAACTGCAGTTGACTACATGGGAATCCAGTGACATAGCTATTACCCTAACTGCTGGTCCCTCCCTAGGGTTTTAATTGTTTTCAATCCTACTGGCAAAGACAGGGAAACAGGCACAAGAACTTGATTCCAATCATGTGGCTATGAGAGGAAAAAGAAAGAACTCAAACAAATGAAAACGCAGTATTGTTCTTATTTTTTTGAGAGGTTTCCCTATAGGGCGTGTGTGCTCGCCAGAGAGAGAGAGAGAGAGAGAGAGAGACAGAAAGGGAGAAATCACCTCCCAGGGGGATGGCCACACCACAATCCCTTCTCCTCCATTCAACACTCGGGATCTTGGGCACGCATGCACACATGCCCGGCATGAGTTTAAGCCACCGGGTCCGGGACTCGAACCGTGGTTGACTATATGGGAGTCCAGCGACATAGCCATTATGCCAACTGCTGGTCTGTTCTTAAATCATTACACCTGAGAGAGTGTTCAGGTTAGCTCCCTTTTTCTTCCATCACAACTTGTTTCTATGGCAGAAATCGCTGTGAATTTCCTTAAGTAAAATGCTTCTTTTTCAATGAACCACAGGAAGGATGATCCAATTCTCACAAGTAATTATTTTAAATAAGGTTTTAAAATGTGCCTTCCTCCTTGCCTTTCAGCATCTGGATGAGCCAGGCCATTGCTTGTCGCTTCCACTCTGTACAATACAGTCATTTCCTCAATTAGGAGGTCCACGCTGACCCCCGGAATCACATTGGTCACGTGGAAATCTCCGTCACATTCTGAGAATGGCTCCAAGATAAATGTGAATCTCTAACCATTCAGGAAAAAGAAAGTGTATGTGTGAAAAAGAAACAGAAAAGACATGAAAGAGAGAGAGAGGATAAAATTATGTATGTAATAAAATGTGACAAGATATTAAAAGTTGGTAAATCTAGGTAAAGAATATACAGGAGTCTTTCCGCTTTATCCATTCCAGTTTGAAATTATTTTCCATTAAAAATACTCTAACAAAGGTAAAGTTGAAGTCCCCAGTAGGGGAGGTGTGGGGAGAGAGCCAAAACTGAGCACACCCAGCTCACTCATGCACGGCCCTCTAATTTGGCTGAGTCAATGTTTACTAACTAGCTGCTAATCAAAATGACTGATTACATGACTAAATTCAAATGTTTACTTCCCCTAAACTGACTTATGTGAGTTTAATCACAGCCACAAATAAAAAACTCCCCATTAGTTAGATCCCATGATTTTAAATCAGGTTTTGAAATGTGCCTGTCTCCTACCTTTCAGCATCTGGATAAGCCAGGCCATTCGTAGGAGTGTGTGCTTTCATCCTGGAATTGCACTTTATAAATTTTTTTTAAAAGGTTTTTGCAATAGGGTGCATGCGCTCGTAGGAAATACACAGAGACAGTGAGAGGGAAAGTGAGAAATCACCCCCTGCGGGTGATGGTCAAGCCACAATCCCCTCTACTCCATTCTCTTCCCGGGATCTTGGGCATACATGCACATGACCCTGGCATGACTTTGAAGCTGCTGGGTCTGGTACTCGAACCATGGGCAGCTGTGTGGGAGTCCAGCATCCTAACCGCCATGCCACCCTCTGGCCCCATCGAATTGCACATTTTAAAAGATTCCCAATATGGTCTCAGGTATTGTGTGTGGCTGTGGGATGAACCCTGACCCTTCAACTCCCCCAGTGTATCGTCACATTTTCTAATTACAAAGGGATGGTGCTGAGGGAAAGTTCTAGCCCTTCTACAACTTTTCTCTGGCGCCTTGACCTAGCAAACTCAGCCCAAGCCCTAACTCAGCTGTTGGGAATTCAATCCTTTCCATTCTGCTGATTTAGGTTTGGAACCCTCTTCAAGGCTCAAATTCGGAAAAATCAAGTTTCTCAAACAGGTGTGGCCTCTTAAAATCATCTCTGAGCAAGTATGAGCCCCAGAGCAATGGGTGAGTCTCAGCCCCTGCTTTCGTAAAGAATTTCAGGCCTTAGCACACACACTCACTGCAAATGCTCAGATCCGTATTTACTCTTGTCCAGGCAACTCTACAGAACACTTATCAAATTTCAAATAACACGTCCTGGTTGTTAGTTCTACATTCATGCCTGTTGGAAAACCAAACATTCTGCTGAGGTATTTTTTTTTCCTACCTAAAAAGATCATTTAATTAAGTTGAATGAATACTCTTTTAACTGGGGATAGATCACATTTACACAACACCAGCAGCACCATCGTTCTGCCTCACAGACTCCTTAGGTTGTCTCCCTGGTACTTCTGTCCCCTCGGGCCCTTCTCATGATTTCAAAGATGACTTTTGGGTTGATGGCTCTCATGTCTCTATCTCTAAAGAGACTTCCTCTCCAAACTAGAGACCTGTATCTCCAGTTGCTTCTCTGACACTGGCAGCTGGGTACCTCTTAGGCACCTACTATCCATCATATTCCGGACATGCCCTGACCACAAATACCATCTCCTGCAGGCTCCACCATCTAATGGCCCCAGCCATCCGAATCCACTTTCCAGCCACTCTTCACACCGCAATAGAAGTGATTTCTTTGAAAACATCAAATGTGATTGTATTTCTCCTTGCTTTAACTGTGGCTCCCCAGTGCCCTCAGGTTAAAGTTCAAATTCCTTAACTTGACCTTTTTATAAATGGTCTCGTACTTACTGCTCTAGACAGCTTTGTTATTTTATGTGTGCCCTTCGCATTCCCAGTTCCAGATGTAAATGTTTCTTCATTTAAAGATCCTTACATGTATTACTGCCCCTGATGATGCTCCCTCCATCTGCCCACTGTGCTGAACTTCTGGCAGCTCCCTCCAGTAATCACATCTCCCAGAAGTGTCAGGCAACTCTCTGGGTCCTAGGGTCCTACGGGTCTCCTGGCTCTGCCTCCAGAGGCCACGTGCACTCCAGCCTCAGGCCTCCCCGCTGCTATTTATTCTGTTTAGAATTCTTTTTTCCTAGATAATCTCAGGGCTTGCCCCTCCTCAAGTCCTTCCTTATTCACATGTCACCTTCGGTGGGAGTCCTTGGTTAACCACCATATTTAGAATTGCAGCGTTCACCTGGGCACTCCCAGCCCCCTTTGTGGCTCGACTTTTCTCAGGGACACTGTAAATGACACACTGCCTTTGTTTCTTTGGTTGCAAGGCTGTCATCTTTACTGAGAAGGAATCTCCATGGAGATACAATTTTCATCTGTTTGCTCACCACATTATAAAAGCGCTTTCAGAATATTATGTATGTGAGACCTATTTGGTGTGCAATAAAATTCTGTTTACTAAAAAAATGAGAGATGAAAATAAATACATTTTCATGTTCCGTTTTCCCCTCAAATATGGCGAGAAACCTCCTCACCATTTCATTTGACAAGGAGAATACCTTCATCTGAGAAGCAGAAGTCGAGTCCAGCTCATGAAATGTCAGTGTTCCAGGAAAACCACTGGCCCCCAATAACAAATTACTTAACAAAGGAGTCTCATATAAGAAAACAGTCTACCTGGAAAATAAAAGCCATTTTCATCACATCTCGCAATAACCTTCTGGCCTTTGAGGGGATCCAGTTTTTTTGATTTGATTTTCTTTGTTGGATTTCCTTGTAATTTTTCTTGCTGAAAGAAACAAAACAGTAATAAGTAATGAGAAGAAGTCAGTGCAGACAGTGAGAAGTAAGTGCTGTGTAGCCTGGGATTCTCCATGGAGAATCACACTACTGAAGAATTAGAGAATTTAGTATACTCTTTTTGGATCACTTCCTGTTCTGTGTTCATTGAAAATTACCTTTTTGGTAAGGACAATTTCTGCCCCTCCATGATATATATATATATATATATATATATATATATATATATATATTTTTTTTTTTTTTTTTTTTTTTTTTTTTCCCTGAGAAAGCAAAAGTGATGTTTGCTATAGGGAGCGTGCACTCGCTGGAGAGACAGAGACAGAGACAGAAAGTGAGAACTTGATTATGAGCTGTAAGCAATCCCTTTCAGGGGCTAAGACAACCGAAGAGTTTCTGCTCAGACTTCACCCTCCAGACCCCAAGATCCACCAGACAGGGGAAAAAATGGACCTGCAGAGAGATTGTAGATTATCTCCTCCTGCATGCCTCTAAATGTTCAGATGTAACTTCAAGAAATTAGGAAGAAACATGATGATGTACAGTGAATGAATGTAAAATAAATAAATTTTTTTAAAAAGTGAGACGTCATCCCTTAGTGGGATGGTCATGCTACAATCCCTTCTCCTCCATTCTCTTCTCGAGATTTTGGGCACCCACGCACACAGTGTGCCAACCCAGCGCGAGTTTTAAGCTGCCAGGTCCAGAACTCAAACCACAGTTGAGGACATGGGAGTCCAGTGACATAACCATTATGCCATCTGCTGGTCCTGATTTTTAAGTTAATTGCCAGAGTGTGTGTGTACATGTGCCAGAGAAAGGGAGAGAAAGCATCCCCTCTAGTGGGACCTAATCACTCTGAATTTTTTTTTTTCCATTTCTCTATCTTATCAGTATCTTGACCATGTGTGCACATACCTGGCTTATTTTCCAAGACTCCGGGGCTGGGATTTGAACTGTAATTGTCCATGTAGGATCTGGTTCCCTATGCATAGAATTACTACTGAACTATGGGGCCAGCCCCCTTTTATACTTAGCACAAAATGCCCCTTTTATACTTAGCACAAAATGAAAGGAAAATTGGATGACTAATTGAAGAAAATGGAAATAAAGGTAGCAGGTACCATGGTGGTTAAGGTCCCAGACCTGGTGGCTTGAAAACCACACTGGACAAATGTGAGGGCATACCTAAGGTCTCCAGAGGAGAATGGAGGCAGGGGATTGCAGTGTTGCCACTCCCCCTGCAGGGGGTGGTCGGTCTCTCTCTGGTGAGTGCATGCGTCCAATGGCAAAAACCTTTTAAAATAAAAGGAAATAATGAAAAATAGTATGTACAACTAGAATTACTATAATTCATTTTTATTTATTTATTTATATTGTTTTTTTTGAGAGGTTTTTGGTATAGGGCATGTGCGCTCGCCAGAAAGAGAGAGACAGAGAGACAGAAAGCGAGAAATCACCCCCCAGGGGGGATGGCCACGTCGCAATCCCTTCTCCTCTATTCTCCTCTCAGGATCTTGGGCACGCACGCACATGTGCCCAGCATGAGTTTAAGCCACTGGGTCCAGGATGTGAACCATGGTCGACTACATGGGAGTCCAGCGACATAGCCATGACGCTGTTAGTCCCGAATTACTGAAATTCAATGACAGCTGAAAAGCGACAACTATTTCAGAACCACACCAGCGTTGTTGCCTTCCTAGAACTGTGAGAGGTGAACGAGTTCAATAGAAAAGTCAATCATCGGTTAGCAACTTTGAGGAGAAAAGCACAGCAATTTACAGAAGTAGGATACTCACCCCACCTCTTCAGGACAAAGAAAACCCCTTAAAATCTCTGTCTTATAAGGAGAGGCATCAAAGGGCTGAGACTGGCTAATGGATAAATAACCCTTGTTCCCTGTTTCTCCTGTTGGTGCAGTAGTACAGCCTCGCAGGCCATGGGGACCGTGCTTTTAAAGTTCTGAGAGAAAATGACCTTCAACACAGAAGTCTAAAGCTGGGCAAACTATCAATCAATATGAGGATAAATGAAGACATTTCTAGTCATGTCCCTGAGTAGAAACTGTCCTCTCCCATTTATACTTTCACAGGAAGTTACTTGAAGATGTATCCCAGCCAAATGAAGAGTAAGCCAAGGAAGAGTAACACAATGCATAAAATCTAGGAAGCAGTAAGATTCAGCCCAAAATCGGGAGGAAGAGAGATTTCAGGATGACATCTATACACAGGTCAAAGACAGCAGAAAATCTCCCAAGAAAAAAGAGAACTTAGAAATCCTGGAAATAAATACAGGCATATATATATATATATACATACACACACACACACATACATACACATACACACATATACACACATAGATATACACATACATTATACATGTATAATGAACATATGCAAAAAATAATGATTCAAACATAGCACAAACTAAATAGTGGCAGAATTTTAAATACCTTGGGAAAAAAGATAAACCATTCTTTTTGCTTGATGCTATTAACATTCTTCAATTGCCCAACATGTCATAAAGGACCTTAATGAGATACATATACTTCTACACTATGAGTTGTCTGAGTATTGAACAATGCTAATCTAGTCATAATAATGCAAACAACATCTATGGCCTTTTAAAAATTTAAACATTTATGGGGCTGGCAGGTGGCATGATGGTTAAGGGCTCTGAACTCCCACATGGCTGACCCAGTTTGAGTCCCAGACTTGGCAGCTTTCTTCCTCACTTTATCTCTCTCTCTTTTTTTCCCTCTCAGTCTCTCTGTCTCTCTCTGGTCAAATTAAAATAAATAAATAAATAAAGTTAAATAATTCTTAGAGAAAAAAATTTTTAACAATTATAGTGAACTTTGGGAAAGAGCACAATGTTGACAACACGATGGTCTAAACACAGCTCTTAGAAGGCGGGAGCGAAAGGAAAGAGAATACAATGGCAGTTATCTTCATGTGGAATCAGAAATTGAGGGACCAGCAGATGGCCTAATGGTTACATCTCTGGTCTCCAACGTAGTTGACCTCAGTTCAAGTCCTGGACCCAGTTACTTAAAACTCACGCTGGGCGCATGTGTGTGTGTGTCCAAAGTCCGGAGAGGAGAATAGATAAGGGATTGTGGCATGACTGTCCCCTCTGGGGGGTGATTTCTTGCTTTCTGTTTTTTTTGCCTCTCCAGCGAGTGCATGTGCCCTATAACAAAATCTCTCTAGAAATAAATAAATAAATTTAAAAAAAGGAAATTGAAGAAGATTGTGCTGTCTGACAGATCGGGACATAAAATTTTAAATATGTTATATCCAAATATTAGGAGCAGAAGAGGGGAAGAGCGATAGGCATAAAACTATCACCTTTTCATAGAGTGCAGTAGGAAATGGTATTTAAATAAGATAAATTATTAAATGGAGGAATAACAGAGGAACTATTAATAGAAACAAACATTTCATAAAGTTGCTTCTGCGGAGTAGTACTGAAATGGTGGGGAAGAGACACCAATCTTTATCATAAGCCTTTTTATATTATTTGAGTTGTTATCATAGGAAATAATTACTTTGATAAAACTAGGGGCCAGCCTGTGGCCTGGTGGTTAAGATGGTTGGATCCCCAAGGCTGACTGCATGGTTCAAATCTCAGACCCAGTAGCTTGAAAACATGCTGGGTGTGTGTGCACAGAATTTTTTTTTTTCGCTATAGGGCGCGTGCACTTGCCAGACAGACAGAGAGAGACAGAGAGACAGAAAGTGAGAAATCACCCCCCAGGGGGGATGGTCACGCTGCAATTCCTTCTCCTCCATTCTCCTCCTGGGATCTTGGGCACGCATGCACATGCGCCTGACGTGAGTTTTAAGCCGCCGGGTCCGGGACACGAACCGCGGTCGACTACGTGGGAGTCCAGCGACATAGCAATTACGCTAACTGCTGGTTCCCTGTGTGCACAGAATCTTAAAAGGAGGGAGAGATGGAGGAGAAGTGATTGCGACATGGCCATACCCCACAAAGAGTGCTTTCTTGCTAACCACCCCCCCCATCTCTCCCTCTGTCTCTCTCACTCAGGTAAGTACATGTGCCCTCTGACCAATTTTAGAAATTATTTGAAATCTCAGAAAGGATAGAGCTAAAGAAGAGGATACCTTTAATCCCCATATGAACAAACTAAAGTCCTGGATTCTGAGGAACACATTTGCAAAAAATACTCAAGAGTAACACAATGAAAATTCAGCAAATTGAACTATGATTTAAGACATTAACCAAGTCCTAGATCACCAGACTAAATCCTGCATGATGAAGATATAGGGTAGGGTCCAAGAGAATAGCACAGATTTTTAAAATTAAACTGACATGAGAACCACAGAAGATAAGAAAGAACTTGTAGTCTAAACCTAACCAAAAATTTCAACCTTCTCCAGAGAGTTTAAACAGGATCCAGTGTCTTTAAACATAATATTCACACTGTCCATTATACCATAAAAACTCAACATAAAAAAATAGAATATGATCAATTTTCAAGGTAAAAGGAAATCACAGATCCCCAAATTGAAATGACCCTGAACGATCAGTGAAAGACTTTAAATTAGCAATCATAACCACAGTCCATGAGGTAAATACTCTTTTTTTTTTTGAGAGATTTTTGCTATATGGCATGTGCGCTCTCTTGACAGACCAAGGAAGACAGAGAGAGAGAAAGCAAGAAATCACCGTCCAGGGGGTTATGACCATGCTTCAATGCCTTCTCCTCCATTCTCCTCTCAGGATCTTGGGCACATGCGCCCAGCGTCAGTTTAAGCCGCCAGGTCTGGAACTAGGACCATGGTCGACTACGTGGGTGTCCAGCAATGTAACCATTATGCCATCTGCTGGTCCCAAGGTAAATATTCTTGAAATGAATGGCAAGATTGTTTTTTTCAGCAGAAAAACAGAAATTGTAAAAAAAAAAAAAAATAGAAATTTTAGAAGTAAAATGTACTGAGTATTGAGTATTGAGTACCTGAAAGGACTCAATAGCAGAACTGACATGACAGAGGAAAGAGACGGTGTACTTGAAGACAAATAAAAAGTATCCAATTTGAAGGACACAGAGAAGAAAATGTTTTGAAAGGAACAGTACACGTGTACTGGTTAAGGCACTGGAATCCCACATGGCTGATTGTGGTTTGAGTACCAGACCTGCTGGCTTGACAATCATGCCTGGTGCATGTCTGCACCTGCCTGAAATCTCAGGAGGAGAAGGGATTTGGGCATGGCCAATCACCACTGGGGGAATGATTTTTCAATTATTTCCCTCTCACTGTCTCTCTTTTTCTTTCTCCAGTGAGCATATGTGCCTTATGGCATGGAAAAAAAAAAAAAAAAGCAAAACCCTAAAATAAATGAATAAATAAATAAAAACTAAAAAATGAAAAAAAAAGTTTGGAAAAATGAATAGGGCCCTTTTTCTGTTTCAAAGAACCCCTTTGAAGTCCAGCTCAGTTATAACCTTTTTGGGAAGATGTTATCCCTAGAAAATTTCAGAAACTGCAAAGGAAAAGACTACTTTATTATATTTATTTATTTATTTTGAGAGGTTTTTGCTATAGGGTGCATGCGCTCGCCAGAAAACCAGAGAGAGAGAGAGAGAGAGAGAGAGAGAGACAGAAAGCGAGAAATCACGCTCCAGGGGGATGGCCACACCGCAATCCCTTCTCCTCCATTATTCTCTTGGGATCTTGAGCACACATGCACATGCTCCCGGCATGAGTTTAAGCCACCAGGTCCGGGACTCAAACCAAGGTCAGCTACATGGGAGTCCAATGACATAGCCATTACACCAACTGCTGGTCCTGGAAAAGACTATTTCCAAATGGCACTACATGAATCAAAGTTGGTTTGGATGTCATGACTGTCTACTACTTGAGGAAACTGGTAGCATCATTTTGACTTGTCAAGTTCAAATCTTAACTCCTAGTTTCTATGTTTGATGACTGATCATTAATCAGAAGACCTACTCCCTACAATTTCCTCCAAGACCCTCCAAAGCCTTTATTCCATCACTTAGAATAGTCATTATTTTAAATTCCTAATTTAAGGACCAATACTCTTATAAAATACATTAAAAATAAATTATGATAAAAGCAAAATAACATAGACATATAGAGTGTTTGGGTTCTAGGTAAAAATCTATTTCAGAATTCTGAAAAGTAAATAGTAGCAAATGGGTTGGAAAAGAAAACAAGAATTCCAGGTACCACCGAACTTATGGGGAGTTTACCATATTTTTCCTCTATTATTTCCTGACCTGATTTTAAGACAGCCTAAAACCCAGAAGTTAATCCAAGGTACAGAGTCCTAGAAGAAGCACTCTAGTTTTGGCTCATGGAATATATTGGGTCATCTAAAAAGTCATAATGTATTTTTTTATGTTTTTAATGCAAAAATGCATCCTGAATTTTCCAATGACCCAATTAATAGGAATTCCTCACACTCTGAGAGAATGCAGAAACCCACCTCTCTTTCTTTGTCCATTCAAACACCCCACAATGTGAGCCCAAAGGAGCCAAAACTCGAAAGGAGAGAATTTGTTTTGTTTGGTTAGAGGAATTGTAGTACCATAAAGGTAAGGAGAACACCCACTGTTCTCTCTCTCTCTTTACCCCTCTCTCTCTCTCCACTCTCTCTGGCCCCAGATGCAAGTACAGTAAGTAGACGCAGGATACAGAGCTGGATAAATAAAACTACAAATCTGGAAAGAGGAGCCCTGGGAACCAGAAATTACTGGGAAGCTGGACAGATAACATATTATGAAAGAGAGGCCAAATATTACCCCAATACCGAAACAAAGCTACCACAAGAAAAAAGGAAAATATTGACCGACCTATATTCCTCATGAATACAGATGCAAAAGCCACAAGAAAACATTAGCAAATAAATCCAGCAACATATAAAAAAGATTATACACAATGGCCACATAGGATTTATGCAAGGAATGTAAAGCTGGTTTAACTTTGTATTAAGAAAATAAAGGATATCAATTAATATACATATCATATTAATAAAGGATAAAGCCATAGGATTATTTCAATGCATGGAAAAAGCATTTGATAAAATCCAATACCTTTTCAAGATAAAATCTTGGAACAAACCAGGAATAGAAGGTAACTCCCTCAATTTGATAAAAGGCATCTAGGAGAAGCCTATAGCAAACATACTTAATGGTAAAAGAGTGCATGATTTTTCTTTAGGATCAGAAACAAGGGCACTCTCGCCACTTCTATTTAACATTGTACTTGAGGTTCTATCCAGTGTAATCAGACAAGAAAAAAGGTATCTATATTGGAAAGGAACAAGTAAAACTGTCTTTATTCATAAATGATGATCCTATATGTAGAAAAACACTAAAGAATCCAGCCAAAAGCTATGTGAATTAATTAACTACTTCGCCAAAGTGTTATAAGACAAATATTTTTAAAAAATCAATTTCTCTTCAGTATAGCAATGAACAGTATAAAATGAAATTAAGGAAAAAATCCATTTATGATAGCATCGAAAAAATATCATATATAAGAATAAACTAATAAAAATAAGTGAAAGACCTATATACCAAAACCCACAAAACACTGCTGAGAGAAATCAAAGATCTAATGAATGGAATATTATACTATGTTAATAGGTTAGAAGATTTGATGTTATTATGTCATTTTCCCACAACTGATATAGGTACAACATAATTTGTATCAAAGTCCCAGTAATCAAAGATCTAACAAGTGGAGTGATATACCATGTTAATGGATTAGAAGACTTGATATTGGGGCTGGCATGTGGTGTGGCAGTTAAGGTACTGAACTCCCACATAGCTGACTATGGTTCGAGTCCTGGATCTGGTGGTTTTCTTTCTTTCTTTCTTTCTTTCTTTCTTTCTTTCTTTCTTTCTTTCTTTCTTTCTTTCCTTCCTTCCTTCCTTCCTTCCTTCCTTCCTTCCTTCCTTCCTTCCTTCCTTCCTTTCTTTCTTTTTTTTTTTGGAGAGGTTTTTGCTATAGGGTGCATGAGCTCTCTAGACAGACAGAGAGAGACAGAGAGACAGAAAGCGAGAAATCACCCCCTGGGGGGATGGCCATGCCGCAATCCCTTCTCCTCCATTCTCCTCTCGGGATCTTGGGCATGCACACACATGCGCCCGGTGTGAGTTTAAGCCACTGGGTCTGGGACTCGAACCGCGGTCGACTATGTGGGAGTCCAGCGACATAGCCATTACACTAACTGCTGGTCCCCCAGGTGGCTTGCTTTCTCACTTTCCCTTTCTCTCTCTCTCTTTCTCTGGCCAAACTGAAAATAATACCAAATAAAATTAAGTAAGTAAATAATTCTTTACAAAAAAAAGAAGACATGATATTATTAAGCTATCCAGTGTTTTCAAACTTATCTATAGGTACAATATAATTCATATAAAAATCCTAGGAAGTTTTTCATTTATTTACTTTTTTTTTTGGTAGAAATTGAAAAGCTGACTCTTATTTTATATGTAAATATGAGTCGACTTCAAAAATTTCATGGAAAATAGAATTAAAGTACAAGTTTATTTTTGGTGCACAAAAATTTTGAAAGCCATGTATAGTCTTTACATGATATACATTTCCCATAAGCTTTTTGAAGACCCCTTTGTTCAAATGATTCAGACGAACCAAAACAATTTTGAAAAAGAATAAATATGGAAGACATATTTTTTGATTTTGAAAGTTAACATAAGTTAGAGTAACTGATAAAGTGTAATAACAAAAGCATAGTCATAGGCAGAGAGTGGATTATTCAGCCATTTATATAAGAAATGGACAGAAAAGGCAAAACTGAAGAGGTAGAAACTGATTAGTGGTTATCTGAAGCTGAGGATGAGAAGAGATTGATTGCAAATGGGCATAAAAGATCCTTTGTGGGATCAAGATAATGTTCTAAAACTGGACTGTGGTGATATTTGCCGATTCTGTCTGTTTTAATAAAAACTGACAGTCATTGAATTGAAATAAGTATGCTTTATAATATGCATTTTATACTTCTGCAAATCTGGGGAGGGTTTGAAGGTAAAAATAGGCGAGCAATTATTTCTGGTCTGTTCTACATAACTGCTCATGGTATTTTTGCATATAGTGGGTTGAATGGGTGAATGAGCACAGCTTCTGAATCTACTTTTAAATCAACAGATAAACCAAATAGGCCTTTTTGTCCAAATTGCTACACTTCTGAAGCTGGGGATTTTCCATCCTAAGTTTTTCTTCTTCTTTTTTCTTTATTGACCATTACTTCTTAAATCTTGGGTTTCTCAAAATTAGTCCTCCATCCC
The DNA here is from genome assembly GCA_026018925.1 of Tupaia tana. Taxonomy (NCBI): domain Eukaryota; kingdom Metazoa; phylum Chordata; class Mammalia; order Scandentia; family Tupaiidae; genus Tupaia; species Tupaia tana. The sequence goes on from JAKSZU010000003.1 coordinate 141,365,552, forward strand.
AATTAGAGTACTCAGAATAATAATTTTCCAGCTTCTTCTCCACTACACGAAGACCAATCAATATAAATGTTCTCACAGGCACTTTGTACAAAGCTCTAGCTCTATCGCGATAGCTGTGTACTTGCAGTGCTACAGTTACACCATAAATACAGTATTCGGTGCATACTTTATGAGCTCATCTGTAGGCCCCCACTTAAGGAAGTCTCTAATATATGAGGCAAATGACTAAATATTTAAATTACTTCGGACAGTCTGCACATCATTTGCTCCTGGATTATTATTCATGTTTAAAGCAGTTTGGGTTCTGGAAATAAGTGAGTTCGAATTCATGGTGCCTGGATGGGACTGGGTTCTGTTGTAGCCATCTGTCATTTGGATCTGTTTGGAGAGGTTTTTTCTGGTTCATGAAAATAAGGGGAAGTGTGATTTATTTCCTCAGAGATGAAAACTTAGATATAGGTTCTCGAAAATAAAGAATCACTGAGCTAAGAGGTCATGATGTCTTAAAGGAATAGTAGGACCTTATCGAGTCTGTGGCCTGCTTCCCTTGTGGCTTCTGCAGCCGTGGACAAAAACGCACAATGAACACTACTTTTGTTCATGACACTCTCACTTAGCCAGATTTTGCTTGGACCCCTCTCTTCTCATGAGATTTGTGCTGTCACTGAGGCAATCAGCAGGTCCGAGAGAATGGCCCAACATCACTGGTGGCTGCTAAATGTTACCTGTCCATCCCTGGGCTTTCACCCGGAGGAGGGACCTAAGCCCACCTTCCTGTGGGAGATTCAGAATGACCTTCTGTAGTCTGAAAATGGCCTCAAAGGCAAAGGCCCAGGAGCCAGGAAAAGCAGGGCTAAGTGCTGCCCACCTGGATATGTGACTTTGGGCAATCTTTCGACCTCTGGGTCTTGGTTTTGCATAGGTAAAATAAGGGGACAAAATAAATGATCTGTAGCATCCTCTCTAATTTCGTATTTCTGCCCAGGAGGATCTGAATATTCACTTCTGGAGGAATTGTATATACAAGGACAGGGAGGCAAACATGCTACCCTTGCTTGAAGTTTCCACAGTATGAGGGAAACGGACCAGCCAGAGCTGTGAATGTGAGAACAGTTCTCCCATCATCATCCTCCCAAGAGATGCCCCCTATCATCACCCTCCCAAGAAATGCCCACACCATAGTTTCCTACAGTCGGCTCCTCAGTGAAAGAATCCATGTTTTCTAATACCTGATAGAATTTTGAATCTTGACAATCTGGAACATGCCAAGTTAAATCAGCTGTTGTTTAAAATCCTCACCTTTATATAAAGTTTAGCTTCGAATTCACCTTGCTTTATGCCACCAGTGTTCACATCCGAGACCATCTGAGAGCTGGCTCAGTGGTACAGCAGTAACATGCTGCTCAATTGAGGCTGGATCCACATGGAGGGCCATGGATTTGGCTCCCGGGTGACCGTATGCTATGTGTGTGCCCATGATCCTGGCTGTCTGAGAAGGCTGGGGGTGAGGGCATGCTGTGAGAGCCTGTTGAGGATGCTTGTCTTTCTGTTTCTCTGTCAACTATCATGAAATAAATTTAAAACATTTTAAAGACTAATTGGTTGGGAGAATCCTACTGTCACTGAGGCCACTAGACAGCCTCTCTGCCTCCAGATAAACAAAACCTGTTATTTCAGAAAGATGGACACACAGATTCCTAAAGGGCACTTTGCCCCTCTAGATTTCATTAATATAACAAGTCCCTTATTAGAACCTATATCTGGATACATTTACAGTTCCTTGTTAAAATTCTAAATGAGTACAGTCATGTAATCTATCTAACCTGGCTTTATCCTTGGATTCCACATACTGATTCTCTCAATGTCCAAGCCAGAAGCTAACTGATGAGGCCACTTTCTGTATTTCAGAACAGACCTGGAGGTAAGACCTGTGAAGACAGCTGCCTAAAATACCAGAGAACTCTTTTTTTCTATAGTTTTCACTTCCTAATTCATCTGACACAGAACAGCCGTTCAATCTGTGAAGACCTTCCCCTGCATGGGCAGTAACGATGAATGGCAGCAGTGCAGAGTAATATGGTGTCTGTTTTTTATTATTATTATTATTTTTATTTTGAGAGATTTTTGCTATAGCATATGTGCACTCACAGGAGAAAGAGAGACAGAAATTGAGAAATCACCCACTGGGGGGATGGCCACACTGCAATCTCTTCTCCTCCCTCCATTCTCCTCGTGGGACTTTGGATACACACACACATACACCCAGCGTGAGTTTTAAGCAGCCAGGTCTGGGACTCAAACCACGGTTGACTATGTGGGAGTCAGCCATGTAACCATTATGCCATCTGCTGGTCCCAACAGTGTCTACTTTTAACATGGAAGAGAGCACCTTTATAAATGTCTTCAAATCACTCATACGCCTGTGAATTCACCTGAAAGGGCTAGTTTAGCTACCAAAGGGCTTTGTATTGATAATTTACTTTAACCCTACTTCTATTTCCAACTGTAATCGCCTTTGGCAACAATTCATTTCTGGCCGATTCCACAGCGTGTAGCTTCATAGAAGGAGCCATGCACCACGGTCTACTTAATGATCCATTTGTACCCACAGCACAGTCAATTCAGCTCCACTAGAAAGAGAGCAAAGTAGCCACAGTAAAACAAGCCTACTGGGCCAGCTTTAGTAGAATGAATCATCTCACGGAAATAAAGTGGGCTTCCCAGGATGAGAAGACATCTTATCAGGGCAGCTAGATACACCATCCTTCCACCCAGAATATTGACAACTCTGTTCCATAAGGACGATATCCTGCTGGGTTTTTGCTTGTTTGGTTGCTTGGTTTTTAGAGCTTATTTTGCTATAGGACATGTGCACTTGGTAGAGAGACCGAGAGACAGAAATTGAGAAATCACCCCCGGGGAGAATGACCACACCGCAATCCCTTCTCCATTCTCCTCTTGGGATTTTGGGCATGTATGTACACACGTCTGATGTGAGTTTTAAGCCGCTGAGTCTGGGACTCGAACTGCGGTCGACTACATGGGAGTCCAGTGACATAACCACTATGACATTTGCTGGCCCCGATATCCTGCTGTTTTTTAATTTTGTCAGACTTTAGAGGTGTTATAAAGCCTCCCTCAGTCCCGTTCTTTTCTTCCCATATCTCACCTATACACTCACAGAAAATACAAGCAAATCACTGAGTTTTAAAAATAAATTCATGGAAGATGAGATATTCAGAGGGAAAAGAATGGGAGAATAAGAAATGCTGGTGCTAAAGGCCTTACTCGACATTGCTCTGGTCTTAAGTCCATGAGAACAGCCGCATTCTCAACTTCAGTGAAGAAGTCAGGTGAATAATGACGCCGGCAGTAGGGAAGTTGTCCACCGGATAATTTAACTGGTCTACAAAGTTCTGAAAATACAATTCACTTCTTTGCCAGATTCAAAGACGAAGAGCAGGGCCCCAAATGGTACTACCCTCCTTCCATTTCATTACTTGGTTTTAAGGTCATGCCCTCAGTTTGCATGGTCGGTAGTGAAGTTAGTAAGTGTTTGATGCTTTAAAATTTTCCATTTAACAGGCAACATGTAGCCACAGTAGGTACAAAACACATTTCTAGAATTTCACTAGAACTAGTGTTTGGTGCACATCTTATTTAAAAACCACTACTAAATATTCTTCCTGTCCCAGATCCCTGAACTCCACAACACACAATCTCTCAACTGCCCGGCAGCAGCTCTAACAGGCTTCTCTGCCCATATTTTGTCCGTAAGGTCAAGGACTATCCATGGCTGCTATAATCAAGATAATGCACAGAGGCAGGAGGTTTTTCCCTTTCAATATCTGGATTGAGGCCTCCTACCTCCCTTTGAAGAGGGAATCTTGAGAACTAGAATGGGTTGAAACAGTAGATTATACTGCATGAATGACAACTGGTCCCATTACTATTTAGGACCAAAAATGATGACTGCACATACCTGATTTCATTTGGCATAACTCAAAGGAATTTCCCTCTACATCTCAGCCAACATTATCATGGCATTGAGAAGTAACCGAGTGCAGCCAGCTATAAGGGAACATTTCCAAGGCCTCCTTTAGGGTGCTCAGAGCTTAATGGTTTTCTGCTTCCAAATTTTCCAAAGCAGTCAAGGATATGAGTGTGGAAAGGTCTTTGGGCCTTTCTGAGCCTGGATTCTGTGGAGAGCAATTCTTATTCATTAAGGAAATGTTGCAGGGCTGCATGGCTGCGCCACCCTAGACCAGGCTCCCAGAGAGACTCTGGAAGACTAATTATGACTTATAACACTCGGCAATTTCTGCCATGTGCAGCTCTGACATTTGGCCAATAAGAGTGAAATATATAATCATGGCACCAAGAGGAGTGCTAGTGAGGGGAATTTTTGAGGGGAATTTAAAATTTCAGATTTCAGATTTCTCCTTCATGAGGTGGTCAGCGAACCAAATACCTGTCTTCAGGGTTACCACGAAACCAGTGGATTGTGGAAATGGGAGGAAACCATTAGACAGCTGAGTGCACCGTGCTGGGTCTAACAGGTGGCTCTCACCTTAGGTCTGACCCAGGGCCAGGCGGAGACTGCGGTGAACATCTGAGCATAAAAAGCAGGCACGGGCCAGCCTTCCCACCTCTGATCCTCACCAACAGAAAAACTACAAAGCTATCCCAAACTCAGGAACCAACGAACAGCTAGGTTGGGCGCCAGCATCACTCGAGAGGGTATCAGAGAATCACAGATAATGCAGATTCCATAATGTACCCAGAGCAGGCCAAATATTGGGTCATCAGAAAAATCATGATGCATTTTTGCATAGAAAAACAGAAAAATAAGTGATGACTTTTCTGATGACCCAATAGCATGGTCATAGACTTTTGAACACTCATGGGCATTTTAGATTGGATTCTACTTCAAAAGAACTTTGATCACCTTTTGCTGCACATGATCAATAAACTCTAGGGAGACTTTACTGATTAGCAGAAGGTTTCTTCCTCTTCAGTTATTATTGATCAAACTTTTTGGTCTTTGCTAAAAGATTTTAAAGTGAGGTGATATTTATATGCTAGTAAATAAAAATGACTTGCATCTGTGATGAATTTTTTTACTCCAGCATCTTAAAAGGTCTTTGCTCCCAACCAGTGTTTTTCACACTGGAGGTTGAAACAAGTGAGCAGGTCATTAAATCAAATCAGTGGGGCATGATAAAAATGGAATTTAAAAATCTCAGAATATGTCACGTAAGGTGAAAAGAATATCATTTTATATTCCACTGCAGAGGACCATACTAAAGAGGGCTCTGAGAACTCTAGAGATCAGCTGCCATATATGAACTACACCCTCATAATCCACTTCTTATAGACGAATGTCCTAAGCACGTGGAAGTTTCCTGAACAGAGAGTAGGGGTTTTGGACACCTTTTCTGGGTCAGGGCAGTGAGAGGAGAGCCTTCGCCCCTGACCAAGAAGGAGAGCAGACCTAGCAAACCCAATATACAAATTGAACACCTTCTCCCATGCTTGTTCACCCCTCAAGTTCCTACTGGCTCATTCTTCTTGCTTTTCCTAGGAAGATCTGGAAATGAAAGCTTTCACTTCCTACACCGACTTTCTCAACTTCTAGCCACTCCTCCACCCATGATGTAGTGGCAGATGTACTCCGCCCGCCGCAAACTGCTCCAGAAGTCTATTGATAAGGTTCCGGCCAACGTCGCAACGGAGCTCCCTCCCGCCAAATCAGAAGGCTTTCTGACATCATTCTGTATGACTTCCAAAACTCCTTGATAATAACGTTATTTTTTTAAAAAGGTATATTCATTTATTTCTTCCATGTTATATATAGAAAAAGACAGAGTACTAAACAGAGACTGGGGTGGGGAGGATCCCAAAGAGGGTCTTCACACGACCATCCATCCACGGCCTTAGCCAGCCCAGACCACAGACACGTGTGTCCACATCTAGGGTGATCAGAGAAGTCTTGGGACATAAATCCAGGGCCTTCCCACGTGGGTCCAGCAGAGCAGAGCACTGACTTACCACTGCACCACTGTCTGGTCCTGACAATAATTTGACAAATGGAAATAGTAATAAAGGATAACACATTTAAATCCCATTCACTGCTGAGCATTCAGTGCCACACACTGCCCAAGCACATGATGTGCATTATTGTCTGACAACCATCTTTTGGGTTGAGTCTTTGATTTTTCTGTTAGAGATGAGGAAACTAGGCGTAGAGGGCCTGAGTAACATCACAGAGCTAGGAAGCGGCAGTGCTGACATCTGCACTGAGGTTCATTTGACTCCAGAGCCAGAGCTCTGCATGTGACAGTCTATTGACTTTTCTTTCCTTTTTTGGGGAGAAGTTTTTGCTATAGGGCACGTGTGCTCACCAGAAAGACAAGAGAGAGACAGAGAGACAGGAAGTGAGAAATCACCCCCCAGGGGGATGGCCATGCCACAATCCCTTCTCCTCCATTTTCCTCTCAGGATTGTGGTCACGCATGCACACACACCCGGGATGAGTTTAAGCCACTGGGTCTGGGACTCGAACCACAGTTGCCTACATAAGAGTCCAGCGACATAGCCATTACACCATCTGCTGGTCCTGCAGTCTATTGACTTTTCTTACCTAGATGCTCTGTGGCCATCTAGAATTGAGAGGACAGAAAATAAATTATATTTCTCTGAAAGCCTACTCTTCCTCTCTTTGTGCCTCTTTCTCTCTGTTCATTCTTTCATGTATTCACTGAAATACTAACAATTGCCTGTGAGGTACCGACCACCATTTGAGGTACTGGGAATACCTGGAACCCAATGGACTGAGTCCCACTACCATTCTAGTGAAAATACAGGCCACAAACAAATACATACATAATGTCAGGTAGTGAAATAAACATAATGTGCTGTGAAATAAACAAAAAAATAGCAGTGGGTTAGACAATGACAGCATGTGTAGACGGGCTGGCCAGGAAACTTATCTCCCTAAGGAGCAGAAGCAGGAAGAAGGGACTAACAGTGCCTCTGTTCTCTGTTTTCCAAGATGGAAATACTGTGGGGATCTCCACCTTTGCCCTCCGACTTAGCCCACATTCAGCTTTCCATCAACTCCTACCTTTCTGCCTGTTCCCTTCCCACCCTTCTCACCTGGCTCAAGAACTTAACACCTCTCAATGGGAGTGTAGCCTCTGACTTTGGTCTTTTCTCTATGCTGGGTCTCACCTTGCTGTGTAAATAGTCTTTGTAAGGCAGAAATCTGTTAGTATCTTCCACTGGATGAAAACCCCTCCCTGGGTATCCATTTTCTATAGGCCCGAGGCCCTGATCCCAGCAGAGAATTCCAACTCCCTCCAATTCTGATGCCTTCTTCCCTCTCCTATCTTTTCTCCTGCCATGCCCTCTGGTGAACACCTGACATTCTTTTCCACTTCCCTGCCTTTCTCCCCCCCCCCCCCCCAGAGTTTTTTTGCTATGGGGCGCGTGCGCTTGCCAGAGAGACAGAGAGAGAGAAAGCGAGAAATCACCCCCTGGGGGGATGGCCACGCCACAATCCCTCCTCCTCCATTCTCCTCTTGGGATCTTGGACACGCCCACACACGCACCTGGCATGAGTTTAAGCCACCAGGTCCGAGACGTGAACCGTGGTCGACTACATGGGAGTTCAGCGACATAGTCATTACGCTAACTGCTGGTCCCTTTTCCTGCCTTTTCATAGGCTGTTTCTTTCATTCAGAACATTTTTCATATCCCAACCCACAATTCCTATATGCTCCTCAAGGGCAAACTGGATGACGCTTGTTCTGTGAAGCATTCCCCAAGTGCCCAGTCAGAATCTGTCACTTCTTCCCGTAACCCTCAAATCTGCGGGTGTGCCTCTGCTGTCACATTTATAACACTCTGCTGTAAAGACGGAGGTTTCATTAACTCAACACATATTTGTTGAACACCCACTGTGTGCCAGTCTCCACTCTTGCTGCTGCTGATTCAGCCACTAAGAGCAGACAAGGTCTCAGCTTTCATGAAGGTTATGTTCTTCTCCAATAGGAGAGGGCTTCAGAAAGTTCATGGGAAGTGGAATTAAACTGAGTTTATTTTGGTACAATTTTTTTTTTGAAAGCTATGCATGATTCTTTCATAATCTGGATTTTCCATGAGGTTTTTTGACGATCCTTCATATGTCTCCTCACTGGGCGAGGCCATGTCTTCAAAGCAGTTAACAAACCACCATTTTGTACACAGTATATGGTATTGACTTGGAAGAGCCCAAGGGAGAGAAGAATGAGACAAGCTACTCTATGCCTGAGATCACCCATGCCAAGCACAGAATTTCATTCATGGTAGGGAATAAACAGATTCTTTCAGGTGATGAAATTATGAAAATTATTTTTATTACCACTTTGTGGGAAAGGAATAAAGAAATAGAAAAATTAGTTCATATCCTGTGAATCCTGACCTTTTGGCTGCCAGAATTCTAGACAAATTCAGTAGAACATGCTATCTTTTTTGTGAATCACAAGAGGCTCCATTAATAATAATTCATATTTGTGAATGTAATATAAGTACAGATAAAAGAATAATGCTAGCAAATTCTGCTCTTAGGAGAGACCATCATTTGGGGCCAGGAATGGTCTGTCTCCCCTGTTACAATCATGGTAGGATCTGCTGTGTTCTAGATCCTCCAAGTACACTTGGCACTTCAAAAGGTACTCATAAATATTTCAATGAATGAATAAGATAACAACCAGACAGGAAGAAGTACAGAGAGGAAAAGCACATTTTCAGAGAGAAATAGGTAATTCACTTTCAGGCTTCTTGATTCTTAGGTACTCTCGGGGCATCTGGACAAAAAAAGGCTAACAGACAACAAAATGTTGAGAATCATCAGAGGATGTGTCCCACGGAAACACTGAACTATTATTGGAGGAATAATAGATATATGATGTTTTGTGACAAGATTTTCCATTCTGTAAGACATAGCCCTTTTTTTTTCCTTTGGAGAGGTCTTTTGCTACAGGGTACGTGCGCTTGCCAGAAAGAGAGAGACAGAAAGCAAGAAATCACCCCCCCCACCCCGGGAGGATGGCCATGCCACAATCCCTTCTCCTCCATTTTCCTCTAGGGATCTTGGGCATGCACGCACACACGCCTGGCCACCGGGTCTGGGACTCAAACCGCAGTCGACTACATGGGAGTCCAGCGACATAGCCATTACGCCAACTGCTGGTCCCAAGACATAGCTCTTTATACCAAAAGAAAAAAATGTGATTTGCAGAGGAAAAATAAAATGAAAGAAAAAGGATCACACACATGAACAAAAAAAAGTACAAAAAGCTAGAATGGCAAATGCAGAATTTAAAATTAGGCAAATTTAGTATCACTTAGTAAAGACTGAAACTAAAAGGATGAACCTCAAAAGTCATATGATCTAGAATGAACTTGATTATCATATATGTATGGTGAGTATACAAAAATACATAGATTTCAGTAGGATTTTGGATTAACTATTCCATGTCCATACATGCTCATGCACAATCAGAGAGGAGGGTGTTATGTTGGCCATATCCTATTTAGAGCCTCTAAATGTTCATGCCCTTTGACCCAGGAATCCCACTCCTAAGACTATCCTAACAAAATAATTCAATGAGATACACATGAGCAACATGAAAACATTATGTGAAAGGCAGAAAACTGGAAAATGACCAGCATTCAATGAATAAGAAATAATTCAGGGTATATATACACACTATGGAATATCATGTAACCACCAAATGTATTGATCTAAAAATCTAGTAAAAACAGATAAAGTTTATGAAATAACACTAAGTTATAAAGCAGGACATAAAATACTTGTGGACACTTTTTTTCTTAAAGTTTTTTGTCATGGGGCATATGTACTCGCCATAGAGAAAGAGAGAGACAGAGAGAGAGAGAGACAGTGAAAGAGAAAATGAGAAATCACTCCCAAGGGGGGATGGCCATACCACAACCCCTTCTTCATTTTCCCCTCAGGATTTTGGACATGCATGCACACATGCCTAGCATGATTTTCAAGCCACCAGGTCCGGGACTTGAACCATGGTTAGCCATGTGGGAGTCCAGCACCTTAACCACCATGTCACCTGCTGGCCCCCTTATGAATACTTTGACTGCATCTATGTAAAAAATATTTATTTGAGGAAGAAAAAGAAACTAAAAGGAAATGTTCCCAAATGGTAGGTAGAAAACAATCATTATAAATCATTATTTTCTTTGGGTCAGCTGCTTAGCCTAGTGGCTAAGGGAACTGGAAACCATATAGTTGCCCATGGTTTGAATTTCCAGTGGCTTGAAAAACATATCAGGCACTTACAAATGCAAGCCCAAAATCCTAATGGGATGGAGAAATGGAAGAGAGGAGATTGTGGCATGACCATACCCCACTATGTGTGTATGGGTGGTTGCTTTCTCTGTCTCTCTCTAGAAAGCACATACACCTCTAGCAATAAAGTCGTTTTTTATAATAGGAAGGTTTTTTTTTTTTTTTTTTTTTTTTTTTTTTTTTTTTTTTTTTTTTTTAGGGGTTTTTGCTCTAGGGCGTGCATGCTCACCAGAGAGAAAGAGAGACAGAAATTGAGAAATCACCCCCCATGGGGGATGGTCCTTCTCCTTCATTCTCTTCTTGGGATTTTGGGCATGCACGCAAATGCACCTGGCATGAGTTTCAAGCCACTGGGTCTGGGATTCAATTGTGGTTGTCCACGTATGAGTCCAGCAATGTAACCATTATGCCATCTGCTGGTCCCAGGAAGTTTGTTTTATTACTGATAATAACTGCTAACACGTATGGGGGCTTACCATATTAGGTACTTTAGGTACTCATTTTATCCATATAATAAGCCTATGTTATCAATACTTGTATTTTATAGGCAAGGAAATTGTGGTTTAAAGAGACTGAGTAACCAAATCACACAGAAGTTAGTTGGTAGATCTGAGGCCACATCTTGGTCTAGCTCCTTTCAACGTTCAGGCTTTTAATCACTATATTATGCTTCTGTTTAATTTTATTTTTCAATTAAATGATTTGTTGTTTTAAAAATAATGCCATGGTGGTTCTAGCAGGTGGTGTGGTGGTTAAGGTGCTGGACTCCCACAGGGCCAATGCTATTTGAGTCCCAGACCAGGCAGCTTGCTTTCTCACTCCCCCCTCCCCAGTCAAATTATAAAATAATAATGATAAATAAAATTAAACAAATAATAATTATTTTAGCAAATAAGGTCATGTTAAACTCAAATGGCAATATCTTTACAGAAAAAAAAAATACTGATACTAACTAGATTGGCTTTAACTCTTGTAGAAATCTATGTGATGGAGGGTGGGAGAGAATTAAGGAAGGCCAAGGCAGGGCGGCAGTGACTTCAGACAGGCAGGGAGGGAGGAAATACAGAGATCTTTATGGTACCCACCTCTCCCAGTGTCTTGTTCACATAATTCTTCTTAAGAGCTTCCTGGAGTTCCATGGCCTCCTGGACATACTTTTTCCCAGCTAGGATTTCATTTTCCAGTACTGACAGCTCCTTCAATGAAATGGGCCAATTCAATCGTTCTAATGCCCTGTTTAAGGTTGCCTTGTTTTCCAAGTACTGTATTGGTTTGTTTGCATTTAACCTAAAAAGAAAAAGAAGAAACAAAAAGCAGAGAAAATGACAATAGAAAAATGATGGTAAGACGGCATCTCAACAGACCATCTCCTAAGAAACATCTTTTGAAGCTGATATTAACGTCAGAGAGAGTCTCAGCTGTGCCCTCTGATCCATCAGAACTTCGGGTGCTTGCATAGGTGAGAAATAATCTGTGAATTACGGCAGGTACTTTTTCCTATTAACTCATTTAATTCTCCTAGTTTAAATAAGTTTTATACACATGAATTCTTTTTTTTTCCCAGAATTTTCCTTAGGGCTAAGCAAACACAATCTTCAAAGAAATTTCACACAACTATGCCTACCAGTGACTATGGAAAACAAAGCAAAGTGAATCAAAGCAAAACAAAATCCAAATATTTGCTTCATGTAATAATTCTTTTATTAGCTCATTTTAGCTATTTTGATCTTCTTTCCTCCTTGTAAGACTAAATAGGCCTCAACTTTCTGGCCTTGTTTGGTGCACAAAGAATAGAAGTCAAACTTTCTTTTTCTTTTCTTTTAAGAATTATTTTATTTATTATTATTTAAAAATTTTTCTATAGGGCATATACAATCGAGAGAGAGAGAAAGAGAGAGAGAGAAAGTGAGAAAGGCTGCCAGGTCTGGGTCTTGAACCACGGTCAGTCATGTGGTAGTCCAGAGCCTTAACCACCATACCACCTGCTGGGCCAGAAGTCAAACTTTCTACGAACTAATAAGCAAGCTGTCAGACTCCAGGGGAAGCTAGTGTGATATAATGGCCCAGGTTATGGATTTTATTTCCAGTTCCAGCTGCTTCTGAGTCAAATACTATAGAAAGAAGAGGAATAGAAATAAAGAAAACATTTCATAATTCCAATTCTAATTATCATTTACTCCATTTAGATGTTTGAGGTTAGAAGAGGACCATTTATGGGGCCAGTAGGGGCCTAGTAGTTAAGGCGCTGAACTCCATCTGGTTGACTGAAGTTTGAGTCCTGGACCTGGTGGCTTCAAACTCACACTGGGCATGTGTGCATGCATGCCCAAAATCCCAAGAGGAAAATGTAGGAGAAGGGATTACAATGTGGCCATTCCTCCTGAGGGGTGATTTCTCACTTTCTGTTTCTTCGTACTATCTTAACTTAGGACAATCAGAGGACTCAATCCACAAACAAAACTTCTCTCCAGAAAAAAGCAAAAAAAAAAATTCTTATTAAAAATCTTAACTGGGGGCCAGCAGGTGGCATAGTAGTTAAGGTGTTGGACTCCCACTTGGTTGACCATGATCAAGTCCCAGACTTGGTGGCTCGGAACTCATGCCGGGCACATGTGCATGCATGCCCCAAATCCCAAGAAGAGCATGGGGGATAAGAGATTGCGGCATGGCCATCTCCTCTTGGAAGGTTATTTCTCACTTTATGTTTCTTTGTCTTCTCTGTCTCTCTAGTGAGTGCACATGCCATACAGAAAAAAAAAAAAAAAAATCAAAAAATAACTCTTAAAAAAGAAAAACCTAGGGAACCAGCAGTTAGTGTAATGGCTATGTCACTGGACTCCCATGTAGTCGACCGTGGTTCACATCCCGGACCTGGTGGCTTAAAACTCACGTCAGGCGCGTGTGCGTGCGTACCCAAGATCCCAGGAGGAGAATGGAGGAGAAGGGATTGCGGCATGGCCATCCCCTCTGGGGGGTGATTTCTCGTTTTCTGTCTGTCTATCTCTCTCTGTCTGGCGAGCGCACGCGCCCTATAGCAAAAACCTCTCAAAAAGAAAAAAAAAAGAAAACCTAAATTGGAATGAATGTTAACAAGGAAGTGGAATAAAAATATCCCCATTTCCTCAAAGAGATACTGACTTACAACAACATACAGACAAAATAACTTTTGGGAGAATTCCAGCAACAAATTGAGAGGTTGCAGCACCTCAGACAAGTATAAGGCTATGAAGTCACATAAATGAAGGTACTAAAATTTGCTGCCTTTTGCCTGCCTTAGTCCCTCACCCTTCCTGTAACAGTGTAGTGCAATTGTAATTAAACTTTCAAATTCTAGATTCTCCCTTGGAAGAAGAAAGAGTAGAAAGTGCATCCAAAATCGTTTTTTGGGGGGGCTGCTTCAGGGACTGAAACATCTGCTTGTCTGGTTTGGAGTGATGTTGAGAAAAGTGGTTTATTTTAGATGCCAGGTTGGGGGCTGCTGAGAACAAATATGAGTGCTATAGCCACAGAACACTGAACTACTACAGAGACACACCAAGAGGAACAAGACATTACTGGATTCTCATAAGAAACAGGGGAAATCTCTTTAATTGGGAATACATACACAGACCAGAGAAGATTAGAAAAGATTGAAGGATCCATCGGCTCTCTAGCTGGTGAAAATCTTCCCCTACAAGAAGCCAATCTGTAAAGACTGGGAGAAGTAGTCGTGTTTTCAAATGCCCTAATCTCAACTGAAGGTCACAAAGCATACAAATATATAGGAAACATGGCCCAACCAAAGGAAAAAAACAAACCTCCAGAAATTGATTCTAAAGAAATGGAGATATATGATGTGTCCAACAACAAAATTAAAACAACCATCTTAATGATGCTCAATTAGACAAAAGAGAACATAGACAACTAAAGGAAATCAGAAAAGTAATGCATGAACAAAATGAGAATAACAACAAAAAGAAACTGTAAAAAAAGAACCAAACAGAAAGTCTAGAACTGAAGAATACAACAACTGAATTGAAATTCAATGGAGGAGGGACCACCAGACGGCATAATGGTTATGTCACAGGATTCTCACATAGTCAACCATGGTTCAAGTCCTGGACCTGGCAACTTAAAACTCATGCCAGGCGTGTGTGTGTGTGTGTGTGTGTGTGTGTGCATGCCCAAAATCCGGAGAGGAGAATGGAGAAGGGATTGCAACATGACCATCCCCCTGGGGGTGACTTCTCATTTTTTTGTCTCTGTCTCTCCAGTGAGTGCACGCTCCCTATAGCAAAAATCCCTCAAAAAAAAAAAAAAAAGTCAGTGAACTTGAAGAATAAATCTTGAGTTGAGAATTATTATAACAGATGAAAAAAGACATTATATAATGGCAAAGATCAGTTCATTGGAAGATATAACAATTATAAGCATCTATGCACCTAATATAATTCCCAAATATATGAACAAATTTTGATCAAACTGAGGGAGAAATAGCGAGCAATCCACTCATAATAGTAGGAGACTAAATACTCCAGTTTAAATAATGGATAGAACCCAATAGAATATCAATAAAGAAACAGGAGACTTGAAGAAACATAGACTATTTGTATCTAACTGATATATTCAGAACACTCTACCAAACAACAGCAGAATATATATTATTCTTGGGTGTACATAGACTATTCTCCAGAATAGACATGTTAGGCCATAAGGCATTATTAAAAACTTTAAGAAAAATTGAAAGCATACTAAGTATCTTTTTTTTAGTCAAAATGGGATGAAGCTTAGAAATAACAAAGAAAAAATGAAAAATCCATAAGTATGTGGAAATTAACCCAAACATGGTTAAACAACCAATGTGTCAAAGAAGAAATCACAAATGAAATTCGAAAATATCTTGAGATAACTTAATACAAAAACATATCAAAAAGCATGAGACAGTGAAAGAAGTACTAAGGGTGAAGTTTACAGTGGTCAACAGATGAAAAAAGTTCACAAATTAGCAATCTAACTTTTTATTGCAAGGAACTAGAAAAGGAACAACCTAAACCCAAAGTTAGCAGAAGGAAAGAAAGAGTAAGGATTAGAGTAGAAATAATTAAAATAGAGTGTAGTAAACAATAGAAAAAAAATCAATGAAACTAAGGGTTAAATTTTTTTTAAAGATTCACAAAACTGATAAATACTTAGGTAGACTAGCTAAGAATAAAAGAAGACTCTCATACTTAACATCAGAAATGAAATTGGGGACATTACAACTGCTATCACTGACATAAAAATGATTATAAGCAGCTATTATGAACAATATTACACCAATAAATTGGCTGACTTAAAAGAAAGGTATAAATTACTAGAAATATACTGCTGAGACTGAATCATGAACAAATTAAGAATATAAACAGACTTATAATTAGTAAGGAGGTTGAATCAGTTAATCAAAAATGTCCAAAAAAGAAAATCTCAGTACCACATGGCTTCACTGGAGCATTCTGCTGAACATTTACAGAATTAACACCAATCTTTAGACTCCTTCTTGAAGAGGTGAGAATACTTCCAAACTCATTCTTTGAGACCAGAGTTATACTGATACCAAAGCCAGATAAAGATACTATAAGAAAAGAAAACTATAGACCAATATTCATGAAGAATATCCTTGAATGCAAACACCTTAACAAAACATTACCAAACTGAATTCCACAGTACCTTAAAAGGAAAACATACCATGAAAAATGGGATGTATTCCTGGAATGCAAGGATGGTTTGACATAAGAAAATTAATCAGTGTGATACACCACATTAATAGAAGGAAGAACAAAATCATATGATTATCTCAATTGATGCAAAAAAAAATAGCATTTGACAAAGTCAATACCCTTTTATGATAAAAACATGCAGCAAACTAGGAATAGGCAGAAACTACCTCAACATAATGAAGCCTGCAGCACAAAATGGTGAAAGATTGGAAGTTTTTCCTCTAAGATAAGAAACAAGGCAAGGATGTCTATTCTTGCCTTTTTTTTTTTAATTGCCAGAGGGCACATATGCTTACTAGAAGAGAGAGTGTGTTGCGGGGGATGGGCATGGTCACACCACAGTCCCTTCTCCTCCATTTCTCCATCCTGTTGAAATCTGAGGCATGCACACACACATGCCCAGCATATTGTTCAAGCTGCTGGCTCTGGGAATGGCTGGCTATGTGTGATCCGGCTCCCTTAAGAACCAGGCTACAGGGCCAGCCCCATTCTTGTCCTTTTGTTGAACATAGTACTAGAAATCTTAGCCAGAGAAATTAGGTAAGGGAAAAAAAAATCCAAACTGGAAAGAAAAAAATTAACCTACTATTTGTGTTTCTTTCTTTCTATTTTTTTTTTAAGAGACTTTTTTTTGGTATAGATGCGTGAACTCGCTAGAAAGACAGAAAGCAAGAAATCATCCCCTGGAGGGATATTCATGCCACAATCCCTTCTTCTCCATTCTCCTCTCCATGCACATACATGCGCCCAGCATGAGTTTTAAGCCACCAGGTCCAGAACTCGAACCGAAGTCGACTACATGTGAGTTTAGTGACATAACCATTACTCTATCTGCTAGTCCCAGTTGCATGATTTTTTTTACATAGAAGACTCTAGTGATTCCACAAAAATACTGTCAAAACTAACAAATTAATTCACCAAAATTGTAAAATATAAAACTAACACACAAAAATCAGTTGAATTTCTATACACTAAGACTAAACAATCTGAAAAAGAAATTAAGTAAATAATTCCATTTACAATAGTGAATAAAATAACAGAGGTGGTTGCTTTAAGACTTTAACACTAAAAAATATAAAATGCAGCCGAAGGAAATGAAAGATCTATATAAGTGGGGGACCAGCAGATGGTGTAACGTTTACGTCGCTGTACTCCCATTTAGTTGACCAGTTTCAGTGTCAGACCTGGCAGCTGAAAACTCAGGCCAGGTGCATGTGTGTATGTGCCCAAGATCACAAGAGGAGAATGAGGAGAATGGAGAAGGGACTGTGGTACGGCCATGCCCCTCAGGGAGTGATTTCTCACTTTCTGTCTCTCTCTCTCCAGCAAGCACGTCTTATAGCAAAAGAAACAAAAAAGAAAAGAAAAGAAAAAAAAGTGCCATGTAAGTGGAAAAACATCTTGTGTTTATGGGATGCTCTTCCATTTTAAGATAAACTGCTGTGGTTTTAATATTCCCACAGAAACTCATGCTGTGTGGGAAGGTGGGCCTTGTGAGAGGTGCATGGGACATGGGGCCTGATTCCTCCCCGGAGGGAGTGAGCTCCCACTACTACTTCCCATGACAGTGGGCTGTTTTTAAACCAGCCTGGCTGCTCGCATGTCTCTCTTTACATGTGCTTGCCCGCCTTTCTATTTCTCTCAGTCATATTGTAACAGAGCACCAGATGCTGGCCAGCCCTAGGCTTAGACTTTCTAGCCACCAGAACTCTGAACCAAATAGACTTCTTTATAAATCACTCAGCCTCAGGAATTTATAATAGCAACACAAAGGAATCAATATAATGGTATTATTTTTCAGAAGTGATGAACAGAGTCAATGCAATCCTTATCGAAACTTCAATGGCTTTATTGTGTGTGTGTGTGTGGCAGAAACAGAAAATGCAATCCTTCAGTTCATACGGAGCTTCCAGGGACTGGAAATAAGAAACCTTGTATATTGCTGGTAGGAATATAAAATGGTGCAACTATTATAGAAAATAGTTTAATGGTTTCTCAAAAAGCTAAGTGTAGAACTACCACATGGCTAGTTTATCCACTCCTACCATATATACTCAAAATAAATAAAAACACATGTAGACACATTTTATGCAAATATAGATAGCAACATTGTTCATAATAGCCAATAAGGGGAAACAATACATATGTCCATCAATGAAAGAATGAATAAACAAATGGTGGTAGGGGTGGGAGGCAGTGCAAAAAGTATAACTAAAGTGGGGCCAGCAGGTGGCGTGGTGATTGAGGCACTGGACTTCCCACATTGCAGAGCACAGTTCAAATCTGGGGCCTGGAGGCTTCCTTTCTCACTGACTCTCTCTCTCTCTTTCTCTGGTGAAATCATGTGAAATAATAATAACCGTAAATAAAGCATTCTTTTTAAAAAGGAATTGATTTAAAAAAATAGAGCTAAAGTATGAGGGTTTTGGTGTCAAACATTTTTGAAATTTATAGCTTTTTAATAACAAACATTTTCATGAACTTTTTGAAGACCCTGTATAGGAGGACAGAGACAGCTAACAACCTGTAGGCCTGTGCAGAAGCTGGGAGTGCGCTGAGGCTCACGTAAAGGCCTGAGAAGGACCATGGGCACTGAGGCAAGAAAGGATGAAAGACCCTGCTGGGAGCTGCAGCACAACAGGAAGGGGAGAAGCAAGAAAAGGTCTGCTGGGAAGTCAGCCTGCCAGGGAAGGGAGAGCCTTGGAAAGCTCACACATGCATGCACACATGTACACAGACCATATATACACCATGTAGTACCGACACAGTATACAACTTACACGAACCTTGAAAATGTTAAATTTTTACATTAACTAAGAAAAAGAAGCCAGATACAAAAGGTCACATCTGGTATAATTCCTTTCTTATGAAAAGTCCCGAACAGGCAAAATTCTAGAGTCAGAAAAGCAGAGTAGTGATTACCGGAGGTAGGGGAGATGGGAAAGGAGAGAGATTAATATTACTTTATGGGTAAAAGATGTTTTCCTAGGCTGATGAAAAAATTTTAAATGAAAGAAAGGTAATGGTTTGCAAAACATTTAGATTAAATCACATTGAATCACACACTTAAAAATGGTTCATTGTAATTATGTGAATTTCACTGAAATACAAAACGGGGAAGGAATAGAATGGCTTACTTTTCTTTTTCTTCTTGAGATAATGCTCGCCAAACAATTTTATTCAAGCGCCTGTTTAAAAAAAAAATCAACAATAATAGTTTAGTAGCAATACTTCACTTCGTGGCAAAAGGCTGATTCCCACTACGAAGGGTACATGCATGCACACACACGCACACATGCACAGGTACCTGATAGGAAACCATAAAGAAGATGAAGGAGAAAGCAAGGATGGTCAAACCCCTGGCTTTGGGAGCTGACGTTCCAGTGGGCAGAGACAGTCAATGAACCACAGACCCCAGGCCCCTCTAAGGAGGACCGTGGGCACTGAGGTAAGAAGGAAGGAAATACCCAGCTGGGAAACTGTAGCATAACTGGAAGAGGAAGGGTAAAGCCAGAGGCAGGGAAAGGCCTGAAAGTCTCAGTCCCACAGGGAAGTGTGAGCCGTGGAATGCTTGTCCTACCTAAGAGAGAAAGAGAAAGGGCAGGAAAAGACCGAGACATGCCAAGGAGCCCAGGAGGTGGCTGAAGAGCTCACAGAAGATAGCCTCAATTCTCAGGTGAGGGCAGGGGAAGAGGCCTGAGTTTAAGGGTGTTTGGAAAGGCCTGTGATGTGCTCAGTGGGGAAGCGCCTGCCCCTGGACTGGACTGGACTGTGCTTCCTGTGAGCAGGAATCGGGCCTTAGACTCGCTTTGAACACACACTAGGCAAACTGCAAAATGGCAGCAGACAAGTGAATGCTGGCCTGGGCACATCATTAACTTTTATGTACTTTATTTCATTCTTCCCACCCACGTGGCGGTGAATGAAGACCCACTGCACAGCTTCCAGAACCAAGAACAGGCTTGCCTGAAGAAGCAGGGCAAGCTCGAAGTTTACTAAGTGCAGTGCACCAAGGATTAATTAGGTGCTGGGGTGGTTAGAGCATGAATATGGGTGGAGGTGGCTGGGCCATCTGCCTGTCAGGAGAGACGTCTGTCTCAGCAGTCGCTGGGGCTTTTTGAGAATATGATTTTTACTGGGGTCAACTTGTTCATCATCTTGAGTGTGATATAGTAAAAAATGTAAATAATACCATGTACTTATATCCTTTTTCTTATTAATATGGCACTTTAATACTTTAGAATGTTACATGCCAAATAATCAAAGTCGCTCTGCTAAGAGGAAAACCTTAAGGATCTCATGAAAATATGAGATTTCTATAGAGTTTAGAAACTGAAGATGGCTTCTGTAAAATTCTGTTGAAGATATTTAGGTAAAGTATTTAATGCAGTGCCTGGCACACAGGAAGCCCCCACGTTAGCTGTTACTGCTGTTGATGTAAATACTGACGTTGATACTGGACGCATTTTGAAATATTGGATAGTTAGAAGAGTCATGGCCTATTTTTCTGTTTTTTCTATGCAAAAATGTGTCATGACTTTTTCGATGACCCAATACATCTTTCAGATGAAAACTAAGTCTAAGCTAACACAAGAGACAACTAGCTGAGATCAAGTCTACACCCATTAACAACAGCCAGGAGTAATACTCACTTTTCATAGGACTTAATTGCCTGCTCCACTTTTTGCTTGTAAATATTGAGCTTGACTCCTTGGGGGTTAATTAATGTCATCTTATTTGTGTCGTTGCACACATGTGCCAGAGGGAACACCTACACATCAGTACCAAAGGAAAGGAAAGTGTCACTCGATAGGCTAATGCTGGTCCTAAAAAGCTATCTACATAGCTGGGTAAGACGTTTTTCAGACTGTGAACCACTACATTATAAAAAAGTATGTAGTACATCATAGAGGAAAAAAAAAGAGTGATATAATTGCTAACATTTTCCTTCCAGTAGTTAAAACCATACATTAATTTATTTTCACTTTTTAAAGTTTATTTATTTCTTCCATGAGAGCAAGAACAAGATGAGTCAGGTACCCCATAAAGGCTTCATGCTGTGATCCACCCCAGCCTCAGCCAGCCCGGATCGTGACATGTGAACACATTCAGCACATTTGGGAGACCTCGGGATGTGAACTTGGGACCTACCCATGTAGGCTCAGCATCACAGAGCTCTGCATTACCGTTGTGCCACTGCAGTTGGCCCAAAGCTACATACTTACAAAATAATCAACATACACACGTGTGCGTGCACACACACACACACACACACACCCTAAAACAAACAAAACTTTTTGGGAAACAAGTCAGAATTGAGAATTATCTCCCGAAGTTTCTGTCAAATTGGTAAGAGCAGCAATGAAAAATAGGACCTTGTTGCTTTGTTTGTAAATTACTAGTTGGGTTAAACAATTGTTTCCTTTTTTTCTTCCTCTTTTTCTTTTACAATACAACACATAAGCATACATAAGAAAGACAGAGAGAAGCCCCCGTCATAGGGCTCTGTCACACCACAATCCCCTTCTTTCAGTGCTCCAGCCCAGTAGACTCCTGGGTATGCGCGCGCGCGCGCACACACACACACACACACACACACACACACACACACACACACACCTGGACTGCTTCCAGGCCAATTAGGCTAGAGATTCAAACCACAGTCGGCAGGTGGCTTCCAGTTTCAGTCTGGCTATAGAGGCTGAGCCGACATCTTTTTCAGATATTTATTTTACATCTGATTTTTTTTTCTACAGGGTAGGTGATTATAGTTATTATCTTTTGACCATTTTTTTCTTATCAATTTATGAGATTCTTATACATGTCAAACAAAGACTAGGGATCAACAAAACCACATTCTATAAGAAAAGCAGAGTACCAAAAAGAGAAATGTTTTCTTTTTTCTTTTTCCTTTTTTTTTTTTTCATTCTTTCTGTTTGCACTTGGTGCTTTCTTCTGGATTTTGGATTCCTCTGATTCCACGACAGGTAATTCCAGGGGAACAATGGTAAACCTATGGCTAGTTTGATGGGACAACAAATTCTGTTCCTCCATCCAATTGTTTTGGGGCCATTTTAATTTCAAAGTTCAGTGATAGCTTCTCTATGTATTCCACCCAAGGTTTATACTATAGTTGTACCCAATTCGAGAAACAGGGTGAGCATGCTTATTCCATCTTCCCTAAAACTGGAACCCTCCATCATTCTTTTATCCCTGACTGTGCTTTTACACTAATAGCAGCTGCAATTTTTAGATGATAGATTGATAGATAGATAGATAGATAGATATAGATGATAGATAGATAGACGGTAGATAGAGAGATAGATGATAGATAGATAGATAGATAGATGATAGATAGATAGAGATGATAGATAGATGATGCACAGATAGAGATAGAGATAGAGAGAGATAAGAGATAGATAGATGGATAGATAGATAGATAGATAGATAGATGATAGATAGATTGATTGATTTAGCTGGCTAGCTAACTATAGGACACATGAGCTTGCTGGACACAGATAAGAGGCAGAGGGAGAGAGGGAAAGTAAGAAAGCACCTCCTGGGGGGATGGCCACACAGCACTCCCTTCTCATTCATTCTCCTCTGGGGATTTTGGTCCTGCACAAACACATACCTGATGTGTTTTTCAAGCTTCTAGGACTGGAACTCAAAACGCACAGTTGGTCATGTGGTACCCAGTTTCCTTAACCTCCACACCATCTGCTGACCTGCTGCAATTTTATATTTGCCTATTTGCATGCTACTTATCTCTCCCTAGTACAATAGAATGTAAGCTCTATAAGAACAGGAACTTGGATTCACAACACTACCCCATCACCTAGAGTAGTACCTGGCACACAGTATGCCCTCAGCAAATATTTGTTGATAAACGAACAAATGCATGTTTACAGAAGGCTATATTCCATATCTTAATATTTTAACAAAAATAAAAATAAAGTTTAAAAGAAAAATACCTATACTATTATTTAAAATTGTGTATGCTTCCAACCATAAGGAACATATAGGCATTTTGGAAATGTGGGGCACTAGTTTCTTTTTCTTTTTCTTTTTTTTTTTTAGAGATTTTTTTCCTGTAGGGTGCATACACTCCCTAGAAAGAGAGAGACAAAAAGCAAGAAATCACTCCCCAGCGGGGATGGCCATGCCACAATCCCTCCTTCTCCATTCTCCTCTTGGAGATTCTCCTAATCTTCCATGTAGATCTGGCATTACTTGAGCAACACATCACCACTGTGTTACTGAGCCAACCCAAGAATTATTTTAGGAAGTAAATCTTGACTTTCAAACAAGATGGTATAGGTCATGCTTTATGTGCCCCCCTTGTCACTAAAATCATATGGAAATTTTATAGTTGTTATTGTTTAAGAAAATAATGCATAGCAATAAGGGGGAAAAAAGAAAGAAGCATGATTGATAAATAGATCTCTAGAGACAGAAAGCTGAACAGAAATGTGAACAAATGAGCAGAGCTGAAGTTGCGGGTGTATTGACCTTACGTCCAAAGCTGGCAGGGCAGTGGGGCTGAGCTCCTAGGAAGAAGTGGGATAGGAGTGCTCAGTAAAACAAGGCTGTAGGTCAGCATCAGCACGAGGGTCACTCACCCCTGAAAGAAGGTCCTGTCTACTGAGAGAGGACGCCGATACAGCCTCACAACTAAGAACTAAACCAAGCCTCTCCGAATCTGTAATATCCATGGTATCACTATGGCACCAGAGCTCTAAATGCCCATGGGGAGTGGTGGTTAATGGGGTGGATTTAGGCAACTGCAAAACAGAAGGAGAATGAGAAAAAGTGATTTAAAAAAATCTTGTTGAAATGAGCCAGTGTACTAAAATTTCTAACTACACACACGCACGCAAAATACCAAAAACAATAGCCAAACAAATCAACAATCAGAATGTCAATTTACTTGAGAAGAGATCATTTTATAGTTTGTTTATCCAGAGAGAGCGAGAGATGAGCGCTCTTAATAGGATCTCATGCCATAATCCTCCTCTCAGCCTTTCCCAGCCAGACAGTATCATGGGCACCTGGCATGTTCAGGTTGACCCAGGAATTGAACCTCGACCTTCAATATGGCTTCCATCGTTGAAGAGCATGTGCTGCCACTGTGCCACTGTGCCACTGTGCCTGGGCCACAGAAGAAATTATTTTTATGAGTCATCAAACAATGACTTCAACTATGATTAAGATTACTTGTGATTAGGTTGCACAAAGATGTAACAGCCATATAAAAGTCAAAAACTAACCAAAGTGCTGTAAGAAGAAATGGATGGGAGAAACAAATCTATCTTGGAAATAGAAAAGACATTGAAATCACAATGTAAATTAATAGAATAAATTCTAGATTACACACATTTGAAAAATAGAACTGGTGACCAGGGCGATAGTATTTTTCCCAGGATACAGCACAGATAAGAAAGCATAGAGACAAATAGTTAATAGATACATAGATAGAAAAAATTAAGACTTCAATATATAGTATTAGAAATGTAAAAGAATAGAATTGAAATAGTGTTAGGCAAGCAACATTTGAAACTGACAGCTGAGTTTCCTACAGTTTGAAAAATAAGTCCTCTGATCAACAGTCAGCTCACAGCAAAATAAAGATAAAACCACACATAGACACATTACAGTAAAATTGCCTCATATTGAATCTAAAGAAAATCTCAAAAGCAACCTAAGCAAAACAGCTTATATAAAGGAGTGACATAGAAGACTGCATAAAGGAGGGCTAGTACTTTTACTTCTTACTACATTGTTCGATATTCTTCTAAACCTACGTAAGTTAATTTTGTAATTAAACCACCCACACGGAAACAAACAAAATGATTGGTAAAGATTTAGGAAAACCAAAGAGAAAACATGTGGTTAAGAAGATTCGTAGTCCACGCTTGCTATATGAATTCAGCCTGTAGCTTCTAAACAATCCTTGCCAAAGAAAGGGACCTGAACAGTGGGTTAAAAGATGGAATGACCAGACTTTGAAACTGAATGAAGCTTGCAGAATTAAACACACACACACACACACACACAAGACATAATCTCTCAAAATAGAACAACATACCATAAACTTTCAGAGGGGGAAAGGAGTCTTAACAAAATGAAAAGCCTTCACTTTTTTTTTTTTTTTTTTTTTTTTTTGAGAGGTTTTTCTTGCTATAGGGCACGTGTGCTCACCAGAAAGACAGAGACAGAAAGTGAGAAATCACCCCCCCGGGGAATGGCCACGCCACAATCCCTTCTCCTCCATTCTCTCAGGATCCTGGGCACGCACGCACACGTGCCCGCCCTGAGTTTAAGCCACCGGGTCTAGGACTCGAACTACGGTCGAATACACGGGAGTCCAGCGAGATAGCTATTATGCCAACTGCTGGGCCCAAGCCTTCACATTTTTCTTTATTCTGGTGGTGACCATTGTAGTGGTGTGAGGAATAGCCCTTTAAAAATCCATTTAAATAGCTCTCTGACTTTGCTGATCTATAGCTCAACTGGAAATCAATATCCTATCACGCTTAGCAACAAAAATATTTCACAATGATTGGCTCGACTCCTGCCAACGTATGTAAGGAGAATCCATTGGCTAGTGTGCTACTTCCCTCTTTTGCGGACTTAGATTTTGTGCCTTGCATGGTCGTAGCGTTCTTCAGTGTGGTAGTAGTCCAAATGGAGCGTGTGTGCACCCTCTCTCATTCCTTTCTGCATGCAGATTTAGGGAAAACCAAACTCATACTCCAGGCCTTCAGTCTGTGGTCTTGGTTTTTATAACATGGTGGTTGCATGGAGGTCACATGAGATATTCTCCTTATGATGTCAAATTTAGTGTGACTATGATGTCACAGGGGGATTCTCCTAGGGACTTGTGGGGGGTGGGAGGTCAGAATCATGGCCACCCAGCTTCTATAAGGAAACAAGCTGGGAAGGAAGCAAGGTTAAAGGAGAAAATGGGAGCTCTGTTTAAGAGGTAATAAAACCACCCGATCCCTGCACCTTTTTTTTTTTTTTTTTTTTTTTTTTTTATTTATTTTATTTTATTTTATTTTTTTTAAATTTTTTGTTAACTTTTTATTATGGGAATTTTCAATCATACACAAAGGAGATAGAACAGTATATAATGAACTCCCAATTTTGTATTACATTGTTTTGTTCACTATCTACTTATGACCACTCTTGTTTAATCTCTAATCCCTTACTTCCTTCTACCTCCACTTTTCCTCATTCCCTACAGGATTATTTCAAGCAAGTCTTAAACATTGTATCATTTTTCTTTTTGCATTTAATCATTGCACCTCTTTACAGTGTACAACATGGTTTTTCCCAGCATGAATACAGTGCACATTAGTCAAGACAATGATATTACCATATACATTATCATCAACAGACAACTTTTCATTTTTGTGTCTATTAAGTGTGTTGTTTGTTCCCAGAATCCCTCCCTTCCGCCCTCAATTACTCATTCCCATTACCTCTCCCATACTGTCTCTAGTATCTGCAGTTGCCATCCCTGCTATTATACCTTCCAGTTCTTTCAGTTTTTTTTTTTTTTTTCAATTATCAGCTCATATAGTTTTTAACAATAGGGAGCATAGATTCTATTCAGGGTTGGATTAAGGGTGGGTCTCATGCAGTTCTGCAATTGTAGGTGAGTCTCCATGGAATACAGTTTCAGAAAAGTGGTTCTGGAAAGCAGAGATGATTATCAGTTGATGCGGCACAGCATCCATCTTGTGATTACCAGGAATGGTGGTGTGGGGATCTGCAGCATGAGTCATCCTCGGGTATCTGGCTTCCTTAAGAATGGTAGAGTAGTTCTTGTTTTTCCCTGAGGTAATGCAGGGCTGGTAACCATCATCTTCTCACTGTCCATAGGCAGAGAAAATCCTCCAGGTTTTTGCCTCCTGCCCTCCCACGTATGAGCTTGTTTTCGGAAATGCTGGCTGCATCGTTTTCCATCGCAGTGGTGGCCTATGCTATCGCAGTGTCTGTAGGAAAAGTGTACGCCACCAAGTATGATTACACCATCAATGGGAACCAGGTATGGCTGCCCCTTTGCCAAATTGGTTTTATAGAGAGCTGTCATGATTTTCAAGTGACCAGGTCCAGAAGTTGAACTGTGGTCAACAACGTGGGAGTCCAGAGATGTAACCACTATGCAGTATGCTGTCCCCTGCTTTCTTATTTTTTCTTTTCCAGAGGATTCATGTGCTTGTCCAAGTCTGCTGTGGTTCCAGGTGCCTCCTGGGGCAATTTTCCTCCATGTGAAGGCTTAGTATTTCAGGCTTCTTTGATCTTAGACATCTACAGCTCAACACATGATCATCCTCGGTGCCGGCAACAGCAGTTTGTCTGGTTCTGCCGATCCCTGCACCTTTGAAAATGGTCTACTTATTTTTTTTTCCAATACTTATTGTGTATTTCTTTATTGTAAAAGCCCTGTGTTAAGTCTTCTACAAATTAGTCATGTAATATATTTCCAAAGATTTTTTTTCACTTTTTTTCTCTTTACATTTATTTATTTTTTAACATTAATTCACTATACATCATTACAGCATACAAATGAATTTTCCATCCAAGATACACTGTGTATTGGCTCAATCAAGCACATCAACATGCATGTTATCAGCAAATTATTTTCCAATTCTTATGTCTTGTATACTTTGTTTTTTGTTTTGCCATCCTTGATTCCTTATCCCTCACCCTCTGCCATGTCCCACCCTCCTCCCACATTGTCTCTGGTATCCATGGTTGCTTTCTATGCCTTCCCCCTCCCATTTAATTGATTTGCTAATGAACTATACATGAACCCAAGTCTGACTTTAGGCATAAACCCCAGTGAGTAGAATGAACATATTATAAAGTAGTACCCAGCTGGGGCTATATAGCTTACTGCAGTCACCAAATATGCATTTTTTTAAAAATTTCTATACGAACAGTTTTACCATTTTTTTTTCTCCTGCAACTTTTTAAAAAATTACTTAACATTCATTCCCTGAGCATCATCACAACGTACTAAATGTGGTTTCCCATCTAGAATAAACTGCATAGTGGCTTAATCATGTGTGTTATCATCAAGAATATTCCATTTCTGCTTTCATACATATGTATACGTATATATATGTTTTTACCCCATGTTTGACCCTCTGCCCTTTCCCACTCTCTTATTACACTATCTCTGCTATATACAGTTGTCTTCCATTCCTTTTTCCCCAACATTTTGTTGATCACACAATATCAAAAGTAATCTAACTACTTTCAGCAGGTAATTTCAAGAAGAGTAGTTTTGAACTGGTAATGCTATTTCCTTGAAACTTAAAGCCTAGAAACACGTTAGTATTCTGTTCAAATAGTAGGTACATGCACCTATCAACAACTCAAGACAGGACAAAAATCCTTTAAAACCGAAAAACAAAGCTTAGGAGAAAAGCAGCAATAATTCAGTCAAGTGACAGAATGTTGTTTCATCGGTTCAGTCTCATGTACTTAATCTTTCTTCTGTTAAGGTTCAATCTTCCAGATTGAATTCTGGGATATAATATTCATCTCCAAACATTGTCCCTACAATTAAGTTGCCCATTTTCTTAGTTTTTGAACTCTTATTTCTGTGTGTCTGCATTTAATTTTACTGACATAGCACTCCCTTAAGAACTTCTTGGAGATCTGGTCTGGTGCTGGTAAATTCTTTCAGGTTTTATATGGGAAAGTTCGTGTCTTTTCTTCCCAAATGAACGATAACCTTGCTGGGTACAGAATTCTCGGCTGAAATTGCTTTTCCCTTAATACTTTGAATATATTTTCCCATTCTCTCCTCACTCGCATTGTTTCTGATGAGAGGTCTGCCGTTAGTCTGATGGGATACCCTTTGTAGGTAACTTGCCTTTTTTCTCTTGCCAGTCTTAGTATCTTGTCTTTGTCTGTGGTTTTGGTCAATCTGGCTATAATGTGTCTTGGAGAAGATCTTCTTGGGTTGATTCTATTTGGGGTCCTCTGTATTTCTTGGGACTGAATCTTTGAGTGCCTCTCCAGGTTTGGAAAGTTTTCTTGCAGGATTTCATGGAATAGATTATCAGTGCCCTTATGAGTCTCTTCACCCTCTGGGATGCCTATTATTCGGATGTTTGGACGTTTAATTGTATCCAGTACTTCTCGCATATTATTCTCAAATTTTGGGGCCATTTTCTCAGTCTTCATGGTGGATTTTTCTAGGCCAGCCATTTTCTCTTCTACATTAGAGATTCTATTTTCTGTATGATCTAGTCTGCTTTTAATACTTTCAAGGGAGATTTTGACTTCTTGTATTATAGCCTTCATCTCTAACAGTTACATCTGATTCTTTTGTAAAGCGTGAAATTCCTCTTTAGGATCTTGCATGAATTTCCTCACCTCCTGGAACTCTTCAACTCCTTTCTCCTTCCTCTTCAGCAGTTCCTTGTCTCTCTTCTCTTCCATCTCTGTTAGCTTTGCCATTATGAATGTTCTGAATTCTTTATCAGACATTTCCATGATTTCCATTGAACTGTGTGTGGGTGAAGAGGAGCTATCCGTTTCCCTTTTGGGAGAGGTATTTTTCTGCTTCCCCATATTTCTTGTGGTCCTGCAGCAATTTCTAGTCATCTGGTGGATGGTCAGGTTCTTCCCAAACTTGGAAGTTCAATCACATGGGTTTTGTATGCTGGAGGCCCAGTGATCAGTGGGACATCTTCCTTTCTCCCAAAATGGCTAGATCGCAGGAGCCATGGAGCTGTCTGTCTCTTGAAGAAGGGCTGTTCACACGGGTTTTGTATGCTGGAGACCCAGTGATCAGTGGGACATCTTCCTTTCTCCCAAAATGGCTAGACTGCAGGAGCCATGGAGCTGTCTGTCTCTTGAAGAAGGGCTCTATTTTATTTTTTAAGAATTATTTTATTTTACTTTATTCATTATTATTATCATTATTATTTTCCAGTTTGATCAGAGAGCGAGAGGAAATGAGAAAGCAAGCCACCAGGTCCGAGACTTGAACCGTGGTCAGCCATGTGGGAGTCCAGCGCCTTTAACCACCATGCCACTTGTCGGCCCCGAAAATGGTCTACTTATTACTTTTATAATGTAAATCAAGTATAACCAATTAATGAGGGGCCTTTTGGACAATATTGATAAAAATGCCTCAAGTTACTACGTACTCCAGTTCTCTTGAGGTTAGCTGTACAAAATTGATGTTAATAATCACACCGTTTGTGACAAGATTTTAATTATGAGAGAGGGAGAGGTAGAGAGAGAGAGAGATAGAGAGAGATGAGAGAGAGCTAGTTGTTGACCATAAGGGCAGAAGAAATTTCTGGAATTCAGGAACAGGCCAATTTGTGCTGATTATGTTAGATGAAATACCCCATAAGCAACCACTGCACTCAAGAATAGCTTTATCAATAATGATAATAGTGTTTATCCTGGGGCCAGCAGGTGGCGTGGTGGTTAAGGGCACTGGACTCCCACATGGCTGACCACAGTTCAAGTCCTGGACCTGGCAGCTTGCCTTCTCACTTTCTCTCTCTCTCTCTCTCTCTCTCTCTCTCTCTCTCTCTCTCTGTCCCTCTCTGGTCAAATTTAAATAAATAAATAAATAAATAAATAAATAATCAAGTTCAATAAAATAATTCTTAAAAAAAATAGTGTTGATCCTTACTCTCTGCCAGGCGCTGGACATTCTCTACACATTTTTTCATTCCGTTCTTCTGTAGACATATACATTTAATTGTAGTTTTTATTATATGACCTTCCTGAATATCAAACTCTGTAGATCTTTATTTCCTTTTACAATATGAGTTTCTTATACAATTCATAAAGTATTTATTGACTATGTGAAAGACTGAAACTATATGTAAATTAATAAATGAGGCCCACATTTTTAAAAAGTTTGTATATTCTGCTTAAAGTTTACTTCTTGAGGGACCAGCAGATGGAGTAATGATTATGTTGCTAAACTCCCACGTAGCTGACAGTAGTCTGAGTCCCAGACCTGGTGGCTTAAAACTCACGCCAGGCTTGTGTGTGTGCATTCCCAAAATCCCGAGAGGAGAATGAAGGAGAAGGGATTGCTGAATGGCTATCCAACTAGGGGGTAATTTCATGCTTTCTGTCTCTCTCTGTCTCTCCGGTGAGCACACACACATTCTATAGAAAAAATTTCTCTCTCTCTAAATAAAAGTTTACTTGAGAGAGAAAGAACCTCAACAGGGTCTTGATGCCATTACCCACACTCAGCTTTCAGCCAATCCCACATCGTAGGCAAACGTGTGCCCTATGTAGCAGGGAGGTCTCTGGACTTAAATCAGGAATCTCCCTATGTGGGATTGCCTCCCAGGGTGTCACATTTTATCACTATGAGGTCCCTAAAATGTTTATCTTATTGTAAAACATAACTAAATTTGAATTATTGGTAATTGAAGCATGAGATGAAGTATAACTGTTATTTTTAGAGGTGTTTGCTAAGAATATGAATAAAATAAATAAGACTTTAAGAGGCAGATTTAGTTTACATAGGAAAATTATTTACAAACAATAAAAATTAAAGTGAAATGCCATTTTCATATAGCAATTGTCAAAGACTTATTTTTCCATTTTTCTTTCTGTTTTTTACTGTTACTGTTATACATGATAGTAAAAGATACAGAAAAGTGAGTACACTTAAAATTCCAAATGACGGGGTGCTGGCAGGTAGTGTGGTGGTTAAGGAAGCTGGATTCCCACATGGCTGACTGAAGTTCAAGTCCCGGATCTGGCGGCTTGCTTTCTCACTTTCTCTCTCTCACTCTCTTACTTTATCCCTCTCCAGTCATATTTAAGCAAACAAAGAAACAAATAAATAAAGCTAAATCAATTATTCTGTAAAAAAAAATCCAAGTAAAGGGACCAGCAGATAGTGTAGTGTTTATGTTGCTGGATTCCCACATGGTCAACTGTGGTTCGAGTCCCACACCTGGTGGCTTGAAAATTACACTGGCTGCATGTGTGCCCAAGATCCTGGGAGGAGAATGGAGTAGAAAGGATTGTGGCATGGCCTTCCCCTCTGGGGGATGACTTCTTTCTTCCTGTCTCTCCCTGTCTCTCTGGTGAGCACGCATGCCTATAGCAAAAATCTCTCTCTAAAAAAAGAAAAAAATTACAAATAATAAAAGAATTAAAATGCCATTTTTACATAGCAACTGGCAAAGATTTTAATTTTTTTGTTTTAGTTCTTTCTATTTTTACTGTTACTATTATAAATGATAGTAAAAGATACAGGAAAGTGGATACAATAAAATTTCAGATGAAGGGACCAGCAGATGGTGTAGCAGTTAACGTTGCTCGATTCCCACATGGTCAAGAGTGGTTTGAGTCCCCAACCTAGTGGCTTTAAAATCACACCAAGCATGTGTGTGTATGTGTGTGTGTGTGTGTGTGTGTGTGTGTGCTCTAGATCCTGTGAAGGGAATGGAGGAAAAGGGATTGCGGCATGGCCATTTCCCCGGGGGGTGACTTCTTACTTTCCCTCTCACTGTTTCTGTCTCTCTCTGGCAAGCTCATACACCCTAAAGCAAAAACTCTCTAAGAAATGTGTAGAGATATATAGTTTTATATTAAATTAAGCTATATTTGAAGGCAACAACATGCCATGACTTTACAAGCATCCCTAACCTCTTTGTACCTGGCATTTCTTGTCAGCTAAATGAGAATAACCACCTCACAGGTTGCTCTAAGTTTTACAGGAGATACCTTAATGACAATAAGTGCTTTGCTCAGAACCTACCTCACATACCAGATTAGGAACCTTGCCATGACCCTTCAGGAGTAAATGACAGATCTGGAGTACAAATTCAGGATATATGTTCACAAAGCTACGTGCAGAGCCCAGAGTAGGACAAGGCAGAAAGCCTTGATGGGATGCTGTAAGAGACATTACGATAGCGATGATGATGATGGATGATGAAGCAGACTCTCCAATAATGCAGACGAACCTTCCCAAATTATTTCCATTTTTTCAAAGCACTTGGCAATAAAGAGCTTCAAATTCTAAATTCACCAAATAGCTGAAGTAGTTTTATTCTGTACATGGCTTAGTGATAAATTAATCTTTTTGAAAGAGCTAAGGTAAAATTATCTGGTCCATTCCGCATCTTGTAATGAAGAGTTGCTAGGGCAACCTCTCTGCTCAGTACTTTATTTCCAAGGTGACAGATT
This sequence comes from Tupaia tana, assembly GCA_026018925.1. NCBI lineage: Eukaryota > Metazoa > Chordata > Mammalia > Scandentia > Tupaiidae > Tupaia > Tupaia tana. Next base: position 141,398,870 of record JAKSZU010000003.1, read on the forward strand.
TGATGCTGGTCCAGGAAACACCGAAAACCAAAACAGCATTGTGTTCCAGAAGAAGAAAGAGTCTATACATAAGTCATGAATGAAACAAAGAGGTAGTGACAAAGCCAAACACTGCTTCACAATTCTACCCAGACAGAAGTGGCCATGCACAGAGCATAAAAGGAAGAGTCAATTAAAATTCTCAGTGAAGAGGGTTAAGATTCAAGTGTGTTTGCTTTTCAGTTCCAAAATAATTTTTGTCTACTTTTTCATAAAATTTTAGGTCCAAATCTCAAAAAGCTATATATCCCATGAAGTGAGAGAGATTTTAGATAACTGTTTTGCTATTCTTCCCATTTATAGCTAAGGGTCTCTTCCAGTTCAAGGAAATAATTAAGGAATAAAAGATACAATGTGCTTTGAAGATGAAATTGGAATTTATGGCTGTATATTACCACCATGATTCTTGCTTTTACTCTCAACGAAGGAGGGCAAGTATGCTGGGCAGTGCACTGCCTTCCTGCAGGTTTGTAATGAGAATTTGCAATGTTACACATGGAACCAAACACATACCCATGCAATGCCCTTGAAAGACGTTTCTCCCTTTCCCTTGGCTTTGCTTTCTAGCAGCAGACGACTAGCACATTCTCCTAAAGAACAGGACCTTGACTACTTTTTCTTTCATTTTTTTTCCCCCTTCTTAATCCAGGCTGAATTCTTTAACAGTCAGAGAGTGAGTGAGACAGAAAGACAGACAGAGAAAACACCCCCATGCGGCATGGTCACACAGCAACCCTTTCCCCTCCATTTTTCCATCCCATCAAGAATTTGGGCATGCACACACTCATGCCTGATGTGATTTTTCAAGCCATCAGAGCCAGGACTCAAACCCTGGTTGGCCATTTGGAATCCAGCTTTCTGTGTGCTGTGCTTAACCACTATGCTACAGAGCTGGCCCCAGACCGGGCCTGTAAGAATCACTTTTTTTTTTTTTTTTTTTGGAGATGTTTTCGCTATAGGGCGCGTGCGCTCACCAGACAGACAGAGAGAGACATAGAAACAGAAAGCAAGAAATCACCCCCCAGGGGGGATGGTCACGCCGCAATCCCTTCTCCTCCACTCTCCTGTCGGGATCTTGGGCACGCATGCACATGCGCCCGGCTTGAGTTTTAAGCCACCGGGTCCGGGACGCGAACCGCGGTCGACTATGTGGGAGTCCAGCAACATAGCCATTATGATAACTGCTGGTTCCCAAGAATCACTCTTGATAATTTTTCTCTCTCCATCCCACATGATGCAGTACTGGTGACTCTATAAAGAGCTTTGGATCAATCTCCAATGTTGCCACTGCGTCCTAGCCACCTAGACCTCGCTTCCTAACTGCTGTAGTTTCCCAGCCTTACCTCTCTACAACTACTCTCCACAGGCAGCCAATTCATCCTCTCTTTCTTCTGCTAAAGACCCTTCCATTCTCCCAAGAGGAAGTTCAAATCCTTAACTCAATCAAGGCCCTCCCTTTAGTAGCATTAATGCCCTCCTCCAGTCACAATAAACTTCCTAAATACAAATGTTCTCCGTCTCTTGGGCTTCTCCACAGCTCCCATTACCTGAGACCCTCACCCCTATCTCTTGCACTCTGTAACTCCTTCTCTTTAGTCCTGTATGAACTTGGACACCACTTGCTAAGCCAAGCCTTCTCTGACAACTGAAATCAAGTTAGAGGCCTCTCTAGCATCTTCATTTAGCACTTCCCACTCATCGCATATAATTAGAATTTGTTTGCATTGGCATTCCCTCCATGAAACTGTAAGTTGTGCCTGGGTAGGAATGCTGGCTGTCCTGTTTGGCACTGCATTCTAGAGCCCAGCATGTGCACATAGGAGACATGTAATATTTGTTAAATATTTTTATAATGAAAGCTGACATTTATTGAGTGCCTACTAAGCACCATCCATTATATGCATTACTTCTTTGAATACTGTAACAACTGCAGAGTGGGCATATTGTTATTCCTAGAGTATAAACACAGGGCATACACATTCTGGTGAGCAAATTTGTGAATATCAGGCTGAGTTATCAATTTACTTTTTCAGCATGTGAGCCAGTGAGGAAAAGACAGATTGAACATAGGATTTTATGTCTGCATATCACTTTCAGAGTTTTCAAAGCATTTCTGCACTCATATAACCAATGATTATCAACGAGTGTTACACAGAGTTCCTTTTAGGAAAAAGGCATTACTGTATGCCGTCTGTGGGGACATAAACTAGTGGAAATGTAAAATGTATTTCGAGGATGATTTGGATTTATCTACCCTTTGGGTTCACAATACCACCAGAAGGAATCTATTCCAAAGACTTCTATATGTACCCCAAAATCTATACACAAGGAAATTTGTTACAGGGTTGTTTGTAATAGGGGAAGGAAGGACACAATGCCAATATCCATTAATAAGCAGATGACTTTCAACTATGAGAATGAGACAGATCCCTATCTACTCATGCGCAAAAGTCTCTAAAACATAATTTCCAAAAGATAAAAAACAGATCTACATAGTATTGCCTTATTTATGTTTATTAAAATTATGTATATATAAAATATATATGTTACAATAATATATATAAAATATATGTTACTATATGTGTGTGTGTGTATATATATATGTATGTATGTGTGTATATATATACATACACACATACATACATACACATAGGTGTGTGTGGAAAAGGATTGAAAGGAAATTCACCAAATTATTCAGTGTTTCTTTCATCAATAGGAGTAGTTGTAAGGTAAATTTCCATATCTTCCTCTAAAGACTTCTATATGGTTTCAATCTCATATACTGAGAATGTGTTCATATATTACTTACAAAATAAAAATAAAGCAATTAATTAAAAAATTAAATTCCTTTTATATTCACATCATTTTATCATTTGCTATTAGGTCTGTTTTTCTTAACTCTTTTTTTTTTTCAATATATAATTTTTTTTGGCGGGGAGAGGTTTTTGCTGTAGGGCACATGTGCTTGCCAGAAAGACAGAGAGAGGCAGAGAGACAGAAAGCAAGAAATCACCCCCCGGGGGGATGGTCATGGCGCAATCCCTTCTGCTCCATTCTTCTCTCGGGATCTTGGGCATGCACACACACGTGCCTGGTATTAGTCTAAGCCACCAGGTCCGGGACTCGAACCACGGTTGACTACATGGGAGTTCAGCGACATAGCCATTACGCTAACTGCTGGTCCCTTCAGCATATAATTAATATATGTTCAGAGTAAAAACTAACTACAGTAAAAACTAAAAAATATGTAAATAAAAAACAAGTATTTCCAACAATCTTATCACCCAGTTAAATTGAACATTTTAGGGGACCAGCAGTTAGCGTAATGGCTGTTGCTGGACTCCCATGTAGTCGACCGCGGTTTGCGTCCCGGACCCGGTGGCTTAGACTCACGCCGGGCGCATGTGCGTGCATGCCCAAGATCCCAAGAGGAGAATGGAGGAGAAGGGATTGCGGCGTGGCCATCCTCCCTGGGGGGTGATTTCTCGCTTTCTGTCTCTCTGTCTCTCTCTGTCTGTGTGCGCACGCACCCTATAGCAAAAACCTCTCAAAAAAAAAAAAAAAAAAGGAACATTTTGGTAAAAGAAAAAGGTGATGATGGAGAAATGCTATGTCTATATCATACATATATGTAAGAAAATTGCTAACATACTATATATAGAGCTTTGTACTTTGATTTTTTTTTCCAGTTAGCATGATATTAGGGGATTTTGCCCATGTCATCACTTATTCTTCAGAAATGTGACATTCAATGAATGTGTAACATTTCATTATATAAATGAACCTACTATTTAGGTTGTTTTCAATTTTCTCTTTGTTATATATATGCCATCAACAATTATTCTCTGCATATAATTGTCAGTATCTCTGATTATCTTCTTACATAGATTCCTTGTAAAATGTGGATTTATTGGGGTAACATTGTAAGCTCTTAGGCTTCTGAATATATTGCACCAAGGCTGCAGTAACTTATATATCCCCACTAGCAGTAAAAATATACAAATGTACATTTATATACTTTATTTATTTATTAAAATATGAATGGCTATAAATACTAAAATATAAATAATATACAAAATATATTTTATATATTTATATATAAAATATAATATATTAGAATATTAATGTATATAATATATAAAGTATTTATTTATATTTATATATGTATTATATATTATTTATAGTATAAAATTCTCATTCCAGCCTATCTATGCTATTAGTGCTTATTAATAGTTTTAAATTTTCCAATTTTATGAGGAAGGGGAGTCTAATTGATTTTCAAGTGGTATTTTTTTCTAAGTGCACATACTTGGTTATCGGTAAAGTATTTCTGTATGTGGTTTTGTCTTTTTTTTTCTTTTGCCTTGAGATTTTTCTATTGGAGTATTTACCATTTTCTTATTCCTTGATGGTATGGATACATGTGCACATGTATATGTGTACTGAACACTGACTTATACACACACTCATTTACACACTAATTTATACAGACACATGCATATTGAAGATATTACTCCTATGACCCTTTGTTCATCATGTGTATTACAGATGGTTTTCTGAGATCTGCCTTCATTTTTTTTTTTTCTTCTTTAATTTGCTATAGGGTGCATGCACTCAGCGGAGGGAGGGAGGGAGGGAGGGTAAGAGGATGGGAGGGAGGGAGGGAGGAAGAGAAAGTGAGAAAGCACTCCCCACCCCCAGGAGAGGGAAAGTCATGCTGCAGTCCCTTTCTCATTCCCTTTCAGGATTCTGGATACACACACACACACACACACACACACACACAGATACCTGGCATATTTTTCGAGCTTCTGGGTCTGAGATTTGAACTGCAAAGTCAGCAATCTGTGATTTATCCACCTTAACCACCACACCACAGACGGGCCCTCCTTCATTTTATTAACATGTTTGTATGCAAAATATATTTTTATATACTCAGGCTATAAATCTTTCTGTTATGTTTTTTTCTGTTGATTTCATGCTTATGCTTCCCTACCATACCATATTTGTTTTTTGAGAAGTTTACTTCTTAATGTATTTCAAATTATGGGAAGTTTAGAAGGAGGCATGATAAGCCCATTATTTTCAGGGAGAGTTCACTAACTATATTTTGTTTCAAATAAAATTCAAGAATATTAATATAATAAATTCATGAAGAAGCAGTCACCAAAATCCCTAGAAGAAATCAGTCAGTGCTTAGTTTGTCCCTGCTACTGCTGGATGAAATAAGTTCAAGTGAGAAGTTGTTACCTGACTAACCAAGACAGTTCACTGGAGGTGTAAATAGGATCTGCTAAGCACAAGGACCATGGCCAAGGACGGCAAGACTCAGCTTGAGGCAAAGTGTCCAGGAACCAGCCTACATCATATCGCACACACAACCTACGGAATAAAGGTCACTAGTCATGTCAAGCCATGATCCATGTCAACCTCCATGGGTTATAGTTTTTTAAATGTGACTAATAAAAAAATTCACCAATTCTGAGACCAGCATTTAGTGTAATGTCTGTCGCTGGACTCCCATGTAGTCGACCACAGTTTGAGTCCCGGACCCGGTGGCTTAAAACTCATGCTGGGCGCATGTGCGTGTGTGCCCAAGACCCTGAGAGGAGAATGGAGGAGAAGGGATTACAGCATGGCCATCCCCCCGGGGGGTGATTTCTCACTTTCTGTCTCTCTGTCTCTCTCTGTCTTTCTGACGAGCACACATGCCCTATAGCAAAAACCTCTCCAAAGCAAGCAAGCAAGCAAACAAACAAAACAATTCATTCACTTCTTCCAAAAACATCTAATCTTAGCTCTTTCAAAGCGAGTTAGAAATGTTTTTTTCTGGCCTGCGTGCGCCGGCCGGTGGGGCGGGCTGCGGGGCTCCGCTCCGCGTGCCGGGGCGCGGGGGGCGGGGCACGGGGGCATGCACCGGCGGGCGGGCGCCTGCATGCGCCGGTGGGTGGGCACAGGGCTCCGCTCCGCGTGCCGGGGCGCGGGGGCGGGGCGCCGGGCGCGGGAGCTCTGCTCCGCATGCCGGGGCGCGGGGGCGGGGCGCCGGGCGCAGGGGCTCCGCTCCGCGTGCCGGGGCGCGGGGGGCGGGGCGTGGGGGCTCTGCTCCGCATGCCCTGCCCGGAGGTCCGGCCCAACCGGGGCTCTACCCTGCGTGCCGTGGCCGGGGTCTGCTCCGCGTGCCTTGGCCGGAGAGCCAGCCCAGCCGGGGCTCTGCTCTGTGTGCTGCGGCTGGGGTTCTGCTCTGCGTGCCCTGGCCGGAGAGCCGGCCCGGCCGGGGCTCTGCCCCACGTGCTGTGGCCGGGGTCTGCCCCACATGCCGTGGCCGGGGTCTGCCCCGCGTGCCATGGCCGGGGCTCTGCCCCGCATGTCGTGGCCTGGGTCTGCTCCGCGTGCCTTGGCCGGAGAGCCAGCCCAGCCGGGGCTCTGCTCTGTGTGCTGCGGCTGGGGTTCTACTCCGCGTGCCCTGGCCGGAGAGCCGGCCCGGCCGGGGCTCTGCCCCGCGTGCCGTGGCCGGGGTCTGCCCCACGTGCCTTGGCCGGAGGGCCGGCCAGGCCGGGGCTCTGCCCTGCGGCTGGGGCCCTGCTCTACGTGCCTTGGCTGGAGACCCAGCCCAGCCGGGGCTCTGCCCCCGCGTGCCGCAGGGGGGTCTGCCCCCGCGTGCCGCGGCCGGGGCCCTGCCCCGCGTGCCGCGGCCGGGGCCCTGCCCCGCGTGCCGCGGCCGGGGCCCTGCCCCGCGTGCCGCGGCCGGGGCCTGCCCCGCGTGCCGCGGCCGGGGCCTGCCCCGCGTGCCGTGGCCGGGGCTCTGCCCCGCGTACGGTGGCCGGGGTCTGCCTCCGCGTGCCGTGGCCGGGGCTCTGCCCCCGTGCGCCGTGGCCGCGGCTCTGCCCTGCGTGCCAGGGCCCGGACCGCCCAGCCCCCACTGCCTCTCCGGCGCTGGGTATGTCTCGCGCTCGGCGCTGCAGCGGGCTGGCGCCGCGGACTGGCTGAGGTCGCTGTCCTTCCTTTCTCTGGCTGGGCGGGGGGGGGGGGGGGGGGGGGGCACTGGATCCCGCACGTATTCATGCGCTCGGGGCCCGCATGGGGCCGCTGGGCCTGCGTGTGGTCCCGGACCTGCGAGTGGCCGCCAGGTCTGGGCATGGCTGCCGGGCCTACATGTGGCCCCCAGGCTTGCGCATGGCCGCCGGGCCTGCACCCCCGCGTGGCCACCGGCTGCGGGCGGCGGGCTGGGACCGAGAACAGGGATCAAGAACTTGCAGCTGTGGGCAGCAGAGGGAGACTTTGGCTGTCTTGGACCAATTGTGAGGTGTATTGTGTGGGAGGAATTTTTCTGCCTATGGTCAGTGAGAAGATGATGGTTACCAGCTCTGCATTACCTCAGGGAAAAACAAGAACTACTCTACCGTTCTTAAGGAATCCAGACACCCGAGGATGATTCACGCTGCAGATCCCCACAATGCCATTCCCGGTGACCACGGGATGGCTGCTGTGCCGCATCAGCTGATGGCCGTCTCTGCTTTCCAGAGCCGCATCCCTGAAACTGTGTTCCATGGAGACTCACCTACATTTACGGGGCTGCACGAGACCCACCCTTGATCCAGCCCTGAGTGGAGTCTACGTTCCCTATTGCTGGGAACTTTATGAACTGATAATTGGAAGAAAAAAAAAAAAAAGGAATTGTATCTCTCAGTAAAAAACATCATAGACAATTCACACTTACTTGCAGAATCATCTGAGTGGGTTTTGAATGTTCACAACATAATGTCAACTGTTGAAGGTGGTGAATATGTTTATATATATTTGGTTAATGCACACTGTATATACATGCTCTTACAGACCATTCTGTACCCATTCTGTACAAATGTAATGATTGTATGCAAATTAAAAAAAAATAGAGAGGCAGGATGTTAGTGAGAAACAGATATGGCTAATTAACTGTTGATGTTGACATGTATAGTATTCTCAACTGGATTGGTCTGAGAAGTATTTCATGATGGGCAAAGTATTTGTACAAGCAAAATGAGAAATAGCAATTGACTGTTTTAAAAAATAATTAGAATAATAATAATAATAATTGGGGAAAACATAGAAAAGATATTGAATGTTGAAGCGGGGAGATTAATGTCTCCATACTGACTGACATGCATGGCATTCCCTTTTGAAAAAGCAATGTAATACACTGTAAAGATATATGTAATTCAATGTAATATAAAGAAGAATATGATGATAATAAAAAAAAGAAATGTTTTTTTCTTTTCTTTTTTTTGTCTCTGTTTTTTTTTCAACTTTTTATTATAGAAAATATCAAATACATAAAATATAGGAAAAATAGTAGAATGAGTCTTCCCTTTCCCCGTATTCTTAGTATCCAAATTTAACGATTATCAGCACGTGGCCAATCTATTTAATTTATTCCTCCCTTCCTGAAATATTCCCACTATCCAGATTTTGTTGAAATTAATCTCAAACATCTTTTCATGTCCTCTGTAAATATTTCAGTATGAAAAAGGCTCCCTCCCCCAGCTTATTTATTTTTTCCATGAACAAGAGAGAGAGAAAACTCCCAACAGGGCTCTGACACCATGATCCACTCCCAGCCTTCAGCCAGCCCTGAAGAAAGGGAAAGCATGGTGTACGCAGAGGATCTCTGCACTGACTCAGAAACCTTCCCCTGTAGGATTGCCTGACAGTACTTTATCATTATGTCACTGTCTAGCCCCACGTAAGGGATTTTTAAGGATATTGCTTCCATTTAGTGACTAGAAATCCTAATATGTTACTAAACCATTTGTTGCTGTTACATTTGCCAAAAAACACTAGGGTCTAATCTTTATGTTCTTATTTCTTTTGTGTTTCTCACCCCACTACCATTTGGCTGCTTCACTTAACTGTTCTTGCTAAAGTCAAGGACCTCCTCATTACCAAATCCTTGGCCTTTCTACCACACACTCATACTGGAAGCTTTTTCCTCCTCTCAAGACATGATTATCGCTTTCTCATGGTTCTTTTGCTCTATTTCTTTCTCTCCATCTGTCTCTGACATTTTCCTTTGGAGGATTTTATAATGGAAAAGATGCCACTCAATTTATGAAGAGAAGGTAAGCACAGGAGGTACATCATCTCTCACAAATTCTCCATGTATTTTGATAATGATGTTTACCCACAACTCTGACCTAGAGTTTTCAAACATTTCTACAGCTCCATACTCCCTCCATCAGCAACAAGCCACAAATTGCCAACCCAACAAAGGCGTTTCTTCTCAGTTTAAAAAAAGAATTCTTAAGAGCCTTTCTCCTTCTCTTTCACTGTCTTTACAAATATTTTTTTCCTAAGGCTGAAATACATTTCTGTTATGATGGTACAAGAAATTGAAGTGGACTTTTAATTTGAGCAGAAGGTGAAACATTCCTCAAGCAAAGACATCTAGATGGCTTACCTCGTCAAAGACCTTGGAAACAACGTGTTTGTCCAGAATAGGGACATAGGTTGGGTTGTGGGGCACTGCAGTCACTGACAAGGCATCCATGAGGGTGAGTTTCTTGGCAACTAAGCCATGGACCTTGAGCCAATCTTCTGAAGATACATCTGAAGAACTAAGAACATAAGACTGTGGTCTTTAAAAACTCACAACTTGATAGGTCACAAACATGATAAAACCAACCTTGTAAAATTAAAGCACTCACTCATGGTCATAAACTTGGCTTCCTTCTCGAGTTGATCTTTCTGATAATTTACTTTCCAGATACCCATTTGTCAGTAGAATGCTCATTTCTGTGAAAAGGGAAATGTCAGTTACTTATTTTTCTCATATACAGAGTTTATATCAAAACTCAAAAGAATCACTTTGTCTCACTTTAGTTATAACTTAAACTGAGAGCTAATGAATGGACCATATTTCAGAGAATATATCTGGATCTGTCAGAGTGGGTGCTCAGGAAATACCCATTTGCAACTTACACTAAAGACCAAGGTACTATCATTGTGTTGCTCATCCCCCTCACCAATATCCAATGAGACCTCTCACCATAGAAGAATGAGACAAGTCATTCTTTCTTCAGATAACACATTTTTTTCAATGTTCAGTAAGAATGCTATTAATCAATTATAGTTCAATGTTGACCAAATTAGACTCTCCACAAATTAAACAGGAGAACTTTGATCAATATTTTAGTTTCTGAAGTTTGTTTGTGATTCCTTATATCTATGTGAAAAATCAGAAAACGTTTTAATTTTCAGGGACACATGTGAGGGCTGAACAGCCTGGAGTTGTAGCCCTCCTCTTCCAACCTTACTTCCCTGGCCTATAGCTGGTAAGGACGGGAGACATCTACATCTGAGGTGTTCTGCTCATTTTGAGTTCCACGCTTGTGTGGCACATGGTTTTTATTTTTTGACTTTTGTTTTCTCTTTCTTTTCTTTGTTTTCCTTTCTTCATTTTGTATTCTCTTATTCTTTGGCCTTCCTTTGTCATGTTGATGCTCAGCTTCCACCCAGTGAGAGGTCTAGGTGCATAGTAGCCAGACCTCTGAATTTTGCTAGTCTCAGAGAAATCCACAACTCCCACTAAACCAGTGGCAAAAGGGAGATATTGCTCTTCATAAATCTGACCTCAGAATTCCTCCTGTGGGTATCACACTGCAAAACATAGCAGAAGAAAGAATTGGCCCAGAAGTACCTCACATTAAAGGGAAATACACAAGCTCACAGTTGCAGAAACCTCCAACAACTTAGCCAAAAGTGAATACATCATCAAATGACCAAACATCAGAGAAGAGCCTCTACTATGAGAAGACTAAATGATACATCTCCAACAAGGGAAAACTAAGTGATATATCTCCAACAAGGGAATGCAATAATTTATCTCCAATATGGAAAAATCAGAGGAAATTAGTGAAATGTAAAAAAAGGAATTCAGAATATTTATGGCAAAAAAAAAAAAAAAAAAAAAAACCCTATGAGATGGAAGAGAAAAAAAGCAATCAAATGTCAGGAGATTAGGAAGTCCTTTCATGACTTGAAGGAGGAGATAGACAATATAGAGAAGAATCAAATAGAACTTCTGGAATTGAAGTCTGTAATGCAGGAGATCAAGACTTCCTTTGAAAGTATTAAAAAGCAAATTAGATCATGCAGAAGAGTGAATCTCAGATGTAGAAGACAAAACCTCTGACCCAGGGGGGAAAAAAAACCCACCAAAAATAAAAAGAAAAAATAACCCCTCAAAATAAAAATAATATATAGGAAATACTAGATACCATTAAAGGCCCAAACATCAGAATAATTGGTATCCCAAAAGGTGAAGAATCTAATAAGGGCATTGATAATCTGTTCCATGAAATCCTGAAATAAAACCTTTCAAACCTAGAGAAACATTCAAATATCCAGACTCAAGAAATACAAAGGTCAAATACATTTAACTCAAGAAGATCCACTCCATGGTACATCCCGGCCAGATTGGCCAAAATCACAGATAAAGAAAATGGCAAGAGAGAAGTGCTAAGTTACTCACGAAGGTTATACCATTAGGCTAACATCAGATCTCTCAGCAGAAACAATGCAAGCAAGGAAAGAATGGAAAAATATACTCAAAGTGTTAAGTGTAAAACAGTTTCAGCCAAGAATACAATACCTGCCAAAATTATCATTCAAATGGGAAGAAAAGATAAAAACATTCTCAGATAAACAAAACCTGAAAGAATTTACCAACATCAGACCAGCTCTTCAAGAAGTATCAAAGGGAGTGCTATACCAGGAAAACTAAAGAGAGACTGACATACAGATGAGAATAAAAAATAACCAAGAGAATCCAACATAAATGAATGAAAACTCCATGTTAGATAGACACTTTTTTCAGTATTTTTGGTGCAAATGACTAGTCATGTATTCATTTTTCTTGGGGAGTCTAAATTTGACTTCTTAATATTAAAGATTCTATCACCAATTATGCTGCTTTTATACACTACAAAAATTATTGTAAACCTAATGAAAAAATAAGTGTATTTTTGCCAATGTTAAATTCTTTGCATGTTGAAGAAAAGAAATACTTTGGAATTACTTTTAGAAAAATCAAGTTTCAAGTTAAATCTGTTACTTTTCTTTTAAAAATGTATTTATTTTTCACTTCTGTTAAAAAGAAAAAAAAAGTGCTGAGTACTGTCACAATTAAAAAATAATAATAAAAGAGGGGCTGGCAGGTGGCATGCTGTCTGAGGGTGCTGGAATCCCACATGGCTGACCACGGTTTGAGTGCCAGAGCTGGAGGCTTGTTTTCTCCCTTTCCTTTTCTCTCTCTCTCTCTCTCTCTCCCCCCTTCTCTTTGGTCAAATCCTTCTCTCTGGTCAAATTAAAATAAGGAAGGAAGGAAGGAAGGAAGGAAGGAAGGAAGGAAGGAAGGAAAGAAAGAAAGGGGGGAGGGAGGGAGGAGAGAGAGAGAGAGAGAAAGAAAGGAAGAAAGAAAGTAAGTTAAATAAAATAATTCTTTTTTTTTTTTGGAGAGGTTTTCGCTATAGGGCGCGTGTGCTCGCCAGACAGACAGAGAGAGACATAGAGACAGAAAGCGAGAAATCACCCCCCCAGGGGGGATGGTCACACCACAATCCCTTCTCCTCTCAGGATCTTGGGCACACACGCACACGTGCCCGGCGTGAGTTTTAAGCCACCGGGTCCGGGACATGAACTGCGGTCGACTACGTGGGAGTCCAGCGACATAGCCATTACGCTAACTGCTGGTTCCCAATAAAATAATTCTTAAAAATTTTTTAAAAAGGAGGGGACCAGCAGGTGGCATGGTGGTTGAGGCACTGGACACTCCCACATGACCGACCACGGTTCGGGTCCTGGACCTGATGGCTTGCTTTCTCACTTTCCTCTCTCTCTCTGTGTCTCTCTCTGGTCAAACTATAATGAAGGAATAAATGAATAAATAAATAAATAAATAAATAAATCTTCAAAAAAACTTTTAAAAAGGAAAGACTAGACTTTCTAGTGTGCTGAAATTACATAGGAAATGTTGTCAAATATGAAATGATGTTTAGCTCTGTGTATACAAATTTGTGTCAATGGGTGTTCCAAAATTGTATGAGAATCTTAAATATCAGTTATGTATTGGTGTTATTAGTCATACTTGTAATGCTAAGTAGTTCTAATGTATTTGTCACAGAAATTATCAAATTTGTCAATTTTGGGTTATGGTAAAGGAAGATCTTGAACCATGGCCATTTTAAGTTTCGTTGTCCATAGTTAATTGCTTTATTCTGATACTCCTTCTAAAACATTTTGTAATAGGCTATAATTCAAAAATTCTCTCTTTTAAGAAAATTAATGAAAAAGACTCTGATAAGTACTCTTGAATATAGGTTTTTGATAACTTTGAGATCATATTTCTGAACTTCCAGGATTTAAATGAAAAGGTCAGACCACAGTAACACTGCAGACTCAGCAGAAGAGAGATTAATTACTCACTTTTGGTCATAAACTTGGCTTCCTTGAGAATGAACTGGTGAAATACAATTAATGGCATTTGACTAGATTTTAGCTCTGTTCAAATTTGGTTTTTGAGTTTTTAGTATCTACCTACTGTTTGGACAGAATTCTAACCTGTTTCCTAGCTGTAAGTCTTAAGCAATTTTTCTTAATTTTTTAAAAATTTTGATTCATTAAGGCTAAAACATATTTTCTTGAAATTAAAAAAATAACAATAACAAACTAAAGACAGTGCAGGAGAAGAGTGGGCAGTGGGGAGGGAGGGAAGGAATCAAGGGAGAAAAGAAAGCAAAACATTTAATGGACACAAAAATGGAAAATTGCTGATAATAATGTGTATGATAATATCTTTGACTGGATCAATATGCAGTGTATTCAAGGTGGCAAAATTCATTTTGTATGCTGTAAAGATGTACAGTAATTAAATGTAAAAAAAAAAAGATGGAGAAGAAAAATAAATAAAAATGATAAAACCATTTTAGGTTCTGTTTGTACATTATTTTCAAACTAATATTTGGGGTTTAAAATGTATATCCTCATGTAAACTTAGATTTATAAATAGAAAGGAATTTCACCTCACTGAATGAGCAGTATCAAAAAGGAGGGGTGTCTGGGTGTGAGTTAGTGAAATGCCTGAGAAATAACGTCCTGGCCAGTGCATCAGCTCGGCAGTAATGCAATGGTCTGTGATGCTGAGGTCTCATCCCAAGGTCTACGTATGCTGGGGGCATGTGTGGCTGTGACCTGTGCCCACAGAGACCTGGGGTGCACTGTGGCATGAAGACCCTGTTGGGAATGCCCCTCTCTCTTAGTCTTCCTCTCTCATAGAAGAAATAAATAAATTTTAAAAATCATATCCTAAGCATCACATCATAAACCCTTTAAGGATTGTGCATGTAGCAGACTTAGGAAATATGACAGGTTAACGAACTGAAGAAAACAGGGTTTGACTAAGCTACGCCTGGGTAACAGGTGAACACTTGTCACTCAGGTGCCTCCCACCATCTAGGAGATTGTGTGTATGTGCGTTTGGGATGTATTATGTTCTTTATCAGCTATTCGAACTATAGGGGAAAGTGCTATAGGAATAAAACTTTTCAAAAAATATTATTTTGGGACCTTTACAGAACGCTGGGTCAGAAGCTGAGGAGCAGCAGCTGCCAAAGCTGTGCATAGCTACATACCCTTTCCACTCCCCCACGTTGGCCTCAGCCTGCTCACTGGCTGTAGAAAATGGTGAAAGAAACCATTTACTATGATCTTTCGGGGGTCAAAACCAATGTCACCCAGGAAGAATTGAAGAAGGCTTACAGGAAACTGGCTTTGAAGTACCACCCTGATAAGAATCCAAATGAAGCTGAGAAATTCAAACAGATTTCTCAAGCTTATGATGTTCTCTCTGATATGAAGAAAAGAGAATTAGGGAACCAGCAGTTAGCGTAATGGCTATGTCGCTGGACTCCCACGTAGTCGACCGCGGTTCGCGTCTCGGACCCGGTGGCTTACAACTCACGCCGGGCGCGTGTGTGTGCGTGCCCAAGATCCCAAGAGGAGAATGGAGGAGAAGGGATTGCGGCGTGACCATCCCCCCTGGGGGGTGATTTCTCGCTTTCTGTCTCTATGTCTCTCTCTGTCTGTCTGGCGAGCGCACGCGCCCTATAGCAAAAAACCTCTCTTAAAAAAAAAAAAAAAAAAGTGAATTATATGACAAAGGAAGAGAGTAGACAATTAAAAAGAGTGAAGCAGGTGGTGGTTTCACCTCTACAATGGACATCTTTGATAATATATATATATATATATATGTGTGTGTGTGTGTATATATACATACACACACACACACACACACACACACACACATATATATATATATATATTTAGAGGGGGAGGAGGAGAAAGGTTGAAGAGAAAAAGAAGAGGTAAAAATGTTACACATCAGCTGTCGGTAACCTTAGACGATTTATATAATGGTGCAATGAGAAAAGTGGCCCTGTAAAAGAATATGATGTGTGACAAACGTGAAGGCCGAGGTGGTAAGAAAGGAGCCGCAGAGTGCTGTCCCAATTGCTGAGGTACTGGGATGCAAATAAGAATTCATCAGACAGGACCTGGGATGGTTCAGTAAATTCAGTCTGTACGCATGGAGTGCCAAGGCCGTGGATAACGAACGGGTCAGTCCTACAGATGGATGTAAAAGTTGTTATGGAAGGAAGATAGTTTGAGAGAAGATTCTAGAAGTTCATATTGGCAAAGGCATGAAAGATGGTCAGAAGATAACATTCCGTGGTGAAGGAGACCAAGAACCAGGACTGAAGTCAGGAGGTATTATCATCGTACTAGATCAGAAAGATCATGCTGTTTTTACTCGGCGAGGAGAACTTTTCATGTGTATGGACATACAGCTGGCTTTTTTTTTTTATTACTTTATTTAACTTTATTTATTATTATTATCATTATTATTTTCCAGTTTGATCAGAGAGAGACAAAGAGAAAGAGAGGAAGTGAGAAAGCAAGCCACCAGGTCCGAGACTTGAACCGTGGTCGGCCATGTGGGAGTCCAGCGCCTTTAACCACCAAGCCACTTGCCAGCCCCCTACAGCTGGCTTTTTTAAAGTTTTTATTTTTTTCTTTTCTGTGGCTTCCAAAAGCCAAGTTCCACTCTTGACAACTGAACCAGTCATCACCTCTCATCCGGGTCAGATTGTCAAGCATGGAGATATCAAGTGTGTGTCAAATGAAGGCATGCCAATTTATCGTAGACCATATGGAAAGGGTCGCTTCATCATCGAATTTAACGTAAACTTAAGGATGATGAACATCATGCCCTGAGGTGGTATTCAGAGTCAAATCTCTTAATAAGACCAGTAAATGACACTCGCTGCTGGCATTTTATATGCTGTAGTGACTGAATGAAGGACTGTGATCATAATATGCTTACTACTTGCTATTGTTTTTAACATTCATCTATAGTAGTGCTTTAAAAAGTTAAATGAAGAATAAATGCAAATATAAAAACTCTGATTTTGGCCTGTATGTATGATGACTTCAGTGTGCAAGGTAGGTTTTTTTTTAAGAGAGATTTTTTTTTTTTTTCTATAAGGCACATGTGGCTGCTGAAGAGACAGAGATAGAAAGTGAGAAATCACCACCCAGGGAGGATGACCACAGCACAATCCCCTCTCCTCCAGTCTCCTCTCGGGATTTTGGGCATGCATGCACATGTGCCCAACTTGAGTTTCAAGCTGCCAGGTTTGATACTCGAACCACAGTCTACTACATGGGAATCCAGTAATGTAACCATTACACCATCTGCTGGTCCAGCAAGGCACAGTTTTAATAGCCGTAAAAACTACAAAGTTCCCCTAACATTTATCAGGCCATTCCTTGTCATTGATTTCAGCTATGTACATGGATGAGCTTAAACTAAAATACTAGATATACATATCAACCTCAGCATATGACCCTTCATTGTTAAGCTATGAAATTAAAATTCAGCATTTAACTGGCAAAAAAGTATTATTTTAAGATGAATAACTTCTTTTTTTTGAGAGGTTTTCACTATAGGGCGCGTGCGCTCGCCAGACAGACAGACAGAGACAGAGAGAAAGCAAGAAATCATCCCCCAGGGGGGATGGCCACGCCGCAATCCCTTCTCCTCCATTCTCCTCTCGGGATCTTGGGCACACACGCACACGCGCCCAGCGTGAGTTTTAAGCCACCGGGTCCGGGACACGAACTGCGGTCGACTACATGGGAGTCCAGCAACATAGCCATTACGCTAACTGCTGGCCCCAAGATTAATAACTTCATAGATAGTAACAAATATTGAGTGGACAAGTCATGCTTTCCTCACATTTAGCCCCAAAAGGCTGACAATCTGGACCACAAAGGGGCTTTTCAGATAGTACCACCAATGAATGAAGGGAAAAGAATAAACTAACTATAAGGTACTAGAGTTTCAAATGTGAACCACAGAGTGGAAGCATGTATTATCACTAGCTCCATAGTTATCTAAGTCATGTGTGTATTAAACAATTTAGCACGCTAAGTGTAGGTCTAGCCTTAAGAAAATCCAGTTCACCTGGCCAGCAGGTGGCGTGGCAGTTGTGGGAGCCCAGTGCCCACAACTGTGGTTCGAGTCTCAGACCTGGCAGTTTGCTTTCTCACTTTCCCTCTCTCTCTCTCTCACTCTGTCCTCTGGTCAAATTAAAATGAATAAATAAA
Source organism: Tupaia tana (assembly GCA_026018925.1). Classification (NCBI taxonomy): domain Eukaryota; kingdom Metazoa; phylum Chordata; class Mammalia; order Scandentia; family Tupaiidae; genus Tupaia; species Tupaia tana. The sequence continues at coordinate 141,416,609 of JAKSZU010000003.1, forward strand.
GGTAAATGAAATAATCCTTAAGAAAAGAAAGAAAGAAAGAAAGAAAGAAAGAAAGAAAGAAAGAAAGAAAGGAAGGAAGGAAGGAAAAGAAAAGAAAAGAAAAGAAAAGAAAAGAAAAGAAAAGAAAAGAAAAGAAAAGAAAAGAAAAAAGAAGGAGGGAGGGAGGGAGGGAGGAAGGGAGGAAGGGAGGAAGGAAGGAAGGGAGGGAAAGAGAAAGAAAGAAAGAAAGAAAGAAAGAAAGAAGGAAGGAAAGAAGGAAGGAAGGAAGGAAGGAAGGAAGGAAGGAAGGAAGGAAGGAAATCCAGTTCACTAAGAAAGGATTCCTTTGTGTAGGCAGATATTTGGGGTCCATTTGAAATTTATGTTTCCCCCACATCCATGTATATCCAGCTCTTCCAAGAATAAATACACTGGGCAAAGGAAGGTGACATGGGTTTCCTGAGATAGAGACCCTCCTCTGGCTTGCCTTTGTCACTTGGAGCAATGATCCAGCTGCTGGAATTAGAGGGGCTCTCCTTCCTTTCACTGCAAGCTGAGCTCTTGAGGGTGGACATCTGGCTTCTGAGCAGGCTGGTTTTGGTCGACTCTGTTGGTATCATAGGAAGAGGTATTAAAGGGATTCTTGATGGAAGGAGATACTTCATTAGATACAAATATTTCACTGGATCCTTAAAAGAAGAATGCAACTTCAGTTTCCCAATCCTTACAGAATAGTCCTGCTACAAATTAAATGCTATGATAATATCTGCCTCCCTTTATCTGAATCCATCCATACTGAAAAAGCTCCTGAAAAAGAAATCTCCAGATCCAAATGAATCCATGATAATTTTAACAAACACTTAAGAATTACATCAGGGGCCAGCAGGTGGCATAGTGGTTAAGGCACTGGACTCTCACTGTGGTCGACTGCAGTTCCAGGCCTGGACCCGATGGCTTGAAACACACTAGGTAAGTGAGCATATGTGCCCCCAAGAAGAGAATGGAGGATATGGTGTGGCCATCCCCCCTGGGAGATGATTTCTCACATTCTGTCTCTCTGTCTCTCCAGTGAGCACATGCACCCTATAGCAAAAATTTCTATGTCAAAAAAAAAAAAAAAAAAAAAAAAAAAAAAAAAAAAAAAAAAAAAGAAAGAAAAGAAAAGAATTACAATTTCTTCTAGAAATAGAGGAGAAGTGATAACTTTACAACTCATTTGATATGGACACTATTACCTTGACAACCGAACTGGAAGAAGACAGTAGAAGAAAAGAAAGAAAACTACAAACCAATAGCTTTTTATAAACTCTGATATAAAAATCCTCCATAAAATATTAGCAAACTGAATCAAGCAATACATTAAAAGACTTACACCCTTATACCTAAAAGGAAATGTTCCATGATATATAAGACTGCTGCAACATTTGAAAATCAGTCAATGTAATCTACCATACCAATAAACCAAAGAAGAAAAATCAAATATCAATTGATGCAGAAAAAGCATCTGGCAACATCCAGCACCCATTCATGATAAAGGCTTCCAGAAAGCTAGGAATGTGGATAACATCCTTAGGTTAATAAATAATATGTGCAAAAATCTATAGCTACAATCAAACTTAAAGATGAAAGACTATGCCAGCTTTGTGGCCTGTGGTTAAGGGAGTCGGATCCCACATGACCAGTTATGGTTCAAGTTCTAGCCCCAGTGGTTTGAGTGACACACTGGGCACACGTGCGTGCATATCTATATCCAACCAGAGTGGAGAAATAGAGGAGAAGGGGTTGTGACATGACCATGTCCCATCTGGGGCTGCTCTCTCTCTCTCTCTCTCTCTCTCTCTCTCTCTGTCTCCTCTGGTGAGCACATAGGCCCTCTGGCAACTAAAAGAACAATAAATAAGAGCAAAACACTGTTTTCTTGGGTCAGCTGGTGGTGTGGTGGTGAAGATGGCTATGTTTCACATGGTTGACTGTGCAGTTTGAATCCTGGACCTGGCAGCTTGAAAAACATGCTGGGTGTGTGTGTGAGGGCATGCCCAAAATTCTGAGAGGAGAATGGAGAAAGGATTGTGGCATGGCACCCTGGGGAGTGAATTCTCCCTGTCTGTTTCTTTCTGTAATTTGCCCTATAGCAAATTAAGAAATAAAAAGTGGGTTTTTTCCCCCTAAGACTTGGAAAAAGGCAAGTATGTCCACTGTCAGCACCCATATTCAACATAGTAATAAAAGGTATAGCCACTGTAACAAGGCAAGAAGAAATAAAGCCAGAATGATTAGAAAGGAAAAAATAAAACTGTCCTTTCATTTGTAGATAGCATACAGTATGTGTGAAAATGGCAAAGAATCTATCAAAAATAGAACTCTTTTTTTTTTTTTTTGAGAGGTTTTTGCTAGAGGGAGTGTGTGCTTGCCAGAAAGACAGACAGAAAGCAAGAAGTCACCCCCCAGGGGGAATGGCTATGCCACAATCCCTTCTCCTCCATTCTCCTCTCGGGATCTTGGGCACGCACAAACATGTGCCAGTGTGAGTTTAAGCCACCAGGTCTGGGACTCAAACCACAGTCGACTACATAGGAGTCCAGTGACATAGCCATTATGCCAACTGCTGGTCCCCCAAAATAGAACTCCTATTAAGTGAATTCGGCAAAGTCACTAGTTACAGGATCAATACACAAAAATTAATTTTATTTTAAGATACTAACAATGAACATACAAAATCCTATATTAAAATAATTTATAGTTGCTCCAAATAAAATGAAATAATTAGGCATACACTTAACAAAACATTTATAGGGTCTGCATGCTGAAAATTACGAAATGCTACTATAAAGCATCTAAGGTAAGACCTAAATAAATGTAAAGCAAACAATATGCATGGATTGGATCAGTTTTCCTCAAATTGATCTATAGTTTTAATCTAAATCCTAAAAAGAATCCCAGAAAGTGAAACATATCTGATCATATACTAAAATGCATTCTAAAATCTCCAGGAAATTATGCTAAGTGAAAAAAGCCAATCTCAAAAGGTTACATACTATATGACTTCATTTATTGGGTCATTGGAAAAGTCATGACATATTTTTTCATAGAAAAACATAAAAAAACATGACTTTTCCAACAACCCAATATATAATTTTGAAATTACCACATTTTAGAAACAGGGAACCTAGAGGTTGCTAAGGGTTAGGGGAAGGTGTAAGGGCATGTGATGTGGTTATAATAGGCCAATATGAAAGATCCACGAGGTGATGAAACTTTCTGTACCTTGACTTTGGCGGTGAAAACACAAACGTACGCATGTGACATAACTGTATAGACCTAAATATAGACAGTTTCTCTCTCTCTCTTTCACACACACACGTAAAACTGATGCGCTGAATAAAACATGTATCAATGTCAAAAACCTGGTTCTAATGTTGTACTGTTATTTTGTAAGATGTTAGTATTGAGATAAATGGGGTAAAGGATAAGTATATGGGATTGAGTAAATACTCAATTATCTTAGTAAAACTTTCAATTAAAAATCCAATAAGTTCGGGGCTTTTAAGAAAATACTATGTGGGTTTAGTTTTACTCTACTTGTATTGAAGGAAAACCAGTAAGCAGTCAAGCTATTTTGTTCACTGATACCTGCATGGAGGACTTTCTTTTTTGGAATCTTTTGATTTGAAAGGCCCCACGGTACTTTCAACATAGTAAGAGAAGAGGTTTGCGTTGATTCACCATCAGATTGAGGTTGTGAACATTTTTCTGGAGTTGAAACCATAGAATAGATTTCCTTTTGATGCCTGTTTTGATTTAGATAAAAAGTAGACCAAAAAAAAAAAAAAAGGGAAAAAGAACATTTTCATCAAGAAGAAGACCAGTGAATCAATACATTTATGTTAAACACTGCAAAGTCAAAGCACTCAAAGCACTGAGCCCTCCCATTTGTGTTAATGTAACCATCATTTATCCTGCCCCAGGCAGAAGAGGGGACAGGGCCCAGCCTGCAGCTAGAAGATCTGGCTCACATCACAGGTGTGTTCCTTCCTAGCTGCATGACCTCACTGAAGTCACTCAATCCTCTCTAAACTTCTCCACTTTACTCATCTATAAACTGTGGGGAACTTCACAAGGGGGCTGACATGAGTATTAATATGCAGGAGAGCACCTGGTTGTAAACATGTAAGCATTACAGAAACTCATTTCTCTAACCAAAGTGTCAACCAACAAGCTCTTATGAAAGCTAACAAAGGTAAATTCCTGGCCTAGAGCTCCAGTGTCATCACTATATTGTAGCAAATCATTCTGGAAAAGATCTGGGGCCTGGAGGGATCCAGAAATATTTGAGTGTTTCCTTATACACTATCTTTTCTGAAGTTCTCAACAAAGCAGCCACAGAAAGTTTCAAGAGCAATATCCTGCTCCAAAATTGTAAAAGTGAGCCCTTCCTTCTTCACCAGCTCTCTCACACCCAAGTTCTATAGTCCTTTGTGTGATTGTACCCACATTGGGCTTTCCACGGAAGAAAGGACCAAACTTATATTCATTTGTGCATCCAAGCGTGCCTGGTTTGTACTCAATAAGTGTTTAAAAAAGATTAGGGGCTATTGCATTGTTCTCACTTGGTGGAAAATTAGAAAGAGGCAGCTGGTTAAAACTGTAGCTAAGTGGGAGAATTAATTTTCCCTACAGTTGTTCAGTTACAAGGAAGTAGAAGAATTTTATCTGGAGAATGAGGCACTGCCTTTTTACTCTTTGTTTTATATTAATTTAGAGCTTTTATTATGTGCCAGGCATGTCCTCATTTAATCCACCCAACAATCCTTTGACTACCATTATTCCCATGTTGTAAATAAGGAAACTGGGGCTCAGCGAGGTTCAGTTAGTTGCCCAAAGCCACCTAAAATGTAATGACTGAAATATTAGAACACTTCTCTGACTCCAGAATCTACTCCCCCAAGTTCTCTAAAAAAGAAGTATAAAAAATAAGACTATATCCATACTCCATCTAACAGCAGACACAGTCAACTAACCAATCCCACTTTGAAGCAACAGCTGATAATTTTGTTTTGAGATTTTTAATTTGATTGAACAAGAGAAGGCAATTAAGGTAGTGACTGAAAGTATGGAAAAGGTCATTTACACCTAGCTCCTGGTTATTTGTTTTATTCTTAGTTTATTTGTACAAATTTAATTTTCTTAGTTTAGAAGATGTATCTGTATTTCCCCGAATACTTTTTTTTTTTTTTGAGAGGTTTTTGCCATAGGGCGCGTATGCTCGCCAGAAAGACAGAGAGAGACAGAGAGACAGAAAGCAAGAAATCACCCCCCAGGGGGGATGGCCATGCCGCAATCCCTTCTCCCCCATTCTCCTCTTGGGATCTTGGGCATGCATGCACATGCGCCTGGCGTGAGTTTAAGCCACCGGGTCCAGGACTTGAACTGTGTTCGGCTACATGGGAGTCCAGCGACATAGCCATTACGCTAACTGCTGGTCCTCCCCGAATACTTTTTTTTTTTTTCTTTTTTTGGAGAGGTTTTTGCTATAGGGCGCGTGCGCTCGCCAGACAGACAGAGAGAGACAGAGAGATAGAAAGCGAGAAATCACCCCCCAGAGGGGATGGCCACGCCGCAATCCCTTCTCCTCCATTCTCCTGTCGGGATCTTGGGCACGCACGCACACGCGCCCGGCGTGAGTTTAAGCCGCCGGGTCCGGGACTCGAACCGTGGTCGACTACGTGGGAGTCCAGCGACATAGCCATTACGCTAACTGCTGGTCCCTCTCCCCGAATACTTTTTAAAATGCTGTAAAATTAGAAAACTCCACGTTATATCATTTACGTCTTTTTACTGATTCCATGTACTTTCCCTGTCTCTAGCCTGTATTAATGCTTGCTGAGCTAATAGAAAGACAGTGAATTTTGGTGGACAAGAAATTCTGATTAATAAATGAATTTATAATTTATAATTTCTTTCCATTTTTCTATCAGTCTTTTAAATAAAATTACATCCTCCTGACAGGGTAGGCTGTGATACTTAAGTATCTATACAATATTAAGTCACTTCAATAATATTTAATAAATTTCCTGAATTTTGAGAGTGGTTTGAGTTTTGTTTAATAATTACTAATTTGAATGGGACCAGCAGTTGGCTATGTTGCTGGATTCCCATATAGTCGACCGTGGTTTGAGTCCTGGACCTGGTGGCTTAAACTCAGGCTGGGCGCGTGTGCACGCGTGCCCAAGATCCCGAGAGGAGAATGAAGGAGAAGGGATTGTGGCATGGCCATCCCCCCTGGGGGGTGATTTCTCGCTTTCTGTCTTTCTCTGTCTTTCTGGTGAGCACACATGCACCATAGCAAAAACCTCTCCAAAAAATAAAGAAGACTAATTTGAAACATCTACCCAAACTCTACCACCACAGCCATCATCTTAAAGATGAGTAAACCAAGATCTGAAGCAATGGAGAAGTATGGAGATATGCTAAAGGACTCATGAAAATCACACAGACTGAATTAAAATCTTGCACATCCTGATCCCACATCCTGGGTCATATCTCCACTACATGACATGCCTCTCTGCCCTGTCACTGGTTAACCGAGGAGCCTGTCCAGACTGGCGGAGAATATCAAGGTACATAGGCAGCTTTTTCAAGCCCACTGTTGTTAAATTATTGATTATCTTTGCTTTAAAAACCCTACTTAATCATACTTTGTGATTATTTTCCCTAAAGAAATCTCACAAAGCATTTCAGAGAGAAGTGTGAGCAGAGCACAGGAGAGGCCTCCTGTGGTGAGGAAAGCAGGGGGTTTGGCATGCTCACTTGTCGCCTTCCTTTTCTCCGTTGTACCACCAGTCCATGATCAAGGATTCAGAGTAAAGGTTTTGCACCTTCTCCAGGTCACTGAGCCCCTGCTCCATTTCCTCAACTAAAAGAGTCAGATCTTCATTCTGCTAAAATGACAAGTAAATACATTAGGAAATCACCTAAAAGGAGTTCACATTTCAAACAAAGAATCTAAAGAATTCTATGTGGTTTTTATCTTTGTCCATTCTAAAGCAGCTTATGTACATTTCATATAAAAAAACTGGACATATGTGGAGGACCATTTGAAAAGTTTCAACATTCACACCTGTGAAATTATTATTAAGATAATGAGCGTATCCATTACAGTTGAAAGTTCCCTTATGCCCCATTGTAAACATCCTTTGCCCCCTAAAATCCCTTCCTCAATTCCAAAGAAACTACTCATCAGATATGTCAGTACGCATTAGTTTCAGTTTTACAGAATTGTATGTAAATAGAATGATATAGTATATACCTTTTTTTGGTCTGGCTTACTTCACTCATATAATTGTTTTGATATTCACCCATGTAGCATGAATCAATAGTTCATTTATTTTTATTATTGAGTAGTAGTCTATTGTATACTAACTAAATAACAAAATTTATTTATCTATTCACCTGTTGATGGACAGTTGAATTCTTTCCAGGTTTGGGCTATTATAAATAAAGCTATAAACATTTGTGTATGAGTTATGGACATCTGCTTTCATTTCTCTTGAGTGATATCTAGGGCTGGAATAATTAAATCACATTGTTTGTGATGTCAAACATTTTTTTAAAGAATTATTTTATTATTATTTATTAATTTCCTATAGGAAACATGTGCTCACCAGAGAGACAGAGACAGAGACAAAGAAATAGAGAAAGTGAGAAAGCAAGTCACCAGGTCCAGGATTCGAATCATGGTTGGCCATATTGGTGCCCAGTGCCTTAATCACCACGCCACCTGCAAACCCCAAAACTTTTAAAGAAAAAAAAGGTTTTCCAAAATTATTGTACCGCTTTATATGATTGTACCACATTACCCACCAGTAATGAATGTATGGGAGTTCTACTTCCTCCACATCCTTGCAAACACTTGGTATTGTCAGTTGTTTTAATTTCAGCTGTTCTATTAGTTATGTAATAGTATATAATTGTGGGGCTAGCAGGTGGTGTAATGTTGAAGGCACTGGACTCCTACATGGCCAACCAAGGTTTGGGTCCTGGACCTGGTGGCTTGTTTTCTCACTTTCCCTTTTATTTTATTTTTTTTTGTCTCTCTCTGGTCAGGCTTAAAAAATAATAACGAATAAAATCAAATAACTAATGATTCCTTTTAAAAATAGCATGTAATTGGGGACCAACAGATGGCATACTGATTACATTGCTGTTCTCCCATATAGTCAACTGTGGTTCGAGTCCCGGACCTGGTGGCTTAAACTTCATGCTGGGCATGTGTGCATGCATGCCCCAGATCCCAAGAGGAGAATGGAAGAGAACAGACTGTGGCATGACCATCCTCCCATGGGGGGTAATTTCTCATTTTCTGTCATGCACCCTATAGCAAAAATCTCTAAAATAATAAATAAGTAAATAAATAAATAAATGTATATAATTGTAGTTTTAACTTGTATTTCCCTAATGACTTATTATTATTGTGAAGTTTCTGCTTAAATCTCTCGCCTACTTTTTGAGTAATTAATGAGTTTTCACATATTTTTGTATATTCTGGATACAAGTCCTTTAGTAGATGTATAATTTGAATTTTTTTTTCTGATTATCTTAGCATTATCTTTTAAAGAATGAAGGCTTTGTTCACATTATTCACAATTGCTAAAACATGGAACCAACTTAAGTGTCCCAAAACTGATGAGTAGGCTGAAAAACTGTGGCATTTATATACTATGGGATACTACTTAGCCAATGAAACCCTATCACTTGATTCAAAGTAGATGAATATACAAGACTTAATGTTGAATGAAATGAACCAGACTTTGAAAGATAGACACTGTGTACAGGGATACTCAGTGTGTACCAAATATCGGCATTCTCTGGCAGAAATTGAAAGATCTGACAGTAAAGAGGACAAGTATAGACACCAGTGACTGTAAGGGAGAGGAGTAGATGGTAGTGAGTGAGAGGTAGAGGATGTGTGTGAGGTGCAAATGGAAGAAATACTTTTTTTTTTTTTTTTGAGAGGATTTTGCTATAGGGCGCGTGCGCTCGCCAGCCAGAGAGAGACAGAGAGACAGAAAGAGAGAAATCACCCCCCAGGGGGGATGGCCATGCCACAATCCCTTCTCCTCCATTCTCCTCTTGGGATCTTGGGCATGCACACACATGCGCCCGGCGTGAGTTTTAAGCCACCGGGTCTGGGACGCGAACCGCGGTCGACTACGTGGGAGTCCAGCGACATAGCCATTATGCTAACTGCTGGTCCCAGGAAGAAATATATATATATTTTTTTTTTTTTTTTGAGAGGTTTTTGCTATAGGGCGCGTGTGCTCATCAGACAGAGAGAGAGAGAGAGACAGAAAGCGAGAAATCACCCCCCAGGGGGATTGGCCACGCCGCAATCCCTTCTCCCCCGTTCTCCTCTCAGGATCTTGGGCACCCACGCACACGCGCCCGGCGTGAGTTTTAAGCCACCAGGTTTGGGACACGAACCGCAGTCGACTACATGGGAGTCCAGCGACATAGCCATTACGCTAACTGCTGGTCCCAGGAAGAAATATTTTTAAAAAGAAATATTTATTTAATTTTATTAATTACTATTATTATTTAATTTGACCAGAAAGAGACAAAGAAAGAGAAAAAGAGAGGGTAAGTGAGAAAGAAAGCCGCCAGGTCTGGGACTTGAACTGTGGTCTACCATGTGGGAGTCCAGCACCTTAACCACTATAACCACTATGCCACCTGTCAGTCAGGCAAGAAACATTAAACAGACAAAAATAGAAAGTTCTCAACACTGTCCTGTACATTCTGGGTCCAGCTTCACAGCTGTGAAGCTCCCCCAGCTAGGCCACCCCCACTCCCACCCCACAGAGCCCAGTGCTAACCAGGAAGGAAAAGATTTGCATCTCTCTCTTGCTCTTTTCTGTCCCTTCCAACTTTATCTCTCTTTTTTAAGGGGAAAAAACAAAACAAAACAAAACAACAACAAAAAAATAAAACAGCTTTTCTGTCCCCTTCCCTGTGCTTTAAGTTGCTAATTTTGCTCTCTCCCTTTACCCAGCTCAGAATCCATCCAGGCAGGTCCATTCTGCTGTCCTGTACCTTCACATGCCATGCGGGTTTAATTTTTTAACCCGTTTTTATTTTCTGTGATGTATTTTTTTTCTCCACCTTTTGTTCTGGTTCTTTCCTTCATTTTCTTTCTATTTCTTCAGTTTTTCTTCCCATCTATGCTTTCTTTTTTTTCCTTCTTTCTTCACTTTTTCTTCCTATTGCTGTTTCCTACTCTTTTTTTCTTTTTCCTTTCCTATTTTATTACTGAACACTTACCCAGTGCCTAGAGAAGACTAGGTGCATAGTAACCAAACATCTGAATAGTGGGAGTTTTAGAGAATTCTTTGCCCCTCACTGTACTGGTTGTAAAAGGAGGGAAACTCTCCTTTATAAATCTGATTTCGACACTCCTCCTGTGATCCCCACAGGAGGACACAGTGGAAGGAGAAAATAGCGCTGAATTATTTCACAGTTGGGGAAACACACAAGCTCACACTTACAGAATTCTTCTCCAACAAATGAGCCAAAAGTGAATACATTACCAATGACTAAAAATCAGAAAAGAGCTTCAAGGATGAGAGAATCAAGTAATATACCACTCACAAGGGACCACTTTAATTCATCTCCAAGTAGGGAAACATTAGAGGGTATTACTGAAATGTCAGAAAAAGAATTTACAATATTCATGCTAATGAAATTCTATGAGATGCAAGAAGAAAGAGACATTGAGCTCCAAGAGATGAGGACGTCCTTTCACGATATAAAAGAATTGGACACCATAAAAAAACCAATCAAATGGAACTGTTAGATATGAAGGCTATAATTCAGGAAATCAAACCTCCCTTGAAAGTATTAAAAGCAGGTTAGAGGGACTAGCAGTTAGCGTAATGGCTATGTCACTGGACTCCCATGTAGTCGACCGCAGTTCGCGTCCCGGACCCGAGGGCTTAAAACTCACACTGGGTGCGTGTGCATGCGTGCCCAAGATCCCGAGAGGAGAATGGAGGAGATGGGACTGTGGCGTGGCTATCCCCCCCCGGGGGGTGATTTCTTGCTTTCTGTCTCTCTCTGTCTGTCCAGCGAGTGTACATGCCCTATAGCAAAAATCTCTAAAAAAAAAAAAAAAAGCAGGTTAGACTATGCAGGAGATCGAACCTCAGAAGTAGAAGGAAAAAAACAATGACCCAGAAAAAAATACAAAAAAACCCCTAGAAAACAGCCAAGAAATCTGAGGATACTATATGAGAAATACTAGATACCATGAAACGCTTAAACATCCAAATAATTGATATACCAGAAAGTGAAGAAACTAATAAATAGTCTATAGAGACATTCAAACATCTAGACCCAAGAAATACAAAGAACTCAAGTAGAATCAATCAAAGAAGATCCTCTCCACAGCACATCATAGCTAGATTATCCAGAATCACAGACAAAGACAAGATACTAAAATTGGCAAGAAAGAAACGAAAAATCACTTGCAAAGGCTATCCCACCAGGCTAACACAGGACCTCTCATCGGATACAATGCAAGCAAGGAAGGAATGGGAAAATATATTCAAAGTGTGAAATGAAAAACAAATTTAACCAAGAATACTATACCTGGCAAGATTATCCTTCATATAGGAAAAGAAGATAAAAACGTTCTTGGATAAACAAAGCCTGAAAGAATTTACCAACTCCAGATCAGCTCTTCAAGAAATTCTGGAAGGAGTACTATACCAAGAAAACTAAAGACAGACAGAACAGACAACAATTAGAGAACAAAAACAACCCAGTATATGGCCAGCTTAATGGTAGAGACAAGTCTAGAAATATTGATAATAACATTGAATGTTAATGGATTATGTTTTTCGATCAAGAGACACAGACTGGAGGAATGGATTAAAAATCAGAAACCTTCCATCTGCTGCCTACAAGAAATGCGTCTCGAATAAAACTAACCAAGGAAGTCAAATACCTCTACAAGGAAAACTATGAAAACCTTAAAAAAGGAGGTCAAAAAGGACACAAAAAAGTGGAAGGACACATCCCATGTTCCCAGATTGGCAGAATCAATATAATCAAAATGACAATTCTATCCAAATTAATCTATGTGTTTAATGCAATCCCTATAAAATTACAAGAGACATTCTTTTTTTTTTTTTTTTTTTTTTTTTTTTTTGAAGAGGTTTTCGCTATAGGCCACGTGCACTCGCTAGACAGAGAGAGAGAGACATAGAGACAGAAAGCGAGAAATTACCCCCCTGGGGGAATGGTCACGCCGCAATCCCTTCTCCTCCATTCTCCTCTCAGGATCTTGGGCACGCACGCACACGCGCCCGGCGTGAGTTTTAAGCCACCGGGTCCGGGACGTGAACTGCGGTCGACTACGTGGGAGTCCAGCGACATAGCCACTACACTAACTGCTGGTTCCCCTACAAGAGACATTCTTCACAGATCTAGAGGAGACTACCATAGAGTTTGTCTGGAACCATAAAAGACCCTGTTTTGCTAAAGCCATCCTGAGCAAGACTGAAGTAGGTGGCATTTCACTTCCTGACCCCAAAATATATTACAAAGCTGTAATAATCAAAACAGCATGGTATTGGCACAAAACCAGACATGATGACCAATGAAATGGAGTAGCGACTCCAGAAATAAACTCCAAAACATACAGCCAACTCATCTTTGAAGAAGGGTAACAGACAGTCCAATGGGAAAAGGGAAACCTCTTTAGCAAATGGTGCTGGAAAAACTGGGTATTCACCTGCAGAAAGATGAGTCTGAACCATTATCTGTCACCATTAACAAAAATCAACTCAAAGTGGATCAAAGATCTAAACGTAAGACCGCAAGCTATAAAACTACTAGTGGAAAACACTGGGGAGACTCTGGGAGACATTGGGGTAGGCAAAGATTTCTTAAGCAATACCCCCAAAGCACAGGCGATAATCCCCAAAATAGAGAGGTGGGATTATATCAGATTAAGGAGTTTCTGCACAACAAAGGACACCCTAATTAGTGTGAATCAACAACCCTCAGGAATGGGAGAGAATTTTTGTTCACTGTGCCTCAGATAAGGGACTGATAACCAGAATACGCAGGGAACTCAAGCAGCTTACCTGGAAGAAAATGATTAACTCAATTAAAAGATGAGAAAATAAGCTGAATAAACAACTTTCTAAGGAAGATATTACAAACAGCCAAAAAGCATATGAAAAATTGCTCAACATCCCTCATTGTAAGGGAGATACAGATCAAAACCACAATGAGATACCACCTAACTCCAGTCAGAATGGCGAAGATTAAAAAAAAACAAACAAACAAAAAAACCCACAAATAATGACAAGTGCTGGAGTGGATGTAGTGAAAGGGGGACACTCCTACACTGTTGGTGGAAGTGTAAATTGGTCCAGCCACTGTGGAGAACAATATGAAGGTTTCTCAAAGACCTTCAAATAGAACTACTATATGATCCAGCAATTCCACTCCTGGATATCTATCTAAAAGACAGGAGAGCCCTCAGTTAGAAAAGCACTTGCACAACTATTTTCATTGCAGCATTATTCATGTAGCTAAGACATGGAACCAACCCAAATGTCCACAAATGGATGAATGGACTGAATAAATATGGCACATATACTCCATGGAATACTATTCAGCCATAAAAAACAACAAGGCCCTGGAATTTTGATAGAAAGTGGACGAATATGGAAGATTTGTTGCTGAGTGAAGCAAGGTAGGCTATGAAAGAGAGACATTGTATGTCTTCACTTAACATATACAGACTGTCCATACTCTATGGTAGATACTGAAAGACTGGAGGACATAAAAGCATTAAAAATTGTTATGGACACTAGAAACAATGTGGAAGGAGAGTGTGGGAGGGGAAGAGTGCAGGAAAGGAAATAGGGGGAAAAATGGAGAGTTGAGATATTTGTGGGACACAGATATAGTTTGTTATCTGTTGATGAGGATGTATATAGTATTCTCAAATGGACTGAGATGTATATCATGTTGGGTAAAATCTCTTTATAATCTAAATAATGCATAGTGATTGAATGTGTAAATAAAAATAATAATAATAATAATAATATAAAGTTCTCTGTTTAAAAAGAACATATTGGGCTGCCTGGGCTCATCCCACCCACAGAGAGACTTGAGCCTGGTCTTTTAGCAGGTCTTTTTCCTTGAGTGCACCCCCACCTCCTAGAGTTATCTTTGGAACTTATCTCCATCCAACCATCCACCCACCCACTCAGCACTTCCTGCTGGCCAGGTTCAACCTGCCCACCAGGAGACTTGGGCCTGGTCTTGGCAGGTCTCTTCTCATGAGTGCATCACCACCTCCAGAAATTATCTTTGGAACTTGTGGCACTCCAGCCTCTGTGCTGTATTGATTCTCTTTACTAAGTTATATTGTCCTTAGCTTTTCCCCACCTCACGAAGAGCTAAAAGTTTGGTAGACGAGCCAATAACCTGAAGTTACCCATGTAAGGCTTATCTTTTCTTGTCTGGGAGACACAGCCCTACAAGGTACACACTCAGGACCTAAAGGTGAAATTCCCTCTTCCAACACTATAGAATCTATTCCAATAAATAGAAAAAAGTGAATACTGCATCAGATGATCTAAAGCCACCACAGAGATAGAAGAAACATGAAAGAACAAGTGCATAGCTCTCTCCCACAGTAGCTCCTCACACAATGGACAGCACAAAGAAATTTATCAAATGTGAGAAAACGAATTTTCAACATTCATAGTGATGAAACTTAATGAGATGCAACAGAAAACAGTCAACAAATTCCAGGAAATTAGAAGATCATTTCAGGACATGAAAGAGGAATTCCATAAAGAGATAGACACCCTAAAAAGAATCAAATAGACCTTCTGGAGATGAAGAATACAATGTAAGAAATTAAAATCTCCCTAGAAAGCATTAACAGAAGATTGGACCATGCAGAAGAAAGAATTTCTGACCTTGAAGACAAAGTCTCCAAAATAGACCAAACCACCAAAATGAAGGAAAAAACAATAAAAAATGAGGTTAACATATGAGAAATTCAAGACATCATGAAATACTCAAATATCCATATAAAGAGTATTTCACAAGGTGATAAAGCTATCAAAGGCATAGAAAACCTCTTTCATAAAATACTTTCTGAAAATTTTTCAAATATAGAAAAATATGGAGAAATTCCAACCCAAGAAGTAAAAAGAATGCCAAATAAAGTCAACATAAAAAGATCTTCCCCCTAAAAGGGGAGAGGAAATGCCTGAGGGCAGTTTATCAGTCAGTATCTAAATTTAAAATATACACACCTTTGATTTGGCAGTCCTGCTGGGGATAAGTCTTCCAGATGTAGTTTTGTGTGTGCATTGATTTCAAAAGTCAAATTTCAGAAATAACCTCTGTGTCCACCATGGGGAACTGGCTAAGTCATTTGTGGTGGAATAGAGACCACAGCCTTAAAAATGGAGACTTTTTATGTACTAATATTGGAAAGAGCTCCAAGATAAGTGAGAAAAAAAGTGTAAAACTGTAGCATATTTCCACTTGTGTAAAGAGGAAACATGTCCTTATCTACTCACACACATAATCTCAAAAAGGGAAGAAAGCAAGCAGGCGTGGTGGTTGTCCTTGGGAAGGAGTGGAGACACTGGGATGAAGGATAATTTCCACCCTATATCTTTTTATATTTTTGAATTTTGAAATATGTAAAAGTATTAACAGTTCAAAAAATTTAAAATTGGGAACCAGCAGTTAGCGTAATGGCTATGTCGCTGGACTCCCACATAGTCGACCGCGGTTCGCGTCTCGGACCCGGTGGCTTACAACTCACGCCGGGCGCGTGTGCGTGCGTGCCCAAGATCCCGAGAGGAGAATGGAGGAGAAGGGATTGCGGCGTGACCATCCCCCCTGGGGGGTGATTTCTCGCTTTCTGTCTCTCTGTCTCTCTCTGTCTGTCTGGCGAGCGCACGCGCCCTATAGCAAAAAACCTCTCCAAAAAAAAAAAAAAAAAAAAAAAAAAAAAAAAATTTAAAATTAAAATATGTCAACTCTCCAGGAAAAAAAAAAAAAAAAAAAAAAAAAAAAAGATCCTCCCCCTGGCACATCATAGCTAGATTGGTAAAAATTAAAGACAAAGAAAATAATATAAAAATGACAAGAGAGTAATATCAAGTTACTTATAAAAGTTATCCCATTACGCTATCAGACCTTTCAGCTGAAAAAATGCAGGCCAGAAAAGAATAGGAAGATGTATTCAAAGCATTAAAAGAAAAATAACTCTAACCAAGAATATTGTATCCAGAAAAATTATCCTTCAAATGGGAAGAACAAATAAAATAATTCTCCGTTAAACGAAAAATGGAGGACCAGCAGTTAGCGTAATGGCTGTGTCGCTGAACTCCCATGTAGTTAATCGCGGTTCGAGTCCCGGACCCGGTGGCTTAAACTCAATTCTGGGCATGTGTACGTGCATGCCCAAGATCCCAAGAGGAGAATGAAGGAGAAGGGATTGCGGTGTGGCCATCCCCCCTAGGGGATGATTTCTCGCTTTCTATCTCTCTGTCTCTCTCTGTCTTTCTGGCGAGCACACACGCCCTATAGCAAAAACCTCTCCAAAAAAAAAAAACTAGAAGAATTCACTAATACTAACCCAGTTCTATAAGAAGTACTGAAGGGAGGGACCAGCAGTTAGTGTAATGGCTATGTCGCTGGACTCCCACGTGTCGACCGCGGTTTGCGTCCTGGACCCGGTGTCTTAAAACTCACGCTGGGTGCGTGTACGTGCGTGCCCAAGATCCCGAGAGGAGAATGGAGGAGAAGGGATTGCGGCGTGGCCATCCCCCCTGGGGGGTGATTTCTCGCTTTCTGTCTGTCTCTGTCTGTCTGTCTGGCAAGTGCACGCGCCCTATAGCGAAAACCTCTCCAAAAAAAAAAAAGTACTTAAGGGATTATTATATCAGGAAAACTAAAGAGAGACAAACACAAGTAAGAGAACAAAATACAATGAAGAAAGTGACTAACAAGATGACAAATACTGGGACCAGCAGTTAGTGTAATGGCTATGTCGCTGGACTCCCATGCAGTTGACCGCAGTTGTAGTCCCGGACCCAGTGGCTTAAACTCACACCGGGCACTTGTGCGTGCATGCCCAAGATCCCGAGAGGAGAATGGAGGAGAAGGGATTGCAGCGTGGCCATCCCCCCTGGGGGGTGATTTCTCGCTTTCTGTCTCTCTCTGTCTGTCTGGCGAGTGCACACGCCCTACAGCAAAAACCTCTCCAAAAAAAAAAAAAAAAAGGATGACAAATACTGATAATAACACTACATGTTAATGAATTATATTCTCCTACTAAAAGATAGAAACTGGCTGAATTAACAACAACAACCACCAAAGGGGGTAAAAAAACAAACCAGAAGCTGTCAATATGCTGCTTACAAGAAACACACCTTACTTGTAAAGATATACATAGGTTAAAAGTGATGGGCTAGGAAAAGATATTCCATGCAAATGGAAATTAAAAAAAGACTGGCATCATGATACTGATATCAGATAAAATAGACTTTAAGATGAAAGATATAGGAAGAGGCAAAGAAAGACATTATATAGTACTGAAAGGACTCGTTCACCAAGAAGATACAACACTTACAATTATCTATGCACCCAACACTGGAGCACCTAAATAAGTAGAAGAGAGACTGAGATCTAAAGGGAGAAATAGACTGCAACACAATAATCATTGGGAATCTCAACACCCGACTGTCTCCTTTAGATAGATCATTTAGACAAAAAATAAACACATTTTTTCACCCCCATATGGAACATTTTTTGAAGATTGAGTGCATGATAGGGCATAAAATAAGCCTTTACAAATTCAAATGTATAGAAAATATACCCAGAATCTTTATCAACCACAATGGAATCAAATTTGAAATCAACTACAGAAAGAGCCCTTGAAAATTCACACACACATGAAAACTCAACAACCTACTCCTAAATGAATTTGCAACCACTGAAAAAATTAAAACTAAAATAAAAGTTTCACAGAAACCAGTAACAATGAACAAACAAATGTTTATAACCTATGGAACACAGTAAAAGCAGTCATACAGGGATGTTCATAGCAATTAGTGTCCAAAAGAAAAAAAAAATTAGAAAGGTGGTAAATAGCAACACAACGACACAACTCAGGGAACTGGAAAAACAACAGCAATGACAACAAAATTCCAGGAGAAAATAAATAATAAAGATTCAAGCAGAAACAAATGAAATAAGAGAATAAAAGAACTACACAGAAAATAAACGAAGCCAAATGCTGGTTCTTTGAGAAGATAAACAAAATTGACACACTGTTAGATTAATCAAGAAGAAGAGAGAAAGGAACCAGCTATATCAAATCAGCAAGGAAACAGGCAGTATTAGAACAGACATAACAGAAATACAAACCATCATCAGGGAATACTGTAAGTGATTACATGCCAATGAACAAGAAAACCTAGAGAGATGGACAAATTTCTGGACACATATAATTTACCAGATTTAACCAGGAAGAAATAAAAAGCCTGGATAACAAACAATGAGATTAAATCAGTAATAAACAGTCTCCTAACAAAGAAAAGCCCAGGTCCCGATGGCTTCACTACTGAATTCTACAAAACTTTTAAAGAAGAACTAACTCTAATTCTCCTCAAACTATTTCTAAAGATCCAGTAGGAAGGAATCCCCCAAATTCATTCAATGAAGCCTCCATCATCCTGATTCCAAAAATAAATGAGGATATAACAAAAAAAAAAAAAAAAAGAAAGAAAGAAAACTATAGGCCAATATCCCTAATGAATACAGATGCAAAAATTTTCAACAAGATACTAGCAAATCGCATCCAACAACATATTATAAAGATTACACACTATAACCAAGTAGACTTTATTCTAGGGATCCAAGGATAGTTCAGCATATGCAAAACAATAAATATAATATATCACATTAACAGAAAGATAAAAAGGCATTTGATCATATCAGTCAATGCAGAAAAAAGCATTTGGTAAAATATTTCCCTTCATAATAAGACTCTGAGCAAAATTGGCATAACAAGGGCATTCTTCAATACAATAAAAGTCATCTATGACAAACCCATAGCTAACATCATAGAGAATAGGGAAAAGCTTTAATAAAAACCAGAACAAGACAAGGCTGCCCTCTTTCTACACTCCTTTTCAACATAGTTCTAGAAGTTCTAGCAATTAGACAAGAGAGTCAAATAAAAGGGATTTGAATAAAAAAAGAAGTGAAATTATCTCTATTTGCAAATGCTATGATTCTATATATAAACAATCCAAAAGAATCCACAAAAAGAAACTCCTGGAAGTAATAAGTGAACATAGTAATGTGGCAGGATACAAAATCAACATACAAAAATCTATTGCATTTTTATATACCAACAATGTACAAACCAAGATAGAATTGAAAAAAGCAATCCCATTTATGATAGCCACAAAAACAATAAGATATCTGGAAATAAACTTAATCAAAAAAGTGAAAGACCTCTATGAGGAAAACTATGAAACACTTGAAGAAGAAATAAAAAATTATACAACAAAGTAAAATAACATCCCATATTCCTGGATTAGAAGAACTAGCATAATTAAGATGTCAATCCTACCCGAACTAATCTTCAAATTCAATGAAATTCTGATTAAACAACCAGAGATGTTCCTCACAGAAATAGAAAAAGCAATCATAATTTTTTTCTGGAATTATAAAAGGTCCTGTATTGCCAAGCAATACTGTGCAAGGAGCATAAAGTAGGAGGAATTTCACTTCCTGACCTCAAAACCTATTACAAAGCTGTGATAATCAAAATGGCATGGTATTGGTACAAAAACAGGCAGGCAGACCAATGAAACAGAATTGAGAACCTTAAATAAACCACAAAACATACAGCCAACTGATCCTTGACAAAGGGCACAAGACAATTCAGTGGGAAAAAAAATCTATTCAGCAAATGGTGCTGGAAAAACTGGATATTCACCTGCAGAAGAATGAAATGGGTCTTCTATCTCTTACCACTAAAAACATCAATTCAAAATGGATTAAGGATCTAAACATAAAACCTTGAACTACAAAACTACTGGTAGAAAACACAGAGAAAACTCTAAGAGACCTTGGAGTAGACAAGAACTGCTGCTGCTGCTGCTGCTACTGCTGCTTTTTTTTAAGAGAGATTTTTGCTATAGGGTATGCGTGCTTGCTGGAGAGACAGAGAGAGACAGAGACAGAAAGCAAGAAATCACTCCCAAGATGGGATGGCCATGCTGCAATCCCTCCATTCTCCTCTTGGGATCTTGGGCAAGCATGCACACGTGCCCAGCATGAGTTTAAGCTGCTGGGTCAGGATTCAAACCATGGTCAACTATATGAGAGTCCAGCGACGTAACCATTATGCCATCTGTTGGTCCCAAACAAGGACTTCTTAAACAAGACCCTCAAAACACAAGCAATAGTCCCAAAAACAGGCAAGAGGGATTACATCAGACTAAAAAGCTTCTTATCACAAAAGAAACAATAATTAGAGTGAGTAGACAAATCCTCAGAATGGGAGAATATATTTGCAAACTATACTTCAGATAAAGGGACTGATAACCATAATATACAGGGAATTTAAGCAACTTACCTGTAAAAAAAAATAATCAATCCAACTAAAAGGTGGGAAAATGAGCTGAACCAACAGCTCTCTAAGGAAGACGTACAAATGGCTAAGAGCATACGAAAACATGTTCAACATCTCTTTCCATAGGGAAAATGCTAATCAAAACCACAATGAGATACTACTTAATCCCAGTCAGAATAAGTAAAAATTTTAAAATAAAGAATGATAAGTACTGGTGAGGCTGTGGTGAAAAGAGAACTCTCCAGGACCAGCAGTTAGCGTAATGGCTATGTGGCTGGACTCCCATGTAGTCGACCGCGGTTCGAGTCCTGGACCCAGTGGCTTAAACTCATGCCAGGCGCGTGTGCGTGTGTGCCCAAGGTCCCGAGAGAAGAATTGAGGAGAAGAGACTGAGCATGGCCATCCTTCCTGGGGGGTGATTTCTTGCTTTCTGTCTCTCTGTCTCTCTCTTTCTGGCGAGCGCATGCGCCTTATAGTGAAAACCTCTCAAAAAAAAAAAAAAAAAAAAAAAAAGAGAGAGAGAGAGAGAACTCTCCTACACTGTTGGTAGGAATGTAAATTAGTACAAACACTGTGAAGAACAATATGGAGATTCCTCAGAAACCTACACATAGATCTACCATATGATCCAGTAATTCTACTCTTAGGTATTTACTCAAAGGATAGGAAAACATCAGTTAGAAAAATACTTGTATATCCATGTTTATTGCAGCATTATTTACAATTGTTAGGACATGGACTCAACCCAAATGTCCAAAAATAGACAAGTGGGTTGAACAGTGGTATATGTACTCTATGGAATACTACTCAGCCATAAAAAAATGAGACCCTGACATTTGATACAAAGTGGGCAAATATGGAAGTCTTAATGCTAAGCAAAGCAAGCCAGACTACGAAAGACAGACTTTGTATGTCCCTGCTCAATATATACTGAATGTCTGCATTCTACAGCAGAAACTGAAAGACTAAAAGGGCAATTGTAGATACTAGAGAGAGTGAGGAGGTAATAGGTGGTGGGTAATAGGGGGAGGCAAAGAGAGGAACAGGGATAAAAAACAAACAATATGGTTTTTTTTGTTTGTTTTTAAAAAGCAATATGTATAACTGACACAAAAGTGAAAAATTATTTGCTGATGATAATGTATATGATAATGCTTTCGTCTTGACTGATATGCACTGTATTCATGCTGGGGAAAACCATGTTGTATACTGTAAAGATGTATAGTGATTAAATGTAAATAAATATATTTTTAAAAGTCATGTAATAAAGCCATTAATATTTACCTTCCAAAAATAATGTATATAATTTTAAAAAGGATGAAGGCTTTAATTTTGATCAATTCCAATTTATCAATTTATTATGATTGTCTTTCATTAACTGACCTAAAAAACCCTTTGTCTAGCACAGAGTCACATAAGGTTTTCATACATTCTCTAAAAGGAGAAAAACCTAGGTTTTGCATTAAGTCCATGAACCATTTTGAGTTAATTTTTTAATATGGTGTGAGGTTATGGTCAAGGTTCATTTATTTGCATATGACTGTTCAATCGTTCCAATATCATTGCTGGGAGAGAAAACATAAACCTTTCCTTTCTCCAAAGAATGCTTTTGTAACTGTTGGAAATCAGGTGTCCCTATATGTGTCAGTCTATTTCTGGCTTCTCTATTCTATTCCACTGAGCTCATATATCTATTATTACACTAATACCTCATTGGCTTAATATAGGTTTAAAATAAGTCTTGAAACCAGGTAGTATTAGTCCCCCAACTTAGTTCTTTAAAAAAAAAAAAGTTGCTTTGACTAGTCTAAAGCCTTTGCACTTCCATAGAAATCAGTCTGTCATATTTTACCAAAAAAAGCACCTGCTCATACTGTTTTTCTTTATTCATAATTAAACATGTATAGGCATACAGGAGAGGGAGAGGGGAACAATCTCTGCTGGGTACAGTCACACCACTATCTTCCTCCAGTCCTCTATTCTGTCAGATCCTAGCACCTGTCTGAGCACCCAGTATGTTTCAAGTAGACCAAGCTAGGGATTTGAACCACGTCGTATCCAGTTTCTCTTGAGTAGCCCCTTACTTACTGTTGTGCCACACAACTGAAAGAGCTTGCTGCTATGTTGATTGGGATTGCATTGAGTCTATAGATCAATCGGAAGAGAATGGATATCTTGATATTATTGAATCTTCTGACCCATAAACAAGATCTCTTTTAGCAATATTTTGTAGGTTTCAGTGTCATAGGCCTTTCACATATTTCTGACAGATTTATCCCTACATATTTCTATTTCAATTTTCAATTGTTCTTTACTAATCTATAGAAACAAATTCATTTTTAAATATTGACCTTGTATCCTGCAGTTTTCCTAAATTCACTTAGTAGTTCCAGTAGATTTTTAAAAAATATATTCCATTAAATTTTCTATGTAGACAACCATGTTAAATGAAATACAGATGGTTCTACTTCATTCTTTCCAATCTGGATGCCCTTCCTCCGACTGTAATACTGAACTAACCAGGACCTCCATTATAGTGTTGAACAAGAATGGTGATAAAAGAAATCCTGTAATTTTCCTCATATGAGGGGAAAAATATACACTCTTCTACCACTGAAGTATGGTGTTAGCTGAAGGTTTCTCATAGATGTCATTTATCAGATTGAGAAAATTCATTCCACTCATATTATACAGAGTTTTCATGAGAACATGTTGGATTTTGTCAAAAGCTTTTCTGCATAAATAAAGATGATTGTATGTTATTTATTTATTTATTTTTAAGTTTGCCAGAGGGTGCATGTACTTGCCAGAGAGAGAAAGTGAGAAAGCACTCCTCATGGGGCATGGTCACAACATAATCCCTTCTCCATTTCCTCCTCTTTTCCAGATTTTGGGCACATATTCATGCATGCTCAGTGTGTTTCTCAAGCTGCAGTTTCCAAGGACTTGAAATGTGTGGTCAGCGGGACCAGCAGTTAGTGTAATGGCTATGTCACTGGACTCCCACGTAGTTGACCGCGGTTCGTGTCCCGGACCCAGTGGCTTAAAAACTCACGCCGGGGGATCAAGCCGGCCAGTAGTTCCGGACACCAGGCAGACTGAGGCTGCAGGCCCGACCCTTCCGAATCTTCGCGCATCCCTACCGTTCCTCCTCCTTGGACCCCAGGTTGGTTGTCTGGGACTTTAAGGCGAACTCCCACCCCACCCCACCTGCAATCCAGATCGAGCCAGCCATTAGTTCCGGACACCAGGCGGACTGAGGCTGCAGGCCCATCCAACCTGGTCCTGTCACTCATCCCTGACACTTTCCCACTAGCCTTTGGACTCTTTGAATTTTGGTGATTTGAATAGCGTTTCCTTTTTTCGTTTTGTTTTTCTTTGCTCTTGAGGTGTTGCTTATTAGGTCAGTTGGAGGCTCACCACTCCTTAGAAACAGGGAGGACTTTGGGCTATCCAGGGCTAGTGGCAACAGTTAATGGTAATTGTGAGCAACAGGTAGGCCAACCATAAGAGAAATCATCAATTTTCTAATCCTGTACAACTTTTAACACTCAGAGATACCTTAAATAAATTAGGAAGAAACATATAGATTACCTGATGACTAGGAACAATCGCAGAGGCTCAAAAAATATGAGCAACCAACAAAAGGCCTCTCCCTCAAGGGAAATCATCAAGCCTACATCACCCACAGTCAATACAATGGACGTCGTGGACATGTCTGATAAGGAATTCAGAATATTTGTAGTGACCAAACTAACTGAGATGGAAGAGAAAAGAGACAAGGAACCAGCAGTTAACGTAATGGCTATGTCGCTGGACTCCCATGTAGTCGACCGCGGTTCACGTCCCGGACCCGGTGCCTTAAAACTCACGCTGGGCGCGTGTGCATGCGTGCCCAAGATCCTGAGAGGAGAATGGAGGAGAAGGGATTGCGGCGTGACCATCCCCCCTGGGGGGTGATTTCTCGCTTTCTGTCTCTATGTCTCTCTCTGTCTGTCTGGCGAGCGCACGCGCCCTATAGCGAAAACCTCTCCAAAAAAAAGAGACAAGGAGCTCCAGGAGATGAGGAAGTCCTTTTATGACTTGAAAGAAGAAATGGATACCTTAAACAAGAACCAGATGGAACTTCTAGGATTGAAGAATGTGATACAGGAAATCAAAACCTCCCTTGAAAGTATTAAAAGTAGATTAGACCAGGCAGAAGATCGAATCTCTAACTTAGAAGACAGAACATCTGGCCTAGAAAAAAGTATCAAGAAGATTGAGAAAACAACCATGAAAAATGAGGATAATATATGAGGAATACTGGATACCATCAAGTGCCCCAACATCTGGATAATTGGCATTCCAGAAGAGGAAGAAAATAATAAGGGCCTAGATAATTTATTCCATGAAATTCTGGAAGAAAACTTTCCAAATCTAGAAAGGCATTCAAATATCCAGGCCCAAGAAATACATAGGATCCGAGTAGAATCAGCCCAAGAAGATCCTCTCCAAGGCACGTCATAGCCAGACTGGCAAAAACAACAGACAAAGACAAGATACTAAAGTTGGCAAGAGGGAAATGCCAAGTTACTTACAAAGGTCACCCCATCAGGCTAACAACAGATCTCTCGGTGGAAACAATGCAGGCAAGGAAAGAATGAGGAAGCATAGTTGGAAACGCCAAGTTACTTACAAAGGTCACCCCATCAGGCTAACAATGGATCTCTCGGGGAAACAATGCAGGCAAGGAAAGAATGGGGAAGCATAGTCAAAGTGTTGAGTGAAAAACAATTTCAACCAAGAATACTATACCCGGCAAAATTATCTTCCATATGGGAAAAAAAGATAAAAAACATTCTCGAATAAACAAAATTTGAAGGAATTTACCAACTCCAGACCGGCTCTTCAAGAGGTTCTGAAGGGAGTACTATACCAGGAAAATGAAAAAAATCAGAGACAGTTATACGAGAACAAAAAGCAACCAAGAAAATGGATCACTTAATGATAGGATCAGGTACGGAAATATCGATAATTACATTGAATGTCAATGGATTAAATTCTCCAGTTAAGAGACATAGACTGGTTGAATGGATAAGAAAACAGAAACCCTCTATCTGTTGCCTACAAGAAACTCACCTTATGGATAAAGACATACATAGACTAAAAGTAAAGGGCTGGAAAAAGATACTCCATGCAAATGAAAATCAAAAAAGGGCTGGAGTAGCGATATTGATCTCAGACAAAATAGACTTCAAGACAAAGACTGTAAGAAGAGACAAAGAAGGGCATTTTATAATAGTAAATGGGGTAATCCAGCAAGAAGACATAACCCTTATAAATATCTACGCACCCAACTCAGGTGCACCTAAATACGTGAAGGAAAGACTGCTGGAGCTAAAAGGAGAGATAGGGAGAAATACTATAATTGTTGGAGATCTCAACACCCCATTATCTCCTATAGACAGATCTTCTAGACAGAAAATAAATAGAGAGATACAGGACTTAAATGATACTATAAATCGAATGGGCTTGACAGATATCTATAGAACTTTCTACCCTACATCCACAACATATACATTTTTCTCACCCCGACATGGAACCTTTTCAAAGATAGATCATATGTTAGGACACAAATCAAGCCTTTACAGATTCAAAGGCATAGAAACTGTATCCAGCATCTTCTCTGACCATGATGGAATTAAACTCAAGATTAATTTCAAGAAATAACCCCAAAAATACATGAACAAATGGAAACTGAACAACCTACTTCTGAATGACTTCCTCACTACTAAAGAAATTAAGGCTGAAATAAAAAAAATTTATGGAAACAAATGATAATGAGTACACAAGTGTCCAGAATCTATGGGACACAGCAAAAGCAGTCATAAGAGGGAAATTCATAGCAATTAGTGCGCATAAGAAAAGGATGGAAAGATGGCAAATAGATAACTTATCATCGTGCCTCAGAGAATTGGAAAAACAACAACAAACAAACCCCCAAAATGCCAGGTGAAAAGAAATAATAAAGGTTCGAGTAGAAATAAATGAAATAGAAAATAAATGAACCATACAGAAAATAAATGAAAGCAAAAGCTGGTTCTTTGAAAAGATTAACAAGATCGACACACCATTGGCTAGACTGATCAAGAAGAAAAAGAAAGAAACCAGATTAATCAAATATGTGACAAAACAGGCAATATTACTACAGACATAGCAGAAATACAAAATATCATTAGAGGATACTATGAGCGACTTTACACCAACAAACAAGATAACCTGGAGGAAATGGACAAATTCCTGGATGCATATAATCTACCAAGATTGGATCAGGAGGACATAGAGAACCTGAATAGACCTATAACAAGCCAGGAGATTGAATCAGTAATAAATAACCTCCCAACAAAGCAAAGCCCAGGTCCAGATGGCTTCACTTCTGAATTCTACAAAACTTTTAAGGAAGTAGTTAACCCCTATCCTACTAAAATTATTTCTAAAGATTCAAAAGGAAGGAAACCTTTCAAATTCATTTTATGAAGCCTCCATCATCCTCATCCCCAAAACAGATAAGGACATGACAAAAAAGGAAAACTACAGACCAATATCATTGATGAATATAGATGCAAAAATTCTCAACAAGATACTCGCAAATCGTATCCAACAACATACAACAAAGATCATTCATTACGACCAGGTAGGCTTTATACCAGGGATGCAAGGGTGGTTCAATATACGCAAGACCATAAATGCAATACACCACATTAACAGAAAGAAAGATAAAAACCATATGATCATCTCAATTGATGCAGAGAAAGCATTTGATAAAATACAACATCCTTTTATGATTAAGAATCTCAGTAAGATTTGTATAGAAGGGTCATTTCTGAACACAATAAAAGCAATCTATGAAAAACCTACAGCTAACATTATACTGAATGGGGAAAAGCTGAAAGCTTTTCCTCTGAAAACAGGTACTAGGCAAGGCTGCCCACTTTCTCCACTGCTCTTTAATATAGTACTGGAAGTCTTAGCTATTGTAATCAGAGAAGAGAACAATATTAAAGGCATTCAAATAGGCAAAGAAGAGTTGAAAATATCTTTATTTGCAGATGACATGATGCTATACTTAGAAGACCTAAAGGTATCCATGAAAAAACTTCTTGAAGTAATAAGTGAATACAGTAAGGTGGCAGGATACAAAATCAATATCCAAAAATCTATAGCATTTCTATTTATGAACAACAAGTTGAACGAAGCAGAGCTGAAGAAAGGAATTCCTTTCACCATAGCCACAAGGTATATAAGATACCTAGGGATAAGCCTAACTAAGAAAGTCAAAGATCTTTATAAAGAAAACTATGAAAATCTTAAAAAAGATATTGAAAGTGACATAAAAAAGTGGAAGGACATCCCATGCTCCTGGATTGGAAGAATTAACATAATCAAAATGGCAATTCTACCCAAATTAATCTACATGTTTAATGCAATTCCAATCAAAATACCAGAAATATTCTTCACAGATCTAGAAAAGACAATCATAGAATTTGTCTGGAATCATAAAAGATCTCATATTGCAAAAGCAATCCTGCACAAGAAGAATGGAGTAGGAGACATATCACTCCCTGATCCCAAGATATACTATAAAGCTGTGGTCATCAAAACAGCATGGTATTGGCATAAAAACAGACACGTGGACCAATGGAAGAGAATAGAGACCCCAGAAATAACCCCCAAAGCTTATAGCCAACTGATCTTTGACAAAGGATATCAGTCAATCCATTGGGAAAAGGAAAACTTCTTTAGTAAATGGTGCTGGAAAAACTGGGTATCCACCTGCAGAAAGATGAAACTGAACTCCCATCTTTCACCATTAACAACAATCAACTCAAAATGGATCAAAGATCTGAACCTAAGACCTCAAACAATAAAACTACTGGTGGAAAATGCTGGGGAAACTCTGGGGGACATTGGAGTAGGCAAAGACTTCTTAAATAAGACTCCCAAAGCACAGGCAATAATCCCTAAAATAGGTAAGTGGGACTATATTAAACTAAGAAGTTTCTGCACAGCAAAGGACACAGTAACAAGTGTGAACCGACAACCCTCAGAATGGGAAAATATTTTTGTTAAATATGCCTCAGACAAGGGACTGATAACCAGAACACACAGGGAACTCAAGTGCCTTATGTGGAAAAAAATGATTAACCCAATTAAAAGATGGGAAAATGAGCTGAACAAAAATCTCTCTAAGGAAGACATACGAATAGCCAAAAAGCATATGAGGAAATGCTCAACATCCCTCATCATAAGGGAGATGCAGATAAAATCCACAATGAGATACCACCTAACCCCTGTCAGAATGGCAAAGATTAAGAATATAAAAAGTGATAAGTGTTGGCGGGGATGTGGTGAAAAGGGAACTCTCCTTCACTGTTGGTGGGAATGTAAACTAGTTCAACAACTGTGAAGAACAATATGGAGGTTCCTCAAAGATCTACAAATAGAACTACCATTTGATCCAGCAATCCCACTTCTGGGTATTTACTCGAAAGACAGGAGAATGCTCAGTCAGAAAAGTGCTTGCACTTCAATCTTTATTGCAGCATTATTCACAATTGCCAAGACATGGAACCAACCTAAATGTCCACAAACTGGTGAATGGATTGGAAAAGTATGGTATATATACTCTATGAAATACTACTCAGCCATAATAACAAGACCCTGGCATTTGATAGAAAGTGGTCAGATATGGAGGATCTATTGCTGAGTGAAGTAAGCCAGGCTATGAAAGAAAGATATTGTATGTATCCACTCAATATATACTGACTATCCGCACTCTGTGGTAGAGAGCGATAAATTGGAGGACATAAAAGCAGTGAAGGTACTTAACGAGAATAGGACAGTGTGGAATAGGGGCGGGGTGAAGAGAAGAGGATAGAGATAGCAAGAGAACAAATAGGCAGGACGTTAGTGAGAAACAGATATGGCTTATTACCTGTTGGTGATGACATGTACAGTATTCTCAACTGGATTGGTCTGAGAAGTATTTCATGTTGGGTAAAGTCTTTTTACAAGCAAAATGAGAAATAGTGATTAACTGTTTTAAAAAATAATTAGAATAATAATAATGATTGGGAAAAACATAGAAAAGCTATTGAATGTTGAAGCGGGGAGATTAATGTTTCTGTATTGACTGACATGCATGGCATTCCCTTTTGAAAAAGCAATGTAATACACTATAAAGTTATTTGTAATCCAATGTAATATAAAGAAGATTATGATGATAATAAAAATTAAAATTAAAAAAAAAGAGAGATGGAGAAAGGATTCCATCATGACTATTCCCCATGGATGGTGATTTCTCACTTCCCCTTCGTATCTTTCCCTAACAAATGCACATGTAGGGAAAAAATAAGAATTATTTAATTTTACTTATTATTGCTATTTTTAAAATTTGACAAGAGAGAGAGGGAAACTGAGAAAGCAAGCCACCAGGTTCTAGACTGGAACCAGTCAGCCATATGGGAGTTCAGCACTGTGGCCACTATGGCACCTGCTGGTCCCTTGTAGGAAAAACTTTTAAAAGGCACTATATGTATGAAAATATTTAGATTCTTGATACTGGTAGGAGTAGTATAAAAGTATACAGTTCAAGTTTATCCAAAAATGGACATTAAAAAGTGCAATTTTTTGTATACTATTTGCACCTCAATAAACCTTTTAAAAATAAAAAAATGCAATAATTTGAGTTAGAAGGCATAATATCAAAATGGTGAATTTTCCACCCAATTTAAAGCTACAACATAGAGAAACCTTTCATATCTCCATGTCCCCTCCACCACGTCTCCTGAGTAATTTCTATCCTGAACCTTCTATTTATACCATTTCATAGGTTTTTAAACATAATTTTGTCATTATGTGCATATCACTACCATTGTTTAGTTTCATTTGTTTGGGGTCTTTATAAAATACTATCCTATCATGTGTAGTGGTTGGGAACTTGCTTTTATCATTCAACATTATATCTCTAAGATTCATTTATAACATGTGTGCCTATGTTATTTATGTGTTGATCATTTTCTCTACTGCATAATATTCCATTGTGTGAATATAATACAATTATACATCTATTTCTCTGTTAATAGGCACCAATCAGTTTCCAGTATTTGTGTTAGTTTGTCTATTATTATTACAGACAATGGTGCTAAAAAAAAAAAAAAAAAAAAAAAAAAAAACAACTCACGTCGGGCGTATGTGTGTGCATGCCCAAGATCCCGAGAGGAGAATGGAGGAGAAGGGAGTGCGACGTGACCATCCCCCCTGGGGGGGTGATTTCTCGCTTTCTGTCTCTCTGTCTCTGTCTGTCTGTCTGGTGAGTGCACACGCCCTATGGCAAAAACCTCTCCAAATCAAAAAAAAAAAAAAAAAAAATGTGTGGTCAGCCATGAAGGACCCACCTGCCTTTTCTTTTTTCTTTTTTTTTTTTTTTTGAGAGGTTTTTGCCATAGGGCGTGTGCGCTCGCCAGACAGTTAAAGAGACAGAAAGCGAGAAATCACCCCCTAGGAGGGATGATCACGCCGCAATCCCTTCTCCTCCATTCTCCTCTGGGGATCTTGGGCACGCACGCACACGCACCCGGCGCGAGTTTCAAGCCACCGGGTCCGGGACACGAACTGCGGTCGACTACATGGGAGTCCAGCAACATAGCCATTACGCTAACTGCTGGTCCCAGGACTCACCTGCTTTAATCACCAGGCCATAAGCTGGCCCACAAATTTTCAAATGCAAAACCAACATTGCATTTCTGGGATAAACTCAACTTGGTTTTGATGCATTAAATTTTTTATATATTAACTTTGATTTGTTAAATAAATTTTGATTAGAATTTTTGCTTCTATATGCATGGGGGATACTAGTCTGCAATTTTTCCTTTTTTTTTTTTTAATTTGCTACAGAGTACATGCACTCATTGGAGAGAGACAGAGAGGGAGAGAGAGGAAAAATGAGATCCCCCTCACCCAGGGAAGATAACCATACTGTAATCCCTTCTACTCCATTCTCCTCAGCATGGAGTATTTTCCAAGCTGCCAGGTCTGGAATTTGAGCCATACAGTCAGCCATGTGAGATCCAGCCACCTTAAAAAATCGTGCCATCAGCTGACCTCAGCTGACCATAGCCTGCAAATTTCTTATAATGTGTTTGCGAGGTTTTGGCATCAAGTTAATATTATCCTCATAGAATGAGTTGAGAAGTAGTCCCTCCTTTCAAATTTCTGGAAAAGTTAATATAGAATTGATATTTTTCTCCTTAATTGTTTGGTACAAATCAGCAGTGAAGTTATGTGGGACTGGAGTCTCCTTTGTGGGAAAGTTTTACTTAGGAATTTAATTTCTTTGATAGATGTAAGGCCATTGAAGTTCTATGTGAACATAAATTTTCATTCTCTGAAATATATGCCCAAGAGACCAAGTTCAGGGTCTTACAGCAATTAAACATTTAGTTTTAAAGGAAACTGTTTTCTAGAGTGACTGTCCCATTTTACATTCCTACCAGCAATATATTAGCGATCCGTTTCTCCTCCATCCTTGCCATCACTTGATTTGTCACCATTTTTTATTTAAACCATTGAGACGAGTGTGCGGTGATAAGTCATGATGGTTTAATTTGCATTCTCCTTGTGGCTAATGATGTTGAACCACTTTTCATGTGATTACTTGCCATCTGTTAATCCTCTTCGGTGAATTTTCTATGCATGCATTTGCCTGTTTCCTGACTGGATGGTTTGCTTTTTCACTTTTGAGTTTGAACTGTTCTTCAGATATTGTAGATACAAGGTCTTTCTCTGACATGTTCTTTGCAGATACTTGTCTAAGTCTGTAGCTTGTGTTTTCATCCTCTTCACAGGGTCTCTCACACATCAAAAGCTTTTGATGAGGTCCAACTTTTTAATCTTTTAAGAATCATGTTTTTGGTATCAAGACTAAAAATTCTTTTTTTTTTTTTTTTTTTTTTTTTTTTTTTTTTTTTTGCTTTTGATTTTTTTACTCAAACTTATCCACTAATAAATTTAAATTTAACAAAACATAGAAAAAACAATACTATATGTAAATTATCTTAAAAGTTTGGCTATACACATTGAATAATCACAAAACACTACGCTCATCTTCTGAAGAAATCCTACTCATCTTAATATGCCTTTTGACATCCTAAGCAAAATGTTACAATGGTATATTAACAAGCTTACTTTAAAAGTATCTCTAGAGAAAAATACCTTAAATAGAATTATGCAGATTCTGTTAGTCAATAGGATAGTTCTGATTAAGTATACTATTTAAGCAACACAACAAAAAAACTCTCAAAGATAAAAACACTCTTAATATTTTTTGTCTGATACAGTAAAGAACATTTTAAAGGCTAATGTTTCCAATTTTGTTATCCTTTGATTTTATACCAGTATGATTAAGAATATACAAAAGTGGTGACTCATTTTAGCTTATTTTAGGCAAGTCCTAGATCAACCTGCCTCACATGTTCCTTCCTGCCCCATGGCAGACATAGCTAATCAATCACAGCCTTCTTTGAATACTGAACCTTCCTGGATAAGACTAAAAATTCTTTGCCTAGCCCAAGGTCCTTAAGACTTTTTCCCACATTTCTTTCTAGAAGTTTTATAGTTTTATGCTTTGCATTGAAGTCCATGATTCACTGAGTTAATATTTACATGAGATGTGAGGTTTAGATTGAGGTTCTTTATTTTGCTTATGGATGTCCAATTACTCCAACCATTTGTTGAAATACAATCCTTCCTCTATTGAATTGCTTTTACGTGTTTGTCAAAAATCAGTTGGGGCTGGGGCTGGCAAGTGGCGTGGTGGATAGGGGCGCTGGATTCACACATGGCCGACCATGGTTTGAGTCTCAGACCTGGTGGCTTGCTTTCTCATTTTCCCTCTCTCTGTGTGTGTGTGTGTGTGTGTGTGTGTGTGTGTGTGTGTGTGTCTTTCTGTTCAAATTAAAATAAATAAATAAAACGAATGAATAAATAAAATTAAATAAATAATTCTTTAAAAAAAAATCAATTGGGGCTCAGCTGCAGTAGTTCAGTGGTAATGCACCACCTCACAATGCCAAAAGTCATATGGAAAATAGGGGTTCAGTTCCTAGGTTGACTTGTATATGCCAGGTGCAAATAAATGCATGTGCCCATGATACTGGCAGTCTGGGAAAGCTGGGAGGAGGATTGAGGTGTGAGATCTTGTTGAGACTGCTTCTCTTTCTCTTGTAAAATAAACTTTAAAATAAAATCTGTTGGGCATGTTGTATGGGTGTATTTCTGCAATGCAAAGCTTTTTGGAGGGGGGTTAAAGTTTGAGTTATTTTTTTCTGTCCTAGCATCATCTGATATGCACGTTAAGTTTTGACTAGGAAGTAGTAGGCCTTAGCAGGGGAGCACTAGGCCAATGGGCAGTGGCTCTGTTCTCCTGCCCTGCAACAGTTTTGGAATCTGTAATCTTAAATCTGTCTAACTTCAAAAGACTATTGTTTTCTTGATCAAGTATTACCTCTCTACCTTTGTCTTTAGTTATAGACTCTGATTTCTTAGGTAGGAGGAGGTACAGCCCTCTGGAGTGTTTGTCAGTAGAGTTACTAAGCCAGCTCTAGTTTTGTTTGTTTGTTTGGAGGGTTTTGTCTCAAGCACTCCTTAATTAAATTCCACAGGGAGAAGGCAAAAATGGGAATTTTGCTAAGACCCTCTGTTGCATATACATATTTTTTTATCTGTTCTCCAACCTTGTCTCAGGTCTCTTTATAAACTTTCTTGTTCTGGGAACTAAGGGCATGTATTTGCACAAAATTAGGAACTGATGTAACTGATATTAACTTTATCACCCCTAGTTTTGAACAATTTTATATAAATTTTAGATGAGCTTCACCAAGCCTATAAACAGCCTTTCTTGGATTTTGATAGGAAGTGTATTAAACCTATAGGTAAATTTGGGAAGAACTTTAATATGTTGAGCTATCCAATCCGTGAACATATTACGTCTCTCCACTTTTTGAGGTCTTTTTTAATTTCTTTAGTATTATATAACATTCAACATAAAAATCCTGTACATATTTTAAAATAAGCATTGTGTCATATTTTAAGAGAAAAGCAGGTAGTGTGGTGGTTAAGACACTGGACTTGTACATGGCTGAACATGGTTTGAGTCCCAGACCCGACAGCCTGAAAATCATGCTGGGTATGTTTGCGTGCATGCCCAAAATCCCGAGAAGAAAGTGGAGGAGAAGGACTGCAGCATGGCCATCACCACCCACCACCTCCAGGGGCGGTTGATTTCTCACTTTCCTTCTCACTGTCTACGTCTCTCACCAGCTGGCATGTGTACCCTATGGCAAAAACCTAGGAAAAAAAAATCCTGTACATATTTTTAACTAACGAGTATTTTCTTTTACTTTATTTCAAACAATTGTAAATGGTATTTGGTATTCTATTTTGACTTCTGTATGTTCATTATTACTTTATTAAAATGTGATTGAGGTGTGTGTATTAATCTTGTGACCTTGCTGATCTCGCTTAAAAGCTCTGGAGTTCTCTTGGGGTTTTCTTTCTTTTTTTTTTTTTTTTTTTTTTTTTCTTTTTGCTATAGGCCACATAAGCTCGAGACAGAGAGATAGAAAGCAAGAAATCACCCCCTGGGGGAATGGCCACGCCACAATCACTTCTCCTCATTCTTCTCTAGGGATCTTGGGCACGCATGCACAAACGCCCGGCATGAGTTTAAGCCACTGGGTCTGGGATTCGAATCGCGGTCGACTACATGGGAGTCCAGCAACATAGCCATTACGCTAACTGCTGGTCCCTGTCTTGCCAATCTGTACACCTTTATTTCTTTCTTTGTCTGTATGGCTGCAACTTCCAGTAGTATGTTGTATAAGAGTGGTAAGAATAAATGCCTTTGCCTCTTTCCTAATCTTAGGGGGAAGTCATTCAGTCCATTATTAAGTATAATTTTAGATGTAGGTGCTTTATTGATGTTCTTATTAAGCTGAGGAACTTCTCTATTCCTATTTTGTTGAAAGTTCATCATGAACAGTGTTGAATTTGGTCAAGGTTTTTTTGTATCAATTAATATGACTATATGATTTTTTCTTCTTTAGCCTGTTGATATGTTGGATTACACTGACTGACTTTCTAATGTTGAACGAGTCTTACATATCAGGAATAAATATCCTTTGGTTATGCTACATACTTTTAAAATATATTATCAGTATACTGATATTTGGTGAAGACTTTCACATTTATGTTTATGAGAGATACTGATCTGTAGATTTCTTTTTTTTAACACTGTCTATTTGTTTTTTTGTGTAAAGGTAATACTGGCTTCATAAAAATGAGGTAGGAAGTGGTCCCTCCTGTTTCTTGAAATAAATTGGTGTAATTATCCTTTGAACATTTGGTAGAATTCTCTACGAAACTATGTGGGTCTGAACTTTCCTTTTTCACTCTTTTTTTCTGTTTGCTTTTCAGTTTTGGTGGTTTTTTTTTTTTTTTTTGGAGAGTTTTTTTTGTTTTGTTTTGTTTTTTTGCTATAGGGTGCATGTGCTCGCCAGACAGACAGAGAGACAGAAAGTGAGAAATCACCCCCCTGGGGGGGGATGGCCACGCCGCACATATTGAAGATTTCCCTCTCGGGATCTTGGGCACGCACGCACACGCACCTGGCGTGAGTTTAAGCCACCGGGTCCGGGACGGAAACCGCGGTCAACTACGTGGGAGTCCAGCGACATAGCCATTACGCCAACTGCTGGTCCTGTTTTGGTGGTTTCTACTGAGATAGCCTCAAGGTCAGAGATTCCTTATTCAGTCTTGTTCAGTCTACTAAGACGCCATCAAAGGCATTGTTCCTTTCTGTCACAGTATTTTTTTTTTTTTAAAAATAATTATTTATTTTATTTTATTTATTCATTCATTTTATTTTTTAGTTTGACCAGAGAGAGACAGAGGGTGAGAGTGAGAAAGAGAGAGAGGAATTGAGAAAGCAAGCCACCAGATTCAGGACTTGAACCCTGGTTGGCCATATGGGATTGCCTTAACCACCATGCCACCTGCTGGTCCCTGTCACAGTATTTTTGATTTCTCACATTTCCTTTTGGTTCTTTCCTAGCATTTCCATCTCTCTGCTTACATTGCCCATCTCTTCTTACATGTGTACCCTTTCTTGATTAGAATCCTCAGAATACTAATCATAGTTGTTTTAAATTCCCAGTCTGATAATTGCAATATCCCTGCCACATCTGAATCTAGTTCTGATGTTCGCTTTCTCTTAAAAGTGTGTTTTTTTGTCTTTTAGTATGACAGGTAATTTTTTTCTTGATAACCAGACATGGTGTACTAGATAAAAAAAGGCTATAATTAGGCCTGTAGTGATGTGTAGTACGGTGTGGGGCAGGAGAACCATTCAATATAGTCCTTTGATAAGGACTGAGCTCTCATCAACTCCCCCCCCCCCCTCCCACACGGAACAGGATGGCTACAGTGGGTGGAGTTGGAAGACTAGAGGCACTACAATAGAACTGAGTATTAACTTTTCCCTAGGTCATTTAGGTGCTGATAAAAATCTTAGCAGACTAGGCTCTTAAGAACAAAATACTCTGGCATATTTCAAAATGGTTTTCTTCTCCGCCCTCTCTATCGGAAGCACAGGGGAATTTTTCTCCAATATTTACTATGAGAACAGGTAGAGATCCAGGAGGTAAAATTCACAGAAGTATGATGTCCCCCTCCTCTCACCCCCCCATGACTAGATCTCCCTGTTGTGTTTAATCTCTCATATTTGAACACCCTGAGCTTCCAGCAATTTGTCAGTTACAGTTCAGGTTTCTCACCAGGTGCTGGTTCCTACAGATCTTTCTGCTCTGGTTCGTTGTGATTCTCTGCATTCACCTATTGGTCTTTCCAGACTGGGGGCAATGGTTTCCCCAGTGACATCACTTCTCTTACAACCAAAGAATGTTTTTAATTTGTTCAGTGTTTTACTTGTCAGTTCAGAATGGCAACTTCTAAGTTTCTTCTATGGTGGAGATGTGGTATTTCACATCATTTTCTTTAATAATTTTAGTGCTGTTCACAAGGCCCATTTTGTCTCAAATTTCTGTATGTTGTGGCTTTTGATGGAAGAGGTCTTCCTTCCCCTTACTTCTTTATTTCTTTATTTTTTTAATTGCCAGAGGGGGCATGTGTTCACGAGAGAGAGAGAGAGAGAGAGAGAGAGAGAGAGAACACTTATCAATGGAGCATAGTTATGCCATAGTTCTTTCTCCTCTCTTTCTCATTCTGTTGGGATTTGGGGCATTCATGCACATGTGCCCAGCAAGGTTTTCAAGCCATCAGGGGCCCGGATTCCAGTTGGCCACGTGGGATCTGGCTCCCGATTCACTATGCTTATCCATTGCATATGGGTTGGCACCCTACTTTTTTCTAAATGATCAAATTTATGAAGGCAAAGTTATTTGTTGTATTCCTTTATTACCTTTTTAATGGCTGCAAGATTTTAATGCTTGGTGTCTGCTCTTTTTGTCTTTGTCAGTCTTTTAAGAGATTTTATCAATTTTTGAGTTTTCCCCAAGAAACAGCTTTTTTGTTGCATTGATTTTTTCTCTAGTATATTCCTATTTTTAATTTTGTTGATTTTTTTATCTTTATTATTTTCTTCCTACTGTTAACTTAGGTTTATTTTGCTCTTCCAGTTCTAGTTTCCTTGGATAGGAACTTAGATTATAGATTCAAGACCTTTCCTTGTTTCGTATAAACATTTAAAGCTATATAATTTCACTCCTAGTGTTTCTTTTAGCTGCATCATTCCACATGGTTTGATATGCTGTGTTTTTGTTTTCATTCAGTTATCAGTGTCTTTTTTAAATTTCCTTTGAGACTTCCCCTTTGATTCATGGATTATTCTGAAATATGTTGTCTAAATTCCATGTGTTTCGACATTTTTTTCTGTTGTCTATTATCAATTTCTTTTGATTCCACCATGGTCAGAAATCTAACTCTGTATGATTGGAGAGGTTTTCGCTATAGGGCATGTGTGCTCGCCAGACAGACAGAGACAGAGAGACAGAAAGCGAGAAATCACCCCCCAGGGGGATGGCCACGCCGCAATCCCTTCTCCTCCATTCTCCTCTTGGGATCTTGGGCACGCATGCACATGCGCCCGGCGTGAGTTTTAAGCCACCGGGTCCAGGACGCGAACCGCGGTTGACTATGTGGGAGTCCAGCGATATAGCCATTACACTAACTATTGGTCCCTTGAATTTTTTTAAATTAGTCAAGGTTTGTTTTATGGTCCACTATATGACCTATTTTGATATATATTTCATCAGCACTAACAAAAAAGAGGATTCTGCTGCTACAGTGGAGAGTGTTCTATCCCTAGAGTTAGATCCTACTGACTGTGTTGTTTTATCGCCTCTGTCCTTGCCGACTCTGTGTCTACTAGTTCTATCACTTGCTGAGAAGGAGGTGTGAAGGTCCCTAACTATAATCTTGTGTTTATCTGTTTCTCCCTTCAGCTCTATCACTTTCTGCTTCATGTATTTTAAGGCTGTATCAGTTTGTACACACATATTTAAGATCTTTACGTCTTCCTGATGAATTGATTTCCTTTGTTCTATAGTCTACCTTATCATATATTAATATGCCCACTTGGGCTTTTTATTAATATTCGCATAATACATTTCTCAAAATCCTTTTAGACTAACCTACCTATGTCGTACGTCAAGTGAGTTTCTCATAGACAGCATATACAAAAGAGGGCTTTAAAAAGTTCATGGAAAGTATGTATAATAAAAAAACGGATTTTTAAAAATTCTGCACCAAAATAAACTCACACTTTAATTCCATTTTCCATGAACTACATGAAGTAGCTTCACAGTTCAGTTTGTTCTTTTACCCACTGCGCCATCATCCGTCTTTTGACTGGTATTATTAGATAATTGAGTTAAAAGCATTTGTTGATATGTGTTGGCACTTCTACTATTTTATGATTTATTTTCTATTTATTTTCTCTGGTCTTGTTCCCGTTTTTTTTTTTTTTTTTTTTTTTTTTTTTTTTTTTTTTTTTTTTTTGTGCCTTCCTTCAAACTAAACTATTTTTTACAATTCTATCTTATTTATAGTGTTTCTGAGCATCATCCTTTGTACTTTTATTTTCCAGATTTTTTCTTTTTTCCTTTACTCATGACAGAATGTATGCACGTGCATGTGTGTGAGAGAGAAGAGCACACTTACAGGTCTCCTGGTGTGGTCATGCAGAGATTCCCTACCTCTATTCTCCCAGTCCATCGGATCATGGGCACTCATTTGGAAACCTGACATGTTTCGGGTGGACCTATCTGGGAATTTAAATTGCAGTCACCATGCTTCTTGGCCTGCCTGCTAGTATTTGATTGGATTCCAGACATTGTCAATTTTGCTTTGTTGGGTGGTGGATATTTTCAGTTTCTTGTAATTATCCTGGAGTTTGTTCTGGATATAGTTAAGATCCTTGGAAACAGGTGGATCCTTTCAGATTTTGTGTTTAAGATTTGCTAGGTGGAACTAGAGCAGCGTTTTGTTGTTCTCGCTACTGAGGCAAGGTTCTTCAGTACAGTCCATCCAGCTTCTGGTGTAGCTGATGGGAGTTGTCATACTCCCAGCCCTGTGTGAGCTCAGAGTGCAATTGCCTTTAATCCTTTCAGATGATTCATTCCCCAGCTCAGGTAGTTTTCTCACATGTAAGCACTGCCCAGTACCTCCGCCCTGTCCTAGTACCTACTTGACCTGGATTTAAAGTCACTCCTCAAGACATACGGTAAGACAATAACACACTTTCTAAAATGGCATTGCTAAAATGCATGTGCTCAGGCTAAGACTGAACAGAATATTTCTACTTTCTCCCATTAGTCTATTAGAAGGAGCTGCTTTACTAGACAGTCACACAGTTATACAGTCTGAGGAATCAGGATACAATTATCTAGCATGTGAAATTTTTGAGTTTCCCATATACATCATATAGACCTACTAGGAGCCTTGTTAAAAATACAGATTCCTAAGGTTTGGCAAAATGTAAACATTTGTTGAATTTGAGTGATGGGTACATGGGTGTCCATATAGTCTCTTTTGTGTATGTTTGAAATTTTCATAATAAAAAGTTTAGGGGGAAGCAAACTATATTAATGAAGATTCCTGGGTCTCTATGCCTATTGCCTAATTTAGTAGCTTTGAAGCAGGATTCAGGAGTCTGTGCACTTTTACAAATGCCCTAGCTTGGGTTATTCTCAGACGACATTTTGAGAAACACCAGTACACTTATTGCTAAACTATTTGCTCAAATTAGTTGTCCTCATGGTTGATGTTTACCCAATTAAAGTACTGTCCATGGGCCTCCAGCCTGTAATGCTCAAGTAACATTTCTTTTTCAGTCCATCAAGCTCTTACCTGAACAGCTTCCAGGAAACTGGTATCCTTGCAACCAAAATTATAAAAGTGGAACTCTCCTCCAGTCAAAGAAGCAAGCTCTCTCAAAAATCCATTTGCAATCTCATCGTTGTAATTGAAGGAGATCGGATAAATAGGAATTTTCTGGTACACTTTGACTTGCTCCATAACCATTTCAAAGGGCTGAAATGATGTTTTGAGGTGAGGGGGCAGAGGAGATTAAAAGACAAAAGAAGAGGGAAAAAAAAGATGTGAAAACTCTTAGTATTTGCTACAGAGAGTGAAATTGCTAAGTAACAATTCCTTATGTAGTAGTAAGTAGCTTCTTGTAGATGAGTCAATTCAATTCAATAAAAAAGCGAACATGATTAGTAAAAGCACAAGACTAGTCAGACATGTCCCTCATACTTTAAGGACACATTTGGTGGTGAGGGTGGGGGAGGGTGAAGGGAAACCAGAGCAAATATTTGGTTCACTGAGTCATTGGCTTTAGGTGCACCCCTAAGCTTAGCATCCACACTTACAAGATGTCGGGCTAAGCTTTAGACTACCTAAAGTAGTCTAAAGTAGTAGTGGGGTCAGAAGTCATGGGTAGAAAACTGGGCCCTCAGGAGTGAGGCCCATAGATTCTCAACATGGTTTCCAGAGTATCTTCACCAAAGAAGCAGCTTCTGGCATGCTGTGGTCAGCTTGTTTCCCACAGAAGATGAAGGAAGAGACATTTATTACAGGTGTGCTGGGCAGTCTGTTCAAAGCTTAATCTCCCAGTTAATTCTTGTGAACATATTGTGAGGTAGTTTCATAAAAGGCTGCTTGCTTCCTATAGGATATTCTTTCTTCTCCTATTATACCACTCATTTTCTTTTCATGGCAGCAATATGCCCAGTTAAAAAAAATAAAACATGTGTTTTGTGTCATGGTGGCATGGTGGTTAAGGTGCTGGACTCCCACATGGCTGACCATGGTTCAGGTCCTGGACCCAGTGGCTTAAAAATCATATTGGGCATGTGTGTGTCTACGTGTGTGTGTGTGTGTGTGTGTGTGTGTGCTGGTATGCATACCCAAAATCTAGAGAGAAGAATGGAGAAGGGATTGCGGTATGGCCATCCCTCCTGTAGGTGATTTCTCACTTTCCCTCTCTCTGCCTCTCTGGCGAATGCGTGCATCCTAAGGCAAAAACCTAACCCCACAAACAAACAATGCACATACATACCTCTCACCTTTTGAGAATTTTTTGCAGCTAGAATGGCCACATGACCTAGTTATGATTTACGATATATTGGCATAAGTCCCAGGGGAAGATAGGGAGCAGCAGGTGATGTAGTGGTTAAGGTGCTGGACTCCCACATGCTCGACCCTAGTTCAAGTCCCAAACCCAACAGCTTAAGAGTCATGCCAATTGTGTGTGTGTGTGTGTGTGTGTGTGTGTCTGTGTGTGCACATGTGTATATCCAAATTCCTGAGAGGAAAATAGAGGAGAAGTGATTGCAGTATGGCCATCCCACCTGGGTGGTGATGTCTCGCTTTCTGTCTCTCTGGTGAGAAAACACAAAAAGATCTTAAAAAAAAAAAAAAAAAAAAAAAAAAAAAACAACCAACCAACCAAACAAAACTCCCAGGGGAGGAAGTTCCATTCTCCAATAAAAGTAAAAGACAAAGACTCACAAGGAAAAGGCCAATGTCCTCCCTCTCACCTCTCCCTGGAAAATGGACACTCTGCCTAGAGGTGTGGCAATGTGACCATAATGGTGGAAGTCATATAAAAAGACAAGAGGAT
The DNA here is from genome assembly GCA_026018925.1 of Tupaia tana. Taxonomy (NCBI): domain Eukaryota; kingdom Metazoa; phylum Chordata; class Mammalia; order Scandentia; family Tupaiidae; genus Tupaia; species Tupaia tana. Next base: position 141,459,529 of record JAKSZU010000003.1, read on the forward strand.
GTGTACATAAAAAAGGAGACACCCTTGAGTAGCTGTATAGCCTAGGTTACCTACTGCTGAACGATTTATCCATAGAAACAACCCCCCAGCTGTTTCAGCCATCATTTATTTGTTCTTCTGCTTTCCCCCAGTGATATAAAACCCTAAGTGGCACATTGTCCACTAAAAAATGGAGAAATTGGGCCAGCCAGTGGCGTGGTGGTGAAGGCAGCTGGAAACGACATGGTTGCCTGTGTGGTTTGAGTCTTGGACCTGGCAGCTTTAAAATCACACTGGGCACATGTGGGCGCATGCCAAAATCTCAGGAGGAGAATGGAGAAGGGGTTGTGGTGTACCCATCCCCCCGAGAGGGTGATTTCTCACTTTCCGTCTCTCTGTCTCTCTCCAGCAAGTGTACCCTAGGGCAAAAACCTTACAAAAGGAAAGAAAGAGAGAGAGAGAAAGAGAGAAAGGAAGAAAATAAGGAAAAAAAATGGAGAAATTGAGGCACAGAAAGATAAAGTCTCCCAGGGTCACCAAAGCTTTTTAGTAGTAAGACTGGAATTCAAAGCCAAGTTTTGATATTGGAAGCAGTGACAGATGATTTGTTCCCCTGATGTGCAGAAAAGAATATCTCTTGGTAAGGGTCAACTCTCAGTAAACATTTGAGTCTCAGGAAAGGTGGGAGCCAGCAGTTAGCGTAATGGCCATGTCACTGGACTCCCACGTAGTCGACAGCGGTTCGCGTCTTGGACCCAGTGGCTTAAAACTCACGCCAGTGCGTGTGTGCGTGCGTGCCCAAGATCCTGAGAGGAGAATGGAGGAGAAGGGATTGTGGCGTGGCCATCCCCCCTGGGGGGTGATTTCTCGCTTTCTGCCTCTATGTCTCTCTCTGTCTGTCTGGCGAGCGCACGCGCCCTATAGCAAAAACCTCTCCAAAAAAAAAAAAAAAAAAAAAAAAAAAGAAAAGGAAAGGTGAATTCTCGTACCTTTTTTCCCACCACCACTAAAGGTCAGCTGCAAACCTTCAGAAACCATCTCCAATTATCGTATCCCACTATCCCCAATTATCCTATCACACTATCTTCAATTACCCTATTCCACTATCCCCAATTATCCTATCCCACTAAATACTAATACTAAATAATACTAAATAGGCTGCATAAGTGAAAAAGGCAGATATGAATAAGAATTTCAGATTCCAATTATTGTTTATATCCTTGGTTCTGCATCTTGGTGTGAACCATCGACCCTCTGAGAACCTGGTGAAAGCTTCTGATTTTCAGAAAAATGCATGATTATACTTTTATATACTACTGGGAGATCTGAGATCCTTGCAAGTCCATGACGGACTGTGGATCTGTAGTCCTTCTCAGTGCAGGGGCCAGAAGGTGGTACAGTGGTTGTACAGCATGGTGCCATGCTGGACTCACGTGAGAAGGTCCAGGGTTTGCATTCTGAGGTCTTCCTTACATGCAGGGGTATCCATGCCTGTAATCTAGACTGGCTCAGGCTGGGGGAGCACCATGGTGTGAAGACCCTGTTGAATATGCCTGCGTCTCTCTCTCTCTCTCTCTCTCTCTCTCACTCACTCACTCACTCTCTGCAGAAATAAATAAATACACTTAAACAAAAAACAACTTAGGACGTCCCCATAATGTAATGGTTAAGTGCTGTGCATGAAAAGCTGATTCTACATGGCTAACCATGGTTCTAATCTTAGCTCCAGTGGCTTGAAAAACATATGGATTGGGGCCAGCATGTGGTGTAGTGGTTGAGGTGCTAGACTCTCACATGGCTGACTATGGTTTGAGTCCCAGATCTAGTGGCTTAAAAATTATGTTGGGCATGTGTGCCCAAGATCCCGAGAGGAGACTAGAGAGAAGGGATTGTGGCATGGCCATCCTCCCTGGGGGCTGATTTCTTACTTTTCCTCTCTCTGTTTCTGTCTAACTCTGAGGGCGCGTGTACCCTATGGCAAAAAAAAAAAAAAAAAAAAAAAAAAAAAAAAAAAAAAAAGAAAGAAAGAAAGAAAGAAAGAAGAAGAAAAACACCAGGATTTTGTGCATGTTCTAAGTCCTGATGGGATAGAAAAATGGAGGAAAAAGGATTGTGACATGCCCATGTCCATTGGAGGGGGTTTCCTCTCTCTCTTTGACTCTCTTTCTCTCTGGAGAGCTCATGTATACTGCTTTTGTGACATTATATGTAAGGGAAACAGTAGAAACAGGCTTCCCCGGCACTACTGAGGCTTGTTTCCAAAACACAGATGGATGGGACGATCCGCTCCTCGGAGAGTCGCCCACCCTGTTAATGTGGCATTCAAGGCACGTCACGACCTCCCCAACTCGGCTTTCTTGCCTCAGCCCTGGCACTCTTCCTTCACTGTCCCCGCTCTTAGCTTGTTTTTTTTTTTTTTTCTGAGCACACCACATATTTCTACTCCTCTGTCCCTCTGACCAAGACGCCACTAATTTCCTCTGTTCAGAAAATTCCTTCTCCTCTTTCCAGACATAGCTCAATTGTCCCTTCTGGTGGAAACTTTTCTGGTCTTCTTTCCACCTTATACAGCAGAGCTCATCACTGTGTGCTCCTCGGTAGCGCGGGCAAGCCCGTCCCTGTACTGATCAAAGTTAGCTGAATGTATTAAACACATTCCCTTTGTAGCCTCAAACCCTGGCACCACACATGGAGCATAGGAAAGACATGATTAACTGCTTCTGAATAGAAAATACAGTGGAGTTGACAGGTAAATCATTCAAATTCAAATTTCACTCTGCACACTACCTTCCTGCCATAAATCCAGAACTGTAGTGAAATTCAGTTGCTTCGCTATTTAAACCCTGAACCCTTTGACATAGGGCATTTCAGAATATTTCCGTAGCAGTCTGCATATGCAAACATCTTACAAGGAAAGATACAAATTGATACTAATTCACTTTAGCAGTTAATTTACATTGTGCTGGTCTGAAAATCCTTATATTTATTTAATGCCTGGAGTACTAGTCTTTCATTCACAAAGCTCAAATAAGATGAACAGACGCCTCTAGAACTTTTCAAATATTTTCCATTCAGGCTAAACAAACAAAAACCATTTCACAAGAAAAGAATGCCTTTGTTTAAATCAGTGCTAAGTTAAAATGAGGGCTAAAACCAAAGACATTGCACAGTGACATGTTTAAATTTGGAGTCCCTAAAGGAAAATAAAAATCAAAAAGAATCTCCTCACTCTTAGTTTGTAATAAAATATAAACCAGCCTTCGATGGAAGGCAGACACTTCCTTTCATGGGACTGGTCTCCAGGCCTACGGGTGTGTGTCACATTAAACAGACAATGTTCACTGTAACATAAATTCTCTGCAGGGCTTTAAAAGACAAAGAAATTCCTCAGTTTATTTTCTTACCTCAGTCCTAGGTTTCTAAGCCTAGAAAGCATCTCTCAACTGCTTTTCTGCCTTTTTTTTTTTTTTTAATTTTTTTGGAGAGGTTTTCGCTATAGGGCGCGTGCGCTCGCCAGACAGACAGACAGAGACATAGAGACAGAAAGCAAGAAATCACCCCCCAGGGGGGAAGGCCACACCACAATCCCTTCTCCTCCGTTCTCCTCTCGGGATCTTGGGCACACACGCACACGTGTCCGGCGTGAGTTTTAAGCCACCGGGTCCAGGACGCGAACCGCGGTCGACTATGTGGGAGTCCAGCGACGTAGCCATTATGCTAACTGCTGGTTCCCTGCTTTTTTTTTTAGAGAGATTTTTGTTATAGGGCACATGTGCTCTCCAGAGAGACAAGACAAAGAAATAAATCACCCCCCCCCCCCCAGGGGAGGGGATGGTCATACCGCAATCCCTTATCCTGCATTCTCCTTTCAGGATCTTGGGCATGCACGCACATGCACCTGGCGTGAGTTTAAGTTGCTAGGTCCAAGACTTGAACTGTGGTTGACTATGTGGGAATCCAGTGATGTAACCATTATGCCATCTGCTGGTCCCTCCCATTTTTGGATGGCAGTTAAAAATGTTCCCAAACATATTGTCAGCATTCACTTTCAAAGTGTCATGAGTCCCTCTTCGTTGCCAACGTTGTTAAGTACCTGGTCAGGTCTCCCATCCGTCAGAAGGTAGATTACTTGTGTTTCTTTATCAGCAAAAGCAATCTGCAGGGCATCCAGGGTGTTTGTGGAACTTCCAGTCTGTGAAAGAGAGTGATACCGAGGACACACTTGAATCTCAAAAAAGATCTCACAAACAAGTGATATTTATTTTCTATTCCAGCACTTGTGAAATAAAATATAAATAAAAATTATATTAAGATAATAATTTAAGCCCAGTGATTTAAAAAAAAAAAAAAATCCCTTGATGGACCATTAAATCTCTATGTAGGCAGCCTAAGAACTGCTAGAAGCCAGAACTGTAGATTTCCTGACTTGATGACAGAGATTTCTTTCTTTTTTTGGGGTGGGGGGCTGTATTTTTGCTATACGGTGCATGTACTCGCTGGAGACATAGAGATGGAGAAACAAAAAGCAAGAAATCACTCCCCCAAGGGGGATGGCCATGTCACAATCCCTTCTCTAGGGATCTTGGGCATGCACACACACACACACACCCTGTATGAGTTTTAAGCTGTCAAGTCCAGGACTCAAACCGCAGTTGACTACATGGGAATTCAGTGACGTAACCTCTGCGCCATCTGCTGATCCTGATGATAAGGATATTAATGTAATTTTATCTTTGTGTGTTTCTTTGTGAGATGCTAACTCATTTACTGATCACTCAGCTGTCAACAGAGCTTAAACACGCAACCCAAATACTCCCTGATGAGGATCACGTTTGTCTCAAACCAGGATTTACTCATGATGCCCAATATTTAGTGAGTGTGGTATCATTAGCAATCAAACAATGGCCACACCGATATAGCTAACATAACTTGACTCCATACTGGTTCTGGTGAAATACATACCTTCAAATGCATGAACATACTTTTAGGTCTTATGTGAATGTGTGGTACTGAATGAAAGAATCTAAATGTTCTCATTTACATATGTGAGAATAGAAAATAAGTAACAGTTTATAAATAACCGTTAAATAAACAAGTTAAGGCCCATGCTCTCTCCTATACATAACATCAATTGTACTGCTAACTACAGCTCTTATATATAATATATACACACACACACACACACACACACATATATATATATTAAATTAGACACACATAGCATGCCAAAGGAAATAATTGATACATAGATTTTTAGTAATCTTTCAATGACATTAAACAATTATAAATTAGAAAATCTTTTAAACATTTCATCAGTGTAGAAAGGAAATGACTTTTACGTAAATGTAAATTTACTAGAATATATTCTCCTTAATAGGCAAAAGTAATCCTTAACAAGAGACTGTCATGTATGAAGGACCTTAAAAGAGCTCATGGAAAATGCATATTATGGAAGAACTATGCGTAGGCTTCAAAATGTTTTTGCACCAGAAGGAGCCCATACTTCAATTCCATTTTCCACAAACGTAATGGAGTTCCATCATACAAAACTTTAATGAGTTACCCACAAGCCTCCTTAAACCTCCTCCTCATCTCAGTCCCCATGTGTCAGTCCAGCTTTAGTTATAAGCAGGGAGGAATTTATGGAGAGAACATCTGGATGGCTCACAGCATCAGCAAGAAGGCAGAATAACCTGACTTGGAATCTTGCCCCAGGAGCAAGGTCCCCAATCCTGTAGACCTGCCTGGTGGGGCCCCACAGCAGAACTGCCATTGAGCATCGGGTGCTACACCTTGCCTTGCCAACACTTGGAGTTTCAGGTGGGACACGGATCTGTGCCCACTGCCACTGCCACCACAGGAGCTATGTCAATCTGTATTTGGTACCACTGCCACAGTTATTTATCCCTGCCAGACTCACCATCTGGAGTCACATTCTCAGTTCAAAGCCTAGTCTTTTTTTATTTAAGACTTTAAAAATTTTTAAATTTATTATTACTATTACTATTACTATTTGTTCAATTTGACCAGAGAGAGATAGAGAGAGATAAAAAGGGAAAGTGAGAAAGCAAGCCGCCAGATCTGGGATTCACGCCGGTCAGCCATGTGGGAGTCCAGGGCCTAAACCCTCACACCACCTGCCGGCCCCAAAGCTGAGTTATTTTGATTGGTGGTGCCTGAGTCACATTCCTTGCTCCCCAGCTGAAGGGAAGCCAGAACCTTCAACCTCCGTAGTATGAACAGGCTCAGGCACCCATACCAAGAATCAGGGTAAGAAGGAAGAGAGGCTAATGGTCAAAGGAATGACAAATGTCCACCACATAGCTAACCCTCTCCCCAAGATGGCTCCAAAGCCTTATCATATGCCACAGATGCCCTCCCCATATGAGTCTCCAGATCCAACTTGAACACATTCTATGCCCTGACCCACCTCGTTACTCTTACCCAGGCTCCTTCATTTGAATGTATCCCCTTTAGTTTCAATAAATATTTCATAAGCACCTAGGTACCGCATGCCAGGCATTTTGCTTCATCTGGGACATAACTTACAAAGACAGACCAAACTCTGTCTTAAGGGAGTTTCGCAAGACAGTGCTGGAGGCCTAGAAAACCATCATCAAATACCATGCTAAAAGCTATAAAGATCATGCCTCACACAGATCTATAATATCTTACTCTCACTGGGCTGGCAGCTAAAGACATCTCACAGCAGAGATGGCGCGGAAGACTATCATATGATGTGTACGATCATAGGCAAACACAGAAAGGAGGGGCAGCACTCTAGATTCCAAACTGGCTCAAGTTAGCAAGTAATTCTATACTTGTAAAGCTCATATTACAAGAAAGGCCAGAAAAATGAGGAGGGTAGCTATGATTAAAAAAAAAAAAAAAAAAAAAAAATCGGGCCCAACTTCCATGGTACAGCTTCCATGGTGCTGGAAGCCATACGGCCAACCATGGGTTTGGATCCTGGCCAGGTGGAGGGAGGCTCCATACACTGAGATCTTCTCCCCCATCCTCTCTTCATCCTATCTCCCTGACCAGCAGCCAGTCTGGCTGAGCCTCGTGAACATCTCACGGCTGTCCCAGTACCTGGAATTGGCTCATGGTTGGGGCTGTTCTGGAGGTAGGCATCCTTTTCCCACCTCAACATCCCAAGATCAGATGTACTAAATTAACAAACAAGCTTTGGTGGTTCTGTCCATCAATTGCCTGATCTTTTACTGTAACCTTCAATGATATATGTAGAAACCAGACCCCTGCCTTGGAGACAGGGAACTTGTGCAGATCTTATAGGTGATGTACGCACTCTTTGATCTTAACATACACAAGCTCGATGACAGCAGGGATCATTCTCCACCAGGCCATCAGCAGAGCACCCTTTCCTGCTTATGTATGTAAATAAATTCATGTCTTCACTTGCTGGACCTCCACGCATGTCTGTGAAATCCGTAAATTTACAGGCAAGCCCTTTCAAATTTGGGGCTCCCCCAGTTCATCAGGGTGACCTGAAATACACTGGGGGAGTGCACGCGTGGCCAAGAGCCTGAGAAGCTGATGGCTGGTGGAAGGGGATTGCAGCAAGATGAGATTCTGTTAGGGTGCTTTTCTTTCTCTCTCTCTCTCTCTCTCTCTCTCTCTCTCTCTCTCTCTCTCTCTCTCTCTCTCATGTACAGGAACTCTATCATAAATAATACAGATAAACTTAAAAAGCATCTGAGTACTTGGTAGGCTGAGAGTTCTTTTCCTGTATCTCTCGCCTTGTGGCATAAGGATAGCAACAACAGGCAGCCTAGGTTCGTGCCGTCTACCCCTGCAGACAGCACCAGGTAGGAGTTAAGTGGGAGCCCCAGCAGAAGAGGGCTCAGAAAACTAAACTTATCCCTGGAAATAAAACCCACAAATGTAAGTCAGAATTAATATGCTAAATCTAAACAATGACTACTGACTGCCTACTAAATGAGAAGATTTAAATTAGAATCGTCTCCTAATAACCATATTTTCCACAATACAATAAAAAAAATACTCATCATACCAAGATGACGCAGAAATACCACACTTGAATGAGAAAAGCAATCAGCTAATGCTAATACCAAGAAAGACTCAGAGATCTCTGAAACAGTTAACAAAATCTAATATTCACACTACCCAATTTTCAGAAAAAAGAGAGTGGGACTTAAAAACTATTCAAGAGGTAATGGTTGGGGTCAGCAGGTGGCATGGTGGTTAAGGCACTGGAATCCCACATGGCTCACTGCAGATCCAGTCCTGAACCTGGTGGCTTGCCTTCTTACTTTCTCCCTCTTTCCCTTTCCCTCTCTCAGTCCGTCTCTCTCTGGTGAGCATATGCAAATTAAATAATAATAATAATAATAATAAAAGTTAAATCACTCTTCTTTTAAGAAAAGAGGTAATAGCTAAAAAAAATTCCTGAATTTGGTGGAATATACCAAAATTTTGAGCAAATCCTAAACGGGATAAAACCAAAGAAATTTACACCAAGACACAATACATTTAAATTTATGAAAACTAAAGACAAAGAACACTCCTAGAAACAGCCAAAGTGAAATAAGATGTGACCGATCAAAATAACACCAATTCAAGGGACAACAGTTTCTCATCTAAAACCACAGAGACCGTGCTCGCTCATATACTAAAACCACAGAGACCAAAGAGAGCAGCACATTTTTCATGTGCGGAAAGAAAAGAAATGCAAGCCGTGAATCTATATCTGGTGAAAATACCTTCCGCGATTGAAAGAGAAGGAAAACTATGAGAATTTACTGCTGGGAGACCTACCCTTAAAGACTGTCTAACAGAAGTTCTCCAAAGAGAAAGAAAACAATAATCGAAGAAAGCTTCAACTTTCAGAAAGCAGAGAAGAATAATGGAATGGATAAGTAGAGAAGTAAACATAATAGTTAATTTTTAACTATACGAGTTACTTTAATCATGTTTTATAATTGAAGCAGAAGTTTAACACCATCTAGTACAGCATATGATGTATATAGATAAAATGATGCAGTCAGTCACATTTTGCAAATGGTGAGAGCAAAGGGATGTAAACTCAACATGGAGTAGTAAACCATCAATTAACAGAAGGCTATGCTCAGTTACACATATGTATAAGGAAATACCTAAAATAACCACTAAGAAAACTAGGCAAAGCAATATGTTCAAAATATATCTAAATAAGTCAAAATGGAATACTATTAAATGCTCAAATAACCCACAAGAAGATAAAAAAAAAGAACAGAAATGAAAAACAAAAAAAATAGAAAATAATAAAATGGGAGACTTAGTCTTTAGTAATATCAATAATTACTTTACAGGGAAATGGTCTAAAATATATATACCAATTATGGGTCGGCAGGTAGCATGATGGTTAAGGGCATTGGACTCCCACATGGCTGATTGCTGTTCGAATCCTCTACTTGGTGGTGTGCTTCCTCACTCCATCCCCCGCCCCCATACTTCACTCTGTCCCTCTCTGGTCAAATTTAAATAAATAAATAAATTTAGTTAAATAAAATAATTACACACACACACCAATTACACAGTAGAGATTGCAGTAGACAAAAACACGACCCAACTCTGTGCCACAAGAAACTCACCTCAAATATAACATAGATGAGTTGTAAATAAAAGAATGAAATAGATATGTTTGAAAACATTTATTTTTAAAATATAGGAGTAACTATATTGATATCATCTGAAGACTACTGTAAATATTGTATATAATACCACGTAGACTATTGTAAATGGGATTATTTTAATTACTTTTTTAGATGGTTCATTGTAGTGTTTACTGATCTTTGTATGTTGATTTTGTAACCTACAACTTTACTGCTTTTTGTTTACAAGTGTAATAATTTTTTGGCAGAAGCTTTAGGGTTTTCTATATATGAGATCATGTCATCAACAAATAGAGAGAATTTCAATTCTTCCTTTCCTATCATGCGTGCCTTTTATTTCTTTTTCTTGACTAAATGATCCAACTATGACTTCCGGCACTCTGTTGAATGGAAGTGATGAGTATTATTGTTCATGAACACAGACACAAAAATTCTCAACAAGACATATTAACAAATTTAATGTAGAATAAATAAAATGTATGGTACACCACGAACAAGGAGAGATTATCCCAGTAATGCAAGGTCAATTCAACATGCAAAAATAAATCAATATAATTCACCATACTAACAGACCACAGATCAGCTCAATTCATGTCCTCCTCCCCCAAAATGACAAACTCAACATTCAATTTTCAGCAAACCAAAAATAGAAGGGAACATTGGTAACCTGATAAAGCACAACTACACTGACAACAAACCCAGCAAACAAACTCTACTGCTAGCAAAACACTTAACGGTGAGAGATTGAATGCTTCCCCTGCTTAGATCAGGAATGAGGCAAGAATGTCCTCTCTCACCACTCCTGTTCAATGGCACACTGAAAGTCCTAGCTGGTGCTTTAAAGTAAGAAAAACAAAAACTATACAGGTTGGATAGGAAGAAATAAAATCACCTCTATTTGTAGATAACATCATTGAAAATTCCCAGTAGTCTGTAACAAAGCTAATTATCTTGTGATTTACAACGTTTTACATATAAAAAGCCTTCCCCTCCATTTTTACTTTTGGAACATTAATTCAGTTTTTTAGCTTAATTTATCAGTACCCAGATTGCAATCCTCTTAAGACTCTAAATAAAGCTTTTATTCCTTACAGATGAAGCACTTAAAATTCTTTAATAGATATTTGTAGATACATGGGTTATTATATATTTTTTTCAGATCTCAAGTGACTGGGATTACAAGTGTGTGCCCCTACACCAAACCTTTAGGTTGGACCAGGAATTGAACCTGGGCCTCCCATGTGATCCTAGCCTGAAGAGCAGTGTCTTAGTAACATATGCCACCTAGACTGGGCCAGTGAAGATATTCAAAGAGAAAAGAAACTCAGTTTACAAGAACATTTTGAGTTATGTTTTTAGCCAAATGTCTAAAATCTAAACAGATGACTGACTTCATTAGTGATTCTTGTATAATAACACAGAACTATTGATATTTTTATCCAGTGAGATTAGATATATAATATCACAAGCCATAAATTGGTGGTATTAACAAGGTATCTCCTATTACCTGCAGTTTGTAAAAAGGAGAGAACTTATGTCACAAGTAACTTTATCGGTTAATCTTGAAAACTTAACAAGTTGGATATTAATTTAATATTCTTTCCCAGGAGAAAGTGGCACGTTAGGTCAAAATCTTATAAGCATCATTAATTGTTTTATATGAGTTTTTTTTAAAAAGTTTATTTATTTCTCCAAGACAGAGAGAGACACCCTCCCCACACCCCTGCAAAAAGGGTCTTCGCACTGCGGCTGACCCCCAGCCTCAGCTAGCCTAGATCACAGGTACAGGTAGGGAGCTCTCAGGACATAAACCCACTGCTCTCCCAGGAGCACCAAAGCACCCCAGATTGTTGCATTTTTGTCACGCCATCATCTGTCCTTGCTATTATTAATTCTCATATAACAGCATTCTGCTTCCTCCCATTAAAAAAAAAAAAACTAATCTGAAGGGAATCCTGGTGCATCTCAATAATAGTGACCTCGCCTTCAGAGGGTGATATGTTAATGCTGGTTTTGGTTTCCTGTCAATTCTAGGACTTTAAATTCAAGCACTGAATTTTTTTTTTTTAAGAGTGATTTTTGCTAGGAAACCAGCAGTTAGCGTAATGGCTATGTCGCTGAATTCCCATGTAGTCGACTGCAGTTCGTGTCCTGGACCCGGTGGCTTAAAACTCACGCCGGGTGCGTGTGCGTGCATGCCCAAGATCCCGAGAGGAGAATGGAGGAGAAGGGATTGCGGCGTGACCATCCCCTCTGGGGGTTGATTTCTTGCTTTCTGTCTCTATGTCTCTCTCTGTCTGTCTGGCAAGCGCACGCGCCCTATAGCGAAAACCTCTCAAAAAAAAAAAAAAAAAAAAAAAAAAAAAAAAAGAGTGATTTTTGCTATAGGGAACATGCACTTGCTGGAGAGACAGACAGAGACAGAGAGACAGAAAGTGAGAAATCACCCCCCAAGGGGGATAGCCAGTCCCTTCTCCTCTATTCTCTTCTCGGAATCTTGGGCACTCATGCACACACGTCTGGCATGAATTTTAAGCCACCGGGTCCAGGACTTGAACCACTGTAAACTTTGTGGGAGTCCAGCAATGTAACAATTACAACATCTGCTTGTCCCAGCACTGAACTATTTTAAAGATGTTGTGATCCATATTTGACTTTTTAAAGAACTCAATCTCAATTTTAGTGTTTCTCAAATGTTTTATTATTCTAAAGAACTTTCTAAATTAAGATAAATTCAAGACAAGAGAAAAGTTAGGCAAAGGAAAACCTTCCCCGATAGTTTAGGAAAGTGGCAAGAACAGTAGCTTTAAAGGTCTTTAAGTAAAATGCAGGTCCAAGAGAGTTAAATGTCACCTTATCACTCATCCTACTGCCCCTTCCCTCATCTTGCTTTTAGTCCGAAACATTCAGATTATTCTGTACGTGTTCATTACTTTTGAACAAAGTTCACTTAACAAAGTTAAGAATAGCTGTTACAGTACTGGCTGGCAGGTAGCGGGGTGGTTAGAGGTGCTGGATCCCCACATGGTAACTGTGGTTCGAGTCCTGGACCTGTGGCTTGCTTTCTCACTTTCCCTCTCTCTTTCTCTGTCTCTCTCTGATCAAACTGGAAAATAATAACTAAATTAAAAAAAAAAAATAGCTGCAATATATCCCTTGAAACGTTAATGCAGTTTCAGAAGGAATGAACCTACTATGTACCAAAAAAATTATATCTTGAAATTTGACTTCAAAAAGGCTAAACCTGAGCCAAGGGCAGATGTGCAAATATGGGAATACTGTGAATTAAAGGCATATCCACAGTTTTACCATGACTAATGGGATGGAGTAATGTGACCTTTGTAAACAAAACGTCTATGTGAAGCCACTGCCATCCTTACAGCTCAAAACACTTTTCAAGAATTTCTATCCTGTGAATAAATTTAGTTCATAGATTAGAAAGTGAGGCTTCTCCCAGATTTAGTCTCCATTTTACCTTAATGTCTCTAATCCAGGACTGAGCCCGTTGCAAATTATCTTCATTGATTTCAGTAAGTTTTTCCCGCCAAGCAACTGCATGACCATCAAATTTCACAAAATTGAATTTACTTTTATATTTCAGCTGTTCCTGTAAGAAACCATTATTATTTAACTATAAAACCACTCAAATGTAAGAGTAGGCCAGGAAATCTCATAGTTCAATATTTTTTTAAATTTTTATTTTTTGCTAGAGGGCACATGTACTTGCCAGAGACAGAGAGAGAGAGAGGTGAAAGACCCTGCTCCCCCTACACACACACACACACACACACACACACACACACACACAGGGAATGGTCACACAACAGTCCCTTCTCCTCTATCTCCCTCTCCTTTGGGGATTTTGGGCATGCATATACGTGCACCTGGCATGTTTCTTAAGCTGCTGGGTCTGGGACTGAAAACACATGGTTGGCCATGTGGGATATGACTGCCTTAACCACCAGGCCATGGAACCAGCCCAATTTTAACCACTGTGATATTCTGAGTTCTAGAAGGTAAAAAATAGTATTCAACGGAGAAAATCTCTTCCAGTATGAAAGGCATTTCAACAAAAATTTTACAGTTTGAATGTGAAGATCTTTTCAATGTATAAAAATGGATGGATAGGGGCCAGCAGGTGGCGTGGTGGTTAAAGGTGCTAGACTCCCACATGGCCAACTGCGGTTCAAGTCCTGGACCTGGCGGCTTGCTTTCTCGCTTTCCCTCTGTGTCTTTCTCTAATAAAACTGGAAAATAATAAAAATAAAGTTAAATAAAATAAAAAGGATGGATATAACATAGATATGCATAAGTTTATATATAATGCAACACTAAATATTGACTTTAATTCTGACATCAATGGTATACTGAATTAATACACTAAATACAATATGCTTAAAGAAACCCAAAACAATATCAGCATTTTAATTCTCATCAGTGGGTAAGCTATTATTTGATTATGGATCTATGTACTTGCTCTTCATTAGCCCATATTGGAGGTGTATCAAATTAAAAATTATATTTTGCATTTTTCAAACACTTCCTACGAATATTTCTGTAGTTAATATTTATGTCATTATGGACCCATGACAGCACTGTGCTATCCATTTACAGATGTGGAGCTAGGACTCAGGAAACTTAACCTGCTTCAAGACATACAACTCGAGGCAATGCAAGCAGAATAAGAACTGGAGGTTCCTAACCATCACCCTATACTTCTCCCACACATCATTCCCAGGGCAGTGCACACAGCATCCTTAACAGTGAAAATTAAAATAAAAATGCCAAGATAAAGAGCATCTGGAAAACTACAGAGCCGTTTGTACAGATTTCAGAATAAAGAAGACCTGAAGCAACAGATGTAAAAACTCCTTTAAGTAACCAGTGCAAAACAGGAAGAACCCACCAGAGAAGGGCCCACTTGCAAAGAAGGGCTGACAATTCTCTCACTGGCAAGAAGGAGCTTTTTCTAATCTGGAATTCTTATGAAATTCCCCCGTCATTGCTCATAATCACTATAGACAAGGGACAACAGAGATGCATTTGTGACACGCAAGCCCCGAGGGATGAACCTGACAGTTCCATCTAACCTGTATGAACTGAATGATCTTGTCCTTCACCAAGTCCAGTTTGCTCTTCATTGAATGAGACGTATCAATGAGGACATACACACAATTGTCATGCACTTTTCCAAAGAGGATTTGACTCCCAGCTTGTAGCCATTTAATCCTAGACAGAAAATAGGTTACAAGTGAATGCTTAGAGCCTGTGGGCAACAAGAACATCTTTCTAACAACCTGATGAAACATCTACAGAGATCAGAGCTGGGCTACGTTGTTTATACCCATCCTTCAGTGAATGGGTTTTTCTGTAGAAAATCCTACATTTGGATTTGCTCCCTCGGCATCCCCTCCAATCCAAGCAAAACAGAACTAAGAAAATTAATAAGATAGAAAAATAAATCCAATAAGGATGCGCAAGCCTAAAGTAAATTATTCTAGTTATCTGATATTTGGAGGCCCTCAGCAGTGACTTCAGACCGTTTGTCCTTCTAATCTTGCTGACTGCAGTCAGGCTAGTAAGTCCAGCACAGTCCTGAAGGCTCAGTGAAGCTTATGGGAAGTCTCAAGCAATTCTAGACCTCATTAATAACCAAGCACCAGGTGGTTGTGGGAGCAAGACAGCTCCTGTGACCCATGCTCACGTTCCCATCACACGATGTAAATAAAAGGTCTCGGTGACAGGCAAAGGCTGGGGCTGAGGGTAAGGAGAGAGGATAAAAAAAAAATGTTGAAATTAAGTTCAAAATTTAGCAAGTCCTAGGCAACTCGAATTTGTAGGGCAAAATACTGAAAGCAGGTTACTGCACTAAGAGGAAAAGAGAGGGTAAGGAGAGAGAGAGAGAGAGAGAAAGAGAACATGCTTTAGAGAGCTGGATAAGGATTTCGGTTAATTAATGATTGAGGCACACATACGAAGAAACTATTGAAGACGCTAAAAATAATTAAGTGGATCGATCCTTCAGAACTTACACAAGGCTTGGAACAGTTCATTTTTCAACCAAAGTGAGAAAACCTCATAATACCTGGGGCATCTATTAAGAGTCTTCAAAAGGACCTTGTCTTAGTAGTAGAACCGAATTAGCCCTGGACTAAAGCAACACTGTATTTAATATAACTTAAAAGCAATCCCTAAAGAGATCAAATTGATTCTAAGCAACTTAACTGCTTTGTAGAACATATATTCAAAAATAAAATGAAATCTAGCACCCAACAATGTAAAATTCAAAACATCTGAAAAATATGACAGAAGAAAAATTAATCAATAAAAACAGACCCCAAAAATGGCATATATGACAGAATTATCAAAAAAAGATGTTACAGGGACCAGAAGTTAGTGTAATGGCTATGTCGCTGGACTCCCATGTAGTCGACCGTGGTTCGAGTCCCGGACCCAGTGGCTTAAAACATGCCAGGCATGTGTGCGTGCGTGCCCAAGATCCCGAGAGGAGAATGGAGGAGAAGGGATTGTGGCGTGGCCATCCCCCCTGGGGGGTGGTTTCTCGCTTTCTGTCTCTCTGTCTCTCTCTGTCTGTCTGGTGAGCGCACGCGCCCTATAGCAAAAACCTCTCCAAAAAAAAAAAAAAAAGATGTTACACAACTATTATAAATTTAGCACATGTGTTCAAAAAGGTAAAGTATAAACAGAATGAGGAAAGGAATGAAAATTTAAAAATAAGATCCAAATGGAACTTCTAGAGAGATACAGTATCTGAAATCAAAAATACACTGCATGACATTAACATTAAATTAGAGACGAGGAGATGAAAAGATCAGGGAACTTAAGAAAAGTCATAGCAATAAGAACAATTCAAAATGAAACACAGAGGTTGGGGATGGCAGGTGGCATGGTGGCAGGTGGCAAGGGCACTGAACTCCCACATGGCCAACCGTGGTTTGAGTCCCAAACCTGGTGGCTTGCTTTCTCACTTTCTCTCTCTCTCTCTGGTCAAATTAAAATAAATTAGTAAATAAATAAAGTTAAAATAATTCTTTTAAAAAATGAAACACAGGGACCAGCAGCTGGTGTAATGGCTATGTCACTGGACTTCTATGTATTCAACTGCGGTTTGAGTCCAGGACCCGGTGGCTTAAACTCACGTCAGGTGAGTACGTGTGTGCCCAAGATCCCAAGAGGAGAATGGAGGAGAAGGGATTGCAGCATGGTCATTGACCCTGAGGGGATGATTTCTCGCTTTCTGTCTCTGTTTTTCTGGGAAGCGCACGCAACCTATAGCAAAAACCTTCCCCCCCCAAAAAAAAAAAGAAACACAGAGTTAAAAACCCAAAAATTAAGTAGCCCACAAAACAATATTACAAGGTTTAACATATGTACAATTAGAGTCTGAGAAGGAGAGGAGAGGAATGTTCACTCCATTCTGTTGTTAAGACCATAAAATACTGGAACCGGTAGGTGGCGTGGTGGTTAAGGGTGCTGGACTCCCACATGGCCGACTGTGGTTCAAGACCCGGACCTGGTGGCTTGCTTTCTCACTTTGTCTCTCTCTCTCTCTCTCTCTCTTGTGCGTGCGCATGTGCGCGCGCCCTCTCTGGTCAAATTAAAATAAATAAAAAATAAATTAAGTTCAATAAAATTATAATAAAATAATTCTTTCAAATAAAACATAAAATACTGAGTGATTTATGAGAATACAGGTGTAGGGCCGAAGTTCAGTGGTTGAGTGCTATGCACTGGGAGCTGTATCTCGCATGGCCCCCTACTTGAATACCAGACCCAGCAGTTTAACAGAACAAACTCAGTGGCTCGAAAAATGCAAGAGGCACGCGTGCGTGTGCCCAAAGTCCTGATGGAATGGCGAAATGGAGGAAAAGGATTGTGTGGTGACTGTGCACCACTGGGGGACGGGTGATGCTTTCTCTTTCTCTCTCTCTCTTTGGTGTGTGTACATATTCTCTGGCAATTAAAAAGAAAAAAGAAGAGAGGTTATCTAGCACATGTTTTTGGAGGTCCAGCGTCAAAGGGGAAGGTCTTCCCGTTGGTGGGCCCTGAGGCCACACAAGGCGTCACACCGTAGAACAGGAGATTGCATATCGTGTCCACATGTATCTGTCTGTCCCACCCCCTCTCTATATAAAATCACCAGAGGGTCTCCAAAGGATGCTTAATTACTGCCCAAAGGGTCCGCCGTTCAATACCATAATCATATCAAGTTTTCCTTTCTCTTAATCTTAACACACCAAATTTCAGCACGTAAATTCTGGGGAGTAATTAAAATCATAGCAGAGAGAATAATATTTTAAAAAATAGGGCCAAAATATTTCTGATTTTGATTCAAACAACATACCTACATACTCAAGAAGCTCAAAGAGCCCAGAGAGTAGAAAAATGAAGAAAATCACATCAAAATTAAGTTGATGCATTCAGTAATAAGGAGAAAAAGCTCAGGGTGAGACGGTGGTGAAGCTGTAAAACACAGCACTCTGCAAGGCTAACTCACGTGGGAAGATGTCAGGTTCGTATGCAGAGGCTTCCCTTAGTATGTCAGACACACGTCTGCCCATAATCTGGCACCTGTTGAGCCTGGGGAGTGGATCATGGTGTCAAGTCCCTGTTGGGAGTGCTGTCTCTGTCTCTCTCACTCATGAAAGGAATAATTTTTTTTTATATATATTTTGCTATGGGGTGTGTGCACTCACCAGAGAGACAGAGAGACAGAAAGTGAGAAATGACACCCCCCCCCCCCGCGGGGGGGTGATGGCCACGTCACAATCCCTTCTCCTCCATTCTCCTCTTGGGATTTTGGGCTCTCATGCACATATACCCAGCATGAGTTTTAAGCTGCTGGGTCTGGGACTTGAAACACGGTCAGCTATGTGGGAGTCCAGCAACATAACCATTATGCCATCTGTTGGCCCCATAAATAATTTTTTAAACTTTATTTATTTCAATATGACCAGAGAGGGACAGTGTAAGAGAGAGAGAGAGGGAGAGAGAGAGAGAGAGAGAGAGAGAGAGAGAAAGCAAGCCACCAGTGGGATACAAAGCACGGTCGGCCATGTGGGAGTCCAGTGCCCTTAACCACCACACCACCTGCCAGCCCCGTAAAAATTTTTTTAAGAAAGGAAAAATAAAAAAACAAAAGCAGTCAGAGACAAAATATATACACTATGTGTAGAGGAATAAGCATAAGAATGGCAGGAGTCTTTTATTATAATTATGAATTATGCAAGCCAGAAGACAATGAAGAAAAAATTTTAAAGTATTGAAAGATAAAACTGTAAAACTCAAATTATATACTTAGCAAAAATACTGTTCAAAAATAAAAGTAAATTAAAGAGTTTTCAGATTAAAACAGCTGAGATCATGCACTACCAAAAATGTTAATGGAATTTCTTTAGGTAGAAAGAAAATGCTAACAAATGAAAATGTGGACACATGCAAAAGAGTAAGAACAGCAGAAATATCAAGTATGTGGATAAATATAAAATACACTTATTGATAACCAGCAGATGATGTAATGGTTATGTCACTGGACTCCCACATAGTCAACCATGGTTCAAGTCCCAGACCCAGTGACTTAAACTCACACCGGACACACGTGCGTGTGTGTCCAAGATCCCAAGAGGAGAATGGAGGAGAAGAGATTGTGGCATGGCCTCCCCTACCCCCCCAGGAGTGATTTCTTGCTTTCTGTCTCTCTGTCACTCTGGCGAGTGCATGTGCCCTATACCAAAAATCTCTCTTAAAAAATAAATAAATAAAATAAAATACACTAATTCTCATCCTTAACCTAGTTATAAGACAATTGACTATTTATAAGGTATTGTAGAGTTCATAGTTTATGAGGGAGTAGAAGACAGAACAATCAAAAGGACATAAGGAAATAAAAATTGTAAGAGTTTTATAATATACATACAGTGATACAATAATCTTTGAAGATAGACTATGATGTATATTGTAAATGCTAAATAGTTATACTCACATCATAACAAAATAAAGATAAGAGTTAAGACAATAGGAGAGGCAAAATAGAATCACTAAAATTTAAAAAAAGAATGTTAAAAAAGAATAAAAGGCAGGACCAGCAGGTGGTATGATGGTTAAAGCACTGGACTCCCACATGGCTGACTATGGCTTGAGTCCCAGACCTGGTAGCTTGCTTTCTCACTTTCCCTCTTTCTCTGTCTCTCACTAGTGAGTGCACATGCCCTATAGCAAACTTAAAAATAATAGTAAGTAAAGATAAAATAAATATTTTTTAAAAATGATTAAAAAGGGAAAAAAGAACAAATCAGACAAATAAAAATCAAATAGCAACATCTTAGGTTTAAATCTAACCAATTCAATAATTACATTAAATGTAAATGATCTTAACATTCCAGTTAACAGTCAAAGACTAGATCTTAAAAAAAACTCAAATATTCTGTTTACAAGAAACCTATTCAAATATAAGATACAGATGGGATAGAAAAAATATAAACCATGTAGAAAGACTCCAAAGAAAGAAGAGTGACTTTATTGATATTAAAGCATATTTCAGAATATTACCAGAGATTAAAAAGGGACATTCCATAATTATAAAGGAGACAGTTTGTCAAATGAATGTAACATATGCACCTACTGATAGAGGTTCAACTTCCTGATAGTAGGTCCTAAGGCCATGCAAGCTGTCACATCATAGAACAGGAGAATGCATGAAAACATACTTTAAAAAAATTAATAGAACTAAACAGAGAACTGGATGAATCTAAAACTATAGCCAGAGATTTCAATACTTTATAGAACAAAGAGAGAATCAGTAATAAAATAGAAGACTTGAATAACATTAAAACCAACTTGAGCTCATGGATGTGTATAGTACAGTCCACCAAACAAATGCAGAATTATTTTTTCATGTTCTTGGTCACAAAGGATCGTCTTCCTGAATAAATAGTGCTGAAAATTGTATATCCATAGCAGAAGGAAAAAATTTGACCCTTATCTTTCACCATATACAAATACTTACCTAAAATGGATTAATGACTTAGTCCTAAGACCCAAAACTATAAAATTACTAGAAGAAAACAAAGGAAACATTTCAAGACATTGGACTGGACAAATATATACACATTTGTTTGTTTGTTTCCATAGGGCATGTGTGCTTGCTGGAGAGAGACAGAGAGAGAGAAAGTGAGAAATCATCCCCAAGAAGGAATGTTCATGCTGCAATCCCTTCTTTTCCATTCTCCTCTCAGGATTTTGGGCCCACACACAGGCATATGTACCTGGTGTGTTTCAAGACCCCAGGTCCGGGACTGTCAGCCATGTAGGAGTCCAGTGCCTTAACCACCACACCGCCTGCTGCTGATTTTAAAAATAAGACCTCAAAAGCATGGGTAACAAGAGCAAAGGCAGACAAATAAATGGGCTTACATAAAAACCGACAAGCTTCTTGACAGTGAACAATCGCAGAATGAAACGACAACCCATACAATGTGAGAAAAATATGTGCAAGTTTTTCATTTGATAAGAAAGTAATAATAAACATATACAAGACACTCAACTCACCAGCAAAAAAAAATAAATAATCCAATTAATAAGTGGGCAATTGACCTGAACACAGACAGTTCTGAAAAGAAGACATATAAATGGCCAATTAAGTACATTAAAAAATGTTCAACATCACTAATCATCAGGGAAATACAAATCAAAACTACAACGAGTGTCTCGTCCTATAGCACAGCAGTCAGGGGAGTCAGATCCCACATGACCAACAGTAGTGTGAGTCCCAGCTGTGGTTTGAAAAATATGCCAGACACATGCATATTCATACCCAAAATCCTGACAGGAAAACAAAACAGAGGAAGAGGATTATGGAGTGGTCGTGCCCATTTGCAGTTCTTTCTCCCTCTTTCTTCCCCTCTCTCTTTCTCTGGTGACTGTATGCACTTTCTGGCAATAAAAAATATAGATGGTCAACATCATTAAACACACACACACACACACACACACGACTAGCAGATGGTGTGATGGTTACATTGTTGGATTCCCATGTAAGCATGGTTTGAGGCCCGACCCGGTAGTTTAAAACTTATGCTAGGCACATGTGCACGTGTGCCCAAAATCTGAAGAGGAGAATGGAGGAGAGGGGACTGCGGTGTGGCCATCCTGCCGGGGAGTGATTTCTCGCTTTCTGTCTCTGTCTTTTCAGCGAACACATACATTCTATAGCAAAAATCTCTAAAACACGTGCGCACGCGCGCACACACACACACACACACACACACACACAAATGAGAAATTGCCTCACCCCAGTTAGAATGACTATTATAAAAACAGGGACCAGCAGGTGGCACGGTGGTTAAGGCGCTGGACACTCCCACATGGTCAACCACGGTTCAAGTCCTGGACCTGGTAGCTTGCTTTCTCACTTTCTCTCTCTCTGTGTCTCTCTCTGGTCAAATTAAAAATGAATAAATAAATAAACTTAAATAAATGATTTTTAAAGAAAATAATAAATATTATAAAAACAAAAATCAACTACTTGCAAGCATTCAGAGAAAGAGGAACTCTAATACACTACTGATGGCAATGTAAATTAGTACAGCCTTCATGGAAAATGGAAAATACTATAGCAGGTTCTCAAAAAACTGAAAAATAGAACTACCTTATGATCCAATAACCACACTACTGAACATATATCCAAGAGAAAAGAAACCAACAGGTTGAAGAGATATCTGCACCTCCATATTTATCGCAGCACTATTCACAATAGCTAAGATATGGAACCAACCTATGTGTCTATCAACTGATGAGATAAACACACACAATGGAATATTATTCAACTATATAAAAAATAAAATCCCATAATTGGAGGCTGTATGGACAAGCCTGGAGGAAGTTATACTAAGGAAAATAAACCAGGCACTGAAAGATAAATACAGTAAGTTCTCACTCATTAGTGGAAACCAAAAATTTGAATCACATAGAAGTGGAAAGTGAAATTGTGGACACTGGAAGCTGAGAAGGGGTGGAGTTTAAAATACAAAATTGCAAATAATAAGTGGAATAAGTTTTAGGCTACTATAGCACAACAGAGTAACTATAGTTGGTGACAATTCAGTGTATACTTCAAAACAGAAGAGAGGAGTTTGAATATTTATAACACAAAGGTAATGATAAATGTTGGAGATGGTGGTATTTTAAAAGAATTATTTATTTATTTAATTAAATCAATTAATTAACTTATTTATTTATTTATTTATTTTGCCATAGGATACATGTGCTCGCCAGAGAAGAGACAGAGAGCAAGACAAAGAAAGTGAGAAAGCAAGCCACCAGGTCTGGGACTTGAACTGCTATCAGTCATGTGAGTCCAGTGACCTTAACCACCATGCCGCCTGTTGGCCTGATGGTGGGTATGTTTATTGCCCTGTTTTCATCACTGTACATTATACTTAAGTAATGAAAACCATGCTGCATACTATAAATATATACTATTACATGTCGATTAAAAATTAAAAACGGGGGCCAGCAGGTGGTGTGGCAGTTAAGGATGGTGGACTCCCATATGGCCAACCACGGTTCAAGTCCTGGGCCTGGAGGCTTGCTTTCTCACTTTCCCTTCCACTCTCTCTCTTTCTCTGTCCCTCTCTGGTCAAATTAAAATACATAAATAAATAAAGTTAAATTAAAAAATTAAAAATTAAAAAAATAGTTTTAAAACAATTGCAAGCACAATATTTCTCAGTTTACAGTGAAATTAAAATGGAAATCAATAACAAAAAGCTAGCAGGAAAGTAAACAACACATTTCTACATAACCCTTTGGTCAAAGAATGACAGGGTAAAGTAGAAAATATTTCAAAGTGATTGAAAAAAAAAAGCATGAGCTTGCTGCAGAAAGACAAAGAGAAGAAAAATGAGAAGTCACTCCATGGGGAAAATGGCCACGTCATAATCCCTTCTCTTCCATTCTCCTCTCAGGATTTTGGGCAGACATGTACACACATGCAGTGTGACTGTCAAGCTGCTGTGTCTGGGACTCAAACCACAGTCAGCCATATGGGAATCTAGGGTCTTAACCATCACACCATCTGCTGCCCCTAGTGAAATTTACAGAATTTAATGCTTGTAATATACAGAAAGGTCTCCAACCAGTAATCTAAACATCAGTCCTAAGAAAGTTAATTCCTTGGGGCCAGCAAGTGGCATGATGGTTAAAGCACTGGACTCCCACCTAGCTGACAGTTCAAGTCCCAGATCTGGAAGCTTGCTTTCTCACTTTCTCCCTCTCTCTGGTCAAATTTAAAATAATAACAACATTATAAATAAAATTAACAAATAATCATTTAAAAAGTCCTTACTCCTGAAATAAAGAGAAAGAAGGAAATAATAAAGGAAGGGGTAAAAATCAGTGGCATATAAAACAGAAAACCATACAGAAGGAAAAACAAAACCCAAAGCTGGTTCTTTAGAAAAATAAAATCAATAAAATGGATAGCCTCTAGCCAAACCAATTAGAAAATAAAGATGGCATAGATTCCTAATATTAGCTCTATGTGCTAAAGAATATTCAAAGAAATTGAAGGCACAGTTAAAAACTTTCCCTCAAGGAATAAAAGTGGGTTCAGTGGTGAACTCTACGAAACATTTAAGGGAGGGATTTTTATCGATTCTTCATAATGTCCTCTAGTAAACCGAAGAGTAGAGAAAACTTCCCAACAATCCTTACATCTGGAGCCTTCCAGGCAGCATATTCTCCCAGATTTGAAACCCCGGCTACTCTCCCCATGGAGTGGGGCCCCCCACCACAAGCAGAGAAGACTCTAGACACAGGGATTAACTTGTCTTGAATAACCCGTCTCCACCTGCATTTTGAGGCTAGGGCTCTGAAGGTGAACATGGGTCAGAGGGTGTGTCTCTAGTTTGTGGCATTATAACAATGTATAACCTGTGGGGGGTGGGTAGTTATTTTCAAATGGCTACTGTAGGCTGGTAATAGCTTAAGCTCGTCAGATTTAGAATCTGACCTAAAGCATAAAACAAATTTATAAACGGCATTACTATTTCAACTGTATAAATGAAGAAACAGATGCACAAAGGCATTAACTTACTTGCCCAGGGTTACATAGCAAGTGGCAGAGTGGAGATTCAAATCTAGCTCGAGCTGTCCTCAGAGCCCATGTACCTAGGTGAATCTAGTCTATGTGATCTGACACTGTTCCCCGGTCTGGGAGAAGGCCTTAGGGCAGTTCATCGCCACGGGGTCAACCTTGAGGTCACACTATTAGCACACCTGACTCATGAGCATGACCAGATTGTAAAGACAGCAGGACTGAAGAGATCACATGAAGTTATTTTTACCTGATTTTATATATATATATAAATGTTATTAATAATAAGTATACTATATTATATAGATATATAAACACCTTTTTCATATATATACACACACACACACACACACATATATATATGCGTGCATGTGTGTGGTGTGTGTATATATACATATATATATATATATTACAAATAAATTCAAATATCAGTCCAAGGCTGCTTGGACTTTGAATCCAAACATACTCCTTTGCTGTGATAAGGCCATCAGCCAGCCATCAGATAGCAACCTTGACTTAGCAATGCTTATTGGCCATTCTCTTAGGTGAACTTTTTTTATTTTCAAGGTTTCTGCCACAGGGACCTGCACTTGCCAGAGAGAGAGAGACAGATATAGACAGTGAGAGGGAAAGCGAGAAATCACTTCCCCAAGGGGAGATGGTCATGCCACAATCCGTTCTCCTCCATTCTCCTCCTGGGATTTTGGGCACGCACGCACACACGTGTCTGTGTGTCTGACATGATTTTCAAGCCACCCAGGTCCAGGACTTGAACTGTAGCTGGACATGTGGAAGTCTATCACCTTAACCACTACACCTATCTGCTGGCCCCCTTGGGTGAACTTTTATGAAGAGATCAAACAGATTTTAATTTCAAGAGAGACGAGAGCGGCCCAGTCCATGTGGGTGTTGGCAGGGCATAGCATGGGGTCACCACGGCGGAGCTGCAGGAGCTCTGGGTGCAGGAACCGGTAGACTCCATAGTGAAGAGTCTGGAGTGAGATAACATCTGGAAGACGCAGGGCCTCACATTCTGGTGCAGCGCTGGCTGTTGTGAGGACAACTAGGTGTCCATGCAGCAGGTGCACCAGTGCATCAAGCACTGCCCTGCACCTCTGGCCCAAGCCTAAGCCCAGGCCGTGGCGACCATTGAGCTGGAGAAGTTCCAAGATCACCAGGGCAGTGCACCATGCATTGCCATGACAAAGCCAAAGATTCCCTAGACGCAGGGAGCGAGGAGCCTCAGGTGAAGCAGCAGCTGGGCGGTAGCATGTCCAGGTGTGGGGATGACGACATGCCCCTCATCCTGACTATGACCAAGAGGATGAAGGAATCACTGTCGTCTATGGGGGAATAAAAGTCTTTGTCAGTGACCTTTGGGGTTGAGGGTAGGAATCTATTTTAAAAGAGCAAAGGAAATTTCAGTTTTTAAGCAAAGTTTATGAAGAAATTAAGGATGGCAACAAATTTAAGACATATGTTACTTTCTTGTGAACACTGGTTTCTTTATCTTTTTAGAGAAGGGATATGGAAAAATAAATGGTGCTAAAATTTAGATCAGAGCACACAAGAGAGAGTTTCAGAACCTGAGTTTCAGGTGGCAGGTGCTTGTCCTGACAGCAGGACTCCCCCTTTTACCAAGTGAGAGCCCCCCAAGGAGCTAGTCTTTCTGCACAGGTACCGACGCACTGGCTGGCTCCTCTCACTGCCTGTGACCTGGTGCCATTTGAGGAGAGGTGTTTGTATTTGTTGCCAACCAGTTTACCAGTAATATTGCAGCACCATTTTTATAAGTTATAAAACACAATTCACAAAGACACTAATTTACAAGGGGAAAAGATTTCTGGGTCTCTGTTTTGCTTGGTTTCATTTTGTACACAAGGGCATAGAGTTGATATACACATGGGGTTGAGAGGGAGGGTAGTTTGGATAACAACTTTGAAACAGTTCTTTGTGCTATCAGATGTAAATGTGTATTTCTTCAAATTCTTACAAGTCACATCTTTCCCCCTGGAGACCGGGTGAAAACATGAGAAGTAACAGCACACTGAGTGTGGAATGCAGTTTCCCTCTTGCTGGCTGGTTGGCCCTGAAGCTATATACAAAGAAAAGGTAGTAACAGTTTCCTCTTGATAGGAAAAGGGATTTTGATTGTGATTTATACTGGTATCCAAGAGTGAACGGTAAAAGAGGAACAACTGGTTACTGAAGTACTGGATGTGGAAGACCTGGTTTTCCTAGAACAGAAGGGAAGAAAGCCTAAACCTAGCATGGCTTACTCAGCCCCCCTCCCCCCAAGTTCAGAGTCCTACTGAGACAATCCCCTGGCCACAGAGAGTCAAGGGGGAAAAGCAAGCAACTTGGCTAGGGAATCCCTTAGGGGGACCCCAAAGGAGGGGCAGCCTTGGGGCTTTGCAACAAGCAGGGTTCCTGCCCCTGTGGCACCTTGTCCTTTTGATTAGGACCTTGTTGTCTTTTTTTTTTTTAATTAATTTATTTATTTTTGTATATACTTTCAATTATATTGTTTGGCTTACAATGAGACCATTTCGATATGTGAACATTTCTCCCCAGACCCGTTGATCGAAATATCTTCAACAGATAACACCACACCTCCCCATCCCGTCAATGCTCTACCTCTGTATCCCTTCTCCAAATGTCTTTCGTTGGGCCCCACTCCTCCACATACACCTCATCTGACATTCACACCCATCTCTTGTGTTTGTTCAACTGTTAGTCAATCATCTCCAAATTATTCTCCACAGTGGTTGGACCAATCTACATTCCCACCAGCAGTGTAAAAGAGTTCCCCTTTCACCACACCCCCGCCAACACTTATCATTTTTTGTTTTTTTAATATTAGACAATCTGACTGGGGTTAGGTGGTACCTCATTGTTGTTTTTATCTGCATTTCCCTTACGATGAGGGAGGTTGACCATTTTTTCATATGCCTTTTGGCCATTCGTATGTCATCTTTAGAGAGTGTTTTCTTCATCTCCTTCTCCCATCTTTTAATAGGGTTGATCATCTTTTTTCCAAACACCTTTTTTAGTTCCTTGTGTATTCTGGTTATCAGTCCCTTATCTGATGCAACATTTACAAAAATATTTTCCCATTCTGAGGGCTTGTTGTCTTTTTGTCAGATTATTACTTGAAATGATAATACAGCCTGTCTGTTTGCTGTTTAAAGGCTGTGACGTATTTTCCTAGTGGTCTGGCTTTTAAAAAATAAAGTTTAATTTTTCCCTCACACAAAATTAAAAAAACAAAACAAAAAGATTGACTAGGCCATTTGTACTCTTCTGAAAATACACTAACCTCCTTTGGATCTGGGCCAGGACTGTGTGAATTCTCTCACTGTACCACTTGTACTTCTCCTTGGTAATGTTGACGTGGACCAAGCTCCCATCCTTCCAGGGAGCGTGGACAAATCTGCTGCAGTACTTTGCATGGACTGTCTTCTTCTTGGTCTCCTAAGGAACGGACAAAAGCCACTCAGAAATCATCCAAAGAAACGTCTTAAGATGGCACTATCCACCTTTGTCTTATATGCCTCTTAGCACTCACCCCCACCATAAGTCAGTCCATCATTAATTCAATTAAACATGTTCTAGGGCTGCTCTGTATGGAGCCCTGTGCTTGGGGTTGTGAACAATGGTCAGAAAGACATGTGCAGTCCCATCTGTACCCCAGAGAAACTAACAAGCACAGCAGCAGACATTACCCTATGGGGAGAGTGGGGAGGTGGAAATGGCAATGTAGAGAATTAGTACCTAATACCTGATACTGGGTTGACACAATGACTAGGTATATCCTGGAAAAGAAGAACAAGCTCACAGCAGACTGGAGAGTCACAGAGACCATTCTAGAGGAGGTGGAACTTGAGACTCACACAAAACTTCTTTCCGTTGCTATTTCCAGACACAATGAACAAAGTAGGCATAAAACCCATCCCACACCTGTGCCCTCTTCTGAACATACAGCACTGGTTCAAGGACAAAGGCTCCCCAGTAGGCGCGCTCTCACTGGGCTGTCACTCTCTGTTGCTTGTCAAGCACTACTCCATGCCGGGAGCTTTCCTAGGCACCAGGAATACCACCTGTAAACAGAGACTAAAACCCCTGCCCTCCTAGAGCTCACACTACAGGGGAAAAGCATAAAGCAATGGTGGTACAGTAGGCCAGATAATGACAAACGCTAAGGAGAAAAACAGGCAAGGAAGGAGAATGGAGAATGCTGAGGACGGAGGCATGGAGTGTCCTAAAAGGGAAGGCCTCACACCAAGGTGAGATATGAGCAAAGATCGGAAGGAACAAAGAATGGTCATGTGGAGGCCTACAGGAAGTTAAAGGACACAACAGGTACAAAGGTCCTGAGCTGAGAGTTTGCCTAGCGTGTTGGTTGAACTCAAGAATGGACTAGGGTAGCCAAAGTCAAGCGACCCAGGAAAGAAAGAGCAAGGTGGAACTGGAAAAATAGGAGGAGGAAGGCAAGGAAGCAGATCCTAGCCTGCTATTCATAGCTCATAGAAATGGCTCTGACTTTTGTTCTGAGAGAAAATAGGAACCATCTAAGAGTTTTTCCAACAGAAGTGACACGTCTAATGTACGCCTTTACAGGGTGACTCTGGTTACTCCATTGAGAAGAGGCTGTAAAGGGTCAAGGGCAGAGGCTAGGAGTCAGCAGGTCAGTCAGGGCATGGACCCTGAGCTGGAGAAGCAGTAATAAGTGGTCAGTTTCTGAATGATAAATATTTTGTGAAGGTAGAATTGACAGGATTTAATGAAAGACCTGTTATAGTTTTGAGAGAAAAGAGAGGCATCAGGAAGGACTCTGAGGTTTTTAGCCTGGGGAGCTAAAACAATAGAGTTGCAATAAATTGATAGGAGGAAAAGCAGCTTTGAATGGGGAGATTAGATTTAGTGTCTACTGTGTTATTCAAAATGTCTATTAGACATCAAGTAACAGGGCGAGTGGATAGCTGGAGAGCAGTGAAGGACTCTGGGCTGGAGGTGCACACTGGGAAGTCAACATCATGCTCACCTCAGGAATGAGTGCAGATAGAAACACAAGGACTGTCTTGAGGCCCTCCAGAACTGAGAGATTAAGGACATGGAAAAGAAGTAAAAAAGAAGACTGAGAAATAATAGCCAGGAAGGTAAAGAAGAAAACCAGTACAGGGTATTTTCTGTAAGCAAAAGCATTCCAAAGAAGTGACCAACTATACAAAATGTTTGCAATATGTCAAGTAAAAATAGAGGCTAATGGGATCAGCAGGTGGCATAATGGTTACATTGCTAGACTTCTATGTAGTTGACCGCTGTTCGAGTCCTGGACCCAGCAACTTAAAATGCACACCAGGCACATGTGCGTGCATGCCCAAGATCCAGAGAATAGAATAGAGGAGAAGGGATTGTGGTGTGGCCATCCCCCTGGAGGGTGATTTCTTGCTTTCTGTCTCTGTCTTTCCAGTGAGTGCACGTACCCTATAGCAAAAATTTCTCTTTAAAAAAAAAAAAAAAAAGACAGAGAGAGAGAGAGAGAGAGAGAGAGAGAGAGAAAGTCTGAGATGTGTCCTGGTGTGTCCAGGGAAGCTATGCTCTGAACTCCATCTTCTAGATCCCCGAAACACTCAGATAAGAAGCCATTTTAAAGTTGAGGTGTGTCCTGGCATGTTCAGGGAAGCTATGCTCTAAACTCCATCTTCTAGACCACTGAAATACCCAGACAAGGTAGGGTGACCTCTGCCCTCTCTCGGTCTCTGCCTGTCTCTCTCTCTTTAAATTTAAATTTTTTATTTTTAAAAATTTTTAAACCACTTCTCGGGGACCAGCAGTTAGCGTAATGGCTATGTCGCTGGACTCCCACTTAGTCAACTGCGGTTCGAATCCCGGACCCGGTGGCTTAAAACTCACGTCAGGTGCATGTGCGTGCGTCCCCAAGATCCCAAGTGGAGAATGGAGGAGAAAGGATTGTGGCGTGGCTATCCCCCCTGGGGGGTGATTTCTCGCTTTCTGTCTCTCTGTCTCTTTCTGTCTGTCTGGCGAGCGCATGCACCCTATAGCAAAAAATAAAAATAAAAAAATAAAAATAATTTTTAAACCACTTCTCACCTCAGGCCTTTTCTCTCTCTTGCTAATTTCAGGAGCCATTTTAAATCTGAGGTATGTCTTAGCATGTTTACATGGCACACTAACACTTATTTTAACCTTAAATTTTTTTTTGTTCTCTTTTTTGGTTGTTTCTGCTTAGTTTTTCCTTTCCTTTTCTTTTCTTTTCCTTTGCTTTTGTTATTATTATTATTATTTTTTTTTGGAGAGGTTTTTGCTATAGGGCGTGTGCGCTCGCCAGAAAGACAGAGAGAGACAGAGAGACAGAAAGCAAGAAATCACCCCCCAGTGGGGGTGGCCACGCCGCAATCCCTTCTCCTCCATTCTCCTCTCAGGATCTGGAGCACGCACGCACACGCACCTGGCGTGAGTTTAAGCCACCGGGTCCGGGACTCGAACCGCGGTCGGCTACATGGGAGTCCAGTGACATAGCCATTACACTAACTGCTGGTCCCTTATTATTATTTTTTTAACCTTGCTTTCCCACTCTGCTTTTCAGTCTCCACACATTGATATTGAGACAGGCCTAGGTGCACAGTAGCCAAGCATCTAAATACTTTTAGGGTCATTGAAATCCTCAACACTTATTGAACCTTCTGCTTTAAGGAAGAAACTTCGTTTTATAAATTTGAACTCATAATCTCTTTCTCGATGTGGATACCATGTTGCAAAACACAGTAAAGGAGAGATTTTGTCACAGAATGACCAGAAACCACTGCAGAGTCACAAGAAATATGTGACACCAAGAAAATATCCCTCCATTAAGGGAAAAGAACAATCCCTCATCATCCACAGATAGTACAGTAGAACTCATGGAAATGTCTGATAGAGAATTCAGAATATTCAGAGTGACAAAACTAAATGAGATGCAAGAGCTGAGAGACAATGAACTCCAGAAGATGCAGGAGAAAAGAGACAATGAATTCCAGGAGGTGGGGAAGTTCTTGCATGATCTGAAAGAGGAAATATACACCATAGAAAAGAATCAAATGGAGTTGCTAGAGATGAAGGCAGCAATACAGGAAATCAAAACCTCCCTTTAAAGTATTAAAAGCATATTAGTCCATGCAGAAGATCAAATCTCAGATGTTGAAGGCAAAACCTCTGACTTAGAAAAAACAACCAAAACACTGAGAAAATAACCCAAAAAACTGAGAATCCTATACGAAAAATACTAGATACCATTAAGTGCCCAAACATCCAGATAATTGGTATTCCAGAAAGTGAAGAAACTAATAAGAGTATTGATAATCTACTCCATGAAATCCTGGAAGAAAACTTTCCAAATCTAGAGAGGCATTCAAATATCCAGACACAAGAAATACAAAGGACCCTTAAGAGAATCAACCCAAGAAGATCTTCTCCAAGGCACATCATAGCCAGATTGGCAAAATCCACAGACAAAAACAAGATACTAGAATTGGCAAGAGAGAACCATCAGGTTACTTATAAAAGTTATCCCATCAGGCTAACATCAGACCTCTCATCAGAAACAATGCAAGCAAGGAAAGAATAGAAAAATATATTCAAAGTGTTAAGTGAAAAACAGTTTCAGCCAATGATACTATACCCGGCAAGATTATCCTTCACATGGGAAGAAAAGATAAAAACATTCTCAGATAAACAAAACCTGAAAGAATTTACACTAGATCAGCTCTTCAAGAAGTTCTGAAAGGAGTGCTTTACCAGGAAAACTAAAGACATGCATATAGAAATAAGAGAACAAAAGGCAACCAAGAAAATGACCTACTTAATGCTCGGGACAAGAAATAATAATAACGCTGAATGTTAACTTTCAGGATTTAAATGGAAGATCGGACCACAGTAATGCTGCAAATTCAACAGAGGAGAGATTAATTACATAAGACCAAACTGGTAAAATAGAATTTTGTGACTTTTGAGTAAAACACTACTGATTTTTTCTTTACTATGCTTTGTTTTCCCAATTTAAGGATTTTACTTTCTTTTGAGCTATTGATAAGTTCAGCAAGGTGCGTTTAACCAGGGTTAGGGTTTTGCCGGATGAGTGCAATAACATGAGAGGGAAGCTGGTTGAGTATTTATGGGGTGGGAGTGGGGAGTATAGACAGATGGAGAAAACAAAGAAAAGGTGGTAGAAATAACTTGAATATCCCAGTGGGACTGGCCGATTGGTGGGATTAGAGGAGTAGGGGATATGGCCTAAAACAAAGTGGTCAGGGAGTGAGATGTTTGGAACTGAATAGGTGGGTTATGGTTCCATAGTTAGTTGTAATGACAAGGGAATGCCAGTGGCAGGAGTGGTAGAAATAGAGTGGAAGAGAAAGTCATTGGAGAAGAGGAAGTCAAAGAAATGAAGGGATCAAAGTACTGGAATGGTCATCCCCACAGAACTGGAATCAGTGCATCACTGTTGGAACCAGTGGCAGCAAGACAGAGGCTGTAATCTTCAAGAACAGATGGAGGAGGCTGCTCCTGTGGCACAGTGGTTAAGTGCCAGGTCCCACACGGCTGACTGGTTTGGTCCTGGCACAGGCGGCCTGAGGATCACATGGCACCAGTACCCAAAATCCTGATGGGATGAAAAGATGGAGGAAGGGGGACTGCAGCATGGCCATACCCTCTTGGGGGTACTTTCTGTATCTCCTGTCTCTGTCTCTGTCTCTCTCTAGCAAGTGCGTACACCCTCTGGTATAAAATTTTATTATAAAAAATAAAATAGAAAGAACTGATGGGGTGAACCAGGCTCTGTGACACAAAGCTGTAGTGGGTAATACAATTTGATGACATGAAAAAGAATGGGAGAATGGTCAAGAAGCAGCAAAGAGGAATAAGGAGGCCGCTGCTTACCCCCAGGTCCATAAGTCTAAGGGGAATGGGACAGAAATCAGTCCCCACCAGGGGCCAGCAGGTGGCATGGTGGTTGAGGGCACTGGACTCCCATATGGCCAACTGCGGTTTGAGTTTCGGACCTTGTGGCTTTCTCTCTCTCTTTCTCCTTGTTCCTCTTTGGTAAAATTAAAATAAATAAAGACAAATAAAGTAATTTTTTTAAAAAAGAAATCAGTCCCCCTGTAAAGAGATAAAAATTATAGAGTCACATGAGAATGAGAATTAAGGAGCCCGGTGCAACTGATAAATTCAGGGTTCAAGGGCATGATGAGATAAGTTCTGTGCTCCCAAAGGCAGATAGAGAGGGGAACCATGCCTCCATTGCAGTGCAAGGATGGAAGGGGAAAGGTGTCTCTCTCCTTAGCACATCCCTGGGGTTGTCACACAAAAGGGGTGTCCCTGCTCTCAATCCCATCACATGGCGTTTCCAGCACAATGTCTTACACATAGCCAAATGGAAAACCACCAGACTAGAAGTTTTACAATGGCAGGCTTTGTGTCAGTAGCATGTCAGAATAGGAAAAGCAATATAAGAACCCGGTAGATCTGAGTTTAAATCCTGCTTCCACCTACCATGAGGTAATCACAGGTGAGTTCCGTAACCATTCAAAGGCCCTGTGACTTAGCTTTCTCATATGTCAAATGAGAGAACAGATATTCACCTTGTATATAAAGCATAAAGGCATTCTATAAGTGTTCATTTCTGACTCAATGTTTATAACACAGAAAAGAAGGGAGGTAACATTAATTGGGCATCTTCTAAGTGCCAGCTGTTGTGCTCAGACATGCATTTTTTTATTATTTTTTCATAAAGCAAAACTTACAGAGAATTTTATATTCTTTTTTCTGTTAATGTTCCCTCCTTTTTCCCACGCCACGCATCCTCTTCTACTTACTCCTTTCCCTTACAGTCCCTAATATCTACTCTTATCCTCTCTACTATCATATCCTCATGGTTTTGTTTTTTTGCCTTTTAATTGCCAGAGGGTGCCTACACTGGCCAGAGAAAGAGGGCCACATCCTTTCTTCTTCACTTCATCCAATCAGGATTTGCGGCATGCATGCACATGCACCCTGCATGTTTTTCAAGCTGCAGGGGCTGGAAGTGTCAGTCACGTGGGATCCAGCTATATAGCAAAGCACTCAATGACTGCATTTTTTTTTTTCAGAGACATTTTTGCTATAGGGTGCATGCACTTGCCAGAGAGTGACAGAGATAGTGAAAAATCACCTCCTGGGGGGATGGCCATGCCACAATTTCAGGACTTTGGACATGCACCTGCCAAGAGTTTCAAGTTGCGGGGTCTAGTACTTGAACCGCAATTGCCCATGTGGGAGTCTAGCACCTGAACCACTACGCCACCTACCGACCCCAACATTTAAAAATTTGCACTTTATGCCACCCATTTTATAGGTATGGTGAAAGTGACTTCAAAGAGGTAAAATGATTTGCTCTGCATCTCCTAATTGGCAACTGGTAGAAACAACATTTACAACCAGGTGTTTTCACTCCAAATCCAGTGTGCCTTCCACCATACCACACTATTGGGTACACATTAGGGACTCAATAAATATTTGCTAGAGGAATCAAATATAAGAAAAGAGTAGGTTTTCGAACATCAGGGCTGGTTTTATACAGGAGCAGCAAGCGGTCATGCATGCAATGTGATTTCAGGGGTGGCCAAAATACTAGGTTTCTAGGCGTTGCCTGAAATGCTCTAATTAGAAATGCATCTTTGTCTCCTCCTCCCACCTGTTCATCCATCTTAGAAATGCTACATAGCAAGAGCTTTTTAGTCATTTATTTCTCAGTATAAATTAATTTCCTGGATCTGTATCTACATATCAGTTTTTATAACTATTTAAGGGAGTCTTCCCCACTGGGAAACTGAGAAAACCCTAAATAATATACCCATTTGATAGCCTATTTTATATACATCATAACTTTAGGTATAAATCCAATTTTGGTTATGTAGTCCCAAATACTAAAAATAAAATTGTCCCTTTTTCCTCAAATTTGTGAAACAGGGTAGCTGAACTACATAATTCTCAACTTTTACCATATTATTATTCATGAGCACAAGAAATTCCAGGTAAAAGTTACCTTTTACAAGCCAAATTCT
Organism: Tupaia tana; assembly: GCA_026018925.1. Lineage (NCBI taxonomy): Eukaryota > Metazoa > Chordata > Mammalia > Scandentia > Tupaiidae > Tupaia > Tupaia tana. The sequence continues at coordinate 141,495,363 of JAKSZU010000003.1, forward strand.
TCAAACCGATCCTGTAAAATTTCATATAAAATAATCAAGAATAAGAAAAAAATTAATATTAGAGCTAGCTCTGAGATATGTTCAAATGGATAGGGATTAGTATTTGTAAATATCCAGAGTGCAATGTATTTTTGAAACAAAAATCTCATTATGTATGATTTCCTGAACATTTACTGAATAATGTCTATAAGAGCAGAAAACTGCTGGGGGAGGAAACCCACAAATGAGATTTTCCCTGCACTGTAGCCATTACTCTGCATTTTAGGCTCAGCCAGGAAATGAGTCTTACGTCAATCCTGCATTTTTTCTAATTTGATTTTTATATTTTCCTCCTTCCAGTTCATCAAAAACACTCAGCAGTTTAAGAGGGTCAAAACACAGTGCAGGGAAAGAGCCCTTCCTGGTAGGCGGGTAGAGCTCAGTGATCAGCCAGCATCACACGTGTCGAGGATGAAAGATTCACCTCTGTTGCTCTACAAACACCACAACAATGATCTTGACGTTGAATGGAGCCTCCAAAATACATGAAGTGACACTATGGGGGTCTTTGAAAAGATTCATGGAAAATACGTATTACAAAAAAAATTTATGGATTTCAGTATGTTTTCACCCAAAAAGGCCCGTACTTGTACTCCATTTCCACAACTGTTTTGCACCCCCTCACACGGAGGAGGCCTTGACTTCCTTGCCCAGCTGTTCCCACTGGGCCGCAGCTGGCAGCACAGCTGCTCTGTGCCTTACATTTGCATGCTCACCTCACAGCCTGTGCCTGGGACTTTACCACCTCCTAAAACAGCCCTCCTTTGGTTTTATCCTGATTTGCTGTTTCAAACTGAGACACTTCGTAGTCTTCCCATTCTAAACTTTTGACACCTAGTGTCTGGTTCCTGTTCTACGCATCCATGTTTCTCAAACATGGCCCCCAGACCAGCAGCTTCGGCCTCATCTGGGGAGGCAAATTCTTGGGCCTGGCCTCCTCAGACCTACTGACTCATATGAATGATGCCAGAGTTCAGAAACCACTGCTCTCCTTCCATCGGAATCCAGAGACCAGCACTATGAGAAGCTGTATTCCCATGAAACCCATTTGGCACAACGGAACCATAGCTTCCAACGTTTTCAGTATACGCCCATCCAGGGCTATAGTCCTTCAGAGAAACTGATTTTATACTGACTGGGAATTTGCTCTACGCTGCTGGTAGTTACCAGAATATAGAGACTCTCTAAGAGAGTAAAAATACAAGGGGACCCCAGAAATCCTTGCTCGGAGCATATTCACCAACAATCTCTCTCTTCCATTCAATATGGGAGAAAGCACGGCTTCTCTTTTTGCATAATGTTGAATAATTCTGAGACTCATAGTGCCTGGCTTCTAAAAACCCAGCTCCTGGCTTAGGCATAATTTACTTACATCGAGAAACCATTCTCAGGCTTGACCTCCACTCCCACGGGTCCCATTTAGAGTAGGCTGAGGTAGGGAGCTGAAAGGACTTCTTTTTCTTTTTTTTTAGGTTTTTGTCATAGGAAATGTGTGCTCATCAAACCTTTCCCCTTCATTCTCCTCTTGGGATTTTGAGCACATATGCACATGCACCTGGTGGGACTTTCAAGCTGCTGGGTACAGGACTTGAACCTCGGTCAGCCATGTGGGAATCCAGCACCCTAACCACCATGTCACCTGCTGACCCCAGGACGTTTTTCTTCATGGAAACCCAAGCTGGTCTCCCTCCCTGCTGTCCTTCACCCATACTCCTTCCCTTGGATTCTGAGTTGAGGGAGGCCTGACCCAGCCAGGACTTCAAAGGAAGCCACTACCACACCCAGGATTTCGCTTCACCTACCGCACTGGTCTGCACAGACTCATCCTCCGGTTTGGCTTTAATACCAACAACTCCATCAGCGTGGCGGAAGGAGCAGTCAGCAAGAACATCATAAAATGACAGCTTCTGGGCCTGCAAGCCATATTTCTGCAGCCACTTCTTCGAGTCACAGGTGTCCTCTGGATTTGACTCAGTCTCAATAGAGATTGCTCCTGACTCTGGTTTTGGAATCACAGTTCATCAGTCACTCATACCATGTGATCCATTCATATTCCACCCCCACCTTAACATTTACCCATCTGGAACACGCACTTTTCAACCTTTATTTACTTCTGATCCCAAGCACGCAGATAAAGACTCTCCACTTATACAAGCAGTGTGTGTGTGTGTGTGTGTGTGTGTAACATGCACTTTGTTAGACCACAAAGAGCACATTTCATTCCAGGAGCCTGTTTTCCAGAGTAGAGCTAGCTCAACAGACTAGAAAGACTTACTTTTCTCTCACTTCTTCCTCTAGCGAAGTTGACTGGCCCTAGGCACAGCCAATAGACCAAGGCTGTGTATTGGGAGAGTATTAAACTTAGATTCAGAAGCTCTGGGTTCAAGTCCTGGCTCCATCAGTTTGGGCAAGTTGCTCAAACTTGGGTGAGTCACTTCATTCGATCTCTCTGAGGTTAGGCAGACTCCTTCACTTGTACATGGGAGGTGGTCTCTGTGTGGCCTTCCTGGGTATTTTTCAGGTGAGAAAAGTTATGTTAAAGTGCTTTGTACTGAGAAGGAAAGAGGAATAGAGGAATGCAGCCTGTGGTGAGGCAGAATCAGCCAACTGCCAAGGCTAAAGCCTTCTGGTTACTTTGGTGAGTTTATTCCCATAGGAGCCTGGCCACCAGCTCTGCAGCCTCAGAAACTTCACGCATCAGTTCAGGCACCTGGAGCTGTAGTACCACTTACCTCAGTCAGGTTTGTGGGTTAAAATATAACCCAGACCCAGCTGCCCAAACACCCCAGCCTTATGCACATTCCTTTAGTGTCTACCAGAGGCTACCTCCAGTCTTTAGCTGGGAGGAGGTGCTGTATTACCTGGGCAGGAGAAACCCCGCAGAGACATATGCAGCTAGGTGGTTCAAAACCCCAGTGGCTACGGGAGGATGGGCTATTTGAGGGCAGGTTCAGAGGAGACAGGGAGTAAATCTGAAGGGGGACGGAGGCACTGGTGTCTGGAGCTGGCCTGCACTGGGCGGGGGAGCTGACTGTGCACATCTCCCAACTCTGTGCTCAGTGATAACAACACCTACCACTGGGTGACCTACCACTGAGCATGGTGTATTTACAGTCTGGAAATCAGCACATGCTACAAATCAGGGCTTTCTGACTCCTGAGAGTGTGTTTTGAACATTCAGCTACACACCCCAGAAGGAAGGCAGGAAGGACCCCTGAGCTTTTAGCCCTACTGGGACCTGGTGCACCAGGAGGACTGGGAAGAGTGCTGGGTGGGGAGATGGTTTTCATAACATGTACTATTACACAAGAGGCCCCAGCCCTGCAGTTTGTTGATTTCCTCTTAGATCAACGGCTCTCAGCCCTTTGCACTGGAATTCATCCATTAGATTCTGTTTTAACTGATCTGGGGTGTGGCCCGGATTGGAATTTTTTTAAATCTCCCTGGCTGACTGCACCATGCAGTCAAGCTTTGCAACTGGTGTTAAGGCAAAAGAGCTTTCTCTGTTGTGTCTTGTAACCACATCAAGTTATGCTTTCACCAGACACAGATGCAAGTGGAATGATGCAGCACCCACTATTAGGAAAACAAAAATATCACCCAGACTTACCCATTATTGCATTCAAAAGGACATATAATTTAAGTAAGACTTGAAGAAATAAAGTACTTCCAAGCCAACTGTTTCCCAATAATGGGTATGGGATCTGCCCAATCTGCCCATTAATACTTCATGTAAACTATATCCTCAAATCTTAACAGAACACCTTTGGAAGAATTCATTCTGGAAGCTACTGCAGTTGGAACTTCTCAAAGAAGCTTGCATCAGCTTTCAAACTATAAACCAACCTGGCATCAAAGCCCCAATGCCAGCAGCTGGTTTCCACATAAGTCACAAGTGTCTTCTCCCTAATTGGGAAGCTTAGGTCAAGAGGCTTCCCAGGCCTTCTAATCCTTGAGGTGGTCCTACATGCTCTGACATCACCAGGATGAGCAGCAGCTGTTTTTTTCCAGGGATATCAGACTCCTTGAAGAAACTCTTTGGGTGACTATTTTTCCTCAATTATTGCTAATTACATTCTAGATTTTCACCTCCTCTCTATTCCTATTTAGGCAGTGGCAGTCATTTTCTTTTCTCCTCCTTTTTCTTTTCTAATCAATAGTTATAATGGGAAATAAAATCTTCACTCAGTTATTGCCATAGCAATACCCATGTGATCACATCCTTCTGGGATGTTTTGGGTTGTCTTTTTTTTTTTTTTTTTTTTTGAGAGAGAGATTTTTGCTATAGGATGTGTGTGCTCACCAGAGAGACAGAAAGCAATGGATTGCTTTCTCTTAAAAAGCTGAGTGCCCTTCATCAGTTCTAGTTTACCATAAAAGAATCTCCTGGAAACACAATCAAACCAAACCTAGTGGGTTTTCAAAGAGCCTAAGACTACTAACCTTTGACTCCTAGCTTCGGAGGTGCTTCAGGTGCTATCACTTGAGGGCAGGGGCATGATGCAGGCTTTTAACTGCCATCTGCAGAGGGGGTTCTGTGATGACCCCAAGGCAACTTGAACTTCCATAAAGGAAAGAAGGTGCGGCCAAAGAAGGGGCTGCTGAGCAATATTTAAAAAAAAAAAAAGAAAAAAAAGAAAAGTGCCCAGGTGCTCCAAAGCTGAAAACAAGGAGAAAAGAGGAAATTTTCTCGCTTTCAGCGCTAATTAGCACCAATTAGTGGCTGAGCCTCACTTTCCCCATGAGGGGAGGAGGAGGGTGTCATCCGTTCATTGTTCATTAGTGCCACTTACTAAGGGGTCCTTTCCACTCCCCGGTGGTTCTCTTAATTAAAAGTGTTGCATTTATTCTCACCTACAGGGCCTTCATTTATAAAGAGGTGTGAGCTCACAGCCAGTCCTGATTACATGGCTCTTCTATTCCCCTGGACAGATGGCTGAAGATTTTCTTTCAGTTATGAGCAAGAGAAGCAAACAACAGAGTACATCTATGTCACAGATGAACCCACCTGTTCCTCTCATCCTGCTTATTCACCCCCCAACATTTTCAATGAGTAAGACCTACTGGCCAATGCTTCTGAGAGCCATCACTGCTGTAGCCAGGGCCACAAGCAAAAAGACCACCTAGCCTAGTACATCAGCACCCACACCCTCCCTCATCCCTCTTCCACTTACCCTGGGTGGTGGTGGGAGTCAGACTCTCAAGGGCTCACAGCTACCAGGGATTGGTCACCACATAACTGCCAGCCGCCACCCTCCTCCACGGAAAGCTCCTAGTCCAGACACCTTGTTCCTGCCATGCTAAATCTATATGCTTTTTAAGGAAACTGTCAGCAAATGAATAAACTAGAGCCCTAGATCTGGAACCAGCCTCACAGACCTTCGAGACTGTTTTCCCCAGTAGGTTCCAAAAATGCTGCTTCCACTGCTTGCCAGTGGTTGCAATTCAGAAAGAGGGTTCCTTAGGCAAGAAGTTTGGGAAATCTCCAGGTGGTTCTTGATCATGGGGAAGGGCAGCAGGGCTCAGCCCAGCAGGATTTCCAAACCTATTCCCAAAGTCCCAGAGTCTTTCTGCATAGCACACAGTGGAAGCCTTGCATTTTGTAGGCCACGGCTTGGTACGTGCTACCTAGCACCCCTGCCATCATGGGTGCCCAAGACACTGAGCTACCCTTAGCTACCACGTGGGTAGGGGTGCCAGAAAAGGATGCTACGCATGAATTAAAAAGATTTCAGGAATGAATTAAGTGAAATTGTAAGGATCCTTCCCCAAACTGAAAATCAATTAAGGGCTGGGATAAAAGTAAGGTATCTTCATAAGCTGCTTAGAATGCTAGGCTCATTTAACTTTTCACGGCCCTAGTTCAACATAGCCATCACTCCTTTTCTCCTGCAATACTCCTAAAACTCTTGACTTACAGTTGTTTGGGTTTTTTGTTTGTTTGTTTCTAATTTGCTACAAGGCATGTGCACTTGCTGCAGAGAGACAGAGAGAAACAAAGGGACAAGGAGTGACGAATCACCCCAAGGAGAGGCGACCCTTCTCCTCCATCCGCCTCTCCGTATTTTGGGTACACACTCACATGTTCTGGGATGTTTTTCAAGTCACCGGTTCTAGGACTCAAACAGCACCGTCGGCCATGTGGGATCCAGCCACTTTAACCACCACGACCTGTCTAGCCTCAGTTATCTGTGTTATTTTAATGAATCAGCATGAATTCTTCCCAAAAGAATTTCTAATCTCTCTTTTCTACCCTTCTTTATGTTATAAAAATTAGTTTCCTAGCTAAAATTAGCTGTAGGAATCAAGAAATAGTAGTGACTATGGCAAAATAAAAAACTCCTACTTGAAGGAGAAGGTTTTAACTCAAATGTTAAGATGTTTTTTGTTTGTTTGTTTGTTTTTAGAGGTTTTTGCTATAGGGCGCGTGCGCTCGCCAGAGAGACAGAAAGCAAGAAATCACCCCCCGGGGGGGATGACCACGCCGCAATCCCTTCTCCTCCATTCTCCTCTCGGGATCTAGGGCACGCACGCACACGCACCTGGCGTGAATTTTAAGCCACCGGGTCCAGGACGCGAACCACAGTCGACTACGTGGGAGTCCAGCGATGTAACCATTACGCTAACTGCTGGTCCCCCTCAAATATTAAGATGTTTTACAGGACCAAATTAGCTGGCTATGAGCATATATAACTCAGACTAAATGCAATTAATGACCTGAGGATTGCCCCTCCCAGAATGGAAATTGACTGAATAAGTTCTCCCTAATCAAGAAAGCAAATGAGGGGCTGGCAGGTGATGTGGTGGTTAAGGGCACTGGAATCCTACATGGCTGACCACGGTTCAAGTTCTGGACCTGGTGGCTTGCTTTCTCACTTTGTCTCTCTTTCTCATACTCTTGCTCTCTCTCTTACTCTTGCTCTGTCCCTCTCTGGTCAAATTAAAATAAATAAATGAATAAAGTTAAATTAAATAATTCTTTTAAAAAAAAAGCAAATGAGAACATCATGTCCTCTTGGACTGTCACCAAGCTGATGATGTACCTGAGACCCTTACCCTTAGTTTTACCCTTAAAAATGCATGTGTGGATTGGGACCAGCAGTTAGCGTAATGGCTATGTCACTGGACTCCCATGCAGTCAACCATGGTTCGAGTCCTGGACCCGGTGGCCTACACTCATGCCAGGCGTGTGTGCATGTGTGCCCAAGATCCCGAGAGGAGAATGGAGGAGAACGGATTATGGCATGGGCATCCCCCCTGAGGGGTGATTTCTCGCTTTCTGTCTCTCTGTCTCTCTCTGGCTTTCTGGCGAGCGCACGTACCCTATAGCAAAAACCTCTAAAGAAAAATGGATGTGTGGGGCCAGCAGGTGGGGTGGTGGTTAAGGCTCTGGACTTCCACATGATTGACTGAAGTTTTAGCTCTGGACCCAGTAGCTTGAAAATTATGCCAGGTGCGTGTACGTGTGCATGCGTGTCCAAAGCCCTAAAAGGAGAATGGAGAAGGGATTGTGGAATGGCCATCCCCCCGGGGAGTGATTTCTCACTTTTCCTGTCTCTGTCTCTCTCTAAGAGTGCACACGCCCTATGGCAAAAACCTGAGAAGAAAAGAAGCATGTGTAAAATTCAGTGTGAAGATCTGGCTTTGCAGCACTAGCTTCCTGCTCTCCTGGCTTTGCACATGGCAAAAAAGCCATACGGCTAGGTTTGTGGCACACTAAAGTAAGAGAAGGAAGAAGAGGGAAAGAACAAAGAATAAAAATAAAAGAATGGGAAGGAAGGAAAAAGGGAGAGAAAGAAGGAAAAGAGAACTGAGGGAAGCCAGAGAAGAAAAAACGATTGTCAGGAGAGCAAACACAGGTCCTGCCTGCTGGTATGATGGTGAGGTTTCCGCAACTCGAGCCAGCTCTGCAGAGGGCAGCTGCAGGCCACCCGCCCCCCCCCCCCCCCCCCCCCAGGTTCTTTGGAGGTGAGACGAAGCCTGCCCAGTCTGAGCACCCGGGAGACAGGTGGCAACAGTGCGGCGTAAGAGAGCAGCCTGTCTGTGGGCAGCTACCCACTGCGCTCCACTTGCTGTTAATCTACACTTGTTAAAGTACCAGGTGCTGAGCAAATTTGCCCAGCACTGCAGGGGCACAAAGACGGGGAGGAGGAAGGAGATGGAGGATGGCAACCCACAGATACTTAGAAAACTGATTCACTGGGGAGATCTGGGGAGATGCTCGTTGGAGCACCCCAGGCGTTTTGTACATGAGGTTTGAAGCCCAGTGAGATGGAGTAGTGTGTCTAAAGTCACATCGTAATAATAAATACGGTAATAAACAAAATGTGTGACTCTAAAACCACGGGTTTTGAGAAACATGCTGGCGCTTGTGTGTGTGTGCCCAAAATCCTGAGAGGAGGGTGGGAGAGAAGGGACTGCGGCACGGCCGTCACCCTGGTGGGTGTTTTCTCACTGACCCTCTCTTTTCCTTCTCTTAGGTGAGCATGTGTGCTCTACAACATTTCAAACAACACTCCTTTCTTTTAGGCCTATAAAACATAGGAGAAGGTGAGAGGAAGACAGAACCATGTCTCTGAGAGGACATTCTCTCCTCTTCTGTGTTTTAGAGTCTGCTCTGACCGCATGGTCATATAACCTTGGGAAGTCTATTAGAGGCGGAAACTGTTAAGTTCATGGAAAACTGGGAAGTGTGATGGATCCTTTCTCCCCTAGAATACCATAAACGTTATTTGTACTTCCTCCTTGCAATGCTTATAGAAACCAGGTTCCACGGGTTACCCGATTTGTTTATAAACCGTAGTGGGAAAGTGCTTCCAACTCTGTGTCTCTAATTCCTATTATCCCTAGGGGAGTGGAGGTAGGGGGGAAAGGAAGGAAATAAAAAACAAAGACACAAAAAAGAAGCAGGCAAAATAAAGAACACCAAGTACCAATAAAAGAAAAAACATGGGGACTAGTAGTTGGCGTAATGGCTATGTCACTGAACTCCCATGTAGCTGACCGTGGTTCAAGTCCCGGACCCGGTGGCTTAAACTTATGCCAGGCACATGTGCATGTGTGTCCAAGATCCCAAGAGGAGAATGAAGGAGAAGGGATTGTGATGTGGCCATCCCCCTGGGGGGTGTTTTCTCCCTTTCTATCTATCTTTCTCTTTCTGGTGAGCGCATGTGCCCTATAGCAAAAAACTCTCAAAAGAAAAAGAAAAAACATGGAAAAGGAGAGAATGCCCTCTCAAAGACATGGTTCTATGTTTCTCTTGCTTTCTTTTCTGTCTCCTAAGTCTGAAAGAAGGGAGCTTTGTTTTAAATTTGCTATAGAGCACATATGCTCACCGAAGAGAGAAAGAGAGAACGGCAAAGCGAGGAAGCACCCCCAGTGGGGATGGCCGTGCCGCAGTCCCTTCTCTTCCACCCTCCTCTCAGGATTTTGGGCACACACACAGGCGCCAGCGTGTTTCTCAAACCACCAGGTCCAAGACTCCAATCACAACGTTGGCCACGTGGAATCCAGCAGCCTTAACCACACACCACAGGCTGGCTCAGAGGGAAGCTTTGAACAACTACCACACGTGGAAGCCGTGCAGAGGCAGCTGCAGGAAGGATTTTTAAACTGGCTACCAAGAAATTAGAAGCAACAGTCAATATCGTGACAAACCTGCATGAAGGCTGGGAAGAAACCACTAACAGGAGAGCAGGCTGTGAGAACGATGAGAGTCACATCTTAATGTGTCTACATCTAAAATGATGTTTAAAATAAACTCAAGGGGGGCCAGCAAGTGGCATGGTGGTTAAGGGCGCTAGACTCCCACGTGGCCGACCGTGGTTCCAGTCCCAGACCTGGTGGCTTTCTCTTTCTCTCTCTCTCTTTCTGTGTCCTTCTCTGGTCAAGTTTTTAAAAATTAAAAAATAAAATAATTAAAATAAAATAAGCTCAAGGATGTTGTGCATCAGTGATGTAGGCACCAAATTGTATCTTACACAACTGATTTTTAAAGCAGCTGTGACATGGCAAAATAGACATAGACCAATTGAAAATGTCTGGTACTCCATGGAACAACAGTGATTAATGAGAGGAAAGGATTAATGGAGTTAGGGAAATTTAGCCTGAGAAAGGCCTGAAATTTACATAGTAAATAGTGATGAGAATGAGACTTCTGAAACAATGGGAATGTGGGAGTTAGATAAAACAGAAAGTTAAATTTGCTTCCCTTAAAAAATTAAAATATTTGCCACTTTTAAAAAAAATCTTTTATCACTATTGCCAAGGCATTTGCTTAATTTTTAGCAAGCATATTCATTCCATGTATTCTTTAAAAAAAAAAAAAAAAAAAAAACTGGTAATGTCATTCACATATCATAAAATTCACCATTTTTTTAAAAAGAATTGTTTAATTTTATTTATCATTATTATTATTTTTTAAATTTGCTATTGGGCACGTGTGCTCACCAGAAAGAGCGAGAGAGAACATGAGAAAGCAAGCTGTCAGGTCTGGGACTCGAACTGAGGCCTATCCTGTGGGAGTACAGCGCCTTAACTACCATACCACCTGCTGGCCCCCAAAATCACCCTTTGAAAATGTACAATTCAGTAGTTTCTAGTATATTCATATGATTGTGCAACTATCAACATTATTTAATTCTAGTGTATTTTCATCACCCCAAAAAAGAACCCCGATGGTCATTTGAAGTCACTCTCCATTTCCCTCCTTCCCTCACTGAGCTACTCAATGGATCTACCTATTCTGGACATTTCAATGTAAACGGATTATGCAATATCTAGCTTTTTTTGATCTGGCATCTTAAACTTAACAATGCTTTCAAAGATAAGCTACGTTATAGCAACTATCCATACCAACTTTCTTATAATGGCAGTGGGACAGTCCAATTTAGGGCTCTACCACATTTTGTGTATTCAGTTATCAGTTGGTGGGCATTTGGGTTGTTTCCCTTTTTTGGCTGTTACGAACACTTGTTACAAGCATTCATGCACACGTTTTTATATAAACATATGTTTTCAATTCTTGTGAGTATATACCTCTGTGTTTAACATTTTGAAGAACTACCAGCAATGTGTAAGGATTCCAATTTCTCCCTATCTTGCCAAAACTTGTTACTGTCTTTTTAATTACAGCCATCCCAGTGCACAAGAAGAACAATAGTATCCCATTGTGATTTCATTTGCATTTCTCTAATGAACTATTGAGTATCTTTTCATGTGCTTATTGGCCACTGTGTATCTTCTTTGGAGAATGTCTATATAAATCCGTTGTTAGTTCAATGAGGAGCTAATGACTGAACAGAGATTTCCTTAAATGCCCTGGAATGGTGATCTGTGTGTACTGGGTCATTATCTCAGTGCCCGCACTTTAACAACTCTGCCTCAGCCCTTACTTCCTGCTCGCTCTGTGGTGCCTCAGTCAGCCCAAGATGAGCACTGAGAGCCTTCTGGGGACACTTCTGAGCAGGTGCACAGCCCTAAGCATGTACATGGCCTTCTAGATTCCCAGGAACGTGTCAGAGCCTTTCAAATACCAATGGACATCTATCTCATCCCCCAGATTTTCCTTCCAACATTTGTTAGCCTATTGTTTGGCCAGAGCGTTACCTACAACCTCAGAGAGTCACAAAGCTAATGGATTACCTCAAGTTGTTTCTTGACAATTGTCCCAGGGAAAGGACTTTTCATATCAGACAAGCTCTGAGTAAGGTCAAATAATGACAGCCTTTCGAGTGAGGTCTTCTAGAGAACCAGTAGCTAGGTCAAAAAATGAAAATTCTCTGAGAATGAGGCATTCAAGGGACGCCAACCCCAGACTGCCTCCCTCCAGGTGCTGCCGGCTTCACTGAGTGCAGGCTGTTGGTTTTCAAGGTTAGTGAGGAGCTGGAGATGGGGAATGTGAGTAGGGCAAAGTTAAAATGCCACAGCCCTACCGTTCTTACTAAGGCTTGGTCTCCTTTCTTAAATAAACATTCCCCAGATTGCTGCACGCCTTTCGTTAATTTCCTGAGTTCTGAAAAAAGTTGACTCTGATAATGTCTTCATTGCTTTTACAAAGAAGAGAAATTGTAGAGGTCCTTAATGCCACCATTTTTGCCCAGGTATTTTGAATCTTTTCATAATTAAAGCAATCAAATATATTGAATCTAATTACCTATTTGATCTGCTACGCTTTTCCAGTCACTTCTTAACGTCATGATTTTAATTTTGACATCTCATGTATCTGTGTCAAATTCCAGTATCTGTAGCTGTGATGCACTTAATTGAGGCATTAAATGCATCACAGATACAAAATTCTAATTGACCAATTCTCCCACATTTTAAGGAAAATTCGAGACTTCATTGTGAGTTATTAAAATATTACATGCTATTCTAATGCAGGTATATTGCTGTTTGGGGTGTTTCTGTCTGGGAAACAGAGTTCATTAACTATGAGATGATACACATTTGAATAAACAGTCTTGGTTCTTTCCGTCACTTTCACTTGCTGCTTACTAATCAGCCTTGTCAACGTTTATTGCACTGTAAAGAGAACTTCGGTGGAGGATAGGCATGCCGGAAGAAAATGCTGCTTCTGGGAAGAAGTATGACCTTATCCTTTGCCTTGCCTGGAATATGAGCACGTCAACAAGTGTGCCGTTTGCTTTGGGATCCAGAAGAAACTCGTACTCCACCCCAGATCTCACTCTGTATTATTATCTGATTAAAATGAAATTTAGCATCGGCTCCCTCTCCATTTGTTCAAAAAAACCAAGTGTTCAAAACTTCTGTAGAGGGGGACCAGCAGTTAGCATAATGGCTCTGTCGCTGGACTCCCATGTAGTCGACTGCGGTTCGAGTCTCAGACCCGGTGGCTTAAACTTACACCGGGAGCGTGTGCGTGTGTGCCCAAGATCCCGAGAGAAGAATGGAGAAGGGACTGCAGCATGGCCATCCTCCCTGGGGGGTGATTTCTCACTTTCTGTCTCTATGTCTCTCTCTTTCTGGCGAGCGCAAGTGCGCTATAGCAAAAACCTCTCCAAAAAGAAAAAAAAAAAAAAACTCCTGTAGAGGTACTGGTTGGAGCTGTTCCCAGAGCTTGACTGAGCCTCTGGTCACTTCCTTGTCTTTTGCCATTGAGTTTGATCCTTTGAAACAGCCAAGGAGTCTGAGTCAAATCGTGGGTCTCAGATGATACTCCTGGAAGCTGTTTCTGTTCATGATTAAAGCATGACCGCACAACACGATTAGGCTAATTAGCTCTAGTGAGTCCCGAAACAGCTGTGAAGGTTATTTCAAATGAAGGCAACCCTGAAATACTTTGAGCTGCAGCATCATCCAAATGAGGGTAGAACACTCCTCCTATTTGTGAGAAAAGCTGCCTCCTTGTTAGAGAGTGGTGCCCAGAACACACACAGAATTCTTAGATGAACAAATGCCGGTATCTCTGCACAGCTTAGCAGCTCAAGAATGAGCCAGGTCCTCTTCTTTTATTTTGTCAACAGCAATATTAAGGTCTACTTTAACCCATACACATTTAAAATGTACATGGGACCAGCAGATGGTATAATGGTTATGCTGCTGGACTCCCATGTAGTCAACTGCTATTCAAGTCCTGGACCTGGCAGCTTAAAACTCACACTGGGCATATGTGCGTGCATGCCCAAAGTCCTGAGAGGAGGATGGAGGACAAGGGATTGCCATAGCCATCCCCCCTGGGGGGTGATTTCTCACGTTCTGTCTCTCTGTCTCTCTCTGTCTCTCCAGTGAGTGCACGCGCCCTTATAGCAAAAATTTCTCTAAAATAAAACTATGTACATGGTAAGTGTTGACATGTGTGTCATTAGGTTGATGTTTATCACCTTGCTATTTATTTTCTGTTGGTCTTATTTGTTCTTTGTTCTCTTTTTTCTAACTACGTTGGTATTGAGTATTTTAAATTACATTTTATCTGCTTTGTTGGCTTGTTTTGTTAGTTCAGCGAATGTTTTGGTTTATATGCACTAACTCATCATGGTTTAACTTCAAAAAATATACTTTACATATAAGGTAAAAATCGTACAATAGCATACTTCTATTTCTTCCCTCTTGGCTTTTTTTTTTTAATTGCAGTAAAATATACATAAGGTAAACTTTATCATTTTAACCATTTTTATGTGTATAGTTGAGGGCATTAAGTACGTTCACGCTGCTGTACAATCATCACTACTACCATCTTCAAAACTTTTCATTATCCCAGGTGAAAACTTTGTACACGTTAAACAGTAACTTCCGATGCCCACTTTCCTGTAGCCACTATTCTTTCTTTTGTTTTTTAAGAATTATTTAATTTCATGATTATTATCTTGTAGGGCACTGAACTCACCAAAGACAGAGAGAGAGAGAGAAAAGAAAGAAAGAAAAAGAGAAAAAGAAAGAAAGGGAGAAAGCAAGACACCAGGTCTGGAACTGAAACCGCAGTTGGCCGTGCGGTGCACCCTAAGCACCACACTACCTGCTGGCCCCTATTCTGCTTTCTCTCGGCATAAATGTGACCACTTCGGGTACCTCATTTAAACAGTCTTATATAATATTATCTGTATTTTGTGACTGGCTTCTTCCACTCAGCATAACATCTTCAAGGTTCGCCCATGTTGTATCATGTATCAGAATTTCATCCCTTTTTAAGTCTGAATAACATTCCACTGTATGCCATTTTTTAAAAATTATTTTATTAAACTTTATTTATTTTAATTAATTAATTTATTTTAATTTGGCCAGAGAGGGATGCACAGAGAGAGAGAGAGAGAGAGAGAGAGAGAGAGAGAGAGAGGGAAAGCAAGAAAAGAGAGGGAAAGTTCCAGGTCCGGGACTCAAACTGTGGTCGGTCACGTGGGAGTCCAGCGCCCTAAACACCACGCCACCTGCTGGCCCCACCATGTTTTACTTATGCAGTCATCTACTCAGGAACTGTTGGGTTGTGTCCACATTTTGCTGTTGTGAATAATGTGGCTATTTTCCTCCTGGCTGTGATCCTATTGTCATATATTTCACTTACGCATATGTTGCAGGCCCTATCGTGTTGTTATTGTTGTTTACATAGCAAATTCCCTTTTGTGTTTGTTTTCTATTTTTGCTGTAGGGTGTGAGTGCTTTCCAGAGATACAGAGAGGGAGAAAGGGAAAGTAGCAATCACACCCAGGAAGTATGGCCACACTGAAATCCCTTCTCCATTCTCCTCTTGGGACTTCTGGCATACATGCACACACACCCAGAGTCATCATCAACCCACTGATTCTGGGACTCGAACCATGCAGCCAGGCATGTGTTAAGTGCCTTAACCTTCATGCCACCTGCTGACTTGCAAGGTTCCCTTTTAAAAATACCTAAAAAGAGAAATGTCACATATGAAGTATTTTCAAAAAGTTCATGGGAAATGCACATTATGATAAAAAATCTATCTGTAGATTTTTTTTTTTTCATTCATTCTTTCTTTCTTTCTTTTTTTTTGGAGAGAGATTTTTTGCTATAGGGTACATGTTCTTGCTTGGAGAGCCAGAAAGTGAGAAATCGCCCTCCCAAGGGGAATGGCCACACCATAGTCCCTTCTCCACCATTCTCCTCTCAGGATCTTGGCACACACGCACACATGCCCGGTATAAGTTTTAAGCTGCCAGGTCCAGGACTTGAACTGCATTTAACTACATGGGAGTCCCGCAATGTAACCATTATGCCATCTGCTGATCCCAGATTTCAATACTTTTTGCACCAAAATAAACACATACTTTAATTTCATTTTCCATAAACCTCTTGAACTCTACTCCTACTCATCTATGTAGTTACTTCCAGGGCTCTTTATTCCTTTGCATATACCCATATTTTCGTCTGTTTTTCCATCTAAAAGTATCCTCCTCCTTCTGTCTAAAACATTCGTCCAACATTTCCTGTGGTGGGAATGTGCTGATAAATTCTCTCAGCTTATGTATGTCTGAAAATTTCTTTATATTGCTTTTACTGTTTTTAAAAAAATTATTTACTGTTATTTATTATTATTATTTGTTTTTACATCACCAGACAGAGAGAGAGCAAGTTAGAGAGCAAGCTGCCAGGTCTGGGACTCAAACCACGGTTGCCCTGTAGGAAGGAGTCCAGGGCTTTAATCACCACACCACCAGCTATCCCCTTGCCTTTGCTTTTAAAAGATAATTTAGCTGAAGACAGAATTCTAGGTTGAAAGTTTAAGGTGAAGAAATAAAAGATGCTGATCTTCACTGTCTTTTTTTTCAGTAAGAAATCTGTTATCCTCAGCTTTGTACCTTTATACATAGTATGTTTCCCCCTCTCTGGTTTCTCTTAAGATTTCCTCTGTCTTACTGGTTTTAAGTAAATCCATTTAGACTTACCTTGTATTTTCTTCATTTTCTTGTATTTGGCATTCATTGAATTTTTTTGACCTTTGGGTTTGTAATTTTCATTAAACTTGGGAACTTTCAAACACTGTTTCTTTAAATACTTCGTGTTCCCTGCAATCTGTAACCCCTCTACTTTCTACTCCTTGGAAATTCCATCTGCATGTGTATTTGGCCACTTGAAGCTGTCCCACAGTTCACAAATGTTTGTGTGTTTTTTGTTTTGTTTTTGTTTTTTTAATTATTTCCCCCCTTATATGTGTATCTCATTTTAGGTAGTTTCTTCTACCAGTGTCTTCAAGTTCACTAATCTTTTTTCCTGCAATGTCTAATCTGTCGCTGACCCTTTCATATGATTTTTCTAAGATATTTTCTTCTCTAAAAGTTTTCATCTCTAAAAGTTCTGTATGGGTCCTTTAAAATATCTTCCCTGTATCTACTACTAAACTTTTTAAACGTATGGAATACTTAAAACTTTGAATGCCTTTTCTGTCATTTCCAACATCTGTGTTAGTTGTCAGTCAGTTTTGATTGATTTGATTTTTCTCCTTACTAAGGGTAATTGTCCTGCTACTTTTCATGCCTAGTAATCTTTGACTGAATGCCAATCATTATGAATTTTACCTTGTTGGGTACTGAATGTCTTTATATTCTTATAAATCTTCCTGAGCTTTATTCCAGATGCGGTTGTTTCCTAGAAATAGTTTGTTCTTTCCATGTTTTGCTATTTCTTAGGAAGATCCAGAGCAATGCTCAGCACAGAGCAATTTAAGGCTAGTCATTTCCCCTCACTGAGGCAAGACCATCCCAAGTAGTCTATGAAGGACTCCATTATAAAGTTTACAGGATAGTGAGCACAGACACTGTTCCTAGCCCTGTATGAACTCCAAATGTTTTCCTTATAATTTTTTCTAATGGCTCTTTCCTGCAGACTCAAGGAGTTTTCTCATATGCATGAACTGATCAGTATTCAAATAAATACTTAAGGGGAACCCTGTGCAGATTTCTGGAGTTCTCTCTCTGTGCACCTCTCCTCGCTACAGTATTTTGCCCATGAATTCTGGCTATCTTGGTCTTTCCAGACACTGAACTCTGTCTCTCAAATTCAAGAAGTTTGCTGGGCTCCACCCAGGTTTCACCTTTGCACTGTGATATAGCAATTCTCTCAAGACAAAAAGTTGGGAAAACAGAGCTCGTCTTATTTTTGTCCTGCACCTGAGGAATCATTGGCTTTCACTGCTTGTTCTTCCAGTATCTTAAAAACTACTATTTAATATATTTTTGTCAGGGCCACAGGTGATGTGGTGATTAAGGTGTTAAATGCCCACATAGTTGATCATGGTTGGAGTCCCAGACCTGCAGCTTGCTTTCTCATCTTCTCTCTCTCTCTGCCTTTCTCTGATGACTGTGTGTGCCCTGTAGCAAATTAAATAACAATAATGATATATAAAATGAATAATTCTTTAACAAAAAAAATATATATATGTATATACATATACACACACACACATATATACATATATATATGTATATATACACATATATATATGTATATATACACACACACACACATATATATATATGTATATATATATGTATATATATGTTTCTATCAGTTTTTTTTTCCCCCCAGAGAATTTTCATGTCCTGCTCTTGGTAATTAAAAGAGGTCAAAAGTAGCAGTGGCCAGAATGCCTAGCCTCACTATCTTCTCAACCGAGGCATCTGCTGATGAGTCATCCTTGCCAGAAATCAGCCTTCTGGCCCTACCATTATATGTGCTAGCTCATATAACCCAGTGTGCTTGGCCCAGGGAGAGTCGCAGGGGCCGCTATTCCCAATAAGGGTAACTTTTGTCTAGTCTGCCTGACGGTCCCACCGGGAATGGCAGCCTTCCTGACCCCTCAGTCTGCCCGGTCCCTTCTCCAGCTGGCCACCTTCCCTCCTCCAGCCTGGAGGTCCTGAGCAGTCGGTCTCAGGGATGGTGGCTGCCACTACACGTATCCGACCGAGTGTCCTGAACTGACACAGACTGTGCCTCCGTAACCCTGGGTTGTGGGGGAACAGGAACAGGTCAGAGATGCCAAATCAAGTCCAGAAGCTGAGAGAGCTAACCAATGAGGAAAGGCCTGAACAAATTTTCCTTTTTAAATAGAAATGATACATTTAAAGCATTTTTTGAAAATTTCTGCTTGGAGTTATTTTCGCGTTTAGTTTTTGCAGTATATATGTGTATGTTAAATTTAAACCAAGAGACAATGATAGTTCGTTGTCCAATTCTAGGGCCTAAAGCACTTCCGTTTTCTTCAGGAATAACACCTAAAAGCTTCTTTTAACCTTTGAGATGAACTATACCAAACTTAAATACCCCATGTGTTAGTCTGCTCAGGCTGCCATGACCTAATACCACAAACAAGGTGGCTTAGATGACAGGGATCTATTTCCTCATAGTTCCAGAGAGGCTGGAAGCCCGAGATCAAGACGCCAGCACTGGTTTCTGGTGCAGCCTCTGCTCCTGGTGTGTCTCCCTGCATGTCCTCACGTGGCCTCTACTCTGCGTTCTTATGGCGAGCGAACTCTATGGCGTCTCTCCATTTCCTTAGCAGACACCAACCCTACCACATCAGGGCCCTACCCTTATGACTTAATTTAACTTTAATTACTTCCTTAAAAGCCCTGTCTCCACATGCGGTCAGTCACATGGGGCGCGGAGCTTCAACATATGAATTTTGGGGGACATAATTGAATCCCTAGCACTCCCTGAAACAAACAACATTAGCAGTAAGATCACCATTCTCTTTCCCTAGCATAGGTGTTTACTTTTGCTTGGGTTGCCTGCTTCATTTTCATTCTCTCAGGATGACAGAAACTGTTGGAAGGAGAAACTGTCGGGATGCCTGAATGGGTGTCACTACAAGTGAGCAGTTCCTCTTGACAAGCCTGATTAAGCCCCTCCTGGCTCTGGCAAAGCAAACCCAGCTACTGCTGTCCCAGGCCCAAGCAGGGACACCTGGTCACAGGAAAAAGACACTGTTGCCAGAAATGTATCAAGTCGCACAGGGCAAACTTGCCCTTGCCTAAACCTCTCCCTCCTAAGTTTTCCTCTACCCTCATTTCTCCTTTTCAACAGTACCCTTGTCCTCAGCCAGCCTGGCCTCCTTGCTTTGTCCCCATGGACGTCTCGGTAATGCAGGCAGGACTGGGAGCACCAAGCCTGGCAGTGGTTCCAAACTGAGTGGCACAGTTAGGAACACCTAGGAGTTCAAAATTCGGGTGCCCAGACCAAATCCCCTATGGAGTCAGACTGTCTGGGGGTACGAGCCAGACGTCAGGATTTTTACTGGTGGACTAGGTTTTTAATTCCAGCTAAACCACTTACTAGCTATGTGGCCTTAACCTAGTAAGGGAGATAACACTAGCTATAGCACCGTCTCATAAGATTGGATGAGTTAATTCTTGTGATGAGCCTAGAACAGTGCCTGACATGTAAAGTATGTGCTTTCAGCATTCGCTATTACTATTACAGGTGTTTCCTACAGGAAACCAGCACCTCACAGAAGAATATTCTCCACTAACTCAAGAACACACATAAGAGCATCAGTATACTAACTCCCCTAAATGTGGAAGGGAAAAGAGTGACATCCATGAAGGGCCTGCTTGGTGCAAAGCTTTTAATCCTAACTATAATCCCTCAAAATTGATATTATTAAAATCATTTTACAGAAGAATAGCCTGAAATAAGGCTGAAAGAGATGAATGCAGATTAATCTAGTGATGGAGTTTGGATTTATAACCAAGTCTTTCTCACTCCACATACATGCCATTTGGTATGAAAAATGCTTTAATTGACTAGAAAAAGGGGAGAAATTAATTCTTGGAGTTTTAACGACATTCACTAATAAAAATGAAGGCGCTTGCTTCCATGGTGCAGTCAAGGGGCTAAGGGCACATCACATATCAGGGAAATGCTTTCATTTTTTTTAGGGTAGGATAGGTGCTAATTAATAACTGGGAAAGTAACGTTAAGATGAAGATAGCATTTCTGCTAACTTTTTTTTCTTAAGCTGAACTAGGCAGGAAAGCCTTTGTTCTGTATTTTGAGTTTAAAACCAGACTCCACATTTGCCAGCTGTGCGACCATGGGCCAATTTCTTAACCCCTCTGTGCCTTGACTTCCTCACCTGTCAAATGGGGATAACAACAACAACTCCCTCATAGAGTCATGAGGTTTAAGTGAGCTAAAACAAGCCTAGCCCTCAGAGTAGTGCCTGACACACAGTAAGTGCTCACTAAACGGTTGTCATCAGTGTTGTCATTCCCACTTAGAGAGAGCTAATCAGTTTCTACACTCCAAAATTTCAAGTGGCTATCCCAAATTACATGAAAGAGCTCTAAGTGAAAGACAGGAAATGCAACTGGACTTTAACAACTTCTTGTTCATATTAATAATGCAAACCCATATTCACCCTCTCCCTTCCAGGTAGACATTTCACACTCTTTCCCAGTCTGCGTCTGCCTTCTGCATCAAGGTCCCAGACCCTGCTCAAAGAAAAGTGATGGCCTAAAAAAACATGAAGTCAGCCTTTCTTCGACCTATCTGTGAGGTGGGTGGCTGCCTGCCACAGCTGGGATCTGATTTAGTCTGCAGGCAGGAGCTGAGTTCTGATGACCCATTCACCTTGGTCCCCTGCTTTTTCAACCTGTGAGAGCACTCAATCTTTTTTTTTTTTTTAGAGAGAGATTTTTGCTATAGGGCATGTACACTCACCAGAGAGGCAGAAAGTGAGAAATCACCTCCCAGGGGGATGAACACACTGCAATCCCTTCTCCTCCTGTCTCCTCTTGGGATCTTAGGCATACATGCACATGCGCCTAGCATGAGTTTTAAGCTACCAGGCCCGGGACTTGAACTGCAGTCAACTACATGGGAGTCCAGAGATGTAACCATTATGCTATCTGCTCATCCCAAGCATGTGAATCTTGACAAAGAGTCTCTCTTGGCCAAATTTTAGTTGGGCTCCTCTGAATAGTATTTCAGGTAGGCCTCAACCTCAGAACTTCTCCAGGTGAACCTCTGTTCCTCACCACAAGTTAGCAAAAAGCCTGTTAACCCCCCACCCTTGATATCTGATCGGGTCCTTCATTCCCACCAAGCCCCAGGTGATGAGTGATCACCCTAACCTGTCTTCAGCCAAAATCCGGTCATGTTGGTTTTGCCAGAATCGCCCTTGCTCTCCTATCTGCCCTGTAATTTCCCACTCTCGGACTCCCCCACCCCACAACGCCCAACTCCTTGGCTACAAATCCCCATTTGTCCGTGTTGTGTGTAGAACTGAACTGATTCCATACTGACATCTGCTTTCGGAAGTAGTTCCTGAAAAGTCTGTTTTCACTGCTTTATCTACTGCCTCCCTCTGGTTGTTATTTAAAAATCTACACACATGTACGCATGAACATGCACACGTGCACAAACACACACCATAGTATAGCGCTGGGAGATCCCCTTCAGCTCCTCACAGCTGGGACAAGGAGCGCTCCTTAGCTAGGACATGGAAACAGCCCCTCTATCCCCAACTAGTAACTCTTTCACACTCGTGGCCATAAATAGCACCAACCGCAATCTACTGAGGCCTCGTCGGACGTGGGGGGCTCGTCCACCAGCCTCTGGATCTGGGCCAGTGTGCTGCAGGCTTCCTCCATCTCTCTCCAAATGAGAAACACGTCCTCTCTGACTCCAGCTCCTGGAAAGGGAAAGGCAGTGTGAGCGGACTGGCTGAGAACCCTCCCGTAGTCCTAGGAGGCCTGCCATACTCCAGTCAAGTTTCCAGAACATTTCTGAACATCAAATTGCATTTTTCTCACTAATCGCTTTCTGAGAATCAGAACTGAAATCCCCAAGGAAATGCTGTCACCTTAAGAAATCATAAATGCAGACTTTAGGATGCAGTAAATCCTTGTAAACTAAAGATCTACAGTGGCCAGAATATTCTAAGATGAATTATTAATAATACTCAAATAAATTAAGGAATAAAAACATTCCAGAACACCTCATAAAAGCCAGGGTCACTGCTAGGAGGAAGGGAAACTGAATGATCTACATTTAAAAAAAAAAAAAAAAAAAAAAAAAAAAGCTTCTAATCCTTTCTTGATTTAGCTGAGATTTCCTTTCTTTTCAACCACCTTCATAAGACTTTATTTTTCCCTAATGTAATAATGACTTTTCGGCCTCCTTTTCTGGACTTCTGTCTCAGCTAAGGGTTAGACTTGGCCATATGACATTTTTTTTAAATGATAAGGCTTTGTTAGTATACACATTTATGTCTCTCTTTCAATTAGTCAACTGATCAAAGTTCGTCCATGGGTGAGTAGCCCAAGGCTGGGATGAGGCTCTGCCTTCATCAAGATCTAGGTTAGTGGTTCCAGAGGCGGAAGAAGATGGAGAGAAAGGGGTGATGATAAATGCAGCGTGAGGGACCATGGGCATTCCCTAACCTTATTGAAGTCAAGGTCCTGTTTGTGATGTTGTACTATAGTTTTACACGATGTTACCACTGGGGCGAGGGAGGGACTGGGGGAAGGATATTGAGGATCTCTATGAGTTCTTACTTTTTCTTTCTTTCTTTTTCTGGAGAGATTTTCACTATAGGGCGCATACGCTCACCAGAAAGACAGAGAGGGACAGAGAGACAGAAAGCGAGAAATCACCCCCCAGGGGGGATGGCCACGCCGCAATCCCTTCTCCTCCATTCTCCTCTCGGGATCTTGGGCATGCATGCACACGCACCCGGAGTGAGTTTAAGCCACCGGGTTTGGGACTCAAACCACAGTTGACTACATGGGAGTCCAGCGATATAACCATTACACTAACTGCTGGTCCCTTTTTTATTTCTACTTTTAAAGATTCAGGTTCTTTCTGTATCACTGCTCCATCGCCCTAGCACATCCTTTTGTCCTCAAAGTTACCTTACGACTCAAATGGCCCTAGAGTGCCAGCAGCACATCCAGATTACAGTTCCGGGCACTGGGACATGGAGAGGGCAAACAAGCACACAGATAGAGTCGGTCTCTTTTAAGTGTCCTCTCAGAAGTCCCCATGACCCCAATCTTCATCGCATGGTCCCAACTGTAAGGGAAACTGGGAAACGCAGTTTTTTGTTTTTTGTTTTTTGTTTTGTTTTTTTTTTTTTTTAGGTTTTTGCTATAGGGCATGTGCGCTTACCAGAAAGACAGAGAGACAGAGAGTGAGAAATCACTCCCAGGGGTGATGGCCATGCCGCAATCCCTTCTCCTCCATTCTCCTCTCGGGATTTTGGTCACGCACGCACACACGCCCAGCGTGAGTTTAAGCCACCAGGTCTGGGACTCGAACTGCGGTCGACTACATGGGAGTCCAGCGACATAGCCATTATGACAACTGCTGGTCCCCGGAAACTTTTTAAGCAGGATGCATTGCAGCCCTAAGAAGGAGTTACTTCCTTAGAAGGACAGGAATGGCTCTGGCCATCCTTGCCACATCCGTGGAGACCTGTCCTGCTGCAGATGCACTGGCAGTGTCGGCTCTGACATCTGCAGCTCCTGGTGCCTGCATAGCTTCACTGCTGCTTACAGTTGGCCAGATCTGCAGTCAGATCCTGGTCAAATGCACCCCACCACTCTGCTTGGGTGTCCTGTGTGTCCCTTGTAAGTCCTTGATCATCCTACTGTCAATCAGAAACCTCAGTAGAGTGACTTTTAAAGAAGAAAAGGAAGGAGAATCTCTGGAGACCTTAGAAATGTGGATTGCTGATGGCCTCGCCAATGGCTATGCTATTCCTGCCTCCACTTAGCAGAGCTCCCCACCTCTCAGCCTAAGCCTGTTGTGCCTAGGAGCCCGGGGGGGGGGGGGTGACTCCTAAGAGGAACCATGATCAGAAGACTCCACCACCCACCCTAAATGGTATCCTTGAGCCCATCACCAGCCTAATGACCTATGAGGCTGTGCAGACAAGAATACAACAGATACATTTTTTGGTTTTAAAAACTCCATTCCCAGCCTTTATGGCAAGGTAGCATACCAGAGGGAAGGGGATTGCAGCATGACCAAACCCTGCTGGGAGTACTGGGTACTTCTCTCTCTCGTTCATGCAGACATGCTGTCTTATGAATTAAATAAAACCCTCTATTCCACAGACTGCAAACAACTGGCTCACAGAATACTGATCATGTTAGCCTTAAAGTCTTAAAGCAGTATAAGTGCAACCCCGAGATGGATACTGTACTTCAGCAGTGAAATACTGCTTTTCTTGACCAAAAATGATTTTCTGCTGAGACTTCCCCCTCCAGACTCATTTCTAGTGGGTAGGGATACCTCTGTCTCCTTTTCTCCATTTCTCTCCATCTCTCTCTGTCACACTATGTCTCCCTGTGACTTTTAATAGTTTTTAATTTTTTTTTAAGGTAAAGTATTCTCTGGGCTCTCAAGCCTTTCCTTTATTGTGCTAATTGGTGCCTTTCTCCACTTCATTTAGAAAAGGCACAAACCCAGGCCAGGCCCATCCTGAAATGGATATCCTACTTCAGCTGTGAAACATTGTTTTCCGAGCAGCGTGGTTTTCCTTTTTAAAAATTATAATCTTAAGGTTTTTTATCATCTTTTTAAAATTTCTTCTTTTTCATTTTTTTCTTTCCTCTTCCTTAATTCTTTTCCCTTTTTCTTTATCTTTATTCATTGGCTGATCAGCCTCTATGCACTAAGTGTCCACATAGGTCCAAGTGAACGGTATCCAATCATCTGAATATGATTAGGGTCAGAATATTCTTCTATTCCCACTGAATCTGAAGCACAAGGAGTGAAAACGAGACAGAAGACAGACATTGCAGATCACCTCCTTCTGCATGCCTCTGAATGCTCAGATTAAACTTCAAGAATTAGGAAGAAACGCACCATCCATCTACTAGAAATCACCACAGGGTCACAAGAAATATGGGAAAACAAGAAGATACCTCTCCTCCAAGGGAAAAGAATAACTCCTCTCCATCCTCAGACGGTACAATGAAACTCATGGAACTATCTGATAATCAATTTAGAATATCCATAGTGACAAAGCTAGCAGAGATGGAAGAGAAGAGAAACAGTGAACTGCAGAAGAGAAAGGAGAAAGGAGCTGATGAGTTCCAGGAGGTGAGGAAATTCTTGCAAGATGTAAAAGAGGAAATACACACTATAAAAAAGAATCAAATGGACCTGTTAGAGATGAAGGCTATAATACAGGAAGTCAAAATCTTCCTTGAAAGTATTAAAAACAGACTAGATCATACAGAAAATAGAATCTTAGAGGTATAAGACAGAATCGCTGGCCTAAAAAAATCCACCACAAAGACTGAGAAAATTGCCCCCCAAAATTAGAATAATATACGAGAAATACTAGATACCATCAAAGGTCCAAACATCTGGATAATTGGTATGCCAGAAGGTGAAGAGACTCATAAGGGCATTGATAATCTATTCCATGAAATCCTGCAAGAAAACTTTCCAAACTTAGAGAGGCACTCAAAGATCCAGTTCCAAGAAATACAATGGACCCTAAATAGAATAAATCCAAGAAGATCTTCTCCAAGACACATTATAGCCAGATTGACGAAAACCACAGACAAAGACAAGATACTAAGATTGGCAAGAGAGAAATGTCATGTTACCTATAAAGGATATCCCATCAGGTTAACAGCAGACCTCTCATCAGAAACAATGTGAGCAAGGAAAGAATGGGAAAATATATTCAAAGTATTAAGGGAAAAGCAATTTCAACCAAGAATACTGTACCTGGCAAGATTATCCTTCATATGGGAAGAAAAGAAAAGAACATTCTCAGATAAACAAAAACTAAAAGAATTTACCAGCACCAGACCAGCTCTCCAAGAAGTTCTGAAGGAGTACTATACCAGGAAAATTAAATACAGACACACACACACAAAAAGAATTCAAAAACTAAGAAAACGGCCAACTTAATCGTAGGGACACGTCTGGAGTTGAATATTATATCCCAGAATTTAATCGGGAAGATCAAACCACAAGAGAAGAAAGATTAAGTATATGAGACTGAACTGGTGAAATAGAATTTTATGACTTTTGACTAAAACATTGCTGATTTTCTTTTAGGCTTTGTTTTCCAGTTTTCATGATTTCTGTCCTGTCTTGAGCTGCCAATAGGTTCATGTACCTACTATTTGAACAGAATCCTAATCTGTTTCCTGGCTTTAAATTTTAAGCAAAGTTCCTTACCATTTCTTTGATTTATTAAAACTAAAACTGCTTTTCTTGAAATTAAAAAATATATTTAAAAATACCTATTTAATGACCATAGTAAGCTACATAGCATCAGCTAGGTGCTACCTTATAGTACATTCATTCTACTCACAGTTTCACACCTAAAGTCAAACATGTATTCACAGATACATACATACCAGCTGAACTTGCTATTGAAAGTACTTAGATTATTTAAGAAATTTTGTGAATCAATAAAATGTAGGGAAGAAAGGAGTGGAAAACAATGTAAACACCTGAGATTATGTGGGAGGAGGGTGAGAAATGGCAGAGGGTGAGAAATAGGGGTTATATATATATATATATATATATATATGTGTGTGTGTGTGTGTGTATATATATATATAGGGTCATTCATATATATATATTACACACACACACATATATGAAACAAGAAATGGAAAATTATTGACAATCACATGTATGATTAAGCCACTATGCAGTATATCCTGGATGGGAAATCATATTTTGTATGCTGTGACAATGCTCAGGGAATTATGCAAATTAATTAATTAATTTTTTAAAATGTTTGAGAAGAAAATTACAGTGCACTTGTAACTAGATTCTAGCTTTGTCCATATTTTTAGTTTAAGGTATTTTGTGAATCAATAAAATGTGGGGAAAAAAATCCAAGCCAAAAAATTTTTTAAAAAAGAAAAACAGTGTAAGTGCAAGTCAGAAATTATCAAATTGGACACTTTAATTATGTGTGGTTTATTATATATAATTGTGCCATAATGAAGCCGTTAAAAAGAAAGAAAAAAAACAGCTGAGTCCAAATTTTCTAATGAGAAATACCTTTTGGGGGTACCTGCTATGTGCCTGGCATTATGTTTGGGTCCTTCTAAATATTTTCTCTTTCCTCCTCACCATAATTCTGCAGGCAAATTCTATTCTTGCACCCATTTTACAACTGAGTAAATTGAAGTAGGACGAGCTATCCAAGGTCACACCACCCACGAGTGGCAGAGCAGGGAGTCAAACCCAGGTTGGTGTGACTACACGAATTAAGCTTCCCTGATAGGCTGTCCTGGAAAAGGAATGGATCATTACAGTGGGACGTGAGTCCCTCACAACACACACACACTATGCCAAGCATACACAGAAGTTTAACGATGCCTAAGATCCCACAGCCACAGGATGGGTGGCCACACCTGATCTAGGATAGGGAACAAGTTAGGAGATTAGTCCAGTAGGGGCCAGAGCACTGACTATAAGCCACTGTGACAGACCAAGGCAGACCTGTCGATGTTTCTGAATGTGAAAATGTAGTCAAGGACAGGGCAGAAGCAAAGGGACACCGGAGTTCTGGCTCTCCCAAAGCTGGCCAGACCAAGTGGGAGAGTATTAATAGCTGTGTCCAGAAAGAAGCAAGTGACAAGCCCTGACAAAGATGGATGGCCACCACAGCTTTGCAACCATCAATAGCCCAAGGAGTGAAACGTGATGTGGACCCAGGTTGGAGCTCCAAAAATATCCCACGCCGCTGCCAAATGCAAACTAAGGCCACAGGACTTCTGACCTCTATACAACCAAGACTGATTTCTAGCTGCTGCTTCAGCATGGAGGTGTTAGGTACAAGGGTTCTCTCTTAAAACATTTCAGATGAGTCAAGGCTTCCCATTTCCTAAAGACTTGTCAATAACCCATCTTTAGAGGGAATAAACCACAGGTCAACATCAAAAGAAAAATGTCCATGGAAATCCAGTTGGCTTTTGATTATCTCTACACCGGTGAGTGATCATGCAGCTAGATGACTGCACTCACTGACCTCCACTCTATCTGTTTAATTAGCTTTGCTTAAAACAAAACAAACGAAAACAAAACAAAATGACTAGTGAAAAAGAAAAACTGTAGGGCAATAAAAGCATGATTCAAAATACATAGATTTTATTTATAGTTATTCCATAGGCAGTAAGAAAGGCTGATATTTTTATTAGATTCACATCTAAGGATTTGGCTGGGACATCCAACAGCCACAGCCAAGAGAGAGCCCACTGGGAATGGAAGAGGATGAAGGATGAGGCACAGGAAATCCCAGTGTTCAAAGAGCTCTGTGAGTTTAAACTTCTCCAGGCTAAACCAAGGAAGAGACAAAAGGACATGAAGCCTTCTATATCATTACCATGAAGGTACGCACCCCCACCGAGGCCTTCCTTTCTCAGATGCAGAAGATGGTTCCTCATCAAGACATCCAGGAGACCTAAAGTTTTCTCCAACACAAAAGGCCTCTTCCTGCCTTGACCACTGACACCCCGTATGTCCCTAGTCACAATTCAAACGCTCAAGTTCAAATGCTAACATTGCCTAGGAGAGCTGGCATACTAAGCTGCCATTTTTCATTAGTACCTGGTAGTGACGATTCAAACTGGCTAGTCTGATAAATGAAATGAGATCCAGGACAGACAAGTTTTGATGTGGCAAGGGTAGGGGTCACTGAATACCAGCTGCCCATCAAGTCTTCTGGATCTCACCTGCAGGATAACGTCCAGTTTCCACAGCCCGATTCATTAACATATCCATTTAGTAAATATGTGTTGAGTGCCTATTATGCAGTAGGGGGCTCTGTCTAGGCTGGTGACACTGGTGAACAGGTGAACATCCCTGAGCTGGCATTGAGTTCAAGGTTTAAGGTCCCCATAACACTCTGCCTCCATGAACTTGGTAAGATCACTGTCCCTCCAGCCTTACCCAGCATGGTCCTCTCACTCTCTTCCCTAGCAGGGGACTCAGACCTCCAGCGCACTCACCTTGTCCCACCCTTCGTTCAAGGCACAGTCCTGACTCCATCAAGCTCTGCCCCGCCACCCTAGGAAACAGTGATCTGCCTCAAGCTCCTCTTTTCCATTCCCTTGGAAGAAACCAGACACAACCATTGTTCTCCATCCTCATGCTGGCCGGGCTACTATGAGGCCACACCATTAGTTAGGCTGTCAGTATATGAAATTTCTGGCTAGCTGTCACTCCAGCCTCCAATTCTGAAGAGCACAGAGAAGCATGAGTCAGTGATGGTGATATTATTATATGCATAACCTTGAATCTGTCTAATTTAAGCTAATCCTTCACAAACATGGCACTTATAATTAGTAGGCAGCTGCTTCAACATAGCTCACCACTCAGCAATGTGCCCACGGCCACCCAGCTGTCCAGGGCTGGGCCCGAGGCTCTGCCATCATACTTGGCATATAGTCTTGGATTACAGGTCATGTCTGCACAGGCTGTATCTGCCCACTGGGTGGCAAACGTCGAGTGCAGGGACAATGCCTTCTCTTTGTGTCCTTCACAGCATTCAGCACAGGATCCAGCATTTTGGGTAAGAATTCTTATCCTCCCTGGCTTATATTTTTCAATATTATAAGGCAACAGTTATTGAACACCCAATACTTTTTTTCTTTGTGGAATTGCTCTGCCTTGTCATTTACAGCAAGAAACTCTTCTGAGGGGCATGCCCCAGACTCAGGTCATCTGAGCATATGTAAAAAGCTGGCTCACAGAATACTGATAATGTTAGCCTTCAATTTCACCCTAGGCATTTCAGACATTAACAGGGCATGCCCTAAAGCATTAAGGCATTTCCTTTCAGGTTTTCATCCCAGAGCTAGGCAAGCCTTCCCCCAAGTGTCTGAAATCCTATCATTCCAGGACAGAAGAAGAAAGGTGACTAGAGAGATAGGTGTGGCACTCAGCCAGGGGACACTCTGGAAAGAAAACCACCCTCAGCAATGCCTGAAGCCCAGACCATCTCCTTAGTCCTACTGTGGGCTGCCACCTCCAGGGTGAAGAACTGGCCTAGCAGGGTGGAACGTTTGCTACCTGCCTGAGTCCAAAGTCCTATTCAGCCATGCAGATCTGAAAAACTTGAAAGGACAGTATTTTAAGGAAAAAAGAAGGATATGCTTCATTTTCAGAAAGCAATATAATATCTTAAAAAATAATAAACTGTGAGGCATTTAAAATTCCCAAAGACTAAACTATAATTGGATCTGGTGAAAGGGGCCATATTACATTCGTAAAGGGATTGAAAGTGGTGAAATCAGTAGTTTGCTGTAATGAAAAAATGCCCAGTTACTTATGTTTCATTACATATTAAGATGTATTGCTGTTGAGAGGTAATTAAGCACCTGCTGGCTTGCTCTGGCCCCAAGGTCCTAACCACTAAGGCCCTGTGAGGAACGGCACTCAGTCCCACTCTATGGAAATTAACCATTCCTTAATTTAAAGCAAACATAGAGTCATCTTGCCATCTGGAGAAATGTCTATTGTTTTCTTGAGGCAATAAGTACGAATGTTTCACAAGGGCCATTATGTTATCTTAGAAGCAATTTCAAACACAAAGTGTGGACAATTCAAGTTTAATCTAATCTATGAATGTAGTACTGTCCCCTGGGCCTGCTCTTTCCCTTCTAAGTGGAACACTATAAAATGCAAATGTAATGCAGTGTTATTGTCCAATATTTGCTTAGTAAACCTGAAAATAAACCACTATTATTCTCCCTGTGGTAAAGAGTGGGTGATTCCCCAAACTCAGCAAGAAGCATGACCCCAAGCTCTGGGATGCTACTGTGCAAGCAGATGGTAAAGACCCAGACAAAGAGATTGAGGTGCAAGATCCAAGGAACAAATGCAAAAACAACAACAACAACAAAAAAAAAATCCCTATTAATAAAGGTAGACAAATAAGCCTAAGTGATACAGTTTATAAAGGCTAAGTGTTTTAATGACATGGTCATTAAGAACTTCATGGGACCAGTAGATGGTGTAGTGGTTATGTCACTGGACTCCCACGTAGTCAACTGCAGTTCAAGTCCCAGACCTGGTGGCTTAAAACTCACGCCAAGTGTGTGCCATACATGCGCACCCAAGATCCCAAGAGGAGAATGGAGGAGAAGGGATTACGGCGTGGCCATCCTCCCTAGGGGGTGATTTCTTGCTTTCTGTCTTTCTGGCAAGCACACTTCATCTATTGCAAAAAATCGCTTCAAATACAAAAAGGAACTTCCAGAGAACTTCTTTTTCTTGCTCTTTTTTTTTTTTTTTGGCCTGAGGGTGCATGTGCCTGAGAGAGAGAGAGAAAGCACCCCTCAATCCCTTCTCCTCCATTACTCCATCCTTTCGGGATTTGCACACATATGTGCCTGGCATGTTTTTCAAGCTACCAAGATGGGACTTCAACGATAGTTGGCCATGTAGGATCTAGCTTTCTTAACCACTAGGCTACAGGGCCAGTCCCAGGGTAACTGAGTTTTTTTCAGAGCAAATTTATAAAAATGTGTTGTTTTTCAAGCTTTTCCATTAAAAAAAAAAGGGGGGGTGACTGACCTTTTCATTCTAAGAGACCTACAGTGCACAAAAAGAACAACAGTCCATAACTGCTCCCCGATTTGTCATCTACCAACTCTTTCCAGACAGAGGAAGAGTAAGTCTGGGACAATTGTCACTGGGGAGCAAGCCCACACTAGCATCTACTCAGCCTCTGGCCCCACAGTGCCCATCTCTGTGAAGCTGGATTGTGTGCAATGTGGCTGGGCTCCTGGGGACTGGTCCCACTCACATAGTGTGGGGGTCTGCTCCCTGCTCTGCCAGGCCATTCAGGAATCAGCAAGCTCTGGGAGACTATTTTCTTTCAACTCACAAAAGATGGACTTAGGAACCAGGATTAAGATATCCTCTTCTTGGGACCAGCAGTTAACGTAATGGCTATGTCGCTGGACTCCCATGTAGCTGACCATGGTTCGAGTCCTGGACCCGGTGGCTTAAACTCAAGCCAGGCGCGTGTGCGTGCATGCCCAAGATCCCGAGAGGAGAATGGAGGAGAAGGGATTGTGGCATGGCCAACCCCCTGGGGGGTGATTTCTCACTTTCTGTCTCTCTGTCTTTCTGGCAAGCGCACACACCCTATACCAAAAAAAAAAAAAAAAAAAAGATATCCTCTTCTTAATAGGTCTACTTGGAGAATCGTCATTTCCTTATTTACTCAACAAAACTCGATCAACGTCTATTATACTGGGTGCTGAAAACACAGAGTGAACAGGAAACACTTTCCACTCTTAAGGGACTCTCGCTTCCTAGAGTGTGGTTCTCAGAACTCGGGCTGGAATCCCTTGATATGCTCATCGAAACGCAGATCCCTAGGGCCCACCTCAGACTCATTCTGAGGGTGGGGCTCCAGGAACAATACTCTTAAAAGCATCCCAGTGATTCTTTTTTAAGAATCATTTAATTTTATTACTTACTATTATTTTTTATTTGCTACATAGGACATGCACTCACCAGAGAGAGAGAAAATGAGAAAGCAAGCCGCCATGTCCAGGACTCAAACCAGAGTAGGCCATGTGGGAGTTCAGTGTCTTAACCACCACACTACCTGCTGGCCTCCCCAGTGATTCTTTTCCAACAAAAGTTCATGAAGTTTTTGTCTAATCGATGAGTGTATAAACAAATTATTACTATCTAAAATATTCCCAGAAGAAAAAAAAGTAGGTGATTTCTGGGAATATCATTCTCATATCCTAATGTCCCTATTTCTTTTTTAAAAAAGAATTATTTGTTTAAATTTTATTTGTTATTAGTACTTATCTTTTTTAAAAAAAATTTGACCAGAGAGAGAAAGTGAAAAAGCAAGCTGCCTGGTTTGGGACTCGAACCACAGTCGGCCAGGTGGGAGTCCAGCACCTTAACCACCATGCTATCTGATAGCCCCTCTGATGTCCCTATTTCTGCCCTACAAGAACACTCCCCAAGGAAGTCTGTGCTTGTTACCCCTGCAAAGTACTGAGGACTTCCTGACATACCATCTCCTAGAAACCCATTCCAGGTCACCTCTCATTGACATGCCTCATAACATTCTACTGTTTTGAAGAGTGTTGCTTATTTTAGATTGATTTCTTTGTTGAGAAAGCACCCCTCGTGGGGCATGGTCACACCTCAATCCCTTCTTCTCCATTTCTCCCTCCAGGGTTCTGGGCACACACACATATGCACCTGGTATAATCCTCAAGCCACCAGGTCTGGGACCCAAACCACGCAGCCAGCCACTTTGGATCCAGCTGCCCCAACCACCACACTCCTAGCTAGCCCTTAGATATATATTCTAACAGCTGCTTGCTGCTGATATACGAGGGAGGAGAAAGCAAGAGCAACTAAAGTTTACTACGTGCCTACCATGGCCAGCCACTACACTGAGCTTTTAGATATAATACTTCATGTACTCACAACAATAGCATGAATCACCCTCCCTGTGTTTAAAATGTGTACACTGTGATTCAGAGATATTAAGGAATTTGCCCAAGGCCACACAACTAGTAAGTGTGGAGACCTCGGGTCTGGCTCCAAAGCCCCCGTATTCTTTCCACACTTGTACATCCTCCCAGATTATCACAATCTCAGATCTATGTAAGCAAACCCCAGCTGTGCTGCTAGCTTCTAGCTTCCCTCCAGGGGCTTAGAGGCTCAGCTCTCTCTAGGACATGACCCACCCAGCCTGCAGTTCTGATGCAATTCTGATGATGGTTGGTGAGTTGTATCCCCAAGCCAAGGTCTAAGGTGACATTCTGATGAGTAGTAGCAAGTATCTGCTGGCTCAGCTGTAATCTGCCTGCACTGGGACAGCAGCCACCCACAGGACAGGCCTGACGGGGTTGTTAACTTGGAGAGCACTCAAAGGCTAGGCTTCTCCTCTCTGTATGTTTGTTTCCTCATAAAACCGTGACTTCCTTGAGAACAGAACTGTTGATCTTTTCTGCAACCGGTCCCCCTGGTATGTCCCTAACACTGGTTGAAACTTCCAATTAGGCTGCTCTGGAACACAACTTTCCTGAAAAGAGAGGTCTCCTTTTTAAA
Organism: Tupaia tana; assembly: GCA_026018925.1. Taxonomy (NCBI): domain Eukaryota; kingdom Metazoa; phylum Chordata; class Mammalia; order Scandentia; family Tupaiidae; genus Tupaia; species Tupaia tana. The sequence goes on from JAKSZU010000003.1 coordinate 141,529,908, forward strand.
TCATTGTCTCCCCAGAGCTCAGCACAACACTCAACATTTTTTTTTTTTTTTTTTGGAGAGGTTTTTGCTATAGGGTGTGTGTACTCACCAGAAAGACAGAGAGACAGAGAGACAGAAAATGAGAAATCACCCCCTAGGGTGATGGCCATGCTGTAATCCCTTCTCCTCTCAGGATCTTGGGCACGCATGCACATGTGCCCAGTATGAGTTTAAGCTACCAGGTCCAGGATTTGAACTGCAGTCAACTACATGGGAGTCCAGTGACGTAACCATTACGCCATCTGCTGGTCCCATTAACACTCAACTTTTAAATAACAATTATGGAGTTGAACTCTTACTCTGAAATCAGAAGTTGACTAAAATGTAATCAGAAATATATATTGGCTCTCTTTTTCTTAGCAATCCAATTTGATTTTTTTCTTCACTCACGATAGAACTATGTGTATGTACACAGGGACAGAGAGAGAGAAAGAGAGAGAGAGAGAGACAGAGGGAGAGGCTCACTCTCCACAAGGTCTGGTCACGAGGCAATTTCCTTCCTCCAGTTCGATCCTGGGTACTTTAGCGCATACCTGGTATGTTTCAGGCTGGCCAGTTCAAGGATTTAAACCCTGGTAGGATCCATGTGGGATCCTGCTTCCCTTGAGCAAGTATAATACCACTGTGCCGTAAAGCTGGCTCCTCAATTCAATTTTTAAAATTTTGTTGAGATTTTTGCTATAGGGCATATGTGCTTGCCAGAGAGAGAAAGAGGGGAACTGAGAAATGACCTACCATGGGAGATGGCCACTCCATAATCCCTTCTTTCTCCTCTCAAGAATTTAGGCACGCATGCACATGCACCCCATGTGTTTTTCAATCTGCTGGATGCAGGACTCAAACCTCGAAGTCGGCCATGTGGGGATTCAGCACCTTAACCATCATGCCCCCTATTGGTCCCTCAATTCAAATTTTTAAAGATTTTTAAGGGTTTCAGTATGCCTCGTGTGTTGTTAGGTGATGCAGGATGTCTGGAGCCAATCGATTAGTTCACCGCAGTTCTAAGGGGTTGGTTACATTGGCTGACCCAGCACTGGGCAGAGCCCAACCCCACCCAGAGAGACAGACAAGAGTGAGCAATCCCCACAAACAAGCCATAAAACAAGGAGCCCAGGACACATGCCCAAGATGGAGGTGGAATATAGGGTTCCCTGCCCTTAGGAGCTTTGTCTCCAGGTGGGACAAATAGACCTGTACACAGGTCAAACGAGGTTGTGAACTAAGGGAACAAAAGGAGGCAGGTGTAGGGGGCAGCCTTTCAGGTGACTGGAATCCTGGAGCTGCAGTGGGAGGGAGCTGTGGTGGAAGAGCTTCCGATAAATCACAAAGCAGGCGCAAAACTGACATCCTGAGATTCTGGGGTTCCATAACTGGGAACCTTGCCTTTATTCATTTTGAATTTCTTCCTCTTCAAACTCCTAATGAGACTCTAAAGCATACAGAAGGTGTTTAATAAAGTCTTGTTAACAAACCAGAAGGCTTTCTCATAGCAGCAATAAGAAGTACAAGGTGGGACCAGCAGTTGGCGTAATAGCTATGTCACTGGACTCCCATGTAGCCAACCGTGGTTCGAGTCCCGGACCCGGTGGCTTAAACTCACGTCGGGTACGTGTGCATGTGTGCCCAAGATCCCAAGAGGAAAATGGGGGAGAAGGGATTGCGGTGTGGCCATCCCCCTGAGGGGTGATTTCTCGCTTTCTGTCTCTCTGTCTCTCTCTATCTTTCTAGTGAGAGCACACACCCTATAGCAGAAACCTCAACAACAAAAAAAGAAGTACAAGGCACTCTGTTGGTCCTCACAGAGGAGCAGGCCTGCGGAGATGAAGTCTCTGGGCCTAGCAAACTGTAATGTGGCGACAAATCTGGCCAGCTGCTCTGGCCCCAGCCATTGAATTAAGCTAAATTCTAGGGAGAAGGAAGGAGACAACTGAGAGGACCTGCTGCTGCCAGTAAGCTATAAACAGGCACCGACCGGTGCTTCTAGATTAAATCGGAGATTAGACACAAAGAGGCAGTGCCAAGGCTGAGTGATGGGCCAGTAAACCCTTAACTATCTAATTAAAGATCACAAGTGTCTGCCAAGAATGGACTTGGTTATTTTTTCTCTCTAAGCATAGCAGCCTGAACTATCCTCAAGTAAATAAAAATTTAGCTTCATAATATTTAGTCTTACCTCGTGCATTTTTCTCCACCAATACAAAAAAGTAGTTTCCAAAGGTGGAATCAACCAAATGTTTATAGATATGACACTTACGGACTTCATAATGTGGTGGAGTGCCAATCTAAATGCTTTGAATTAACAAAACTTAACATTCAGAGGACTAGTACCCTTCACCACTCTCATGCAGTAATTATAAATTATATCATGGTTTCTAGGAGATACCTGTTATAATAGTAGGAGAACAAAACTGATGGTAACAGTTAATATTTACAAATTACATTGTCTTTTAAACCACCAGAATTATGGGGCCAACAGACGGTATTGCAGTTATATTGTTGGACTCCCACGTAGCTGATCAGAGTTCAAGTCCTGGAACCCGTTGCTTAAAATTCACACCAGGTGAGTGTGCATGCAAGCCCAAGATCCTGGGAGGAGAATGGAGGAGAAAGGAAGGCAACATGGCCGTTCCTCCTAGGGGTTGATTTCTCACTTTCCCTCTAACTGTCTGTCTGTCTCTCTCTCTCTCTATCTCTGGCAAGTGCATGCACCCCTAAGGCAAAAACCTCTAAGAATAACGTCAGAATCATACACCATACTTTAAAAAGTTATGCTGAAATTTAAGAAATTGATAACAGATAGGCTAATTATCCAAATGATACTTTATTCATTCTACATAAATGAATGGTAACACAATGTATGACACATAAATATATCACAAAAAAGAGGTGACAGATACTCTCTACTCCGTACAGTACTGAAGACATCAGGTGTCACGCTTGCTCTTAGCATATGCACTCCTTAATACATTTTTGAGCATTTAAGATTTAGCCTTTGTTTTATAGCTACATAAGTCAATATCCTTCTTTTCTAGAAATTATAGAGGAAAAAATAAGAATGGGAAAGAAGCCACAAATATTTTTCTGCCAAATTAAGAGACAAAAGCAACATCCAGAGGAGGACTGTCAAGGGCAGGTGAGACACAGTGGGAGTCCTGCAGAAGAAAGAAGAGAATGTGCATCTGGAATGGTGAAGAGGGCGGTGGCAGAGATGAAATGGGGCTGGGTGAGCATTACTGTAGGGCACTGGAACCTCAAAAGGCTAATGGCAAATGTCCGCCTGCTGAGCTAAGAGAGACAAACAGGGCTTTCCCAAGCATCTGCCCAGAGCAAACACATATAGGAAGTGCTCTGTGCCTGTAGCTACAGAGTAGACAGCGCTCTGGTTGTAAGCCCCTTCCCTACCGTACTTCTTGTCTCTATTCAGTAATAAATAATAAAAAGGTAGTTGGCAAACAGCATGCAAACAAGGATACTATCAGAAAATTATGGGGGAAGGGATAGCAAAACTACCAAGAGTTGAAGAATACTCATTAAAGGGACCAGCAGTTAGCGTAATGGCTATGTCGCTGGACTCCCACATAGTCGACCACGGTTCGAATCCCGGACCCGGTGGCTTAAACTCACGCTGGGCACGTGTGCGTGCGTGCCCAAGATCCCGAAGGAGAATGGAGAAGGGACTGCGGCATGGCCATCCCCCCGGGGGGTGATTTCCTGCTTTCTGTCTCTCTGTCTCTGTCTGGCGAGTGCACGCGCCCTATAGCAAAAACCTCTCCAAAAAAAGAGGGAAAAAAAAAAAAAAGAATACTCATTAAAAACGCTATGAAGGGGACCAGTAGGTGACATGTTGGATGGGGTGCTAGACTCCCACATGGTCAACTGTGGTTTGAGTCCTACACCTGGTGGCTTGCTTTCTCACTTTCCTTTTCTCTCTCTCTGGTCACATTTTAATAATAATAATAATAATAATAATAATAAATTAAATAAATCATTCTTTTTTTAAAAATGTTATCAAGGAATACATAAAATTATGATCCAATATTTCTCCATGAATCAAAAATACGTATATATGGGCCAGCCAGTGGTGTAGTGATGAAGGTGGCCAGATCCCACATGGCCAACTACACAGTTTGAGTCCTGGAACTGGTGGCTTTAAAACTATCGTGGGCATGTATGTGCATGCCCCAAATCCCTAGAGAATGGAGGAGGAGGAATAGCAGCTTGGCTATCCCAGGTGAAATTTCACTCGCTCCCACCCACCCATATATATCTCTCCATGATCACATGCATCCTATGGCAAATCTTTTTTTTTTTTAATGTATATAGGAAGCCATCATCTTTATAATGGAAGAAGACAACACATAAATTCATGAACTCAAGCATGACATGGCGAGGTAACAAGAAAAGATGAAATATGGAAAATTCAAGAAAAAAAATCACTGAAGTTAAGATGATATTGGTGGGCAGGGCCAGCAGGTGGTATGGTGGTTAAGACACTGGACTCCCACAAGGCAGACTGTAGGTCATGTCATGGACCTGGCAGCTTGCTTTCTTACTTTCCTTCTCTCACACTTTATCTGTCCCTTTCTGGTGAGTGCATGGGCCCTATAGCAAATTTTAATAATAATAATAATAATAATAATAATAATAATAATAAATACAATTAAATAAATAATTTTTTAAAAAAGATGATATTGGTGGAAGTCTATTGAAGAAAAGATACTATAATACTCATTGTAAGAAACTAGAGATGGAAGGCCAGCAGGTGGCATGGTGATTAAGGGCACTGGGCTCCCATATAGCCAACCATAGTTAAAATCCTAGACCTGGAGACTCCCAAAATATTCAGACAAGAAGCCATTTTAAAGCTGAGGTGTGTCCTGTTGTGTTCAGGGAAGCCATGCCCTTAACCCATCTCCTACACTCCCAAAATATTCAGACAAGCACTGTGGAGGAGAGATTTTATCACAAAATGACCAGAAACAACCGCAGAGGCACAAGAAACATGAGAAACCAAGAAAATATCTCTCCCCTAAGGGAAAAGAACAATCCCTCATCATCTACAAACAGTACAGTAGAATTCTTGGAAATGTCTGATAAAGACTTCAGAATATTCATATTGACAAAACTAAATGAGATGCAAGAGCTGAGAGATAATGAACTCCAGAAGATGCAGGAGAAAAGAGACAACAAGTTCCAGGAGGTGTTGAAGTTCTTTCATGATCTGAAAGAGGAAATACGCACCATGAAAAAGAATCAAATGGAGCTATTAGAAATGAAGGCTGCCCTTCAGGAAATCAAAACATCCCTCAAAAGTATTAAAAGCGGATTAGTCCATGCAGAAAATAATCTTGTATGTTGAAGGTAAAACCTCTGATCTAAAAAAAAAAAAAAAAAAAAACCAAAAGAACTGAGAAAATAACCCCCAAAAATGAGAATACTATACGAGAAATACTAGACAGCATTAAGCACCCAAACATTCAGATAATTGGTATCCCAGAAGGTGAGGAAACTAATAAAGGCATTGATAATCTATTCCATGAAAACTTTCCAGATCTAAAGAGGCATTCAGATATCCAGACCCAAGATATACAAAGGACCCCTAATAGAATCAACCCAAGAAGATCTTCTCCAAGGCACACCATAGCCAGACTGGTCAAATCTACAGACAAAGACAAGATACTAAAATTGGCAAGAGAGAAACATCAGGTTACTTATAAAGGTTATCCTATCAGGCTAACCTCAGACCTCTCAGAAACAATGCGAGCAAGGAAAGAATGGGAAAATATATTCAAAGTGTTAAGTGAAAAACAGTATCAACCAAGAATATTATACCCAGCAAGATTATCTTTCATTTGGAAAGAAAGAATAAAAACATTTTCAGATAAACAAGACTTGAAAGAATTTGCCAGTAGCAGACCCACTCTTCAAGAAATTCTGAAAGGAGTGCTTGACCAGTGAAACTAAATATACATACAGAAATAAGAGAACAAAAGGCAACCAAGAAAATGACCAATTTAATGCTAGGGCCAAAAAATATCAATAACAACGTAGAATGTTAACTTCCAGGATTTAAATGGAAAGATTGGACTACAGCAACACTGCATATTCAACAGAAGAGAGTTTGAACACAAGACTGAACTGGAGAAATAGAATTTTATGACTTTTGAGTAAAACATTACTGATTTTTATAAACTATGCTTTGTTTTCCTAATTTAAACAGTTTACTTTCTTTTCAGTTGTTGAGAGGTTTAGCAATATGTTAAAATATTTTTGTTTGTTTCTTTAAATGGAAACATAAACTTTTCTTCCTTCCTGATCCCTGTGGAATTGGAAAATATTTGGGAATATTCTTATTTTGTGGGAGAACTTATTTGCATAAGTTCAATAATACTTGCTGCACTGATTTAGAAATCAGAAATACTCATTATTGGACAGGGCTTTGACTGGAATGTCATATCTGAAGATTAATCAGATAGATCTCAATTAAGGTGGATCTAAGGTGGATCTCAATTAAGCTAACAGAAGCTCTTAGAAAGATGGTCTGGTACCATAAATAGTTCTGTCTAGCAGAGAGGATAAGAGAAGATATATGAAAGAATTTATAACATAAAATAACCTGGACTTTTCCAGCCCGCACTGTTATCAGTAGAGATTGCAAAAGAGCAATCACACCAGAGACTTGTCTTGAGAAAGACTTTGAAGGAAGAAAAAGAGACTGATCTTTGCTAGCAGATGGTATATCACAGAATACACTTGGGCAGGGCTGAATTGAGAAGGTTTATATGTGACTAGTGTGCTGGGCATTTGCTTTTCAACAATTTAAGTAACTGACATGTAAATAATTTCTCAAAAATATTTAAAACCATACTGTTTCTGTTGTTACAGAGTCACAAACAAAATTGTAAGAAATATTTTGAACATTATCTTTAAAACCCAGTATTTTGAAATTCTGAAAGTTATTTATTAACTTTCAAGAACTATGGAGTATGAGTTAAAATTTTTTGATATGTAAAGTAAATGTTTGTGGAAAAATGTAAAAAATAAATTAAATATGTTAAATGAAGAAATAAAAACAAATCCTGGACCTGGTGGCTTGCTTTCTCACTTTCCCTCTTTCTCTCTCTCTCTTTCTTTTGCTCTGTCCCTCTCTGGTCAAATTAAAATAAATAAAAATAAAGTTAAATAAAAAATAATTTTTTAAAAGAACAAAAAAAAAAAAAGAAACCAGAGAGGGGAAGCAGGCAGTATGATGATTAAAGTGCCAGACTCCCACATGGCCAACGTTGGTTTAAGTCCTGGACCTGGTAGTTTGCTTTATTTTTTCTCTCTTTCTGGTGGGCACATGTGCCCTATAACAAAGTAAATAATAATAATAATAAATAAAATTAAATAATTATTTAAAAAATAATTATTTACAATTAAATACATAATTCTTTTTTTAAAAAAAGGAAAGAAAAAAACAGAGAGAGTGAGCACAAGCAGAAATAAATCATTTAAAAATATTAGAGAGAAAACATATAGAAGGCTGTTGAAAGAGATGCATCAGACACATACAATAATTCCCTGAAGTAAACCAGCATAGCACAATATTTATGAAAACAAGTGGTCTTGAGTTTGAATCCTGACTCTGCCACTTACCGCTTACGTGAATATGAACAAGTATTTTAACCATGCTTTGCCTGGCTTTCCCCATTGCTAAAATACAGATCGTAACGATATTCCCTAAAATTGTTAGGAAAATTAAATTAAAATTTGATAAAAGATTAAAAGTGTCTGGCACATCCCAAGCAATATGTAATGTGTTTGTTAAATTTTAAATTTTAAAATAATAAAACAATGGAACAGAACAAATACTAATATTTAAAGATGCAATTGGAGAAAAACTGCCTGAAATAGAAGTCTGGTATCTACGTATAGAAAGGCCACGCTATATACCAAGTCAATATTGAGACAAATCCTAAAGCATACTGAACTTTAAAAATAATTCTCTAGGCAGCTAGGCAAAACAATGAAGTCATTTACGAAAGGAAAAAAGAAAAAAATTAAATAGGCCTCTGATTTCTCCTCAACAGCAATCTAAGAAGATACTGGAACACAATCAATAAGACACTCGAGAGGAAAAAAGTAAGCCCAGGACATTATGCCCAGCAAAACTGGCCTTTAAACATATAAAGCCCTTTAAGTATATGAATACTGTAGAAAAGAACATTTGAAAATTATGGGAATATCATTTCTGTGAGCCTTTCTAGAGGAAACAACTAGAAGATAAACTTCAGCCAAGAGATAACTGAAAAAGACAAAGTAAATGAACTAGATGTAAGAACTGAGTATATTCAATAAAAGAACTAAAACTAAAGCAATCATGGGAACTACAGAAGAGAATTTACTTCTCTTTACGGCAATAAGGATTTAGTCTATTAACTGCTTTCTTAGTGATAACAGGGTAATACAGAATAATGATGGTTATGGCAATAATGACTACTATTTATTCACTGCTTAACTATATGGTAGGTGTCACAGAACACATATATACACCAAGTACTACACACACACACACACACACACACACACAGTCTTTAAAAAGTTCATAGAAAATATGTATCATGAAAAAACTATACATCAATTCCAAACAATAATTTTTTAAGAGAGATTTTGGATATAGGGCATGTGTGCTCACTGGAGAGACAGAGAGAAAGAAAGCAAAAAATCACCCCCTGGGGGGATGGCCACCCTGCACTCTCTTCTCCATTCTCCTCTCGGTATTTTGGGTACACATGCACAAGCGCCCAGTGTGAGTTTCACGCCTCCGAGTCCAGGACTTGAACCACAGCTGGCCATATGAGAGTATAGTGATGTAACCATTACATCATCTGTTGGTTCCAAAAATGTTTTTGTACCAAAATAAATTCATACATTACGTGTATTTCTCCATAAAGTCCCCTTGTATACATGCATGCAGATCTACCTTCCTATATGCATGTATTTCTAACAACCCACAAGGTAAACATCGTCACCAAATTCATAAATAAGAAAACAGAAGGTCAGATTAATTAGGCACGCTGATCAAAATCACACAGCTAATAAGTAACAAATCCAAACCCAAGTGTGATCCAGAGCCCAGACCCTTACATTTACTACATTTGAGTTACTTGAACACAGGACAGTGCTTTATTTCTCTTGACCTCCTCATCCCAAACACAGCTAATAAAATATGATAGTAACAAGCTACTATGGCCATTTTATAGATGAGGAAACAGAAGCAGAAAGCTTAAATGATTTGCCCATGATTATAGAACCAGTCTGCTTCTAGAACAGTGCTGTCCAACAGACTCATGATAAGAACCACATATACAATTTAAAACGTTTTAGTAGCCACCTTTTAGAAAGTAAAAAGAAATAAGTCAGCTTCATTTTATTAACATACTTGGTATAACCCAATATATTGGGTCATCGGGAAAGTCACGACTCATTTTTGTATAGAAAAACACAGAAAAATACATCATGACTTTCCTGGTGACCTAATCCATACATATCATTTGACACATAATCTATATTAAAAATAATTAATGTTATGGTTTACATTTTTTTCACACTAAGTCTTTGAAATCCCATGATATTTTACACTCAGGTGCACAACTCACCTTGGGCTTGCTTCATTTCAAGTAGCCACATATGGCTGGCGGCTTCTAAACTATACCCTAAAATCAGATGCTTCACCACCTTCATAGCATGCAAACTCTTCATTTTCCATTCTCCAGTATTAATTCCTGAAGTGTTATTTTAGGATGCCAAAAACAAACTAATTGCTTATCTCAGTGGTCTCTACCTCTGCAGAAAGACCATCTGTGCTGGGTTGAACATCATACTCCTGGCACTTACAGAAGGTCATGCTTACATATGTGGTTAAATCATATTTTACAGTTTACATTTTCCCTGTATTTTCCCTTCTCCTACCTCTCACCACACCAGGCTCATTTCCAACTTGCCCAGAAGGAGGCCTATGGCAGGGCAGACAGATAAAGTAGCCTGCAAGACATTCTGGCTTTTTAAAAAATTATTATTTATTATTATTATTCATTTGACTAGAGAGAGAGAAAGGGAAAGTGAGAAAGCAAGCTACCAGGTCTGGGACTCGAACCACAGTCAGCCATGTGGGAGGCCAGCACCCCAACCACCATGTTACCTGCCTCCCCTATTCTGGGTTTTTAAAGCCTAACTCCCTAAGACAGGTGTTAGGGTTTGCAAAATAGGTAACTTTGGAAGCAGAAGGGTGAGAGGTTTTCCCTCATTAAAAGGAGATTGCCCTTGGCTTGGGAGAGAAGAGGAGAAAGGTCCCTGGAGAAGACGGGAACTAGCTCCCTTCTCTGCAGCACTTGGGAGGAAGGCTGCAGGGTGAATCCAGGGAGGAGGGCAGAGTCTGAAAAGCACTTCCACACCCAAGGCCCAGCATGGGAGCCACAGAGCTGTCTGCCTCAAGTGGCCATAAGCCAGAACAGTGGGTATTTATGGGGTGATTTGCTGGAACTAATGTCTAATTACTGGAGCTCCCCTCCTGATGCCTAAGCACTGTCTAGGATCTCGTAAAAGTAGTTAAAACTCAGGAGAGAGAGCCCGACAATGACTGAGGTTAATTTTCTACTCATCTGGTTATATGGAAGGGGACTGGAATCAAAAATTAAACTGAATTCTAGGGACCAGCAGTTAGCTTAATGGCTATGTCGCTGAACTCCCATGTAGGCAACCGCAGTTCGAGTCCCGGACCTGGTAGCTTAAACTCACACCGGGTGCGTGTGTGTGCGTGCCCAAGATCCTGAAAGGAGAATGGAGGAGAAGGAACTGCGGCATGGCCATCCCCCCTGGTGGGTGATTTCTCGCTTTCTATTCTCTGTCTCTCTCTGTCTTTCTGGCAAGTGCACGCGTCCTATAGCAAAAAAACCTCTCCAAAAAAAATTAAACTGAATTCTAGAAATTAAAGAAAGTGATAAGTCTTGGGGCCAGCAGGTGGCATCATGGTTAAGGCACTGGACTCCCACATGGCCAACAGTGATTTGAGTCCTGGACTCCACAGCTTGAAACTCATGCCAGGAGTGTGTGCACGGTGCCCAAAATCCTGGGAGAAGAATGAAAGAGAAGGGATTGCAGAGTGGCCATTGATACTGGGGATAATCACCCTGCGGGGTGATTTTTCACTGTCTGTCTCTCTGTCTCTGTGTCTCTGGTGAGACTACACGTATCCTATAGTAAAAATCTCTCTCTCTCTAAAATAAAAAAGAAAATAATAGGTCCTTTTTTGGTGACTAGAGATTGCAATCTGTCACTTAGGAGGCCTTGGACCTTGGGCAGAGTCCCCTCCATAACTGGAGTCACTTCTCTGGAGTAGGTGGCTGTATTCATGGGAAACAGGTGGGCAGAGGAGGGTGCGGCCTCTCAGAAGTCACTGCTGACTTGAGGAACATGAGTGGCCTGGGAAGAGATTGAGTTTCAAACAATATCGAAGCATACTTTTTTTTTTTTTTTTTTACAAATCCTTGTGTCGAGGGCTGACTCTCAATAGATCGCAGCGAGGGAGCTGTCGAAGCATACTTTTAAGTCAGGCACAAAGTGATCAGCAAAAAGTCACTTGGAGTTTGCATAAAAGATGAGCTTCTCTGACTCTCTGAGAATGCCCACGAAGAGCGGGCATGGGTGATGATTTTTCAGGCCTCCATTTCTGATTCTGAAGAAAGGCCTATTTAGGGAACCAGCAGTTAGTGTAATGGCTATGTCACTGGACTCCCACGTAGTCGACCGCGGTTCACGTCCTAGACCCAGTGGCTTAAAACTCACGCCAGGCGCGTGTGCGTGCGTGCCCAAGATCCCGAGAGGAGAGTGGAGGAGAAGGGATTGCGGCGTGACCATCCCCCTGGGGGGTGATTTCTCACTTTCTGTCTCTCTCTGTCTGTCTGGCGAGCACACGCGCCCTATAGCGAAAACCTCTCCAAAAAAAAAAAAAGAAAAAGAAAAAGAAAAAGAAAGGCCTATTTCAGCAGCACCAGCCAAAGCCCAGCCAACCGGCATAGATGGAGCCTGTCTTCCTAGTCAAGGCTGCCAAATCGAAAGGCTTCAGGAATCTAGGTGGGACGGCTGTCCACAGATTACTCCAGAGCCAGGTATCAAAGCAAGGAGACCCCACAACCTGCTCATCAGGCATACCTCTTTTTTTTTTTTTTTCTTTCAAATTTTCTTGCCATAGGGTAAGTGTGCTTGCTAGAGAGAGGGAAAGTGAGAAATCGACCACCATGGGGGATGGCCATGCTGCAATCCCTTCTTCTCCATTTTCCTCTTGGGATTTTAGGCACACACACATAGATGCCCAGTATGTTTTTCAAGCCACTAGGTCCAGAACACTGTGGAGTTGGCCATGTGGGATCTAGTACCTTAATCACCAGGCCACCTGTAGGCCCAGGCCCAGGCTCAGGCTCACCTCTTAATCTGGCATCAGTGAGGAGATGGAAGGCCAGGCCAGGAGATGGGAGAACAGACATGCCAGGGAAAGAACGAGGCAAGTGTTACCCAGTTTTAAAGAAGAATGTCTTCCAAGGAAAATGTCTAGAGGTCAGAAAACTCAACATACCACTTATTTATTTTGGTTATGGTTGGGCCAGCAGGTGGCGTGATGGTTAGGGTGCTGGACTCCCACATGACCGACTGTGGTGGGGCCCTTGCTTTCTCACTTAACCTCTCTCTCTGTCTCTCTCTGGTAAAATTAAAAAATAATAATAATAATTAATGGAATTAAATAATTTTTTGAAATTGTGGTTATGGTTAAGATAAATATTTCACAGAGGCAACATGACTCTACACTCATTAACAGGGTAGGGAAGCCAAGCTACAGGTTCTGGGTGGCTCAGAAGAGCACTGGAAAGTAGATCACTCTGGTCCTGCAGTCGTCTAGGCTCTATTGGTGTCCCTGCCCTCTCCAGCAGACAGCCAGGCCTATACAGAAAAGAGAAAGAAGCAAGGACAGCCACATGGGCAGAAGCACAGAACTGCAGCGTGCTGGCTACTCCACTGGGCAGCCACTTTGCTCTCTGCCCAGGAGCTTAGGCAGGCACCCAGACAACTCTGGGCCGGAAGTCAAGGGGAAGGACATGCGGTGTTGCAGCTTCCGGTGGGGACCATCAGCCAGATGAAATCTCCTACACTTCCTAAATCTAAGGCAAAGATCTGCCCTCCCCCCATGATGGGACCCCATGAGGCTGATGGAGCATTCCTGAATGAGATGAGCCTAAGCTGAAAGGAAGCAGAATCCCTAAGGCAGGAACCACCCAGCACCTGAGTTCATACTCTCAACTCCTAGGACCCTAGGATTATGACCCAGCCAGTCAGCAGCTGCTAAGGCCCTGAGAGTCCCACACAGGCCAGCAACCTAGTCCCCCACTCTTGTAGGTTAAAAGCTATTCCTTTCTAGAAATAAAGATTTGCTTCAGAAGATGTAGATGGCTGTTATCATGTTGTGAGATATTATGAGATATGCCCTCCACCCCAATACACACTTTGCTTTGTCATTCCTCTGTGCTTCCTGGGCTCAGGGGAAATACACATCAGAGAGAAACAGAGGTAATCTGCCCTTTTCCCCCAGTGAGTAAGAAAATGGGGGTGAAGTCATGAATAAATGCTATCATGGCATCTTTAATGGATCTGCCTAGTGTATAAGTTTAGTTCTTTTTTTATTTTTTTGCTATAGGGCATGTAAACTCATCAGAGAGATATTTATAGAGAGAGCAGAGAGAGAGAGAGAGAAAGTGAGAAAGCACCCTCCAGGGAGGATGGCCACGTGCAATCCTTTCTTCTCCATCCTCCTCTAGGGATTTTGGGCACATACGCATGTGCCAGTGTGTCGTCTTTTTTTTTTTTTTTTTTTTTTTAAGGTTTTTGTGATAGGGTGTGTGTGCTTGCCAGAGAGAGAGAGAGAAAGGCTGAGAAACAGAGAAGGAAAGTGAGAAATCACCCTCCAGAGTGGAAGGCCACATTGCCAACCCTGCTCCATTTTCTCAGGGTTTGATGCACATGCACACAAGCACCTGGCGTGATTTTCAAGCTGCTGGGTCAGGGACTTGAAACACGGTAAGCCATGTGGGAGTCCAGCACCTTAACCACCATACCATCTGCTGGCATAAGTGAGTACCACACCTTAACCCTACACCACTTGTTGGCCCCTGTGCCACTGTGTCTTTCAAGCTACTGGGTCCAGGACTTGAACTGTGCTGTCGTCCACGTGGAATCCAGCCACCTTAACCTCCATACAATCAGGTAGCCTCAGAGTTTGATTCTTTTTAATTAACATATGTTAATGTCTGTATTTGGAGGAAACAATGTGATTTTTCAGTGTAAGAAAATAATGTAAAATTATCAAAATGGCATAATTAGCATTCCCATCATTTCAACCATTTGTTATACTTGTGTTGGGAATATTCAAAATCTTCCCTTTTAGCCATTCTGAGATACACAGCTAATTGTTGCCATCTGTATTTTCCCCAATAATTTGATGACACCAGAAATTGCTCCTCCTATTTATCTGCAATTTTATATGATAAGCAACATCCTCCTCCCGGCCCCCCCAACATCCTTCCCAGCCTCTAGCAGTCACAGAGTTTGTGAACAGAAATTCCTGCTTGCTCTGGTTCCTGGAGCCAGCCCAAACTACCACTAAAAGATACTGCTCTGTCTCTGGCTCATTTGCTACAGCTGATGCCTCAACAGCAGTCTGAAAAAACAGAGGGGGGAGAGAGGTCAGGAAAAGCTTCCCAGAAAGATGATGTGTATACAGAAGGGACGATGGAGACACCCAAGCGAGGGAGGGGAAGTGGCATCTCCACAGTTCAAATGAGAATAAGTGCCTATGTCCCTCAGGAGCTGAGAGACGTGCAGTTAGGACCAGAAAAGGAGGTGTATGGAAAAGTGGTGGGGTGAGGACAGGCGGGGAAGGACCACAAGAGCAGTGCCTGCAGAACCATAGCAGAGCCTGAGGAAAGGGAAAAGACTTATTTCCTTACATATACCATTTCACATTTTTTGGTTTTGTTTGTTTTTTAGTTTTTGCTACAGGGCATGTGCATTTGCTAGAGCGAGACAGAGAGAGAACGAAAGTGAGAAATCACCCCCGGGGGATGGTCATGCCACACCCCTTCTCCTCCACCTCTCAGGATTTGGGGCATGCACACATTTACACCCAGCGTGATTCTCAAGACATCAGGTCCAGGACTCGAACCATGAAGCTGGTCATGTGGGATCCAGTGCCTTAGCCTCCATATCACGTGCTGGCCCACTTCATGTATTTTTTAAAGTCTTTTTTTTTTTTTCATGAGAGAGATCAACATCCCCAATGAGATCTCAGACTGCAGTCCCCTCTCCCCAGGCTCCTCAGTCAGCCAGGATCACTGCATACGTAGGAATGGGTACAGGCTGACCGGGAACCAAACCCTGACCTTCCATGTGGATCCAGCATTACAGCACAGCATGATACCACTGCACCACTGCAGATGGCCTGATTCCATGTGTTCTTGTTTTATTTTAAGAGATTTTTGCTAAAGGGCGCATACACTCACCAGAGAGACAGGAAGACAGTCACCCCCAGCCCCAGAGGATGACCTCACCACAATCCCTTCTCCTCTATTCTCCTCCGATTTGGGGCATGCACGCACACACACCCAGCATGAGCTTAAGCCACCAGGTCTGGGACTCGAACTGTAGTTGAAAATGTGGGAGTCCAGCAATGTAACCATTATGTCATCTGCTGGTCCCCTCAATTTCATGTATTCTTAATATCTATTCTTTTTTCCCTAGACCATTAAAATAGTTGAAACATGTTTTGAAAAACTGAAAAGAAGGACTATTAAAATGTGAAACTTTAAGTTTAAATATTTTATTTATACCAAGACAGAATTTACTATAATTTTATCTTCCAGTTTTTAACGAAAGCAAATTCATCAAGTAAAAAGTATTTTCAATGGGACCAGCAGGTGGTGTGGTAGTTAAGGTGCTGGACTCCCACACAGCTGACCACGGTTTGAGTCTCAGATCTGGTGACTTGAAAATCACATCAGACCGTGTGTGTGTGTGTGTGTCCAAAATCTCAGAAGAATGGAAAAGAAGGGATTGTGATATGGCCATCTCTCGGAGGGTGGGGGGAGAGAAGTATGATTTCTCACTTTGACTTTCATTGTCTCTCTCTCTCTCTCTGGCGAATACTTGCACCCTATGGCAAAAACCTTTAATTTTATTTATTTATTTTTTTTAAAGAGAGATTCTTGCTTTCAGGTGCATGCACTAGCTGGAGAGACAGAAAGTGACTAATCACCCCCCAGGAGATTGGCCATGCTGTAATTCCTTCTCCTCCATCCTCCTCTCAGGATCTTGAGCATGCACACACACACACCCAGCATGAGTTTTAAGCCACCGATTCTGGGACGAACCACAGTCAACTACATGGGAGACTAACAACATAACTATTATGCCATCTGCTGCTCCCAAAAAGTATTTTCAAAATCAACTTCATTTCCTATCTTTTCTGCAACTGAGAGCTCTAAGTTAAAACAAATGAAAGTAACTTTGAAAATGTTTGATAAATGTAAAACCTTTATAGAAACAAAAAGATGAAAACATGGGAAGTTATTGTTTAATGAGCAGAGAGTTTCAGTTTGGGAAGATGAAAGTTCTAGCAATGCACGATGGTGATGATTGTACGACAATGCTCAACACTACGGAAGTGTACACTCAAATATAGCAAAGACGGTGCATTTTATGTTATGTATATTTCATTACATTTTTAATAAAACACTCTTTATCTTGACTTCAGAGTTCTTCTGCATTGGTTTAGAGCACAGGGTAATGATAACTTGTACTCTTAAAGTCAAGTATCTGGAGCCCGAAATGTCAAATAGTAGGAAATTTCTTTCAGGCTACCTGGTGGGTTCTCTGAGCAATGCTTCTTCAGTCCCTTACTTTTGTATGTCTATTTTCTATCCAGTAGGAGGCAAAATAATCTCCCAAATAGGTACCCCCGAGGAAACTGACACTGATAAAGGTTTGAAACAGCTGATACCATAATGAAGCCAGAAAACTAATCAGGAAAAGGTTAAATAAGTGGGGCCCAGGTGAGGCTTATACCCACACATTTTCTAAACCAAAATAGTCTGTCAAAGTAGGAGGTGTAGGCTTTGAAATGTTGGCATTTCTGGGACATTGTGATGGATGGAGAAGACAAGATCACATATTTAGGATTTGGGACGTCCCCCAAAGTCAGAATACGTGATCAGTGAAATGGATTTAAAATGGCAAGGCACGCTGAGCACTTTATTGTAAGAAAAACATTTTTATCTGTAATTTAAAGTGTATGCTTTACAGGACTGAGAAGGTAGTCGCTGCTGCAAAGGTAAGCTATGCAGTTTGTGTTTCCCTTTATAATTAAATTGCCAAGGGATGCAGACAGCAAAATTAAACCCCATTTACAGTAATTGGCATACCTTGGGGGACTGGTGACATCTCACATTCTTTACCTTGATTGAATGGTTGCCCACTAGGCTTAATCTTATAAATGACTTTCAGTAGGCACGGCGCACATCTGAATTCATTTTTTCTCAGATTAGCATCTATCTTACCAATTGGCATTTTCCCAAATGCTCTGGATATGTCCACTTCATGATCAGAGCTAAGGCGTCAGTTACCTGAGCTCAGCTGGAGGCTCTCCCCTTGCCCACTCTGGGACACTAAGAATTTGAACCTACAAAGTGCATATCAGGAAGAGGCTTCATATCCCAATCCCCTGCCTTTATCTCCTCCTGACACTCCAGCCCCATAATGCAATTGCCTCCTGCCTATACTCCCAGCACTCTTCTCCTGGCATCCTTGGCAACACCTTTAAGTAAACCTGGGCATCTCTCAAACAGCCGTATGCTGAAGCCTCTTCTCTAACCCCAGAGAGAAGTCCCTGCCTTCTGATGAAGCTGGAAATCTGCTAACTGAAAATGAGCAGGGTGGTGGAGGTCAAGGTGGGCTTTCTTATACTTCTAACCACCTACTGTGAGCCATCAGCTACCACTCCATTCAACAGAAGCTTCCTTCCCTCCCCTTCTCAGTGAGGTTTCTTCAGTATCTTTGTCACTCAGCCATTTCATCAACCAACAGAAACTCCTCTCTCTTGACTTTCTGAGTAAACTGCTGCTGCTGTTTCTCAAATCACAACCTTATTTCTCACTGACTGCATTCTCTAACCTGTCAAACCCCTGATCACATTCCTTGAATGAAAGGGGAAGTTCATTCAGCCCCCATAGAGGTTCCTGTGCAGTGCTGGCTCCCACAAGGGGCAGGTCAGTGCCACACACTGCAGAGATCGTCTGAAGTTATTAAGGATATAAACTAGTCTGCTTCTTTCAGATTCCAGGTACCTGGAGGGACTTTTCCTTTCAGTTTCCTTGAATTCCAAGTCATCATGCTGTCATCATCATTTGGGGGGAATGCAGGAAATGAGACACACTCTGTTCTCTCAGCAAATGCGTGGAATCTGAAACAGAGATGTTCAGCATCAGCTGGGACGGAGGGATTTGCAGACCTGTTCATTCTCCTAGGACTGTGAGTTTGCTCTTCTGTATTGCTGAACATCTGAATCTTAGTGGTGTTCCCTGATTTTCCTTGTCCCTTGTCAATTGCCATCAGCAAAAAACTGGGAGGTGAGAGAGTACAAAGAATTGTGAGTGGTTTGGGATTTTAGCCAATGATTTATCTTTTCATCAGATGGTAAATACCTCAACCAAATGTCATTTCTTGACCCTAAGAAAATGATACACTATGTTTATATTCTTTTGATCCCAGGTTCCGTCATGTCAACATAGTTTTTTTTTGTTTTTGGAAAGGCTTTTTTTGCTATAGGGCGCGTGCGCTTGCCAGACAGACAGAGAGAGACAGAGAGACAGAAAGTGAGAAATCACCCCCCAGGAGGGATGACCACGCTGCAATCCCTTCTCCCCCATTCTCGTCTCGGGATCTTGGGCACGCACACACACACACACCCGGAGTGAGTTTTAAGCCACCGGGTCCGGAACGCAAACTGTGGTCGACTACAGGGGAGTCCAGCAACATAGCCATTATGCTAACTGCTGGGCCCATGTCAACATAGTTTTGACAAGCCAGGAGTCTTCTGAGGGACCCCAATAGCACCCATTGGCTCTGTGGGCTCAGTGTTGAAAGACTGGGACACCAGCAGCTCTGGTATTCATACCAGCTGCTGATGGGCTTCAGTGTGCTTTAACTCAGCAAACAGACAAGGGATCCGCACTTAAGCACTCAAGAAAAAAATCCCTGTGTGGGCAAGATTTTAGGGCCGACCTACTCAAAGTGTGGTCCAAGGAGCAGCAGCAGCACCGGAGCTGGTCAGAAATACACATTCTCAGGCCTCCCCACCTCCCACCCGATCTGCTGAGTCAGAAGGCATACTTCAAGATCCCAGGGGTACGTGTGCACATTAAGGCTGCACAAGTGCTGGTGAGGTGCACGGGGTGAAGGGCTAAGTTGCTGTAATACTTAACTGGGATTCAAAAAGTCAGTAATATCAGGGCATTCTTTTCAGATTGGCAGAGGAGGTCTTGAGTAACGTTCAAGAGTTCTACCTCTACCTGTTGCACCTATGCAACTCAGAATCCTACAGTACAGCTTGGAATGGACAGTTGACTGGAAAAACGGTGGGAGAGATAAAATGGCCTCACCCAGGCCATGGAAAGTCTTAAACCTAGTGATACTGGGATAAAGACTCGATAGCAATGAACATGTTGTCCTCTTTCCAGGGGTCCCTCTTGATTGGACTCAGCCTGGCTGGACCTGCTTCCTGCAGGAGCTTCATCCAGAGCAGAAATGGCCAGCTTCCTTCCTTACATAACTGCTTTTCAAGGCAAGGAGGTAAGCTTTGCCCTGGTACTCCACACCCTGAGTGCTCCAGCCTTTGGTCCCCAGGACTTTACGCTCCCTGATCTGTTCTCCAGACTAGAAAAGAGAGCAAGACGGAAGTTTCCTCTGGCTGATACAGCCTCGCCTGTGCAGAAACAAATCACCATTAGAAGGCTCTCTGGAGAGTCCTGAGCGTATGGCACTGCACCTGAGGACTAGTGGTTCTGCCCACAACCTTGGGTACTGGGAGCCAGAGTCCAGGTGGAGGGTCCCTAGGCTGAGCAGCCTCCTTTAAGTTGAGATGCTGAAGACATGTCATTTCCAGTTTGATAATAACTGTCCTTTAACTAAGGCCCAATTGCCAGAAGCAGACAAGACACCAACTAGGAACCACAGGCTCTCTGGGTGGGGAGCAAAGCAAGTAGGAACCACTGGTTGTGGGCTGGGCTTACTCGTGAAGGCCCAGAGTCTGGACAGGAGAGCACGTCTACACCTCATCAGTGCTCCTGAGGTACACCACTCCCTGAGCTCTAGCATGCCCAGAGAAAGAGCTTCAGATGAGCTGGGCAGAGATAGGCAGTGTGGCCTCTGCCCGCCTGTTATTCTGTTCTCTTCACTATCAAAGGAGGGTCAGGGAGCCTCTCCCTATATTTTGGGTCCTCAATAATTTAGAATCAAAGCCAAGCACCTGATGTTAAAAGATTTCAAAGAGAGCCAGAGCAGTGGTCCTAAAACACATCAGCGGTTCTGTAAAAAAATTTAAAAATAAAAACATAAAAAAAAGAAGGAAAAGAAGGACAAGGACAAGGAGAAGAAGAAGGATCTTGAGACCAGCAGGTGGTTGGGACACTCTACTCCTACATGTTTGACCACAGTTCAAGTCCTGGGTCTGAATCTGGCAGCTTGAAACTCACATCAGATGCATGTATGTGTGTGCCCAAAATCACAAGAGGAGAATGGAGGAGAAGGGATTATGGTGTGACCCTCCCTCCTGGAGGGATGATTTCTCACTTTCTCTCTCTCTGTCTCTCCAACAAGTGCATGCACCCTATAGCAAAAGTCTATTAAAAAAAGATGATTCTTGGTCCCCCTCAGTCCCCTGAAAAACATAACAGAGTCTCTTTGACTCTGGCCATTGAATCTGCATTTTAATCAATTTCCCTGGGGAGTTCTTATGCAAACAGTAGTTTAAAATGAGTATTCCCTTGGGACTGGCAGATTACATCACTGTGAGGCAGTTACATCACTGGACTCCCACACGACTGACCACGGTTCGAATCCCAGACCCGGTGGATTGAGGATCATTCCAGGCATGTAGGTGTGCATTTCCCCTGGGGGATGATTTCTCACTTTCTCTCTTACTGTCTCTGTCTCTCTCTCCAGTGAGCACAAGCACCTTAAGGCAAAAACCTCTAAAAATGAAAGTGTATTCCCAGGCTCTTCTCTATGATGAGGCAGCAGCTTGCAAGGTAAAACCTGGCCTCTGCAATCCATCTCTCTCCATCATGTGAAGACACAGTGAGAAACAGGCTGACTACAAGCCAGAAAGAATGCCCTCATCAGAAACGAAACTGGCTTTGGTCTTGGACTTGCCGGCCTCTGGAACTGTAAGAAATAGTTCTGTGTTTAAGTCATCTGGCCCGTGGTCTTTTGTTATGGCAACCCAAGAGGTCCCCAATGAAGTGGGTGTACTACACCATGCAGGGCCATGGAAGGAGGAAGGAGTGTTGGCTAGGAGGCAGAGAAAGTGAGGGAAAATGTGGGCAAGAGCCCTATTGTGGGTTCGTCAGGAAGGAACGGGTGGGCCAAGTAAGCGGGCTGGGGATTGACTCATTTGAATCATTTCAATGGGCTCCAGGGTTGAGGGCTACCCTGTATTACCTGGTCCTGGCCCTGAGCTGATTAGAGGAGGAAGTTATAGACCTGAGTGTGAGGGCTTGGACTGACAGTGTGAACTGCAGACTGGCTGGTTTATGTATAAAAGGTACACCCTCAGGGGAGTCACTCACTACCATTAGGAACTGGCCAGGCCTCAGAGGGCCAGTCCCTCCAAGATCAGCAAGGCCCTAAGATGTCAAAGCGTTAGAATTACAGGAAGTAAAAGGCACAACCGATACAAGACAGAGAAGAACAGGTGCATGGAGACTATAGACTATAATAGAAGGAAGGGAAGAATATGGCCACAGAGCAGTTAAGAAGGCCACAAAGAATCCAAGGCCTTCTATGGAGCTTGTATAAAGAGACAACTCCAACTCACTTGCTGTCACCAGCACACTTACTCTGGGCTGGCCCCCTAGTGCAGTGGTTAAGGTAGCCAGATCCCACATGGCTGACCACAGTTTGACTCTCAGCTTGGTGGCTTGACAAACATGCCAGGCATACGTGCACGAAGGCCCAGGATCCTGGCCGGATGGGGAAATGGAGGAAAATGAGTTGTAGCATACCCACACCCCACTGGTAGATGCTCTTCCTCTCTTCCTCTCTCTCTCTGGCAACTACACATGTCCTCTGGCAAAATCACAAAAAATAAAAAAACAAACAATGCAAACACATTTTCTGCGTACCTGCCGTGGGTCTTGGCACTCAGATCTTTTAGGAAAGCTATCGTGCCTTCTCCTCTAGCGTTGAAGGACACTGTGGAGACTGGATGTGAGATCTCCAAAGCCCTCTGGAGGAGCAGCTCCTTGGATTTCTCAGGGACATCTCCCACCACAAAGTAGTAAATGGATTCAATCTGCAAAACAGTGGTACCAACAATTATCTCCCGCCACATCCTACGCTTGTACTAGAAGCATCCGTACACACTTTCTACAAAACTGCCTCTTTAAAAAACACAGTGAATGGAAAGAATAGCAGTGCTGCTTAGTGTTTCTGAGGACACTGGGGCCAAAGTCAGGAAGTGAGATAGTCCAGGCCCAGTGCTAAGGTCTCCTGGAAGGGGCTACAGTCTCAGGCACTGTGTGAAAAGAATATGGTTGGTAGATTTGGAGAGCAGCTTCCTGTGAGCCCACAAATACATCTTGCATGTCAAGAGTGATTATTTTCAAGTCAAAAGGCAAAGTAAGCATTGGCACATCCGCCGTGGGCAGGCAGTTTATTAGCCACTCCCACGGTGGTGCTGGAGTGGTACTATGCAAACTCACCCACCCTCAGTCTGAGGCAGGATGTGGAGAGGAGGGCATATTCCCAGCTGGTGCATCCTCTGATCTCACCTCACCCGGGAAACACGCTGGTGACGCTGCCCTGACTTTGTACAGCTGGTCGGGAGCCAGTCCACCCCTAGAGTCTTGCCTTTCATTGCTATGCCAGTCCATGAGGATGGGAGAATGAGCAATGCCAGTGCCAGGGGACACACATATACAGACACACAGACACACACACACACACACACACACACACACACACACACACCAGTGATTCTAGCCGATGGATACCTCAGCTAGGTAGAAGACAATCCCAAAAACATGCTCCCTCCTTAATTTAGAAAGATGTAAAACCCATTACAGGAATGTATGCGGGGTTCCTGTGATGGGAGCCCCGGACCCCAGCCACCTGTTCTTCTCCAGGCCTCTGTGTTTATCTTCCCTGCCACTAATGAGTCCTATAGCTTCAAGCAAGTAATCTAATTTCAGTTTCTTCACTTACTTTAAAAAAAAAACAAAAAAAAAAAAACCAACCATAATGCAGGGTTTCTTATTTATTTCATTTTTAATTACTGGAGGGCATGTATGCTGCCAGAGGAGGAGGAGAGGAAGAAAGCACCTCTAGGTTGGGTGTGGGCATTCTGTAATCCCTTCCCTCTACTTCTCCATCCTGTCAGAATTGGGAGTACACATGCACCACATGCATGCCTGGCTTGTGTCACCAGGGCCAGGAGTTGAACTGTGCAATTGGACAGGTGGATCTGGCTCCCTACACACAGAGCTTCACCACTGTGCTACAGGACCAGCCTAGAGATAATGCAGTTTTATTTTCTATGGCAGAGTTTTAAAAAGATGACTTACTGGGACCAGCAGTTAGTGTAATGGCTATGTCGCTGTACTCCCATGTAGTCGACCACAGTTCACGTCCCGGACCCAGTGGCTTAAACTTACACCGGGCACTTGTGCGTGTGTGCCCAAGATCCCAAGAGGAGAATGGAGGAGAAGGGATTGCAGAGTGGCCATCCCCCTGGGGGGTGATTTCTCACTTTCTGTCTCTATGTCTCTCTCTGTCTTTCTGGCGAACACACGCGCCCTATAGCAAAAACCTCTCCAAAAAAAGCAAAGAAAAAAAAGATGACTTACTGGGCTAGTAGGTGACATGGAAGTTAAGGCTCTAGGTCCCACATGGCCATCTATAAGGTTCATATCCCAGACCCAGAGGCTTGAAATCATGCCAAGTGTGTGTGCATGTGTGTCCAAAATCCCAAGAGGATAGCAAAGAAGGGACTACAGTGTGGCCATCCTCTGCGGGGGAATAATTCTCCCCTCTCTCTTTCTCTCTTTGGTGAGTGCAGGTGTCCTATACCAAAAACAAACAAACAAACAAACAAAACCAAAATACAAACAAAATAAAACAAAAACAAAAAAAGGATGAGTTACCTTAGGTATGTGTGTCTATGTATGTACTTATCCAAGTCTCAGAGAGTAAAACATCGAGAAGGGCCAGGCATATGTACCATCTCAACCTGCCCCTACCGATGTGCTAACTCCACAGATGAATGCAAAAGAAACCCCAGCGCATGTCCTGTTTTAGGGGAGACTGTGATGAATCTTTTAGGATTCATAACCCTCTCCCTCTCTGATCACAAAGCCCCATGGCCTCACCTCGACTTTAAACCTGAGACTTTTTTTTTGGACAGGTTTTTGCTACAGGGTGCATGTGCTCACCAGAAAGACAGAGAGAGACAGAAAGTAAGAAATCACGCCCCCTCCCCCCCCAGGCGGGGGATGGCCATGCCTCAATCCCTTCTCCTCCATTTTCCTCTCAGGATCTTGGGCACGCACACACACGCACCCTGCGTGAGTTTAAGCCACTGAGTCCGGGACTCGAACTGCGGTCGGCTACATGGGAGTCCAGCAACATAGCCATTATGCCAACTGCTGGTCCCCAAACCTGAGACTTAACCTGACCGGGCAGAAAGAGAGAGAGCCCATGGCTGGTTTCCCAGGTGGCGAGGGTGCTGTCGCAGCTGATGGGACAGACTATGCCCAAGGTGGCAGGAGGCCATAGGTGGCTGAGGACACAGACTGGGAGTTAGGACGAGGCCAGAGGGAAGGCTGAGACCAGACTACCTCAAAAACAACCCTCCTCCAAGGAGGCACCAAAAAGCCCCCATCCCTGCGCTGGGCTTCCTTCTCTCAGGAATGAATCTGAAACCCTTGGGCAGAAACGTATTTCCCTCAAGATTTCATCAAACTGAAAGTCGCTGTAACCAGGGATGAGTGGGAACGGCCACATGACACCAGTAGATCCTCTCTGTTCCTCTCCCTCGCTCACGAAGACTGCAGCCAGGCCACAGTTCCTTTTCCTCCATTTCCCCATTCTTCGGGATCTTGGACACTCAAGCACATGTGCCAGGCATGTCTGTCAACCCATCGCTGCCTGAGGTTTCTAAGCAGTGCCTATTGGGAGGCGAAGACTGAGGAAGGCTGTAAATGTCTTTCAGCCAGTCATCTGGGAGGCAGAAACACACTGGACCAAAGGAAGAAAGTGTTCTTCAGGTTACTCATCAGGCAACTAGTGCTCTCCCAGCAACTGCACTGCGGTTCACTGTCCTCCCAGCGTTATATATCACCTTGTGCAGAGTGTATCAGAAAGGCTCCCACTCAGCTGCCCTATTATTTATTAGACTTCTCCAGTCACTTCAGTGCCCAGGTTTAGCATGGGGACAGGTTCATCTTGTCATTAGGATCTAAAATGACACATGGCTCAAGACAGGAACAGACCTGGCATATTTTCCAGAGTTTGTTGGGTCAACAGGAAGTGGGGGCAGATATCTCCAGGTGGTCCATTGTCGGGAGGCCTGATGCCATTGCATTTCCGCTGCCCATCACGTAAACTCAGCTCTTTGCTCTGGCAAAGAATCTGAAACCCCTGTGCAAAATGTTTTTCCCTCAAGACTTTCATCAAACTGAAAACTGCTGTAGCCGGTGATGAGTCAGGATTTCCTTTCCTTTACTAAGGCTATGGCATTATTTATTATTCATTAAGTTCATTATTCAGCTTCTTAATTGCATATATTTTCAGCCAATTCTCAGTTATCCATGCTACAGATTTCCTAGGGCATGCTTTCCACTGAGACCACCTATCTCACCCCCCTCTCCCACACACAGCCTTTCTGTCTCTCTTATTGGCTCATATAATGATATTTAGGGAGAGAGAGAGAAAGATAAATAAGCTACCTATTTCTATCTTCCCCCAAATTGGCAAAATTCTTCTTAAAGCAAAATGGCTTTAGGGTTACTGGATATTTGGAATGATGAGTTTAAATGAATGATTTTATGCAATACTCTTACAAACAAACAGTCTTGTACAATATGAATTGTTGTTATCATGCCTGTTTATGATGAAGAAACATGCTTGGGAAGGCTGCTGATGCAGTCCTGGAGCTGCTAAACCTAGGCAGCTGATCCCATGAGCGGCTCCGCTTGCTCCCAACCACTGTGCTCTGGTGGCTCATGGGAAGGCTGGTCACCTACTCGGCATGGATGTGAATCCCAGAATTGTAAAAACAAGACCATGGGGCAGGGAATGTGGCTGTAGGCAGGCACTGTTTTCATTTCCTGGGCTTCTTCCCCATCAAGGTTCAAGTCCTAACCCAGGAGGTTGTATGGCTTAAAGAAGTTATCCTCATGGGAATCTTCACCACTTAATCAATATCTTTGGGCTTCTTCCAGGCAAGGGCCAGTCTTGAGGCTCAGCAGCAGCATCCAGACCAGGAACAGCGTCCTCACTGACCAGTATTTCCCTAAATGCTGATGAGGGGACCAGCAGATGGCATAATGGTTACGTCACTGGACTCCCACATAGTCAACTGTAGTCAACAGCTTAAAACCCATGCTGGGCATGTGTGTGTGCGTGTCCAAAATCCCAAGAGGAGAATGAAGGATAAGGGATTGCGCCATGGCCATCTCCCCTTGGGGAGTGTTTTCTCACTTTCTGTCTCTCTATTTCTGGCGAGCTCACGCGCCCTAACAAACATTTCTCTTAAAAAAAATGCTGATGTGTACTGAATTTGATAAAACAATACATAGGTTCCAGTTTCATTAGAATGAGCCAAAAGCTCCTGCCACTTCATTCTACTAGGTTGTTGGGAAAGTCGTAACATATTTTTCAATGCAAAAACTGCGTCATGACTTTCTTGACAACCTAGGACAGAGCCTTTGTTTTTGCTTGATATATCGTCTGCCTGGGTCAGAATGACTATGCTGCATCTCACATGGTAATCTGCATTCTGCCCAGCTAAGGAGGTCTTGACATCTTCCCAGCTGCAGCTTTGTAAGAAACAGACTGGGGGACCAGCAGTTGGCATAATGGCTATGTTGCTGGACTCCCATGTAGTCAACTGCGGTTCGAGTCCCGGACCTGGTGGCTTAAAACTCATGTCGGGCACTTGTGCGTGCATGCCCAAGATCCCAAGAGGAGAATCGAGAAGGGATTGTGGCGTGCCATCCCCCCCTGGGGGGTGATTTCTCACTTTCTGTCTCTCTGTCTCTATGGCGAGCCCACACACCTTATAGCAAAAACCTCTCCAAAAAAAACAGACCAGGAGTGGCTACTAATGCCCTGACTGCCTCTGCTACAGCTCGTGAGAAGCCTGCTCCCTCGTCCTTAAGGACCCCGGCGGGGGAGGGAAATCTCTATTTTTCAAGGAAGCAAAAATGAAAGTTAGCCAATACAGCAGTGAGAAATCTAGAAAAATTCTTGTTCTTCCTACAACTTTGACCATTGCAACTTTTTTGGCCAACCCCAGACCTTGGACTTTAACCTCCAGACCCGCTTCCTACTCCTCACCACCAGCCCTATGGTAGCCCTTTCCTGGATCTGCCTGTTTTGTTTTGATAGGTTTTTGCCAAAGTGCACATGCACTCACCAGAGGGAAACAGAGACAGAAGGAAAGTGAAAAATCACCCCCCTCCCAGGGCAATGGCCATGTAGCAATGTCTTCCCCATTCTCCTCCTGGGATCTTGGGCATGCATGCACATGCATCTGGTGTGCTTTTTCAAGCCACTAGGTCCAGGATTTGAACCATGGTCAGCCATGTGAGAGTCTAGGACCTTAACCACCATGCCATCTGCTGGCCCCCTGGCCTATTTTGATTTTCTGATTCACCTTGATAGTGATGACTGTTCCCTGTAGGATTGATCTAGTTCATTTCTCAGATGTCTCGTAATACCCACCACTACCACTGACTTTCTGGGCTCCATGTCCCCACTCACCATCCTACCAGGGTACTACATGGCAGCAAAGTCACCTACCTAATCCCACATAGATCAATCCCATTCAATTAAAATAATTTAAATCTGTGCCCTAGCTTGGGGATGAGAAGCCCTTGGACTCACATCTAGCCTCCAAATTCAAGAATGTCAACACTATTTCTTTTCCATTTCTTCTAAGTTGAACAAACATTTATAGAGTCCTTTTATGCCTCGGGGATGTAGACACATCAGCCCTCCTTGTAAAGGCCAGGGAAGCTACCAACTTCCGAAAGACACATGTCCTAGAGCGAGAGGACACTGACAAGTATACACACTGTGCAGGTCAGAACATCTAGGCTCTAGATGGTTGGCCCCATGCCAACCATTCCCTCCATACCCCCATGCTGCTCCTCCCACAAACCAGGTCCTTTTACATGAGACACAACGGTGAGTCATCCATCACTAGTGCTCTTCAAAAGCTGTTCTTAGAGCCACGATGGAAACAGACCTGCAGTCTCTGCCAGGCTCCTCTTAGTATTGAAGGCTCACCCTCGGCTGTCTTTCTCTTGTTAGGTCTTTCCGTTCCAGTTGTGATCACAAAGCCTGACCCTGGAGGAGCCCAGTGGCCTCTGGGCATCCTCCTTCACCATGACCAAGCCCCTCATTCAGCCCTTATATCTCACATGAGCTTGACACAAAAATTGGACTTGCATGTTCATTTTTGGACATAAGACAATACCCACTTTCTTGGTTCTTCTCATCACCTACTCATGGAGGGAGATGCCAAACTAAGGGAGTTTATCTTTAGAAGGAAAAGTCTTAAAAGTTTATATTTACTGTTCAAAAATTTCTTAAGCCTTATATCTTTCTACCCATGAGAAACTGCAGCTAAATGGATGGATTCGAAACCCAGCGGGGCAGGCAAGAGGAGCACAAGGCAGAGGAGCAGGCCCCTCTGAGAACACGGCTCCCCCCACCCCCCGCACGTGTGCATGCTTTTGTTCACTCCTCCTAAAGCACAGGGCATCGCCTTCTTATACATGAAGCAGTTGCATCTACCAGATTTTTCCTTAGGAGGACCCCCAGATGGAGGGTCCAGGCAGGGCCTCAGGGTTTGGATATGCTGTGCATTTCCTGTACTGCACAATCTCTCCTCAAGGGTTTCCCAGCTGTATTCCCAGCTTGGTGCCCGGGAAGCTTCTTTCTTGGTTCTTCCCCTTCCACAGGACATCCCTGGAACTCACTCATTTGCTCCTTATTTTTTGGGCCAGGAATGATCTCCAGAGAAAGGAGAGGCACAGACCAGAAGGAAGAAAATGGAAAAGTGAGGGTACTGGGAGATCCGATAGTCACGTCAGGTGGCCAGCGTTAGCTGTGACCAGAATAGCCAGGCTAACAGACAAAGGACGAGAAACACTTGTGTGCACATGCACATACATCTGGGAGCCTGGGATGCTCCATTTCTGAAATGCTCATTAAGGTGTCCGGACACTTTAAATTTTACAGATGTTAAAACAAACTGGAAGAGGAGCCAAGGAACAAAGTAGCCGGTATTCAGTTCTTCCCTAATGGAAAACATTTGTTTTCTGGCTTCCATGAGGAAAAATCAATGTTTCCAATTTCAAACCATCATCCTCTATATTGACAAGCACAGGTCAGAGACCACTGGGAGCTAGCCTTTCAACGTGCCAGTCACGGCCTCTTTCCACAAGAAGAGACTTCTGAATGCAGCCAATAAAGCTTGAAACCTTCAGAAATCCCCGGCTTCCAAAACAGAAGAAGCAAGTATTAAGTATCTATATCCTAAGGGGAAGAAGACCTCCCCCACCTGGTGTGTTGCGGCTGGCCAAAGGATCAACCTTTGTCCAGCTAGCCCTTCCCCACTAGCTGGCCACCACACTAACGCCCCGTCACTAGAGTCTCTCTAAGAAACAGACCCTCTGGCTAAAAGAGACTTGAATCAGTACCATTTAATCACTTCTCCCAAGTAAAGTTTTATTCCTAAATGGTCCCTGTCAAAATGCATATTTCAGTACATTAATGTTCAAAAATGGGTGGACTCATCAGCCTGGATATACGTCACTTGGAAATTACATAATAGACTCATCTGCCAGGAAGAGGAATCAGGAAAGATTCGGAACATGGTTGTGGGGAAAACCCTTCTTCCTCATCCTTGGAGTTCTAATTGGGAGTTTTCCAACCTTGCCCCCTTCCATAAGAGAAGAGCTAATTCATGTCATTGGAAGGAAAGCAAGAGGTGAATTCATGTGTTAATGTGTGACTACTGCCCCACTCCTCACCCCTTCTTTTTTCTTTTTTTTTTGGAGAGGTTTTTGCTATAGGGCGTGTGCGCTTGCCAGATAGACAGAGAGAGACATAGAGACAGAAAGCGAGAAATCACCCCCCAGGGGGGATGGTCACGCCGCAATCCCTTCTCCTCCATTCTCCTCTCAGGATCATGGGCACGCACGCACACGCGCCCGGCGTGAGTTCTAAGCCACCGGGTCTGGGACACGAACCGCGGTCGACTACGTGGGAGTCCAGCAACATAGCCGTTACGCTAACTGCTGGTTCCCTCTTCACCCCTTCTTGATGATCAGTGTGTGTGTGAGCAAGCACTTGCCTCTCCTGGCACTGCCTAAATAAGAGTCTTCCTCTAGGGGAAGCCCAACAGGCTCAGGGTTCAGGCATTCGGGAGTCTCATCCAGAATGGCCCACCCCTGCCATCACCAAAGCTGCTATTTTGACAACCCCCCCCCCCACCTGGTGCCTGTAATTTATTTCTCAATTCATTCCAAAATCAGAAGTGAACAGTATTATGGCTTATGAGGCTCTCCCCAGTGCCAGCGAGGGGTCTCTGAGATGCTGCTGCAAGGGGCCACGATCAACTGAAGGCAGTGTGAAGGCGCTGAGCATAAAGGGCTGAGTCTGCAGCCACCTCTGTGACCTGGGGCCAGCGATGCACACTTACAGTTGTGTCTCTCCCAGCTTCCAGAAGAGCATCCAGGGAGCTAACCTCACTCACAGTTGGCTCAAAAGTCAGCTTCTCAAGCCAACTTATGGCAGCAGTGATGGATTCTTCGGTCACAGGAGTAGCGTTTTCCTGCCATTTCACAGGTTCTTGAGAAATCCTGAAAGGGATCACATGGAATAGTAGGTGGACAGTGATCAGCGCTGACAGGGGAGTGTCAACCCTCAGGCTGAAGCTACCAAACATCATCAGAGCTGAAAAAGAAAACACAGCTCCCAGCCTTGTCAAGTTACCAGCAAAGTGGGTGAGCTACTCAAAACGGGTTCCCAAAGCACCATCATCTTCCATAAGCTGCAGTGGCTAGGACAAACAAGGCTCATATGAAAATCTTAAAATCTCAAAAACAGGGGCCAGGTGGTAGCAGAGTGGTAATTAACACAACATAAGCCGTATGAGAAAGGTTCTGGGCTCATCCTGGAACTACCCTGAGCATGCCAGGTCTGCACACGGGCCCACAACCCAGGTCAGTTAAGACTGGGGGTGGATTATGAT
Source organism: Tupaia tana (assembly GCA_026018925.1). Taxonomy (NCBI): domain Eukaryota; kingdom Metazoa; phylum Chordata; class Mammalia; order Scandentia; family Tupaiidae; genus Tupaia; species Tupaia tana. The sequence goes on from JAKSZU010000003.1 coordinate 141,561,790, forward strand.
GTGAAGACCCTGCTGGGCATCTCTCTCTCTCTCAAGAAATAAATCAATAAACTTTAATAGCAAATTACAAGAATTCACAGTATTAACATCTTCAAACTGGCAGCACTTTTATTACTCTATAATTTAATTCCTAATGCTTTCATGGCATTGTTTTCATGGTCCTGAGAGAATCCCATCAGTTCCTTTCTTGGATCAAAAATTGTATTGAGTTCAGCAGAGCATTGGTTTTTAAATCCTCAGAAAAATGTGATTCAGTAATTTGTGTTGAAAGTGAGTAATGGAAACCCCCAATCTCAAAACAAAAAACAAAAACCATTTGCACTTATCTCCAAGTTTATAATGGCAAATAAATCAGTCATTATAAATGGCAAATAAACTGTCACTTGTAACCCACCTCCAGAGGCTGGGCTGGCTCCCACTGTTCCCCTCCATGTGGCTCCTCTGGGTAAAGAACCTGGATGACTGGAATATATGCCAGAGCAAACAATTCCAAAAAAGCAAAAGCATTGCAGACCTCAGAACCTAATTCCTTCAATAATATACCTAAGAAGCCAACAGGTGGCGTGGTGGTCAAGGCACTGGACTCCCACATGGCCGACCATGGTTAAGGTCCTGGACCTGGCAGCTCGCTTGCTCGCTCGCTCCTCTCTCTCTCTCTCTCTCTCTCTCTCTCTCTCTCTGGTGAGCACACATGCCCTATAGCAAATTTAAAAATAATAATAATGGGGCAAGTAGATGCCTTGGTGGTTTGGGCGCTGGACTCCCACATGGCTGACTGCAGTTCCAGTTCCAAACCTGGCAGCTCGCTCGCTCTCTCTCTCTCTCTCTCTCTGCTAAGTGCATGTGCCCAATACAAATTAAATAATAATAATTAATAAAATTAAATAAATCTTTAGAAATAAAAATTTAAAAATAAAATAATATACCGAAGACTAAAAGAAGAATCTGGGATAGAACATAATTAGGCATTGTCCTCAAAGCTGTCTTCTATTGAGCTAAAAGTATTTTATTTAAAAACTCAATTAAGTAGATTTCTCCCTCCCCCCCATTCCAGATGTTTCTTATCAGGGAGATGAAACCAATATTCTAGATGAGAAGTCTAACTCTCTTGAATCCCAGAATCCATAAATAATTGATTGTGAGAACTCTGAAATATGGGAAGCTCTATGAAGCCAGACACCTGTTGTTCTGCTTAAAAGGGTCAACTTACGAGGGAGGTCAACCTGAATTGCAAATTCAGACAGGAAAAACAGTGAAATCTGTGACCTCAGAGTTCATGACCCAAGTCAAAATCTAAAATGAGTGAAGAGATTTATGGCCTTAAATATATATTTAAGATAACTCATATTCTATTATTTGGACCTTCCCATGCCTTGAGATTTCTAAATTTTTTTAATGTGAAAACTAAGATGTCCTCAGCAAAGCAAAGCAAAGACCATTGATTGAGAGTTTTCTACTTGTATATTCTAAGAGATTACAAAATAATACCTCCTCTCTCACCATAGACCTAACTAAGTTAGCTATGCTACTTTCCCAAATATGTGCAAATCACTATGAAGTTTCACTGAAATACCCCCTCCCTGTGAGAACTCACCATATGATATTGAACTTGGTTATATGAGCCACCTGCTCCTGGAGGACCATTATTAGAGCGTCTCGACACAGATTAAGCTCCTTGTCCAGAACGCCACCCAAATCCAGCACTATGGTGATGCACTGTTCCAAGATGACACCAAAGATCTGCCGGCTTTTGCTGGTGAGCCAGTCCATCCGCTGCTTGTAGCTCTCCACAGCTTGTCTTAAAGAGTCCACGAACTGATAGATCAGTTCTGATTTAGCTGTCAGCTTAATGAAAATAAAAGAACAAAACCGATAAACCAGCACCCAAAAAAGGCACTTGAACCACAATGCTGCCACCAAGCCCTATGCATTAGCAACAGTTCTGTAAATGAACCTCCAAGTTGCATATCATCTAGGAGAAAGCGTTCCCATTTTGCAGCTGAAAATCCTTTGGGTGATTCCCCACAGAAGAGAAGATGATGTGATCTATTCACAACACAGCACTCTTTAAAAAAAGAAAAAATAAAAGTGTTTCCAGACTGTCTTATCTTTATGGCTGCAGATTACCCTTATCATAAAAATGCCCAGGGGCACTCCTAAGAAATTAGGAGCCTAGCTTGGTGGCATGGCACGGTCAATAGCAAACTGAACTACAGTGCTGGAAGCCACGTGGCCAACGACAGGTCTGGATTCAAGGTCAGTCTGAAAACATGCCAGGTGTAAATGCACGTGACCAACATCCTGGTGAGCTAGAAAGCTAGGGAAGGGGGATCGCAGAGTGAAGAGACCCTGTTGACAGTGTTTCTCTCTCTCATGCATACACGTACATTCTCTATCACAAATAAAATAAAGAACTTTTAAAAAAATAGTAATCTTAGCTTCTTTAAAAAAAAAAAGAAATGAGGTAGAAGAGAGATCAGCAATGGCAGATGTGTTTAAAAAAAAAAAGTCTCACTAAAAAGTTTTCCTAAGTATAGTATGACAAGCATATTTGTGAAAATGCTTGTGAACATGCCAGTACATCTGCCTGGCTTCCTATAAGGGATGCCTTGGTCCTGCTCATGATTTTTGTCCTGTGTTCTCCATCTCCCAGGCCAAGCGTCCCTTGTACCCTGGGTCACCTGAATACACATAACTGCCACCAACACCTCTAGGGGCTGCCCCCAAAAGGTGACAGAGACTTGCAGGCAATTTGTTCTATACACAAATAAACCATCCTTCCTATAGATCAGGCACAATTGTCCAAGACCTTTCAGGTTGTGGAGAAGCAGAAAAAATTATTTTTTAAAAAAATTGTGCCCTATTCTGTGATAAATCAAATTTCAAAAGAAAATCTGCTACTGTTTTTGTTTTACCTTCAACAATCCCCAATTTACCCTAAATACCTGAACTATTATGGAAAATGAGTTTTCTGAACACACCAGGTAATTATGCTTTTTTATGCTTGACTCCTTAAACTCTATTCCTCTCCCAGTGCCTCCCTTCTACCCCCCCGTCCCACCTCCTGTGTCTCTCAAGTTCCAGCATCACTTCTCTGCTGCAAATCATGGCCCTGAAAGGTAGAATTCCTAACTCTCTTGCAGCTGTCCCAGAAACCAGGGAGGGACCAAATCAAAGAGGATGTGGAAGTGGACTTATTGCAACCCATAGCAAAGAGGGAAACTTTTTTTTTTTTTGGAGAGGTTTTTGCTACAGGGTGCATGTGCTTGCCAGAAAGACAGAGAGACAGAGAAAGACACAAAGCAAGAAATCAGCCCCCGGGGGGATGGCCATTTCACAATCCCTTCTCCTCCATTCTCCTCTCGGGATCTTGGGCACGCATGCACACGCGCCCGGTGTGAGTTTAAGCCACCGGGTCCGGGACTAGAATCACGGTCAACTACATGGGAGTTCAGCGACACAGCCATTACACCATCTGCTGGTCCTGAGACCAATATTTTTTAATAGTTCTGTATTAATTTTTTAATAGTTCTATATTGATTTATATTATTTATTTTAATTTTATTTGTTATTATTATTATTTTTAATTTGACCAGAGAGAGAGAGAGAAAGGGAAAGTGAGAAAACAAGCTGCCAGGTCCAGAACTTGAACCATGCTCAGTCATATGGAAGTCCAGCACCCTAACCACTGTGCCACCTGCCAGCCCCAAGTTCTGTATTGATTTTAATGTGGGTCAAATAATGTGGGGCCAGTAGATGGCATGGTGGCTATGGTGCTGAATTCCCACATGATTGACTGCAGTTTGAGTGCCAGGCCCAGCAGCTTAAAATCACAAGTAAACAGGTAAATAAACAAATAAATAAATGTTATATATACACACATATTGGGTCATCAGAAAAGTCACGACATATTTTTCTATGCCAAAAAGCATGACTTTTCCAATGACCCAATATATATACATACATACACATACATACACACACACACACACATATATATACACATACACACACACTCATGTGTGCTCTTTTCTTAACACACCATATTTGAGATTCTATAGCTATTACTGCTTAGAATCAGACTTCATTTAAAAAGTAGTTTGAATTGTTTAAATATTAGAAACCAATAGTGCAGATGATACATAGATACACACTGACAGGGACAAATAAATGGGGGGCTGGACAGTGGCACAGTGGTACAACCCAAGGCTCCGTGAGGCTGACCCACATGACAAGGATCTGGGTTTATGTCCAGAGACCTCCCTGAGGACTCAGGCATGTGCATGGCTGAAGCTGGGGGGTGGATCAGGGCATCAAAATCTTATTGGGGGTGCTCTTTCTCTGTCTCTCTCCTTCATGAATTCATGGAAATAAGAAACTTAAAAATCAAACAAACAAATCCCCACGAATGCACATGATGGGACATGTGTCTCCAGCAGCCTATGAGCTCCACATGGTAAGCCAAGCTCTGCACAGAAGGTACTGCGGGGTCAAAAGAGCCAGGGAGTGAACTGCTGGGATTTAAGGACTCCAGTGACAGGTGCCACCTGCTCTTTCTCCTTGTCTGCCTATAAAAGCTGCCTCCATTCCTAGTGCTTCTGCCAGAAAACAACATCTTGGGACCAGCAGTTAGTGTAATGGCTCTATCGCTGTACTCCCATGTAGTCAACTGAAGTTCGTGTCCCGGACCCGGTGACTTAAAACTCACGCCAGGCACGTGTGTGTGCGTGCCCAAGATCCCAAGAGGAGAATGGAGGAGAAGGGATTGTGGCGTGGCCGTCCCCCCTGGGGGGTGATTTCTTGCTTTCTGTTTCTCTCTGTCTGGCGAGCACACGTGCCCTATAGCAAAAACCTCTCAAAAAAAAGAAAAAGAAAGAAAATGACATCTTAGGGTGAGCAGATTGCATAGTAGTTATACTGCGAGACTCCCACATGGGTGACCATGGTTCGAGTCCTGGACCTGGTGGCTTGAAAAATCATGCTGGGCGCATGTGCGTGTGTGCTCAAGATCCCAGAAAGAGAATGGAGAAGAAGGGATTGTGGCATGGCTATCCCCTCTGAGGAGTGATTTTTCACTTTCCCTCTCACTGCCTCTGTCTCTCTCTTCAGTGAGTGCATGTACCCTACGGCAAAAACCTCTTTAAAAAAAAAAAGAAGAAGAAAAAGCAGCATCTTGTTTTCAACTTCTGGCTGATCTGTTATATTGTTCTCCCCATCCTCCTTATTTCCAAAGCAAAACGAAGAGCTGATATGCAAAGGTTTTCACGTCTGGCCAAGAGCTGTGTGCACTGATCTCTAGCAGGTCAAGAGCCTCCTCCCCCAGCTCCTCAGCCATGATTGTCATCACTCCACCACTGCCAAAAAAAACCTCTCAGCCTGACAAGGCTGGGCTCAGGTGCATCACTACAAAGCAGCACAAGCCCCTCTTCACAGCACACTTCCTCATGTGACCACCACATAGTGTCAGGGACCCATCCATAGCGGGGAGACGCCCACTTACATTGTATACTCTGCTGTCCTCTGCTACGTAGAACTGTGGAAACAGTCCGTCAGCATACCGAGAAGCCACAAGTCTCCCCAGAGAAGTCACATAATCTGTATTTTCATAAAGAATAAAATCAAAACTGTATGATCAAAGCTTCTTATTTTTTATTTCAAAATGCCATTTTTCTCTAATATCATTCTAATGCTATCTCCAGTGACACCAAGATGCTTCGTACTCTGTTCTAAACCATGAAGTATCCCTAGGTGCCATGGTAACTGTGACTTATGGCAGGTGTGATCTTTTGATACCTGAATGAATAGGGAGAAAGACCAAAGCTCGTTTCCTGGTTTCCTGGTTCTTTTGTACAGAATGACTAATGTAGAAGTCAAAAAGACAGCACAGAATTTGTGCTTGATTCCTGAAAACTTTATTCAGGGCTTGTACTTAGTTTTCAGAATTTAAAAATTTCAACTACTATTATCTACTGTTCTCTCAGTGGAGATTCATGAATAAATGAGGGAGATGGAGCAAGAAAGGAACAGAATCAGAATAGTCACAGACAACGTCAGGAAACAAGGTTTTCTTCTCATCTGGTTCTACGCTCAGCTGTTCAAACACTCATTGAGCACCCACTGTGTGCTGGGCACATGCTTACAGGATGGGAACAGAATGTTATCATGGAACTTCCAGAAGGTTACAACAGTGTTAAGGACTAACTAGGACTTGGCAGGATACAATATGATTAAAGCTTAACTGAGATCACTATATTGTGATGATAATTTTAATATAGTTCTATTACTATTCCTGGGTCCCACAGACCGGAGAGAGGATGGCGACACTGATGATTTCAGTACTCCCTTTCTTCTGCCTTTCTAGGGTGGGAGAATAACAGACTACCTTGGAAAAGGAGAAAGGCAAGACTGAAGTTTTTAGACTCCCTGGCCAGACCTTGTCTCAAATCATAAGGGGTTAAAAAAAATGTACAAGTCTTGAAGACCAACTTTTACAATAAAGAATGGATACTTAAATTCTATTAGTTATGACTCCACTCAATAGATCTCTCAAACTCTAAAATCTCTATTTCCAAGATTTCAACTTCTTAACACTTAGATGGAGTGACTTCAAATGACCATCAGCACTCTCTCTTTACCCAAGATGTTTGTCTGGCATCAGGAGCTGAACAAATGATAAAAAAGCTTTATTTTTTAATTATTTAATTTTATTTATTAGTATTTTCTTAATTTGTTATAGGGCATGTGTGCGCACCAGACTGAGACAGAGAGAGAAGGAAAGTAAGAAGGTAAATCACTGGGGCCAGCAGGTGGTGTGGTGGTTAAGGGCACTGGACTCCCACGTGGCTGACCGTGGTTCAACTCCTAGACCTGGCAGCTTGCTTTTTCACTTTCTCTCTCTCTTTCTGTCCCTCTCTGGTCAAATTAAAAATAAGTAAGTAAAGTTAAGTTAAACAAAATAATTCTTAAAAAAAAAAAAAAAAGAAGAAGGTAAGTCATCAAGTCTGGGACTCAAACTGTAGTTGGCCATGTGGGATGCAAATACCTTAACCACTACACCACCTGCTGGCCCTAAAATAGCTTTTTAAAGTACTATATATGTGTATGTCACACACATACATACAATCAAGTGCACAGACACATGCACACACAAAAATGGCTCTTGAAAAAGTTCATGGAGAATGTTTACTATGAAACACGATGCATGGACTTCAAACATTTTTTCACTAAAATAGATTCATACTTTAAATTCATATCAACTTGCTTAAGTCCACATGTATTAATGGGTATAATATTTGTTATGAACATTATAAATATCTTGAAAGAAAAATATAGTCACGATAGGTGAAAAGAGAATCTCAGCAGAGACTGAATAAACTAAAAAGAAATTTTAGAACCCAAACCTACAGTATCTGCATGGGCTTAACAGCACAATGAAGGTGGGAGAATAAAGTGACATAGCTTGAAAATCTATCAAAAGAAATTATCCAATCTGAAGAACAAAGAGGGAAAAAATGTTCACATAAGCGAATAATCTCAGTGATCTGTGACAAAATATCAGGATATTTAGCCTAACTATAACTGGAGCTTCAGAAGAAAAGGAAAGAATAGGGCATAAAAATAGATTAGAAAAACATTAGCTGAAAATTTACAAGATTTTATGAAAACCAAACCCACAGAACTAAAAAACTCAACCAATCACATGCAATGGAGTATGAAGAAAACCAAACTGAGGCATACCATAATACAAAGAAAAGCACAATAGCTGATAACCAAGAAGAAAGAGAAAAAATTTAAAAGCATCTATAGAAAAAAATACATTATATATCACATACAAAAGAAAAATATTATTATGGATTTCTCAAATGAAAAAAATAGAGGTCCGAAAGCAAGAGACTGATATGTTTAAAGGTCAGAAAGAAAACAAATTTCGGGACCAGCAGTTAGCATAATGGCTATGTCGCTGGACTCCCACGTAGTCGACCGCGGTTCGAGTCCCGGACCCGGCGGCTTAAACTCACGCCGGGCGCGTGTGCATGCGTGCCCAAGATCCCGAGAGGAGAATGGAGGAGAAGGGATTGCGGCGTGGCCATCCCCCCTGGGGTTGATTTCCTACTTTCTATCTCTCTGTCTCTCTCTGTCTGTCTGGCGAGCGCACGCGCCCTATAGCAAAAACCTCTCCAAAAAAAAAAAAAAAAAAGAAAGAAAACAAATTTCAACCAATAATTCTATAACCAGCAAAGATGACCTTCAAAAATGAAGGGAAAGGTTTCTGTGTCTGGGAAGATGGAAAAAACATTTTCCCCCTCTTTGTCCCTTAACTAAATACAGCTAAAAACTATGGACATTCTATATAAAGCAGCATATATAAGAATATTCTAGGGGCCAGCAGATAGCATAGTGGTTACATTGCTGTGGACTCCCACATGGCCAACCAGGATTTCAGTCCCAGACCTGTTAGCTTGAAAAATCATACTGGGCATATATGCATGCATACCCAACATCCCAGAAGGAGGATGGAGGAGAAGGGACTGCAGTGTAGCCATCCCCCATGGGGGGTGATTTCTCACTTTCCCTCTCTCTGTCTTTCCGCACCCCCCTCCCAGCAATTACATGTGCCCTATGGCAAAAATCCTCTATAAAACAAAACAAAAAAGGACTCTAAAAGGTAGAAAGGAGACACATTGGCCAGGGACCTCAGAACCCACTAACCCCTCAACAAAAATGTCTTTCTAATCCAGCCAAATCCCATGGTGGGGGTTAGAGTGGGGAATAGCACCATCCATACCTCCACTAGCAAAAGAATGAGTGGAGAGGTTAAACTTCAAATCTTGTCAGGCTATAGTAAAGTGTCCCAAACCCCTTCTGGGGCAGGATCTGAGAAGGCACCATGGGGAGCCAGGACTTTCATTCCTACAAGTCTCCACACCTGAGGATCAGTGAGAACCATGTAGGTGGGCTGGACTTCTAGCCCTAGCTGGTATTAAGGCACCACCCCTATTCTTCCCTCACTTGTGCTGTCAGCATGTCTAGTGGTGAGTCTGCACTTTTACTAATGCTCAAAGATAACAAGCCCACTCGTCTACACTGCCAACAAAGGCCACATGGATAGTAAAAATGCACCCCACCATTCAAGCCAGAGTAGTATCAATGGAGACCTAGAGAAAAGCTTAAACTACCACCCCTGACATGCTGAACAAGAAGCCCCTTATATTGTAAATGGAGTCAGGATGGTTTAGTCTGGCTCCTTCACCTCCTATCTTATCATGTTTGAAAGCCACAGGGTAAACAAGTTATGTTATTAGTTAAACCTTGCTTGTGCACCTGTTATGTAATTGTGACTTTGCTGTTTTACACCATTGAATGTAACACACACTCACGCGCAACAGTTTGGTTTTGGCAATGAGTCACTGTTGTCTGCCACCCCTTTAAGAGAAAGGGAGCAGGGACCAGCAGATGGTATAATGGTTACGTCGCTGGACTCCCACATAGTTGACCACAGTTCAAGTCCCGGACCTGGTGGCTTAAACTCACACTGGCGTGTGTGCATGCGTGCCCAGGAACCTGAAAGGAGAATGAAGGAGATGGGATTGTGGCGTGGCCATCCCCCCTGGGGGGTGATTTCTTGCTTTGTGTTTCTCTCTGTCTCTCTTTGTCTTTCTGGCAAGCGCATGCAGCCTATAGCAAAAATCTCTCTTAAAAAAAAAAAAAAGAAAGAAAGAAAGAAAGAAAAGAAAAAGAGAGAGAGAAAGGGAGTGCCTGGCCAGCTAGCACTGTACTGCCCTGCCAGTTAGCCCCGGCCAGCTCAGACGTGGTTCAGGCTGCTGAGCCCGATAGTCTTGGCTTGGCTTGGCGTTAGCTCAGCTCCACTCAGTTCAGCTCTGCACACTGTGAGCTCCAAGAGGGAGGAAATGCTCTGTGAGCATTCTCCTTGAGGGGTACGAGCTCCAACAGGGAGGAGGCACTTGTGAGCACTGCTATGGGCTTTGTGAGTCTACTAAGAGCTCTGTGAACTCGCATTAAACTCAGCTAAAAAACCAACATGTCATAAGTGCCTTGTGACTTTTTCCAAACCCCTGCATCTCTGTTCAACCCACCCTGCAGAAAAGAAAAGAACTGCAAAATGCTTCTTTTCCTGGAATGTCAACAAAGACTGAGGGGAAGAGTCTGGACTTCTAGTCCCACCTGGCAGTAACAACTTGATTGATTCCTTTTATTTATTTATTTTTTGGAGATTTTTTTTTTAACTATAGGGCGCATGCGCTCGCCAGACAGACAGAGAGAGACAGAGAGATAGAAAGCGAGAAATCACCCCCCGGGGGGATGGCCACACCACAATCTCTTCTCCTCTGTTCTCCTCTTGGGATCTTGGGCACGCACGCAAACGTGCCCGGCGTGAGTTTAAGCCACCAGGTCCGGGACTCGAACCGCGGTCAACTACGTGGGAGTCCAGCGACATAGCCATTACGCCAACTGCTGGTCCCTCCCTTTTTTTTTAAATATCATTTTATTTATTTATGTTTTTGAGAGCAAAAGAGATTTTTGCTATCTGGCACATGTGCTCGCTGAAGAGACCGAGAGATAGAAAGTGAGAAATTACCCCGTGGAGAGATGGCAATGCAGCAATTCCTTCTCCTCCTTTCTCCCCTTGGGATTTTGGGCACACACAAACACGCACCTGGCATGAGTTTTAAGCCACCAGGTCCAAGAGCTGAACTGCAGCCAACTACGTGGGAGTTCAGCAATGTAACCATTATGCCATTTGCTGGTCCCTTTAATCATCATTTATCAATTTGACCAGAGAGACAGCAAGAGAAGGAAAGCAAGAAAGCAAGACTCCAGATCCGGGACTTAGACCATGGTCAGTCATGTGGAAGTCCAGCGCCTCAACCACCAAACCACCTGTCAGCCCCAACAATGTGATTCTTTCCTTCACTCACCAGCACAGTGTTAGAGGAGGTCTGCTAGAATACAAGGTTAAATAAGCTCTAGTCTTTTTACATCATACTCAAAACATCCAAGTTTCCATTTAATAATTACCTATTATGCTAAGAACCAGAAGATCTCAAAGTTAATGAGCAAAGGCAATCAACAATATCAACACTAAGATGGTTTTTGCTGCACTTATCTTATTGTTCTATTATCTGTACACACACATTTAGAACTGCTATGTTTCCTGGTATACTGACACTTTTTTTTTCTTTCAGTTTTTGCCATAAGGTGCATGTGCTCAACACAAACAGAGACAAAGAGGTAAAGCAAGAAATCATCCCCTAGGGGGGATGGCCATACCAAAATCCCATCTTCTTCACTCTCAAGATTTGGGGAATGTATATACATGCACCTGGCATGATCTTCCAAGTCACTAGTCCAGGACTCAAATCATGCAGCTGGCCGTGTGGGATCAGCACCTCAACCTCCATGCTACCTGACGGCCAATAAGGACACTTTTATCATTATATATCTTGCTCTGTCTCTATTCTTTGCCCTAAAATTTATTCTTCTGGTTAGTATGAGATTGATGATGGCTTATTCCCCTAAGGCTCACGTGCTGGGATTTCATGACTAATGTAATGACATCAGGAGGGGGTAAGACCTTTAAGAGGAAGACCTGCCTTCAGTGTAAGCAGGCATCATCCAATTGGCTGGGAGCACGGGAAGAACAAACAGAGGAAGCAGAAAAATCTGTCTCTTCCTCTTTTTCTGTGCATCTCTCAATCCCTTTCTCTCTCCTTCTCTCTGTTTGTGCCTGGTGACCTTCCCGCTTCTCTCAGCCACGTAATGATGTAGGCATGTAATGATGTAATAAAGGACACTGGCCACATGCCCTTGGGCTTTCTAGCCACCAGAATCATAAATAAAGCCAAATAAATCCTTCTGCATTACACATTACCCAGTCTTAGGTATTTTTATTTAGCAACACAATAATGAACTAATACACTGACATAACCAATTCTGTTCTTTTTATTAGTATTTACATGACCTATCTTTTCCCATCCTTTTGATGTATGTATATAAATTTTGTTGTGTTTAATAATGTTTAAGCAAAACCAATAGAACCGAAAGAACAGGCAAATCCACCATTATAGCTGAAGATTTCTACCTTGCTTTCTCAACAATTAGAGAATAAGAATACTCAATAACATCATAAATAAGCAGTCTAATTGACAGTTGTAGAAAACTGTATACAACAGTAGAATACACATTATTTCCAAATACTGTGGAACATATACCAAAAGAAAGCACATCCTTGGCTACTAAACAATCTTCAAAAAATGTAACAGGATTGAAAAGAGTATACCCTCTGTCTAAAATGGAAACAAACTAGAAATCAATACCAAAAGATGATCAGGAAAATCTCCAAATACTTGGAAATTAATTATATGCTGTTACTACACTAACAATGAACACTAGAAACCAAAATGTAAAATATAATATCATTTAGAACTCCTCAAAAAAAAAAAAAAAAGAAGTACTTAGGTGTAAATCTAACAAAACACAAACACATGCAGGCCTTGTATACTAGAAATTATAAGACAGGAGATGAAGAAAATGTAAATAAATGAAAAAAACAGTCCATGTTAATGGACTGAAGACTCAATAAAGATATCAATTTTCTTTTTTTTAAAGATTTATTTAACTTTATTTATTATTTATTCATTCATTTACTAATTTTTTTTTTAATTTGACCAGAGAGAGACAAAGAGATGGAGAGAGAGAAAAAGAGAGAAAAGGCAAGCCACCAGGTCCAGGACTCAAACTGTGGTCGGCCATGTGGGAGTGTCCAGTTCCTTAACTACCATGCAACCTAATGGTCCCAAGATGCCAATTATCTTTTAAATAATATTTAGGCATAAAGCAATTTCTATCAAAATCCTATTTGGGGGCCAGTAGGTGGAGCAGTAGTTAAGGTGCTGGACTCCTAGATGGCCCACCAGTGTTTGAACCCTGGACCAGGGGACTGCAAAATCATGCCAGGTGCATGTATGCATGTCTCCAAAATCCCAGGAGGAAAATGGAGGAGAAAGTATTGCAGAGTGGCCAACCCCCCAAGGGATGATTTCTCACTCTTTCCCTTTCACTGTCTTTCTGTCTCTCTCCAGAAAGCACATGTGCCCTATGGCAAAAACTTAAAAACAACAACAACAAAAACCAACTCATTTTGTAGGTAATCAACACAATTATTCTAAAATTTATTTGAAAAGGCAAAGGAACTAGAGTAACTAAGCAATTTCAAAAATAAATCAATATTAGGAATTAGTTTTCCCAATTTCAAGACTTCATAGTTATAGTAATCAAATTGTGTGGTATTCATAGAGAGAGAGAGAGAGAGAGATGAATAGAACAGAACAGAGAATCCAGAAATAGTCCCATAAATATAACTACCTAATTTTTTAACAAAGTTGCAAAAGCAATTAAAAGGAAGAAGGATATTCTACAAAATAAAAAAGTTCAGGAGCCACTAGATAGCCAAGTCAAAAGAACAAACCTTACACAGAAACTAAATCAAAACAGACTACAAGTTACATGTAAAATGTAAAACTGCAAAACTTATAGGGAAAAAAAAAACCGTGGGGTAAGTAGCAAAAGGGATATCTTTGTGGTGATAAGCAGTTCTATGTTTTGATTATGGTTATAGAATCTACACAAGTGTCAAAATTACATAGACTTACATACACATTGTATGAGTGTCAAATTCCTGGTATTGCTATTATACTATACATTTACAAGACACAATGATTGAGTAAAGTGGGTGAAGGGTACATGGGATCTCTCTGTGTCATAGTTGCAACTCCCTGAGAATCTACAATTATATTTTAAAAGTATTTATGAATAAGTAAATAAATAAACAAAGCTGAGGGTAAAATAAAGACAATTTCAGATAAACAAAATTGAGAAAAATCTATCACCAACAGAAATGCTTAAACAAAATGCTTAAGGAAATAACACCAGATGGAACCTCAAATCTTGCAAGAAAGAAGGATATTGTAAGTGGTAAATATATGAACCCTAAAACGCTATAAATTTTCTTCTGTTTTTTTTTTTTTGGGGGGGGGAAGGTTTTTGTTATAGGGTGCGTGCACTCACCAGACAGACAGAGAGAGACAGAGAGACAGAAAGCAAGAAATCACCACCCCCCAGGGGGGATGGCCATGCCACAATCCCTTCTTCTCCATTCTCCTCTCAGGATCTTGGGCACGCACACACACGCACCCGGCGTGAGTTTTAAGCCACCGGGTCCGGTACTCAAACTGTGGTCGACTACATGGGAGTCTAACAACATAGCCATTACGCTAACTGCTAGTCCCTTCTCAGTTTTTTTTTTTTAAACATGACTTTAAAAAGCAAAAATTATAACACTAGAATATGAGATTTATTATGTAAATTTTAAAAATACAATAAAATACATTAAAACAATAATACCAAGACATGAATGAGGACCAGGCGGAGCTATACTATTGTAAGATCCTTACATTTTACAGGAAGTCATACAAAATTAACTTTTAGTAGATGTTGACAAGTTAAGGATACAACCACTAGAGTAACCACTGAACATAATGCAAAATGGTAAACTTCAGAAGCCTATTGAAATGGAAATGGAAAAATGAAAACTGAACTAAATAAACACTAGAAATTTTTCAGTTAGCCTTGCTACAGTTCAGAAGCTCAACCATTAAGGCAGCCGGATCCCACATGGCTGACCACAGTTTGAATGCCAGCCCTGGCATCTTGAAAAACATGCTAGGTATGTCCGTGTGAATGCCCAAAATCCTGAAGGAAATGAGAAATGGAGGAAAAAGGATTGTGGTGTGATCGCACCTACCGAGGGTGCTTTCTCTCTCTCTCTCCTTCTTGCTTTCTCTTTCTCTTTCTGGTGAGCACATGGCACATTTTGGCAATAAGAAGAAAACGGAGAAAAACTCATTTGGCTTAAAAGGCAGCTGAAGGAAGAAATAGAGGGATAGAAAAAAAATGAGAAAATAGAAAAGCAATAGTAAAATGGTATACCTAAGTTTGACTGTACTAATCATTACATTGGCATAATAGTTACATTGCTGGACTCCCACATGGCCAACCGTGGTTCAAGTCCTGGATTCAGAGACTTGAAACTTACACCAGGCAAGTATGCATGTGTGCCTAAAATCCCAAGAGGAAAAAGGGTTGTGGCGTCATTATCCCCCCCAGGGGGTTATTTCTCACTTCTGTCTATCTCTGTCTCTACAGCAAGCACATGTGCCCTATAGCAAAAATCTAAGAAAAAAAGTAATAATAAAATAAATGTAGAGAATCAAATACTACCACTAAAAAAGATTATGAGACTAGGTTAAAAATGCAAAATCCAATTATACGTTGTCTATAAGAAGCTCTCTTGAGACAGCCCCATAGCGCAGTGGCTAAATGCTTTGCATTAGAAGCTAGATCCCACTTGGTCAACTACAATTTGAGTCCTGGCCCTGGTGGCTAAGTACATGCTAAGTGCATGTACATGCATAATCCAAATCCTGACAGGATGGAAAAGTGGAAGAATAGGGATTGCGGCAGGACCATGTGCCATTGTGGGGGATTTCTCTCTTTCTCCCTCTGGCAAGAACACACACCTTCCGGCTATTAAAAAAATAAGAAGAAGTAAAAGAAACATTCTTTAAATATAGAGACCAGAGATATTTGAAAGTAAAAGAGTGTAAACATATATACCACATAAAAATTAAGCATAAGAAAGCTGAAGTGACGATATTAACATCAGATAAATAATCTCTACAACACTATCAGCCATCTTGACCTAATTAACAGTTATAAATACTGTCTAACAACTGTGGAATGCATATTCTTTTCAAGTGTGTGTGGAATGTTCACCAAGATAGATGCTGGGCATAAAACAAATCTCAGTAAATTTTAAAAGACTAACATCTTACAGACTATGTTCTCGACCTAAATGAAATTAAATTAGAAATCTAACACAAGCAAGTTATCTTTAAAAGTCCTAATATATTTGGAAGTTAAATAACACATTTCTAAGAAAAATGTATCAGAGAAAAAAGAAAATACTTTTAACTCAATAATAGTGAAAACACTACTTTCCAAGATTTGTGGCACCTAGCTAAAACACTGCTTATTGGAATACTTATAAGTTTAAATGATTATATAAGAAAAGTTTAAAATCAATT
Source organism: Tupaia tana (assembly GCA_026018925.1). Taxonomy (NCBI): domain Eukaryota; kingdom Metazoa; phylum Chordata; class Mammalia; order Scandentia; family Tupaiidae; genus Tupaia; species Tupaia tana. Next base: position 141,577,953 of record JAKSZU010000003.1, read on the forward strand.
ATTTAAGTTTCCACTTTAAAAGAAATATAAGACTCTAGGAAAAAAAGAAATAATAAAAATTAAAGTAGATAATAAAAAAGAAAAACAAAATTAGAAAAAAATCAACAAACCCATATTTTGGTTCTTTGAAGAGTTATGATAGACTTCTAAAAAGATTTATCAAGAAAAAAATGAGAGAAAATCCAAATTATCAATAGCAGGAATAAAAGGGGTAACATCATTACAGATCCTATAGACATTAAAAGGCCATTTTAAAAAGAAGAAACAAGAAGAAAAAGAGGAATATTATGAACAATGTCTTACCAGTATATTATAATTGGATGAATTCCTTAAAAAACACAACTTTCCAAAACTGACATGATGAATCAGAAAACCTGAATAGTCCTATATTTACTTTAAAAATTGAACTTTTAAAATCAAACTCTTCCCACAAACAAAACTCCAGGCCCAGGTAACTTTTGCTGATAAGCTCTATCAAAGAAATAATACCTATGTACAAACATCTTAGGATATAGGAAAAAAGGAAACACTTCCAAATTGCATCATGATGCCAGCATAATACTGATTTTATTTATTTATTTATTTATTTATTTGACATAGAATGCATGCACTTTTCAGAGAAAGACAGAGAGACAGTGAGAGAGAAAGTGAGAAATTACCCCCTGGGGGGATGGTCATGCTGCAATCCTATCTCCTCTATTCTCCTCCTGGGATTTTGGGCATATTCCTGATTTTAAAATCTGAGAACAAAATTACAAAAAAAGAAAAACACAAAGCAATATTCCTCATGAACCTAGATGGAAACATCCTCGACCAAATATAATTGATATTCTTCCTAATACTAGTGACTGTACTGCAATTATTTGAAACACGAGATAAACCTACTTTCAGTTTGTATTCTTGTATGGACATCCCATGAGCCCTGTCTCTGGCTGACCCCCACTCAGAAGGTATTCAGATGACACAGGGCTGTAGTAGCCCTGTGAAAGTATAGAAAGCAAGGTCTGAGTCATGGAGGATAAGTCCTTACCATTCAGATGGGCCTCCAGATCAATCCATAACACTATCTCCCCTAGATCTTCCTTATTACCACAGAATAAAGCTGCCAAGGAAACTGGTAAAGACTGGGTAAGGCAGCTGGCCAATCACACATGGTTCAAGTCCTGGACTCACACAGGCGGCTTAAGAAACACTCTGGGTACATGTATGTGCATTCCCAAAATCCCAAAAGGAAAAATGGAGAAAAAGGGATTGCAGTGGGACCATTCCTTATAGGAGGTGCTTTTTCACTTTCCCTGTCTCTCTCTTGTGAGAGTGCATGCCTTCTAACAAAATACTTTTTTAATTAATTTAAAAACATAATCTAGTTTTTAAAAATGGCATAAATGGCTGTTCAAGGGGACCAGCAGATGGCATAATGGTTACATTGCTGTACTCGACTGTGGTTCAAGTTCCAGACCCAGTGGCTTAAAACACGCTGGGCATGTGTGTGTGCGTGTCCATGATCCTAAGAGAAGAGAGGAGAAGGGACTGTGGTGTAACATACCCATTGGGGGATGATTTCTCACTTTCTGTCTCTCTGTCTCTGTCTCTCCAGTGAGCACACATGCCCTACAGCAAACATTTCTCTAAAAACAGATATAATAAAATAAATGGTTGTTCAATGAATATTGTTTAATTAATTAAGTAATGCACAATTACTGAGAAAAATCCTAGTAATGAAAATTGCCCCCATTAAAGGAGTGCTCCTCAGGCGGAATGTTTCTGGCATGGTGGACAGGGCAGTTCTGCTGAGTACACTCTCACACACTGAAAGCCCCTCAGCACCCCTGCATAGCATCCTGAGTCAGTAAGTCATCCAGAAAACACACCCTCACACATTGTTCATGTTTCCTGGGGGGCAGGGAGTGCCACTAAGAGGTAAGAACCCGTACTCTAGCCAATGCATTTAGAAAAAATACAGACCATAACATATAGTAGACCAAACAGGAAAATAGTATAGTCTCCCTGAAACCACACGTTTAATCAATGGTCTCCAAAAGGGAGTTTGCACATCAGAGAGAATCAGCAAGGCATCTGCTAGGGTATGGATAAATACAAATAATTTACTTTTTAATGTCATCTGTTAAAAAAGAATGAAATTAAGCATTATTAATATTTAATATGTAAATTGACAACTGTATATCTATACTATATATATAAAAGGTATATGTGTATTTTTTACTGATAGGGATGTGGGATCAAAACAACCTCAGAGCTTTTTGACAGGTCTTCAGAGCTGATGCTACCTCCTCAGACTAATGGGCAGCATGCTGGTTATTTGAACCATACCTTCGCAATGTGGGAATCCAATCTGGGACAAAATCTGTTTCAAGGTCAGCTTGTTGCTCTTAAGTCCATGTAGTTGAAGCCATTTCTCAGATGAGATGAGACTCTGCTCAGTCAAGTCTGTTATTGTGTCGCTCGGTCCCTCCTGCCTCCGCGGCTGAAGCTCAGAGGCGGCTGAAGATGAGCCTGATTTCTCCATCTCTGAGTCAGGACTGAAGGCCCTCTTCTAGGCGCTTGTCAAAGTTGGACTTTCAGGAAAGTTGGCGACAATCTAGCATCAACATAAGTTTGGTTTAATATAAATTACAGTACACCCATGATGGGGGATTCAATTTATCATTTAAAATTATAATACAGACGTGCATTTGTTGGCAAAGAACGTATTCACATATAGTGCTGAGAGGTATCTATAAAATTCAGTATCCATGGGGCCAGTGGGTGACATGGTGGTTAAGGCACTGAACAGTCCCATATGACTGACTACGGTTCGAGTCCCGGACCTGGTGGCTTGCTTTCTCACTTTCCCTCTCTCTTTCTGTGCTTCTCTCTCTGGTTAAATTAAAATAAATGAATGAAAAAATAAAATAAAATAAATATTTCTTTAAAAAATAAATAAATAAAATTCAGTATCCAAAGGTATATATACTGATACATCTAGAAAGACATCTAGAAAGTTATACAACAATAGGTCCACAGTAGTTTTTTCTTTGTGAAGGAAGTTTATGTGATTTCTGTCTTTTGTATGTTGTTTAAATTTTTGCATTATTTGAACAATTTAAAAAATAGGAGGAACCAGCAGTTAGCGTAATGGCTATGTCGCTGGACTCCCACGTAGTCGACCGCCGTTCGCGTCTCGGACCCGGTGGCTTACAACTCACGCCGGGCGCGTGTGCGTGCGTGCCCAAGATCCCGAGAGGAGAATGGAGGAGAAGGGATTGCAGCGTGACCATCCCCCCTGGGGGGTGATTTCTCGCTTTCTGTCTCTATGTCTCTCTCTGTCTGTCTGGCGAGCTCACGCGCCCTATAGCGAAAAAACCTCTCCAAAAAAAATAGGATTACTTTTATAACTAGAAAAATACAAAGCTCTTGCATTTTGGAAAATAAAATATCTTCCCAGACCCTTTTATACCCATCTGTATTCCAATTATAATGACATTTTGCCTCCAACGAGGAAAAGATAAGAAAATCCAGGGCCAGCAGGTAGGACGATGGTTAAGGCACTGGACTTCCACATGATCAATTGTGGTTCGGGCCCCAAACCTGGTGGCTTGCTTTCTCACCTTCTCTTTCTGTCTCTCTCTCGTGACCACACATGCCATTTTGCAAATTTAAAAAATAATAACTAAAATAAAAAATTCTTAAAAAAAAAAAAGGAGAAAATCCTGAGAGAAAATACACCTGTCCTACAGGTGACTGGAAGCTAGTGGCAGGGGAAAACCAGGCCACAGCTCAAGTTCAGCCTGGCTGGAATACGTGTACTCACCTCTGAATGCTTTATTTTCTAGAACTCTGCTCTAAAATTAGACTTCAACATTCTGGCTCATGTGGCCAGCTGTTCTAGGATCAGGTGGACTCAAGGCAAAATGCAACATACTAAACTTATCTGGGCCTGCCTAAAATAGCTAGAGTACACAGGAGGAAAGGAGTGGCCAAACTGTAACGCAATCTCAACCCGCTCACCGCAACAGGGCAGGGCAGAGAACTTGGAGGAAGTGTAGAAAGGCTCGGCTTACCTCTGTATCCAGAGAGTGCAAGGCATATAAACTGATCATTTGGGCTTTAAAACTTTTCAACTATGAAAACACTCCCACTTGCCCATTTCTAATATTCGGACTGTATTTCCTGAAAGACTCAGTGTTATAATATGAACATTCAGTCAAATACAAAAATCAGTTGGACCCAAGCCAGGGAGGTTTTATAGGCAGGAAAAAAAAAAAAAAAAAGTCAAAGTACTATTTTTTTTTTTTTTTTTTGGAGAGGTTTTCGCTATAGGGCACATGCGCTCGCTCGCCAGAGAGACAGAGAGAGACAGAGATAGGAAGCGAGAAATCACCCCCCAGGGGGGATGGTCACGCCGCAATCCCTTCTCCTCCATTCTCCTCTCAGGATCTTGGGCACGCACGCACACGCACCCAGCGTGAGTTTTAAGCCACCGGGTCTGGGATGCGAACCGCGGTCGACTACGTGGGAGTCCAGCGACATAGCCATTACGCTAACTGCTGGTTCCCTCAAAGTACTATTATTAACAAACATGTATTTAACATTACATTATATGCAATATGCACTTAATCCTTCTAATAACCTTATGAGGCAGGTACTACTCTTATTCTCATTTTAAGGATGAGGAAGCCAAGACAAAGGATTAACTAACTTGCCCACCATTTCATAGCTACTGGGGAGTGTTGCTGAGATTCTAAACCAGTCCATCTAGTTCTACTGTGTTCTATGGTCTTTTAGAAAAAGTTTATTTAATCGTAGGGACAAGTCTAGAGTTGAATATTATATCCCAGAGTTTACTCAGGAAAATTGAACCACAACAGAAGATAAAGTACATGAGACTGAATTGGTGAAGTATAATTTTAGGACTTTTGACTAAAATATTGCTGATTTTCTTGTAGACTTTGTTATCTGGTTGTAAGGATTTGTGTCCTGTCTTGAGATATGGATAGGTTCATGTACCTACCATTTGAACAGAATCCTAACCTGTTTCCTGGCTTTAAGCAAAGTTCATTAGTGTTTCTTTGATTTAAGTTAAAACTGGTTTTCTTAATAGTACCAAGTGAACTTGCTATTGAAAGTAGTTAGATTATATAAGAAATTGTGTGATCAATACAATGTGGGTGGGAAAGGAATGGAAGACAATTGTAGACACCAGAGATAGTGTGAGAAGAAGGTGAGAAAGGACAGAGGGTCAGAAATAGGGGTAAAAAAAAATTCTAGAAATTAGAAATGGAAAATTTTTTATAATAATATGCATGATTAAGCCACTATGCAGTATATTCTGGATGGGAAATCATATTTTGTATGCTGTGACGATGCTTAAGGAAAGAATGTAAATTAAGTTAAAAAAAGTTTCAGGAAAAAGAAAACTAAAACTGTTTTTCTTAAAATTAAAAAAAAAAACCATTAAAAATACCTGTTTGATGACTGCAGTAGCCTCAGCTAGGTGCTACTTTATAGGATGTTCATTCTACTCACTGAGGCTTATGCCTAAAGTTGGACTTGTGTTCATGTGTGTTCAAGCTGTGCTTGCTATGAAAATATTTAGATTAATTAAGATCTTTAGTGACTCAATAAAATGTGTGTGGGGGGAAGTATAGAAAGCAAACATAGATCCCATAGACAGTGTGGGAGGAGAGTGCGAGATGGCAGAGGGTAAGAGATAGGGAATCAAGGATGGAAAAAAAAGACAAAACATACAGGAAACAAAAAATGGAAAATTATTTGACGATAACATGTATGTTGATGCGCTTGATTGAGCCAATATACAGTGTACTCTGGATGGAAAATCTCACTCTGTATGCTGTAATGATGTACAGTGAATGAATGTAAATAAATATTTTTTTTAAAAAAAGTTTATTTCCTCCATGAGAGAAAGAGACATAGCGGGTTAGAGAAAGAAAGAGGCAGAAAGAAAGAGGAACTAGCAAGTAGCATGGTAGTTGAGGCGCTGGACTTTTACGTGGCCAACTGCGTCCCAGACCTGGCAGCTTGAGAATCATGCCGGGCATATATGCATGTGCCCAGAATCCTGGAAGGAGAATGGAGAAGGAAGGGATTGCAGCTTGGGTATCCTCCCAGGAGGTTATTTCTCACTTTGCCTCTCCCTGCCTCTCTCTGTCTCTCTCCAGCAGGTGCACATGCACACACACCTACTCCTCCACAAAATAAAAGGAAAGAAAAAGAGAGGAACCCCCAACAAGTCTTTATGCCACAATCCATCCAGCCTCAGCTGGCCTGAATCATGGGCACGTGCACTCACATGTGGTGTGTACAAGGATCCAGACATTACAGCAGAACTTCCCCACATGGCCTCGGCATTGCAGAAGGTTGTATTACTGCTATGCTACCACAGTCGGCCACCGTGGCCTTTATTATAATAATTTTAAAACTTGCAATAACTTTTATTCATAGGCCATGCACAGAGCCTCTTATATGCACTACTTCACAGATTCTTTATAACCATATCACTTTCATACTGTTAATATTCTGCTCATATATGAGGAACTGGAAGCTTTGAGAATTTTTTTTACAGATTTAATTTATTGTTATTATTATTATGTTTTAATTTTCTATAGGACACGTGCACTCACAAGAGACTGACAGTGAGAGAGAAAAAATGAGAAAGCAAGCCGCCAGGTCCTGAACTCAAACTACAGTCAGCCATGTGGGAGTCCAGTGCCCCCACCACCATACCACCTGCTGGCCCAGCTTCAAGAATTTTAATAACTTGTTCACAAGTTCTACCACAGCCAGTAACAGAAGTAGGAGTCAAAAACATTTCTTTACCAGTCTGTCTATCTTTACAATTAAACTCTTCCAGCCTGGTCCTATGGGATAAGCCTATGACTACATTCTAGAAGGGCTCCTGGGTCCTCACTGAAGACAAACAACACTAACCTTCATTCTGAGTTCAGGCTCCATAAGCTTACTGGCTTATTACTCTCAAATGATTAAAGATAATGGTTTCTCTTTCAAGGTTTATGTGAACTCATATTGTCCATTTCAAAAATACACAAATTCATATTATTGGTGAAGATCTTGCATTCTTTCTACAAAGGCTCAATTTGATGAGAATGTTACAATATCACCTAGAGAGCATATCACAGACATGTGAAAATTTAGAATCCAAATTCAGCCATGCAAGTGATTCCACCTCTCTCTACGATAGCAATGGCACACTTTAGCTCTCAGGGCTATTGCAAGGAGCTAACATGATGATGCATGGGGTATGCATACTATGTATTAAATGGATTTTTAAAACCCTTTAGATGCTCCAACTTTCTTTCGGGGATCTGTCCACAAAGACTGCAGCTGAAGATCTTTCAAGTTTGGTCAATTGTTCCTATAGAAACAAGAAAAGGAAACTCAAAAGAAAGAATTTTAACTATTTCATCATTTCCAGTTAACCTTTCTCTTCCAAACACAGCACCACCTACATTCTTCTTTTTGAGGGAGCTACATGTCCTAGGTTAAAAGGGGAACATTTTTACATAACCTGCCCTAGTAAGGTTTTCTCAAAGAGAATTGTGAAAACTTAAAGAGGAGCTCACAGGAGTCATCCGTTTGTTTTAAGCCAGAGATACATTCTTGTTCACAAAGCAAAGATCACCAGATTCTCTAGCCTCGCTGAAGCGCACGCCCCAGTCTCTTTCACACTTATGATATTTTTATTATAAAAAATTAATTAATAAAAAGTATGATAGTTTCTATTGGTCTGAAACCTGTATGAGTCATTCTGACTCTGATCTTAAGTCTAGGGGTTTAGCCTAGGATACCTGTATCTTTGAAAATGAAAGTAACTGAAAAGTGGAGCTTAGCCAAAGAAAACAAGGATGAGAAAAGAAAAGGCATCTCCTAATGGAGGAGAAGGGGTTGAGGCATGGTCATGCACCCTGGGGGTTGATTTCTCACTTTCTATCTCTCTGTTTCTCAGGCAATTGTACACACCCTATAGCAAAAAATCTCTCTTGAAAAAAATAAATAAATAAAATGAAAAATAATTATTCTATCAGAGCAAGGAAGCTTCCCGGGAGCAAGGACCTGGCTTTTACCCACCCCACACCCCTAGCAACACACACATACCCTACCTGCTTTCTCCCTTCCCCTCTCAGCTGGTCTCAGATGTAAACTCATAGGTTGCAAGCCCCACTTCAAATGCTGTCTTCTCCATTAGGCCTAAAAGTCCTAAAAGTCACCTGCTGGCAGTCACCTGAGGACAGAAGTCTGACTGCTTTTTCCTATTTCCAAAATCCCTTCCACAGGGCCCAACTGAGTCACACCCACAAACATTAAAAGATCATTTTGCCCCATTTGATAACATGACTCTTCCTACATCCTGTCCCTGACAGAGCATCTTTGCCATGGGTGAATGACACTCACGAACATTAAGAGACCATTTTGACTCATTGATAACAGGACCTTTTCTACATCCTGTCCTTGGGACGGTATCTTGTGATGTACACAAGCCCTCTTATCTCTGTTACAGTACACTCTTTGTTGATCCCTTCCTGAAACACAGAACTTCCTTTCCAATCACTAACCAATGAATTATAAAACCCACCTATGGCCTTAAGACTTGCCCCTCTCCCCCCTCTTCCATATATCCTGCCTTTTTGGGCCAACCCAGTGGAAAACTCTTCACTAAATTCCAAACTTTGTCTCTCACTCTCAAAATCAAATAAAAGGAACTCCTGTACCTAATTACTCCTAGAAAAGCATTACTGCTTCTTCTCCAGGCCTAGGTCATACACATTTGTACTTAGAAATAAACTGCATTAATGCTTATTTCTGCAGAGTTGGTCATTTCTGTAAGGGTTTTACATACACTAGCCTGTGCACCCATTCTGGGCAGCCAAGAGATACTTCATGGCCGCACTGGGGTGAGAGTCCTATGGAAGTCCTCATGCTCTAAGAGACGGTTCCATGTAGGCAAAGGTTGAGGGACAGTGTAGAATGGAAAGTCAGTTAATTCAGCTTAGACATTCGGTAACCTTCTGCTTTATTATCAGCACTCCAAACTTCTTATATGTTGCTAGTTTCCAAAAAAGTCTGGGTTAGGTGGATATATTTTGGGATTTCTGGGAAGAAAAGATACTGAGATGAAGCTGGATGATGTATGCAACTCTTCCCCAGAAAGATTTCCCCCTGTTTTTCTGTCTTCCAGGGGCAAGGCTAGGCTGTGATCATTAGTTCAAATAATGTGGACAAAAGAGAGACTAAAATGGACTCTCCCAAGGCTGAAAAAAATAGAGCCAAAAAAAAAAAAAAAAAAAGAAAAAAGAAAAAAAAAACTGAGAATAATTGGAAGGTTTTAGGAGGAAGGTCACTGTTGAGAAGAAACTGCACTCCCAAGAAGATGAAAGGAAAAACTCTACTAAGTGGAAATTAAACCTAATTATGACATTTTATGCCCATATGAAAACAGTGGAAGTGATGTGATTGTGAAAACTACACACGTGTGGAAGAATGGGAGGGAGTTGGAGGCCTTTCCAGGACAGAATGTTGTAAAAAGTTGCAGCGCTTTTGGTTTTAGACTACTCCTATTTGTCACTACTTATCAGAAACTATTTTCTCCTGGTTCTTGGATTACCTCCAAAGCCCCCAGTGCATCCATCATCTTAATACTGTTGACCTATGGCACACACAGTGAATAGTAAAGCCAGTTCTGTACCCGGGCCGCCAAGCTCTGGCCCGGAGTCAGGTGCAGCGGAGTGGGAGGGGTCGGGAGTCCTCGCGGCGTGTCGGGACGCTCAGCACCTCAGCGGCTCAGGCATGGGAGGACTCGGATACCACACTTACTAGGCAATCTGTCCGATGGCAGACCACACGGCTCCAGGTCAGCAGCCGCCCTCCCACCCACTAGGGGCCGAGAGGGCGGGCGAGGTCAAGCATCCAGCTGGTGGAAGAAGCAACGACTCGCGCGGGCCGAGGGTCCGCACTTTGCGCGAAAGATTCCATCAGTTCGATTTCTCTGTGACCCGTGGCGCGCTCGGTTGGCGCGGCCCATTGACGACAGCGTCGCGGTTGCTAGGATACGACCAATCCTGGCGCGGCTCCCCGGGGCCCCGCCCACTGAGCGCGCAGTGGGAGGGGGTTGGAGCGAAGCCGGGCTCGGGGGCTCCGGGGCGAGGTGATCGGAAGATGCTTTAGGGGTCGCTAAGGGAATAGAAGACCTTCACCTGACACTCAAGTCCGGGCCGCGCCAGAAGGACAGAGTGAATGGAGTTGCCCTTGTGCTTACTGTCACTGGGACAGTTAACAGTTAATTGAAAAACAATTAGAAAAACAAACAAGCACTCAGGTGAGCCCGGGTAAGGAACCTGGATGCGCAGACTGTGGGAGGCAGGCAAGCAGAGGGCTGGAAACGTTACGAATGAACTTGCGTTCGTACTTAGCGTGCAGAGCACTCACCCCGGAGTACCCTGCGTAATTTTCTTTAATTTGCACTTCGACACTGAAGAGAGAATCTGTCGTACATTTAAGGGAAAGAAGCTTTAAAGAGGTGGGACGGTTAGTTGTAGACGCTCACGGGTGGGGCAGAGATGAGCAAGGACAGTGAGCCAGATGCAACTTTGCAGATGTGCAGTTCTGCGAGTTTGGAGGCAGGGACTGCAGTTACCCTCCAAAAAAGAGGGGGTAGAAGTTGTAATTGATTAGATATGAATATTCTTAAAGGTATTATTTTCTTCATTCAGCTTTATTTCAAATTTTATTTTAGTTTTACCTTTTCAAGTAAGCAAAGGGCTCGTAATATAATCTCACATTTTTTGGTCATTAGGAAGTAAAGTTGTACTTATGAAAAGCATCTTTAAATGCTTAATATAAGATCCTTCAAACAAGTATTGTTTTTAGTATATTGGAATACTAAACTGTTTTAGAATTTTAAAATGAAGAACTATCCTGATAACGTACAGGTTTCTTTTTTGAATTGAAAAACTAATAAAACACAGATATATTAGACCTAAATAATTCTGTCGCCAACGGAAAAGTTTACCTTATCTATCTGGGGTTATTTTCCCTGCATTCTTTTCCTTCCTTATTTTCTTTCTCTTTCTTTCTTTCTTTCTTTCTTTCTTTCTTTCTTTCTTTCTCTCTCTCTCTCTTTCTCTCTTTCTCTCTTTCTTTCTTTCTTCCTCTTTCTTTCTTTCATATTTGCCATACAATGTGTGTGCTCTGCAGAGACAAACAGAAACAGGGAAAGTGAGAAAGCACACCCCTGTGAGAAAAGGTCAAACCACAATCCCTTCTCCAATTTCTCCCTCCTTTCAGGATTTTGGGCATACATAAATGTACATCTGACATGTTTCTCCAACCTCCAGTCTGGGACTTGAACCATGCTATCGGTCTTGTAGGGTCCAGCCACCTTAACCAGAGGACAGAGGCTGGCCCACTTGCCTTTTTATTAATGTCTCTATAATTTAAAAATTACTGAAAAGTTTGATCCCAGATCACAAATCATTCTAGAATTATTAGATCGAATACCTTTTGTTCTGCAAATAATGCCTGCCATTTACACCCCCTAAAATAACTTACAGTATTAAAGATTCTGCTCAGAAGAGGTGTACTGCACCAGCCTTTTGATATTTGCCAATGCCACTGCAATCCCTGCTGACCACACCCTACCTGACTCATACTCCTGGGACACGTGGATGAGATAGAGCATGGAGCATTACACAGCCACGTGTGATGTGGTCATGTGGGCACACCTGTGGTCATGTGGGCACCCCTGCCCCAACCTTCACCTCTGCCTTCCCTGGGATTCTTGTCACATTCATGCAGTGCACTGCAGATGACTCTTGCTGTGTGTTATGTGTGTGCCCATAAGCACATATCCTTATGAAAATACTAATCATTACTTGAATTGTAGAAAAATAAAGAGAGCAGAAGTTTAAGAAGTATTGGATAGCTGTTAAGGACTTCCGTTGAGCCAGTCACAGGATGGTTTGCCTTACTTTTTTGCTCGTTGAGTGATACGGAATAAGGATAACATTAGCACAGTTGTGGCACATGACTGCACTGAAGTTTTAACATTTTTTTTAATTGCCAGAGGGTATGTGTGCTCACCAGAGAGGGTTGGGGAGAGAAAGCACCCCCCAATGGGGCATGTTCACACCCACAATCTTTTCTTCTCTATTTCTCTACCTAGTCAAGATTTGAGTTGTACATGCACACACACCCAGCAGATTTCTTAAGCCGCTAGGGTTGGGATTCAAACCGCAGTCAGCCATGAGGATTCTGACTCCCTTAACCACTAGGCTATGGGGGCCACTCAACAAGTTTGTTTCGAATATGCATTTTTACAGATATAGTCATGCGCCCTGTAGGGATCTTCTGGCCAACACCAGACCACATACAATGGCCCTATAAGGAACACGTAGTTTGTACTATATAGCCTAGGTGTGTAGCAGGCTCTACCATCTAAGTTTATATCAGTACACTCTGTGATGTT